>CM052702.1:18305536-18370697 GCA_028551405.1 Uromys caudimaculatus | reverse complement strand
ATGATAATGGGGTGTTGAAGTCTCCTACTATTATTATGTGAGGTGCAATGTGTGCTTTAAGCTTTAGTAAAGTTTCTTTTATGAATGTGGGTGCCCTTGCATTTGGAGCATAGATGTTCAGAATTGAGAGTTCTTCTTGGTAGATTTTTCCTTTAATGAGTATGAAGTGTCCTTCCTTATTTTTTATGATGACTTTTGGGTGAAAGTCGATTTTATCCGATATTAGAATGGCTACTTCAGCTGTTTCTTGGGACCATTTGCCTGGAAACTTGTTTTCCAGCCCTTTACTCTGAGGTAGTGTTTGTCTTTATCATGGAGGTGTGTTTCCTGGATGCAGCAAAATGCTGGGTCCTGTTTATGGATCCAGTCTGTCAGTCTGTGTCTTTTTATCAGGGAATTGAGTCCATTGATGTTAAGAGATATTAAGGAATAGTGATTGTTGATTCCTGTTGTTTTCAATGTACCTTTTAGGTTTGTGTGGCTATCTTCTTTTGAGTTTGTTGAAAGATTACTTTCTTGCTTTTTCTAGGGTGTAGTTTCCCCCCTTGAGTTGGCACTTTCCATCTATTATCCTTTGTAGGGCTGGGTTTGTGGAAACATACTGTGCAAATTTGGTTTTGTCATAGAATATTTTGGTTTCACCATCTATGATATTTGAGAGTTTCACTGAGTATAGCAGTCTGGGTGGCATTTGTGTTCTCTTAAGGTCTGTATAAGATCTGCCCAGGATCTTCTAGCTTTCATAGTCTCTGGTGAGAAGTCTGGTGTAATTCTGATAGGTCTGCCTTTATATGTTACTTGACCTTTTTCCCTTACTGCTTTCAATATTCTTTCCTTATTTTGTGTATTTGGTGTTTTCACTATTGATATGACGGGACGAATTTCTTTTCTGGTCCAATCTATTTGGAGTTCTGTAGGCTTCTTGTATATTTATGTTCATCTCTTTCTTTAGGTTAGGGAAGTTTTCTTCTATAATTTTGTTGAAGATATTTACTGGTCCTTTAAGTTGGGAATCTTCACTCTCTTCTATACCTATTATCCTCAGATTCTGTCTTCTCATTGTATCCTGGATATCCTGGATGTTTGGGATTAGGAGGTTTTTGCATTTTGCATTTTCTTTGACTGTTATGTCAATGTTTTCTATGGTTTCTTCAGCACCTGAGATTCTCTCTTCTATCTCTTGTATTCTGTTGATGATGCTTGCATATATGACTCTTGATCTCTTTCCTAGGTTTTCTAACTCCAGGGTTGTCTTCCTTTGTGATTTCTTTATTGTTTCTATTTCTATTTTTATTTCCTGGATAGTTTTGTTCATTTCTTTTGTGTCTTTGAATGTGTTTTCCTGTAATTCTTTAAGGGATTTTTGTGTTTCCTCTTTAAGGTCTTCTAGCTGTTTACCTGTGTTCCCTTATATTTCTTTAAGGGAGTTATTTATTTCCTTCTTAAATTCTTCTATCATCATCATGAGACATGATTTTAAATCTGAGTCTTGCTTTTCTGGTGTGTTGGGGTATCCATGGCTCACTGTGGTGGGAGAACTGGGTTCTGATGCTGCCAAGTTGCCTTGGTTTCTGTTCCTTATGTTCTTGCCCTTGCCTTTTGCCATCTGGTTATCTCTGGTGTTAGTTGGTCTTGCTTTCTCTGACTGTGGCTTGTTCCTCCTGCTACCCTCTGTGTCAGTACTCCTCGGATACCAGCTCTCTCTGAAAGGAATTTGGGTTTGGAGAGCTGTGGTACAGGGTCAGCTCTGGGGTGCAGACAGAAACCAGAAGGAACTAGTCCCCAGCTGTCCCTTGGTTTCTGTGTCCTAATGGCTCTGCAAGGGTCCCTCTTGATCCAGTGAATTTGAATGGAAGTGGTGGTCTTGCCTGTGCTTGAAGGCGTATCTGCACTCCTGGGATACCAGCTCTCTCCTGGCACTATTTGAGTATGGAGTCCTGTGTCACAGGATCCGCTCCCCAACCACGGAAAGAAAACCAGAAGCCCACTCCTCAGTCCCTGTGTCCTGGAGATTCCAGGTGGGTCCCTCGGAGCAGACAGGCTTGCCCACACTCCTGGGAGGCTAGCTTTCTCCCAGCGCTATTTGGCTATGAAGCCCTGGTGGCCCAGGCAGAGGTCTCCCCGATTCAAGGATTTTTAAAATCCTAGAATTGAATGAAAATGAAAACAAACACAACACATCTGTGGAGCACAATGAAGGGAGTCCTAAGAGAAAAGTTTATATTTCTAAGGGCTTACATTGAAAAACCAGAAAGGTCTCAATATAGACCTAAATAATATACCTGAAGGACTCAGAAAAGAAAATCAAGTAATATCCAAAGAAAAACATTAGAAGAGATCAGCAAAATCAGAGCTGAAATTAATAAAATAGAAAATTTTTAAATGATTTCAATGAATGAATGGGATGAAAAATTTGTTCTTTAAAACAATTAACAAGATAGACAAATTATTAGTCAGATTAATCAAAAGAAAGAAGAAAGAAGACAAATTAATAAAATATGTGGTCAAAGGTAAATTATTTTTAAAAATTGAGAAAATTCAGATACTCATTAGAACATAACTTTAAAACTTAAATTCTACCAAATTGGAAAATCTAAAAGAAATAGACAGATTTCTAGATGTATATAACCTGCCAAAGTTAAATCAAGATTAAAAAGATAATTTAAACATACCCACAACTAGTGAAATAGAAGCAGTAATTTAAAATCTCACAATTAAAATGAAACCAGAGCCACAGAATTCCCAGACCTTCAAAGAAGAATAATATTCCTCAAATTAGTCCATAAAATAGAAAAAAAATGAACACTGCCAATTTTTTTATGAGGCCTGTATTATCCTGATACCAAAAACATAAAAAGACCCAACAACAAAGAGAATTACAGGCCAGTCTCCCTGATGAACATAGATGCAACTATTCACAATAAAATACTTTCAAAGCACATTCAAGAACACATGAAAAAGATCATCCATCATGATCAAATAGACTTCATCCCAAAAATGCGGAAATAGTTCAACACATGTAAATCAATAAATGTAATCCACCACATAATAAACTCAAGGACAGAAACCAGAGGATCCTCTCATGAGATGCAGACAGGCCCTTTGACAAATAAAATATCTTTTCATGATAAAGATCTGGAGAATTTAGGAATATAGGAAACATGTAACAATATAACAAAAGAAATATACAGTAAGCTCACAGCCAAAATCATCTTTAAAAGAAAAAAACTTAAAGCATTTCCACTAAAATCAGGGACAAGATAAGGATGTCCACTCTTTCCACTTCTGTTCAAGTCTTAGCTTGAAGTCCTAGCTAGAACAATAAGACAGGAAGAGGAAATAAAGGAGATATAAGTAGGAAAGGAAGAAGTAAAAATATCCTTCTTTAAAGATATGATTCAATATATAAAAGACCCTAAGAACCCCACCAGAAAACTCCTCAAGCTGATAAACACATTCAGCAAAGTAAGAAGATTCAGAGAGAGAGAGAGACAGAGACAGAGACAGAGACAGAAAGAGGAGCCTCCCTGTATGCCAATAACAAAAGAAAGAAATCAGGAAAACAATTCCATATATTTAATCTTGGTTTTAGTTTTGGGTTTTTCGTTTTTTGTTTTTTAGTTTGGTTGGTTGGTTGGTTGGTTGGCTGGCTTGGCTGGCTGGCTGGCTGGGTGGCTGGCTGGCTGGTTGGTTGGCTGGCTGACTGGCTGGCTGGGTGGCTGGCTGGTTGGTTGGCTGGCTGGCTGGCTGGATGGCTGGCTGGCTGGCTGGCTGGCTGGCTGGCTGGTTGGTTGGTTGGTTGGTTGGTTGGTTGGTTGGTTGGTTGGTTGGTTGGTTGGTTGGCTGGTTGGCTGGTTGGCTGGCTGGCTGGCTGGCTGGTTGGTTGGTTGGTTGGTTGGCTGGCTGGTTGGTTAGTTTGTTGGTTGATTTTTTTGAGACATGGTTTCTCTGTGTAGCCTTGGCTGTCCTGGAACTCACTCTGTAAACTAGGCAGGCCTCTAGAATATACAAAGAACTATAAAACAAAAAATCTAACCATCAAGAAAACAAGCAACCTGATTATTTTAAAAATGGAGCGTGGAACTAAACAGAAAGTTCTTAAAAGAAAAGATATGAATGAGCAATAAAAAAATATTAATGTTCAACATCCATAGCCATCATGGAAATACAAGTTAGGAATATTTGAGATCTCGTGTTACCCAATCAGAATGTATAAGACCATAAAACAAAACAAAATAAAAAATACCCAAAGCAAAACAAAAACCAATGATAGCAAATGAGATGTGAGTGTAGGAAGGAGGGAACACTTACTCACTGTTGGTGGGAGTGTAGACTGGTCCAGTATCAGTGTAGACTGGTCCAGCATCAGTGTAGACTGGTCCAGCATCAGTGTAGACTGGTCCAGCATCAGTGTAGACTGGTCCAGCATCAGTGTAGACTGGTCCAGTATCAGTGTAGACTGGTCCAGTATCAGTGTAGACTGGTCCAGTATCAGTGTAGACTGGTCCAGTATCAGTGTAGACTGGTCCAGTATCAGTGTAGACTGGTCCAGTATCAGTGTGAAGGGCTGACTGAGCATAATCCAGAGGAAGCAGGCCCGTAAGCAATGCTCCTCCATTGTTTCTGCTTAGGCCCCTGCCTCTAGGCTCCTACCTTGAGTTCCTGTCCTGATGTCTCTCAGTGAAGCACTGTTTCCTGGGATTATAAATTGAAATAAACTCTTTCCTTCCCAAGTTGCCTTTGGTCACAGTGTTTATCAGAGCAACAGAAAGCAAACTATAAGATATAAACTCTAGCTAGGCCACTCCTGGGCATATCCCCAAAGGACTCTGTATCCTGCTGCAAAGATACTTAGTCACCTTTGTTCATTGCTGCTCTGTTCACAATAGCCAGAAATCGGAAACAATGCAGATATCCATCGATTGGTGGATAATGAAAGTGTGGTGCATGCACACAGTGGAATCTTAGCTGGCTGTAAAGAAAATAGGAAATTGTAAAATTTCCAGGTAAATGAAAGGAGTTGGAAATAGTCTTTCTGAACAAAGTGATCCAGACCCAGAAAAATAAACCAAAAATAACATTGTATCTCAAGGTGATACCAACCTGGAAATTTCATTCTTCCTGGCTGGCCGCGGCTCTGTGCATGCTACTACAGGAGAAAGTCATTAACAGTCATAACCAGCTTTGAACCTACAAAAGCAACTGGCCTGGCAAGATGTATCCAGTTATGTAACAGTGCCATGAATGTTAAGGTAACTACTTTCTGGTTGGATTTAAAGCTCATTCCACAAGATGGAGCCTATGGCTTACTAGGTGATAGGCCCTATGGGAGAACCTAGTACCTTTATTGTGCTAAATGGACATAGCAGTAAACTGCCCCTTAGTTCTTATCTTCGTATGTGTGGATTAGTGCATGTCACAACTTTCATCAGAAAAACTTCCTTTTGCAGGACATAGTAATTAATACAGAAACCCACAACTGCCCGGTATGGAGAGAATAAGACTGTGGAATTCTCATCTCTAAATGTGGCATCTATATTACACCCCCTCCCTCAAAACTTAGGGATCATCTTGGAAGAGATGATATAAAGATGATAAGAGCTAGATGTAGCGGACAACTATATTGAAACAGGGCTTTCCAGACACGACAGGGTCATTGCACACATGAACTCACTGAGCTGTTGCACGCCCAGTCCTGCACAGAATCCAGGCAACCAAAACCCCAGCATAGATGGGGAGGGGTGGCTCATCTGAGTTGTTGGCATTTCATGGCTGCTGGGGAAGTGAGTGTCAGGTTCCTTCAGGAATGCCATCCCTGAGAAGTTAGTCGTGACCCGGTAAATCGTTCTATATCTACACATCCATGCACATATGGGCAGCACTGAGTGTACTCAATGATTGTTTTAGAGCACATTAAATTGAGAGTGGGAAGTGGGGAGGTTAGGACTGAATTTGAAGGGGAGAAAATAGGAATGGGTTTCATCAAAGCACATTTTATTCGTGTGTAAACTCTCAAATAGTAAAAAAAAAGGGGGGGGGGATCCTTTAACCATAGATGGGAAGAGATTTGGAATATGGACCTTAAGTAAAATCAAGATGCCAAAATTAGGAAGCATGGTTGAGACTGGCTTCCTGACTTAAGCAGACTGAGTGGCAAAGTCCAGAGGACAGTGAGATTCAAATCCCAAGCCTCTCTTGTTTGCCAAAGGGAAAGGCTGTTGAGACGCTCTACTGTGGTCTTGTCAAGGAGGCTACAAAACGGAAGCTTTCCAAACAGGCCTTCTCTGTGGAATGAAGTTCACAACAGCCAAGGGGTAGAAACTTCCATGGGAGCAGCTGAAGTATTCCCTCCTAGATGGAAAGAGAAGGCCCATAAGATGCCAGAAGCTCATGATTGACCAGATTCAAGAATGACATAAAATGTTAAAGATACACAATGCTTCTGTTCCATAAGTTACATACGCAATAACAATCGCTTGTGAAAAAGAGACCATTCCACAGAGCTGCCTGAAATTGTGTAAAGGCGCTAGGGCTATAGATCCCATGAGTGTCACCCATGCTGTGGCAGGCTCCTGACTTTGAGTCACCCATGTTCCTGTAGGTAGCTCCAAGAAACTCACTGGTCCCAAGCTATATTGGGAGGAAGTACTTTCTTTGGTCTGCTGTCTCCACCATATCTGAGGTAAAAAGATATTTGTTCGTGTATCCCCAGGAAATGCAAACGCAACATAGAACTTCTGCCCAGATGCTCAGGAAAGAAACGCAAGACTCCCTTCCGTTCTCTCTCTCTCTCTCTCTCTCTCTCTCTCTCTCTCTCTCTCTCTCTCTCTCTCACACACACACACACACACACACACACACACACACACACACACACACACACACACACTCCAAGCTTAGAACTCTAGGTGACTTTCCTGCCGAGAAACCATAGAGAAGATTGCTAGGTTTCCTGAATTCCTCCCTAAGGATAGCAGTAAATTCACAGAGCATTTGGCACCTAATAGATAGGAGGAATATCTTAGAGTAAAATATGTAATTTTACACACCAAAGGCATGCCTTCATGTGCCATGCCTCTTATGTTTAACAGTGGGTATGGAAATGACATTCGGCTTGGTCTTATAATATTTAATGCATTTCTGTCAGGCTAGAAAGACATTTTAGCTTCAGCCAAAACATTTCCTGGAAGACTGACAGGCAACAAACTTCAGGGACAGTCTCTCACTAGAGAAGTCAGTACAAGAGAGGGTGCAGGAGAAGGTGGGCACATGCTAGGCTTAGAAGGCACATCCAAGCCTAAAAACCTGCTGTTCCTCGATCCCTGCACTTCAGCGTGCAGGAGTGGGCAGAGATCACCAAAACAACACATTAAACCATTAGATTCCTTTCTGGAAAACCACGGCTGGAGTGAGGGGAACCCCAGGTTTCAATGCTGTGCTGTTAAGATGCTGAGGGCCAGCCAGGCCCTCTGGGACAGCAGTGGGTTTACAAACACCTGAGAGCAGGCGTGAGCTGGGGTTTAAGCAGCTCCGACATATCATCAAGGGCTTCAGCCAAGCTAATGAGAACCAGAGCAGCAGACCAAAGCACTTAGTTTGAAAATACCTATTTTTCAAAGATTTTTGCATTTTAAATTAAACCAGATGAATAATTGTATCCAGAAAGAGAAAAATAAGTCTTATCCCTTAACTTAGGCAGAAAACATTGTGATTTTTTCAGAAAAAAAAAAAAAAACTAACAAAAAGGAAATGGAATCCTAGGTTGTCCCCAAACCCAGGTAAGCAGATAGATATGCCCAAGAAGAAAGGTAAAAGTCCCTGTAAAGCTTCTGGGCCACTGGTTCTCTGGCCTGCATGCAAGCCAGCTCTACTTCCATCCATCTATCCACCTGCACTGCTTGAGAGCTGCAAGTAAGCCCTGAAAGCATTGGCAGTTCACTGATGACGAGAACTGTGCCCAGCATTGTTTGAAGGCCATTCCACAGGGTGAATCTGTTTTGTGGGTGGCAGAGAACTATGTGTTCTTTCTTTTTATTGTTTGCCTTAATTAATTTATGTGTACTTCCAGGAGTTGTGTATTGCTCTAAACAGCTGACTCTAGGAAAGCCGGGTAAGGTTTAATTGACGATTGGCCTGCAACTACAATTTCTCTCAGACCTAATCACTGTCCCCAGAACTATTTGGCTCTGTAATAAATACTCTCAAATCTTTGGACTCAAGTAAGAAGCTTTCAATAAAATTTACTGTTTCAAAAAACAAAGGCATTTTTATGTGGCTATTACCTCCAGACTTAATCAGTCCTTGGTGGAGAGAGGAGGACGGGCTCACAAAACTTAAGAAAAAGGTTATGAGAACTCATACCTTTACCAGAAGCATTACAAGACAGGAGAGGTTGCTTCTGAAAGTTATATAAGCAATAAACAGTGGCTGGGGAAAGATGATCTTCAGTAGAGCTGCCTACCAATTGGTCAAGGAGCCCCAGTATCATAGCTTTTGTGGTCACCCCAATAAATGAATTGGCTCACCAGGCTGGACTGAGGTGGGAATGTTTCCATGGTCAGTTCAGTACCCTAACTGGATGAGTAAAATTTTCATTCACATCTACCCAGGAAAAGTCACACAACTGCATTCAAATCCATAGAACTGTCAAATAAGGCAGAAACAGGATGGTAAGGAAGCGCATATGAGAGGCAGAAACACAGGGTACTCAGGTCAGGCAGCGCTGTGAGGTCTGGTCTTTCTCGATACTGGCACGTGTGTGCCTGTCTATCAACACTGAAGGAAAGCTAACGTGTCCAGAGCCTTGCCAGGCTTTTCCTCGGCGCCACAGCTTCTGAGTTACACGAGTAAACCCAAGTGTTGTGAGAAGAGAAGGGAGTGCACAAAACTGCACTGACCCTCCAGCTCAAGACTCAGGTCTGCAAAGAGAATAACTCAAAATGGCCCATGCCCAGATTTTGGCATTTTTAAAAAATATTGGGAGTTACCTAATTTGCATCTGGCCACTTTAGATGACAAGAGAACAGGGCATTGCTCTAAACGCGGAGGTTTTCTCTTCCTAGAGGTATGACCTTGAAAGAGCTTCTGATTCCTCAACTGAAAAATAAAACTGATCCTGCTGTCCTTCTGAGAGGTGAGAGTGCGTTTATAGAGGCACTGAGCAAACAGTTACAGGGACACAGAACATGGCTGCTGAACACCTGGCTTCTGGCTCATCCCCCATGTTTAAACCCCAGTCCTCTCCCAGATATGTGCAGATAGTAAAGTCCACAGAGTTATGTGGTGATGTGTGCACACTGATAACAGTGCCTGCTACCTAGCAAGTAATGTGTGTGTTTATATTAAAATTACTGTGCGCAAAAAAATAATAGATCACTTCATCGTTCTCATGTGCTTGAAGGAGGAGAAAAATGTAGAATTTCCACAAAGAAGAAGAAAATACAATCTGTAGCTTTGACTGAGTGAGCCAAGCTACATATTTAATCCATAGAAACATAAATATATACTAATGGCTCCATGGGTGGGAGTTACCCAGTCATTTTTAAATGCATCAAAAACATCGATTTTCTTTTTTTACACCCTAGCATTTATTAGTCATACAGAGTGTTCTAGGCACTGCACCTGGGTTGAGAATATAAAACTGAATGATGTAGGTTCCTGACCCTGAGAAGATGGCTTCCTATGGGACAGACAGCATGTAAACAATTAACACAGGTACTCTGTGGAGGTGAAGAGTGAGGTGTGAGGGAAATGGAACATCAGAAGACGTCATTGTATGTAGCCATGCACCCAGATAGCTGCCTTCTTGTTGTAAGATCTAAACAAGGCTCTCATTATTAGTGAGACACCAACATTCGTGTTAACTAATTACTCGTTGTGCTTTGAATGAGAATGCCACAATAGGCTTGTATATTTGAATGTTTTATTCCCAGTTGGTAGACTGTTTAGGAAGTATGGCCTTGTTGAAGGAGGCATGTCACTAGGCTTTGTGAGTTTGAAAACCCAAGACGAACACAGTCTTCTCTGCCTTTTGCTCATGGATTGGATGTAAGCTCTCAGCTGCTGCCCCATCAGCATGCCTGCCTGCCTGCCTCCCGCCGTGCTCCATGAAGGCCATGGACTGACCCTCTGAAACCGTAAGTATCCTTGGTCATGGTGTCTCCTCACACCAACGGAAGAGTAAATAAGACATCCACATATCAAATAGCCAAGCAAATTCCCCAGCAGTTTTTGGGAGATTCCTCAACAAGTTTAGTTGCTGTGTTACATAAATGATTATTCTCTAAATAGTCTAAACTAGGTCCTGATTGGCCAGGTATCTAGTAGTTTCACTCTGTGATGGGAAAGATATGGACTTGGGTGGCAAGGTAAAAGAAGAGACAGAATTCAAATGCAGGAAATAGATGTTTTTTCATGGCTAGTGGGAGGAAAGATGATAATACCAGCCAAACTGGAGAGATTCTGGGAAAATTATACCAGTGATGGTAATCAGGTGTCTATGAAACTAAATGTGCTTCAAATGAGAAATACTTTCTAAACCAATTGTGAATTACATCTATTTTTATTTTTATTTATTCTTTGGTAATTGCATACGTAAATACAACTTGTTTGGATCATATCTACACCCAGCTTCCCCCTTCCAACTCTTCTTGGACACCCCTCCGTACACACACACATATACATACACACACACACACACACACACACACACACTCCCCAACTTCAAGTCCAATTAGTGCTTCCCTGTGGGAACATGCCTGGCATGGTGGGATAAAGCCCCACATATCTGTCCCCAGGCGCTGCGGCTCTGGGTGGGACAGCAGACAAGTGAGAAGTGGCCGCGAGTCTTCCCACACAATCTGACGGGCAGGTGGGGGCTATGGGAAGCCTTTGCAGGCCCTGCCCCACGGGAGGGGGCCGTTCTTGGGGAACGCAGCTGTCTCTGTGGGTTCTCTAGCCTGGAACACCGCAGTCGCCACAGGGTGCCACAGATGGACTAGCCGGAGTGCAGCTAGGGTTCCCGCCGAGACCGGGTTCAGTGACTTGAGGCACCAGGCTAGCTGCTTAGGCTTGGGTGAATGGGTACTGTCTGGGAGTGCTGGGAAGCCCTCAGCGAGAGATTAGGCTTGGCTCCTTAATCGAGGGCCGAATCCCTCACTTCCCACAGCAGGTCCAGATGAAGAGACAGTCCACAATTTTAAGACGTTTATTTTCAGCATGTGGAGAGTGGCATGGATGGAATCGTACCCCTCACCTTTCTGGGAGAGGAGAGGCAGATATAGTAACTGGGAAGAGGCGTGGCTAAGCCTCTAGGTGTCTCATTAACATGGGGATGGCTTGCAGCTGTGTGGTTACGCCTCTACCTGAGGAGAGGTGGTATGTGACCTTGACTGGTACCAAAGCCTCCCGGGAGCGTTGGCATAAAGTTTTCCAGTCCCTTGTGGATTATTCCACAGGGTCACCCAGATTTTACGCCTGTGCTCAACCGGGTGCCAGATTGCCTGTCACAGATCACTGCCCCACACTTCCCATATGTGTAAAGGTATAGTGACCCATCCACTGGAGTAAGGGCAATATAGCACAGGTGACACAGGTGCAAAAAAACTGGCTCTCCCATCCTAAGCAGCCATCAGCTGCCGATAGGTCCTCAGGTATCTGTGAAGCATCATGAAACCCTTACCTCTTTGTGGTGATTTGAATAGGAATTGTCCCCATAGACTCATGGGTTTGAATGCTTGGCCCAGAGGGAGTGGCACTATTAGGAGATGTGGTCTTGTTGGAAGAAGTGTGTCATTGTGGGGGTGGGCTTTGAGGTCTACTATACAAAAGCTACACCCAGCTTCTCCTTCTGCTGCCTTCAGATCAAGACGTAGCACTCTCAGCTCCTTCTCCAGCACTATGTCTGCTTGTGTGTTGCCATGCTTCCCACCATGATGAGAATGAGCTAAACATATGAAACTGTAAGCCAACCCCAATTAAATTTTTTCCTTCATTAGAATTGCTGTGGTCATGTTTTCTCTTCATAGCAATAAAACCTTAACTAAGATACTCTCCATGCAGGCTGGGTCTTGAACATATCTTATACTGGCAACTACAGCTGCTGTGAATTCATGGGTACAGTGTTCCTGCCATGTCCAAAAAACACTGTTTTGCAGCGATCTTCCCCAACTCATTTTAAACCAACCCCAGAATTACACAAATACCTACCAAACAACTTATATCAAAGGATAAGCATCAGAGTTACATGCAGCAACACAGTAAAGAAAGTGATGATCCAGGGGAGACATGATTAAGGTTTTGCTGAGTTAGGGAAGTAGCCAAAAATATTACTAGGAATCAGAGGAAATAAGATGCACCCAACAGATAACTTTTCAAGTTGGTGAGAAATGGGCTAGGAAAAAACCAAAGCCCAGAGAGTCCGTCTATAGGTAGTATAGCCTCCTGTACAGGAAAGTTTAGGAAACTTCTTTTGGCAGTTCACCTGCCTATGATCCATTTTTCTTTTTCTTTTGATCTCAATACAAAGTCAAAAATGGTCAAGCCAAAACAACTATTTCATTTGAGAGAGAAACTAGGACTGGACAGTCCATTAAGGGTCAGATAAACAAAGGAGAGAGTTGGAAACAACTGCAGGGTCTAAGTTACGAAGGCCACTTTCAGAGGTGCTATAGAGCTCCTCATGACTCCTTAGCACCTAAAACTTTCTGCCCTGGGAACCATATAGTGAGCTTTCCACCTGTAGACTAGAAGCTGTAGCAATGTCATCTGCCTCTGTATCTCTCAGATCATATGCATAAAACTGTAGCACTATGAACAGGAAAGAACTGTATAGTATGGAGCCCTGGAATTGAGCAATACTGTAGAGATATGGTGACTAGGACATAAACATCCTGTTTCTAAAATCTCACCTTTTCTTAAAAGCTCAATGAACGTTGGCAGCCACGTTGGTTTCATGTTTTTACATCTGCAAATCAAAAGTAATGATAATAATGCCAACTGAATATGCCCTGAGCATCAAATGAGAATAATCACTCAGAATTGTGGCTGGCATACTATGGTTGGGCTTACTATTATTATCCACCACTTAGTGAAACACTGCATCTTAATTTGTTTCTCTAGAAATGAGAGCATAGGATCTCATCTCACATTTTGGATATGAGGATAAAATTAGATAGTGGAAGTAAAAAAAAAATGTCAAATTGGAAAATGCAATCCAAATGTTTGTGTGTGCTGTTATCATTGCATATGGTGGGCACTGAAATCAATGATTGTTAAAATATGGAAATAAAACAACCATGGAGATGTTGGACCAGACCCCCTTAAGACTTACCATCTTGAGATCTTACACAGGAAAGTTATTTGTAAATGTGAATGCCAGACAAGTGTTCTTTGTTAGCTATGCATGGGCCCTGGAGATCAGCACTGCCATGTGGTAAGATCAAGTGAATGGTGGACTCTGCCAAACATGGCTCTGAGGCCATCCCTCACATGTGCCTGAGAAATTATTCCCCCAAAGTCTTCTGTACTGTTCTATGTCCTGGCCCCCCTCTTGGCCATTTCCCTAAAGACCCTTGCCCTACTTCCAATAGCTTCCATGCTTCCTAGTCCCAGTTGGCATGGAAATAGAGAGTGTGGCACATTCCTTGTTCTGGCTTTCTGGCTTTACTCCAACAGGGTGCTTCTGTCTGACTGCCCCAGATCTCCAGGAGGGTCAGGAAGGAATGTGCTTACCAGCCAATGCTGGGGCAGAACAAAGCCAGCATGTCCGTCATCTAATGGAGTTTAGCCTTCCCATCATCACCAAGAGACAGACACAGAGCAGGCCCCCAGGAAGAGCCTGCACCTTCCTAAGAACTGGGAGGATTGCCAGAAAAGCACTTGTGATGTGGGTTGGCCTGCAAAGGCTGGGTGACCAGCACCCAGATCTTGGAAAACTAAGCCGACATTTGGGAATTGAAAGAAAATAAATGTGTGTCTTTGAAAAGAGCTTGGCTCTACCTGACTTTAAAATGGCTTTGTTTAAAGTCAAATTGTAAAGATTTGTAATGAGCCAAGACAAGAGCTGTAATAAACTGAAAATCATTCCTTCTCTAGATCTCAAATGAACTGAAAAATGCATGTATGCATGTACATATTCGTGTGCACATGCATAAGCATTCGTGGAAAGCATAGGTTGGTGTCCCATGTTTTCCTTGGTCATTCTCCAGCTCATTGGACCTTGAGCTCACCAAGTTGGTCAGCAAGCCCAAGGGATTGCCCATTGCTGCCTTCTAGTACTGGGATTGCAGGTACATTCTCACACCTAGTTCTCATGTGGTTGCTGGAGAGCTGACCTCAGGACCTCATTCTTGTATAGAAAACACTTTACCAACTGACATGCCAACAAATCCTAGGAAAGAATCAAATTGTGAGCAAGATACCTGACCGCTGTGAGGTTTCCCACTAGTATAATAGGAAAGGAAGTTCTAGCTGCATGTGTGTTTTTGCTAAGATGATGTATATGGAAGCTTGACTACTAGTTAGCCTAGAAGCCTCATACAGTTCAGAGTAGATTTTGGCTCCCTTTCCCTTAGCTGTGAGGCTGCTTCAAGTAACTACTACCAACACTCCACATAGCCTAAAGCTGTGTGCCCATCACTGCTCATGGCACACCCTAGAGACAACACTTCCAGGCCCCCTTCTATTTATGTCTCAGCCTGTTTTATAAAGTGATGCTTTTAGAAACCAGCAAATCTGTGGTGATTTGCCACTCACTGTCTATAGCACTGTGGTCTCTGTTGCTCAGAATGTTGATTCACTTCCTAACATGGAATCCTTGAGTCTTTTTATTTTTCATATGTAGGATTACAGCTCTTAGCTTAAGTGCATCACCACTCAGTCAACAGATCCTTACTGTGTGCCCTCTAAATGCCAGGGACTATGCCAGGAACAGAAGACAGCACAGTGATAAAAGCCAGAGGTGTTGCTTATTCATACAGTGCAAGCATTACTTGTTCATGTAATCCAGCATATGTATTCTCCACAAGGCAATACTCCTTTGTAGGGAAGAGGGATTTGGTTTTTGTATGGTGAAAGCCTTCCCTCTTTTATGTATATAAGTCATGGAAATGTATACAGTATATACATGTATGTCCACACAAACATATAGGTGGTAGAGAATTGAATTGGCTTTCTATCGTTATCATCATCATGAGCTACCACACATCTAGTAGATTGAAAAAGAACTTATTATCTTACAGTTCGGTGAGTCAAATGTCTGATATGAGACTCATTGGACTGGAACCAGGGTGTCCTGTAAGGGCTGATTTTCTTCTGCAGGCCCTTGGAAAAACTGTCTTTTTGCCTTTTCCAGCTCTTCAAAGCTGCCCACATTCTTTACTTCATGGCCCCTTCCTCCATCATCAAAACTGCCAAAACACAGGCAAGCCCTTGAATACTGACTAACACAGACTCTCATCCCTCGCGCATCTACTTGTGAGACCTGATTACTGTGGATCCATCCCACCCAAGTAGTCCAGGGCCATCTCGTCTCTGGTCAGTGCTTCAGCTTACCTTAATTCTACATACAACCTTCACCTCGTGTCATGGAATATTATAACAGGGCTGCTGATGGTCACCTAGGAGACTGCCAAGCTTGTTCTCTGGGATGGAAAAAGAATCAAATATCCGAGAAACATAGAAGAGCAAGGTGCAGAGAGTGAAACAGCTCTTTTCAGAATGGGAGGAGACCTAAGTGGAGTCCCCCTAAAGGGGTTCTAGGTTGGATGTTTTATAGGGTCCCTGTGTCCTTCCTTTTCCCTTATTGGCCCTGTTTGGATTCCTGTGCCTGTGCCTGTGCCTTCCCACCATTTGCCTTCTCCAAGTCTTCTGGAAATAAGAAGCCACCTTCTCAAGGCACCTGCTTTCACTTTCCCTGTCTACTATGTCCTAACTCTTCCACACTATGATATATCCAAGAGTTCCATGGGCCTTTGTTTCAGGGTGTTTGGCGTGACCATTTCTCTGCCAATTACAACAATATAAGTATGGTAGTAAAATTTCATGGGGTGAGTAGCAAAGTATCACACACACACACACACACACACACACACACACACACACACATCACTGGGTCTTGGAAGGAGAAAAGTAAGGAAGTATCGACCCTGAAGAGGGGTATGTTGGCCTTTATTGACTACAGTGAAATACCTGACAGGGATACTTATCAAGAAAATGAGGCTTGTTTGCATCACAACTTTGGAGCTTCAGAGCCCAGATCTAGTCAGCCCTGTGGGTTTGGTTTGTGCAGAGGCTTTCATGGCAAATCGCAAGGTCAAAAATCCTTGGAGTCAAATGATTTCATCTTGAGGCAGAAGCAACAGGAGGAATGGAGGATTATGGGGATTGACTAGAAATCCAAAATCCCTGCTGAGGGTACTCACTCAGAGACCTAATCACCTACCACTAGGAACTGCTTCTCTTTTTCTTTTCACAGAAAGGTGGGTTTATTTGGTGTTTACAATTCCAGAAGTATGGGGGTAGATCATCCCCATGTCAGAGAGCATGGCAGGAGGCGGGCAGGAATGGCACTGAAGTGAGAGAGAACTATACATCTTAATCCACAAACAGGAAGCAGAAAGAGTTATTGGGAATGGCATGGGCTTTTAAACCCTTCAAGCCCTCCCTCAGTGGCACCCCTTGTTGTGGGAGATATTTTTAAAATGCCATTCATGCTAGGCCGGCAAGCTGGCCAGCCTGGCACTGGCGGGCATGGCTGGCCTGTTCTCATCTCATGGAGACTCTCTGACTCAGAGCTCTGAAATCTCTCCCCACCCAGCTTGCTAAGTTCCCACTGGCGGGTCACTACCATGCCAGCCCTACACTTCAAAATTCCCATGGCTTTTTTTTTTTTTTTCATTCCTTGCAAACCCACGCTTTGTGACCATACCTTTCTCTCTGGAACCCAGTTGAGCCGCAGCATAAAGGAAAACACCATACAAACTTAGTTCAGACTCAATAGCAGAAATCACTTCTTAAAGGTACACACCACCACCACTGCTGCTACTGCCACTGCTGCCTCTGCCGCCATTACTACCTCCACCACCAACACCAACACCCACACCAACACCACTACCACCACCCCAGTAATGTCAACCTAGGGACCAAGCCTTCAGTGGACAAAATCTATATTCAAATCATAGCAGAGAGTAAGATAACATCAAAATAAATGTCATATAGACACTGATGTCAGCTGTCTCGCTCATATCTCAACCATATGTTTATTGGCCATGTTTGCCACAACCCCCAGGAGGGCTAATAAGAAAATGTACTTCCTCTATTTTTTGTGAGAACAGAAATGGTTAAGATATTAACACAACTCAGAAATTGCCCACATGCAGTAAGTGCTGGCTACAGGCTCCCATTGTCATTAGTGAGGACAAAATTCTTCCAATAATCATAGAACATATGTGTGAGGTTAAGTGATGATAAATAGTAAGAGAAGAGAAGAGTGTTCTTGCAGTGTTGTGAGCACATGAAACAAAGGATTCACTGAACTAAGGTGACAGAGTTCTCTAAGGACCTGAACTCTGAACTAAGACTCATAGGATGGGCTGGAATTTATTAGGAAGGGGACCTCATACATACGTAGAGGGAAAGTCAGAAAGGTGTCCTTAGAAGCTACGTGGTGCAGGCCATGTAACTGACCATTCAGAGTAGCTGCCCTTCGGAGTGCAGCAGAATAACGGGGTGTTGGGGATCAGATCACAAGGCCCGTGGCTATGCTAGGATTCCACCTTCATTCTCAGAGCAAAAAAATGAAACTACCTATGGAGCTGAATTCAGAATATGTTGTGAAACTGGCAGGGTATTTGCAGAAAAGCAAGAGAAGATGCAAAGAGACTACTGAACAGGAAGTACAAACGGCGATGGAGGATGGAGATGAGAGAGACCCAAGAGATGCTTTAAAGACAAATCCACAGCCCTGACTGAGTGTATCAGAAAGGATGGGGTCGTAGATACATGGTGCTGTTTCCAGTGCCCAGTCCATCAATGCCTAAAGTCATCTGTCCCCATACCAGAGCATTCCCTGCCCAGTGAGAAGGTTGAGAAACATCTGATAGGTCCTGGCCAGATGTGTGGTAACTTCTGCATCTCTCTTAGCACCATTCTGTACCCAGGAATAAAATAAACTTTAAATTGAATGCAGCTTTCCCAAAAAGTGATGCTGGCAGCGACTCTCCTTCTCAGGCCTCTGTTTACTGCAGAGTGTTTTAAGCATGACGTTTTAATTTCGATTTTTTTAAAATATGTATTTTGTAAGAAATAAACAGAGATGACTTAACTGGAAATTAAACTGGGGTCTCCTGGCTCGTGGCCCACGTTTTCTACCCAGGGACCAACTGTCTGGTGAAACACAAATCCATCTACTCAGAACGCAGCATGACCAATGTGTGCTGTGTTTATGCTTGTCTTAAAAATGTGTGTACTTCTTAGCCAGAGGGCTCAGAGGCCAGAGCATTGATCTGCTAGACCTTCTGCTCTAAAGGAGCAAATTTGATTCCTGGTCTAATAAAACTGAATTAGAGCTGTACATGTGTTTCCAAAAGTTCTCTGTACTTGTCTATATAATCTCCAGTGTCCCCATGCTTCCCTTTGGCCTGGCAGGGCCAGTTTACAAACCTGTAGGTCTGGGATCCTTAGACCATGTGTAATTGTAGTGGTTGGGTAAAGAATGTGAATAGTGACATCTAGCAGAAATTAAACTTTAAAGAGAATAAATAAGGGTTAAGAGAGAAGGGGGAGGGAGGGAGGGTGTCCCTGTTACTGGTATTTACTTTTAAAAAATAAGATCAAAGAGTTGGTTTTTCTCCATCTCAGTTCAATTCAGTTCAGTGCTGAGAAAATAGATCAATTTACCAAGCATGTTCGAAAAACTTAATATTGGCACACAATGGGGGGCCAGAGATACCCGAGATACTATACTTACCCTGGGGTAATTTATCAATGAAGGCAGACATCAGTTCCTAACAGGTGCACAACAAAATGTCATTAACTGACAGAGTGTAAATATACCCAAAGGAGAAAGGCAACAAATCCTGCAGGGGCCAAGAAAGATTTCCCTAAATTACAAAATAAAAACTGTGCTTGGGCAATAGGTGGACCGACATGGGATGAAAGTCTGCAAATAAGCCCCATTTGTTAGATGGCCCAAACATCTTCTCTGAGCTTGGGGTTACAAGGGACAGTTGTCATGCTTTGAGCTTCTCGGAGAGCAAAGTATCTTCATTTGGAGGATCTCCCAGCTTTTAAAGCTTGGTTAGGTCATCACTGCTGACAATTCTGGGAACTTCTTCCCTCCTGAGGTTGAGGAGAGTGTATATGATTTAGATTGGGCAGCCAGATAGTGTGTCAACAATCAGGAGCTAAAAATACAGTCATACTGCTGCTGGACTTTTAAGCAGACATCAAAAGTCTAGTTTCAGAGATAGTAGTAGCAGAGAAGCCAGAAGCAGCCTCAGTCCCTAGGTGAAGGCTGTACAAGACAAGCTGCAGTGGAGATCCACATGATCACAATCCAACAGATTTGAAGAGAGCTTTGTGTGTAGCATCCAGCCTCTGACCCAATTCTTCTGCGTCCGTGGCAGCTCTGTAATGAGCCATCATTATTTTATAAGTTATTTTCTGCTCCGATCAACAGGGTTTCAAATGCTTGTGACAGTTGATGTAGGAATGACATAAGCAAAACCTCAGAGGTGAAGAGGTCACAGTTTGGTCATGTAGGTGAGCAAGTGGGACAGGAACATGGTTCCATATTGTAAAAGGACATTCAGGGAAATAAGAAGAATGGAGATGATCTAGCACAGACATATATCTAGTCACAGTGTAGTTAGAACACTTGGAACTCTTCCTAAAGATAGAGAAACCTGTGGATAGTACTGAGCTCAGAGGTGACACTGGACATGTTCATATTATAAGTTGACAGAACCCCAGTGGAAAACAGACAGACCACGAGGTTCTTCTTTTTAAAAGGTGGTAAAGGTAACTGTGGGGAAATCCTACCACTTAAGGTCACGATCTACCAGGTCTGGATAGCTCCTCTGAGCTTGGTGCAAAATGGAGGTCTCCCTTTTCCAGCAGGATTTCCCCTTCTCTGATCTTATCTGGGGATCCTGACTCCCCACACCCTCTACCTGAGGAAGATCAAGTAGTCCTTGGCCAACCTACAAGTTCAAGTTCGTCTTTCCTGGGATTCCTGGAATGTCTCTCCACACAAGTAAGGCATTCCCAGTACTTTACACAGCAGCCAATGATCCACATTCACCCTGAAAACTCCTTCCCACTCTCCAAGGTTCATATACAGGCCTTGGTCACCCAGAATAAAGTGTGTCACTCCAACTGTTTCACTGAAGATCACCTAAGAGAACGGTTTCACTGAATGTTGACTAAGAGAACTGTAACACTAAAACACTAAAATCCTCAGAGAAAGCCCTCACCCTTAACTGGTGCTCTCTCCCCCCCCCCTCTCTCTCTCTCTCTCTCTCTCTCTCTCCTCAGACTGGGATCCTGCAGACCCCAGTTCCACTTCATCCTTCCAGCCTGGTTGGCACAGAACCACAGCTGGCACCCAACAAAAGTGCAGACATGAAACCACACATAACCATGGGCAGTAGTTGTTGGTTAAGAGTTAATGGCCAAATCAAGCAATGGATGACAAAGCAATTGCTCTTGGAGGAAGCTGAACTTGAGTCTGGTGCTTCAGACCACTCGGCCATCCTGACATGTTACTGACAAAACAGATGTATTGGTCCATTTTATGCTGCTATAATAAAATGCTTGAGGCTGAAAACTTACAAAGACAAGAAGTTTATCTAGATCACAGTTTGTACCAACATTGGCTCTACTCTGGTGAGGGGCCCCTTAGTTGTGTCATGTTCAGATGATGGTATGGCAGGGGTTAGCAAAAATGGAAGGGATCTTGTAGAGACATGGGAAGCCAGGGAAAGGGTAGCCAGTCTTGTGCTTTCATAAAAATACTGAAGAGAATTAAAGATGGTTCCAAGAGAACCAGATGACCTACTGCCCTCCTACTAGGCTCCACCATGATGAGAAGCATGTTTGCAACAAACAACACCCCTAACTGCTCCCCAAGACTCTCAAACCTCACCCAAAGTATAGCAACAAGAGGTAGCTGTATGTGTGTTCAAAGGAAGGGTGTCTCTTCTCAGCTCAATTTCTTCTCTGTATATCTAAGTCAATTCCAAGGCAGGCAACTCTCGGTGGTTCTACTCATAAAAGAGGAGTCTGAAAGCAACAGAAATGGTCACCAGGAAAGGAAGAGACTCTTCTGTAAGGACACAGCAAAGAGGTGAGCCTCGTCTGGAGAGAAGGACAGATTGTGGTGGGGTAACACAAAAGCAGATGAACCAGTCATGAAAAGACAGCTCGCAGTAGAGATGAACTTGTTTGCTGAGGCTTGTATCCCTGTGACCAGAGGCTAGACAGCAAGGGTATAACAGGTGAACTGCCCACGTGCACCAACGTCTGAAAATATGAAGTCCTATGAAGTACCGTCTCCTCTTTAAAGTCATGTTTTGCCATTTACCCAGATGTTTTCCTATTCCAAAGACAAGAATCCACCAAAAGACTTGATTTCTTGAGCCCATGTAGTAAAATATTTCTTTCATCAGATAAGCATCTCTTGAGCAGCATTCTATTCCTCTAGCAAACCAAATATCTGAAAGAGTGGGCATCAAAACACACAACACGAGATCAGCTGTAGAAGCATATATGCAGCTCTGGGTGAACAAGGAAGATGGCCATCACTAGAAACATGGAAAAAATATATTTTTGCAGAATCTATGCATGCAGGGGTAAGCACATGCCATGTGGCCTTGGGAGAATTTGCCTTTGCGATGCATGAACTTTCTTGGCTTTAAGAGCATCAGTTTGAGTTACAGTGATTATAGCTTTGTTTGAAATTTTGAACAGCCCATGCGACTTTGTTTTTAAAAAAAAAAAAATGGTTTCCTTGAAACCTCTGGGAGGAAAATATGGTTGACATTATTTTTCACTGCAGATGGGCTTTGCTACCCAAGGAACTAAGCTGACATACTTTGGTGTCTTCTACTCGAAAACTTGAGTGCCTTCCCAAGTAGGGATGCAGAATTCCTGAACAAAGGCTGGAGTCCCAGTGTCCATTTCTCCAAATTAGCATTTCTGCCAGAAGATCCTAAGTCAACTGCTGGGCTACCATAAAGACTGAAGGATGTCCACTGCAACCCCTCAGCCACATATAAGTTCCCCAGATGTCCAAGACCGTCGCAATTATTTGACCCAGAGAATAGTATAAGTAAAGATAAGATATCAGTAAACTCCACTCTCGTCTACTTTTGCTGTTTTTCAAACTGAGACATATTGGTAAGCTTCTGATAGGCAGTAGACACAATCAGTCACAAACATCAAGCCACCCACATGATCTGAGTTAACCATTAGGACATATGAGGAAAATCAATTTGATCTTGGTACAGCGGGAGTAAGGATTTGCATCTGTGTTTCTCTAATCTTTGATTGACCTTTTATTACTTCGTGTGAACCAGCACACTTGTGGATATCTGAAAACAGCTCTGAACAGTCAGTTCTCTTCCTTCCACAGTGGGTTCCATGGACCGAACTCCAGCTTGCACAGCGAGAGCTGTTTATAGTGGCTCATCTCTCTGGCCAATGTCTCTTGCTCCTTTGGCTCAGTGAGCATGCCCTTGGGGAATTTTCTCATTTGGCCTGAGTCCTTTAGGAACACCCCCTGGATTTAAAGAAGAACAGGTTCTTTCATATAAAGAAGATATTTTAAAGTAATTGTGTACTCCATCCCAAGCAGAGCTGAATTCTTACAACTAAAGGCGTTTACTACCATTCTCCCCAACGAAAACAAACTCACTTTTAAAATGCGCTCTCCTGAAGCTTTGATCCTTCCAGTTTTGTCCAAGCTGTAGAAACTTCAGAGAGAACAACCTACCCTGTCCAATGCAATTTTTGAGTTTGTTGATTTGTTTATCTCCTGTTTCTAATAGATTCCTCCCAATCCCAGGACTCTGTAAAGTGGCCTAGGCAGACAAACATGGGCACTTCAGACAGCTCAGCTCTACAGGAAGCAAGCCATGGCCGAAGATGTGCCAGGTGAACTCCTTAGCTGCTCTGCCAGCCCTCAGAGCCAAGGATGTTCAGCAAGAGAGACTCCTCCCACCTCATCTTTGCCATGATATAGCTCTCAGATCGAGGAGCTACTTCAAACCGGACTTTGGGGACTGGGAAGATAGCTTAGTCAATGAGAGTTTCATGTAAGTACAAGGACCTCAGTTCAGATCCCGAGCACCCACAGCACTCAGCCTGGATAGATGGAGATCTGGGGGCCTGTTGACCAGCCAGCAACCCAATAGCGGCAAGCTGCAGATTCAGAGAGGAACACTGCTGATGATGAAAATAGTAACAAGGTGGAGAGCGATTGACGACACCTGACATCCACCTTTGGCCTCCACAGGCCCACATTCAGATGTGCACTTACACCTGCGCACGCGTGTTCACACGCATGAATGCATCCACACAAAATAAAGTTATAAAGGCTTAGAGAACATTCCCGTTCCCTATCTTTTTCTTCTTGCCCTTTCTCTTTACTAACATGTCTTTACTGGCTGAGAGGGACACATTGCCCCTCCCCCCTTCTGCATTCACTCCAGTGTGGAAGGGGAACCATTTTCCCAACCCCCTGCAGCCCCACAAGTTCAATTCCATGAGAAATAAATCTTACTACTACCACTGCCATTGATTTTTTATCTCAAACCAGAAAATGAACTCAATTTCAGAAACCTGTTTTCTAAACTCCAGCAACTATGACAGGAAGGGGTGGGGGGAGAGGACCGCAGTGTGTTTGCACACCCGCTGGCACTGTCTCTTCCTCCCCACCGACCTTTCCATGGAAATTCTGGCTACATTGGCCTTGGCGAGGCTTGCAACTATTTTTGGATGCCTAAAAACCTCAAGGGAGTGACTTTTTACTTTTATTCATGTACAGGGTCCCTACCTTTATTTATTAAAGAAACAAAAACATGTCTCCTGCTTAACTTCAACCAGCTTTCATGTCAAGTACAACAAAACTTGTTGGCTGGTCCAATCGGCCATGGGCCAGCGAGGAAAGGGAGCCCCTTCCATTGCAGGTCTGAAGCTTATGTGACCTGGGTATTAATCACCCCTCAAGAAAGAGAAGGAGCCATGGACTCTGGAGGCTCTTGCCCCAAAGAAACAGCTTTGGGAGAGGTTTTGAGCCTTGGAGAAAAAAAGAATCTAGGAAAAACTCCAGCAAATTTCGAATGTGACTTTTAAAACATTTCAGGTAAGAAGAAAGAGAAGAAGACTCTGCCTTATTGCTTTCCACCCCCAAACTGTGACTCTGACCACCCCAAACCAGTGGAGAGGATCACAGGGCAAGAATCACCCCCCAGCTCTGGCTTCACCCCCCAGAGGGTAAGTGTTCATTTTAACAAGTTGTGAAAGGCAGGCAGCCAACCGCTTAGCCTCCATGAGACAAATTGATTCAAGGTTTTCTCCTTGGGACCACAGCCAGGATGCCTGCAACCACAGCAGCTAGAGGGGTGCTATTGTTCTGTCAGTGGAAAGTCAAACTCCCCTAGCTAGGCCTGGTGACCCACTAGGTGGCTACAAATGGGGACAAGGAACCAAAATGGAAGCTAAATTCTAGGCCTAAACAAAGCTCAGAGATAATCCAGAAAGAACTCGCCTGAGGACACCCAAATGCCAAATATCAGGGCTGGTTCATTTTCCAATGCTATAACTAAACAGCATAGACTAGATAATTTACTTAAAAAGCAGTTTATTTAACTTGTAGTTCTGGAGACTGGTAAGTTCAAGGCACGGTGTTAGCTCCTGGCAAGGGCCTTCTTGACGTCAGAAGGCCATGTGGCAAGACAGAGCAAGCCTTTGAGTTGGGGTTTCCCTCCTTGCCTTATTACGCATTAATTCCATCCCCGAGGGAGGAGTTCTGCCTCATACAATTTAGATCCCCTACTGTTTTAGTTTCAATGAAACTGTCCTTCCTTGGCTCAGATACTTGAACATCTAGTCCCCAGTTAGTGGGAAGGTCACAGAAACTTTAGACTGGGGAGCACTGGTGGAGAAAGGACATCACTGGGGGCAGGAATTACAATTTTATCTCTCTTCCTGTGTGCAGTTAAGATGTGACCTCTCAGTTTCCTGTTCCTGCTGCTAGGCCTCCCCTGCTACTGTTGGACTCTCCCTCTGGATCCATAGCCAATGTAAGCTCTTTCTTCTATACATTGTTTCTGCTTGTGATATTTTATCAGAGCAACAGAAAAGTAATTAATACACTTTCCAAAGACCCCTATCTCAAATAAGATTTTAGGTGTTAAGTCACCAACATGGAAACTTCAGAAGCCATTATCTAAGCTACCTCATCCAATAACTCTCTTCACCAACCCCCATTACAGTTCTAGCTAGGATTTTTACTGTATCCCAGCATGTTGGCGGCTACAAATACCTCATTCACGTGGGGCAAGTCACTTTTGCTTCGCTGGAACTTAGTTTTATTCTCTTAAATACTGGTGTGGCAGACCATGCTAGCTTCCCATGAATCCATTCTTCATGGTCACACAGTTTATGTTCCTTGTCCCTAGGCATAGCCAGGAGTCTGCCATTTCTCGCTAAGAGAAAACAAGCAGAAGTGATGTATGTCATTTTCAGGCCTAGAAGTGGTTGGTTATCCTTTTTCTATTCCCAGCAGCTGCCTGTGAGTCATAAAGGAGATCTAGATGTCTACATACAGAAGGTGGTAAAACCAAAAATCACATTCCAGGATCATCCTGTTAAAGGCAGCTACCCATTAGCCCAAAACGCCTTTCATGGGTTATTTCAGGAATAATAAAAATGCATTAGCTAACTTAAGCCCCTCGTATTTTAGGAGGACTACTTGTTACCATATACTATCCTGACTAAAACAAGCTAATAAGAAAATTTGCTCTGCCTAATTCAAAAGATGGTTGGAAGAGGTAATCCATGCGCAACACTTAGAAATATATTACATTATTTACTTTAGAGCAGAAATACCATATGGGGCTAAGTGAAATTGATGAAGTGAAGTATGCACAAATGTCATATGTTCTCACTTATATGTGGAAGCTAAAAGTCTGATTTTACTGATGTAGAAAGTAGAATAATTGTCTATAGAGGATAAGAAGAGTAGAGAGAAGGAGGAGACAGTGGGAGGTAAAACAATAGCTACTGGCTACTGTCTTAGTTGCTTTTCTCGTTGGTGTGATTAAAATATTCTGACAGAAGCAACTTAACAGAGAAAGGGCTTGTTTTGAGTCATATTTTTAGTCCATCATAAAAGGAAAATCACAGCAGCAAGAGCTCCAGGTCATGTTGCATGTGTAGTCAAAAAACAAAAAGCAAAGAAAGCTTATGTTCAGTTCACTTTATCCTTTTCACACAGTCTAGTATCTCAGCCTAAGGAATAGTGACACCCACAGTGGGTAAGTCTTACCACTTCAGTTAACCTAATCAAGATCAGCCTCCACAAGCTTGCCAAGAGGCCCATCTCCCAGAGGACTCTAAATCTCATCAAGTTGACAATTCAAATGAACCATCACAGGTTATATTGGATAAATAAATATTAATCGTCTGTGGCACACAACAGCAACTATAGCTGGCAACTTATTACATATTATAGAAAGTACTGGTTATGATATGGAGTTTAAAATTTCCCCCATATAAAGGAATGTTAAATAGCTAAGAGTTACCTAGTTTGATTTACCCTAATTTGATTATTACATAGCATAACACATAATAAACATGTGCAATTATTTTGTCAAATAAACATTGATCTTTCTAATGTGTGCAGAAGAAGCATACATAAATTAATAGTACTTAATCTAAGAATCATGTTCTTTGTATGCTTTGTAATAGTTATTTCATTTAATAAACATAACATTTCAAAACATATACTTTTATCATCCCAGTTCACCAGATGACAAAACCACCAAGATGTTATAATTCTTTCAAAATTACAGCACTACAAAGCAGTCTAACACCAGAACCAACATTCTGAACCAGCAAGCTAGAAAGAAAGGACAACCTCAGGTAAATGAATAATTGGGACTTGTAATTATTTTAGTGAAGCATTTAAAAGCACGGCACTCTACTTAAACCATCTAATTTAAAAGCCTCCTCAGCCCACCACTTGTCTTCGTGCTGGCACAGGTTTTGCAATTGACTTCACACGTATGCTTGCAGCTCTATCTCTAGTGACTGGAGTTCCACTGAGAACTGCATCCCCTAGACCAGATTCAACCACCACCTCAGTTCTTGCCATCAGCATGGAGGCGGATTTGACATTCAGTAAGTGCTTTCTTAAATCTCACTCCACTACATTTTCCTATTCCTCCCAGAACCTCTTTTGTCATCTTAAATTCATTTAATATAAGCTAAGAGACAAAGAAATGCTGTTTAATTGATGAATGGGGCAGGGGGCAAAGACACCACCCAGGTATTATTAATTCATTTAAGAAATCATAAGGTAGTATTACTTCATGCTTCACCGTAGGACAGAATCCCAAAGTACAGTTACTAAAGCCTACAAGACCACCAAAGGTAAAAAGGCCATTATAAAAATTTAAGAGCTATTGAGTGTTAAGAGATTTTATAGTGGGCCAGCTCAGAATTATTTAGCACATGGTTCCTTCCTTTCAATGCATGAGGAAAATTCAGTGTCCAACATCTCTCAAAACCACATTTCCACCTGTGTGAAATAAGCATATAGAATAAGCTCACAAATTTGGATCCTTCTCATCTGGAATTCATGATATTTCAGTTCCCTGTATATGTGCCTGGCCAGACAAAAGGCTAGTGGGGTAGAGGAGCCCATTGCATAGAGCTAAATGAGAGCTGCCAGGGTGGGAGGGGGAATAGGGCTTCGTTGTTCAGAGATTACTATGCATACCTGTTTTAATGCTCATATATGAATTGTGTTTACAAACTTACTGATTGTGTGCTAAGATTGGGTTTACCCTTTGCTATTTGTGAGGGCTTTGGAAAATGTGTGAACCCTTAAGTGAAATTTCAGGGCAATGGTGGACAAACAGGCATTTTCTTGTACTTTTTCAAAAATCTGTTCCCAAAAGCTGTTGACACACTTATCTCTTCCCTGAAGGATGTAAAGAATGTAACCCTTGGGGTGTGTCTAGAATGCAGCTAAGAAAGTTTCATTCTCTATAAAGGGCAAAATGCTCAATCGGAAATAATCAAAGTCATAAGCAGAAAGTATGATGGTTGGTATGGGCTGAGGGGTAAAGAGAGCTGACGATTGCCAAAGAGTACACAGTTACACAGATTAATGAGCCCTCTATGCCTACCCTACAGCGCTGTTCTTACACTAACGACACTGTTGTGTAACCACCCATCACTTAACCACATGGATACCATCTGAGAAACACATTGTGAACATCACAGAGCGGGGTTCCCAAACCCAGATGGAATATCGTCTTGCATGCTTAGGTTATATATGAGCGTATAGGCAGTATGCACTGGGAAAGTGTTACATGGGCTCTGACTACAATTAAAATCTGCCAGGAGGCTAAGCCTTATATTGAGTGTTATTACTAAAAAAAAAAAAAAAAAAAAAAAAAAAAAAAGATGATGATGATGATGGTAAAGTAACAAGGGTATACCAGAGGGCACTTTCAGAAGTTATTGATATGCCCTGTGGCTTTGGTAGTGATAACAGCTTCATTTCACAGGTACTTGTCCCCAGACTTGTCATGCAGAGACATTAATACAGGCAAAGCCAGACCCTCTACCCAAGGCTCTTAGCACTCACAGAATTCCTCCTTGTAGATATAGAAGGCTCATTAATCCTGCCTCCCTTTCTAGAGAGGCAAGTTAAGTGTTTTTTTAGTGCTCAGGGGTTTTGTGACGGTCGTTGGTTTGTGGTTGCTTTTTGTTGTGGTTGGTTGGTAGGTTGGTTGGTTGGTTGGTTGGTTGGTTGGTTGGTTGGTTGGTTTGGGTTTGGGGCTGTTTGAGTTTTTTATACAGGATCTTACTATGTAGCCCCCTGTCTATCCTGGAGAACTCTGTGTAGATGAGGCTGGCCTGGAGTTCACAGAAATGTTCCTGCCTGCACCTCTGGAATGCTGGGATTAAATGTGTGTTCTGCCTCTTGATGCTCAGTTTTTAAACTTCTCTACAAAGATTAAAACATCCATAATAGAAACAAGAGACTTGTGGGGAAATCCAAGCTTCTTTGTATTGTATTAACAGCCTTTTTATGAAAACAAGGTTCTTTTTTTAAAAAATCAAAAGCCAAGCATTGAAGGAAGAAAGTTCAGGTTGCTTGTCACAACCCTGACATACAGGCCTGTGAATCACATGACCCCTTCTCAAGGAAAGGTTGGGCAAATGAGGTCAAGTAGGAAATAACGGGACAATTGTCTATCACAACACCACCTGAATAGAGAAACTGCTTAGTGGAATAAACCATTCTAATTTCTCCTAAATCATAGACAAGATAGAAAAGGGTGAAGCCAGGAGCTATGCCCAAGTTCACAATATTTGCCAAAAATTAAAACATCAAGATTGGTGCTATAGGTGTTCTGAACCCTAGTGTGAAAAGCAATGGCTTCCAGAAGACAAGAAGTAAGAACTAATAGACCTTCACGTGTCCAACAGTCCCCATAGTGGTAAATGGTAAATCATAAAAGAAGAGTCATCTTGATGTGAAGGAGTCAGAGAAGAAAGGTCACTGTCCTAACGAGGAGTATTATATCTTCATAAGAAGTCATATGCCAAGATGCACGCCAAGAAGCAGGTCCTCATGTCAGACTCAGTGTTACATGTCAGAGCTCAGTGTTACAGCATGGGCGCTCAGAAATAAAGACAAAAATAGTGCAAAAAAAAAAAAAAAAAGAGTTGGCTAAAAGGGCAGAAAACAAAGCTACAAAATCTCCCACTTAACCCCACAACCCGAAAGTACAAAATAGCGGTCTTCTAATGCCAAAGACAACAAGTTTGAATATAAGTTCACTCCAGATGAAATAAACTCTGTAAGAATTTCTAGTAATAATAGTAATAATTATTATCACATTAGGATGCTCATAGAAATGGAAGACCAGAGCCATTAAAAATAAAAAATGGCTGAGGAGATGGCTCAGCGCATCTCCTGAGGACATCAGTTCCCATCCACCGAGCCAATGTGAAAGCTGGGGGCTGCAGCATATGGATCTGTCATCTCAGTGCCCAACCAGAGGGATGTGGGAGGCAGAGACAGGAGAGTCTCTGGAAGCTCACAGGCCAGCCTGCTAGGCATCCATGGCAATAGAGAGACCCTGTCTCCCACAGTATGGACAGGCAAAGACCACAACTAAGAGCTGTCCTCTGACTAGCACTTGTGCGCCTGCCCCCACACAAGAACTAAGGCCATGGATTCAAGCCCCAATCCCATTAACTCAAAGCTTTTTTGGTAAATTTTCATTCAACTCTATTTATACTTAAAAATTTTAAGGACTCAAAAGATAGAACTCTAGATTAGAAACCAAAAAAAAAAAAAAAACATTGCTGAAATAAAAAGTAAAATACATCAAGCAGGATGAGAGACTTTTCCGTGCATGGGAGCAGCCCATCCTACAGAGTCAACTGTCAGTCTGAGAAGAAAATGGAGTTCCATGTAGGGTAGTCTATGTGGACATGCTTATAGACACATACGTATGTTTATTTACACACATATTGGTACATATCAGTTGTATGTGCATATGCTTGTGTGTATAATATATGTGTGTGTGTGTCTGTGTGTGTGTCTGTGTGTGTGTGTCTGTGTGTGTCTGTGTGTGTGTGTCTGTGTGTGTCTGTGTGTGTGTGTGTGTGTCTGTGTGTGTCTGTGTGTGTCTGTGTGTGTCTGTGTGTGTCTGTGTGTGTGTGTGTGTCTGTGTGTGTCTGTGTGTGTCTGTGTGTGTGTGTGTCTGTGTGTGTCTGTGTGTCTGTGTGTGTGTCTGTGTGTGTGTAAAATATATATAATTTCCTAGCTCTATCCACTAAGAGAGCCTTTAGTCAGGCACACCACTAGGTAAAAATGAGCACATCTAGATACAGTCTTCTAAATACTATGCTCCACTATAAAACAAGAGACACTGTAAGACTGGATTAGGGGAAGTTTAAGATGAGCCTGTAATGCCTGGTCATGCTAGAAGACAAGGAAATACACAAAGAACAGTGGGGACACATGAAAAGAACACAGAAGCAGTCAGGGTGGGTTCCCACAGTCCAAATGAGGGCAATTTTTCAGCATCAAAATAATTTTAAATATCCTGCCTTACTCCATCAAATCAGAAACTATCAGTTCATACAGACAAACAGTATTTTTTATAATTTTGAAGTTATTTCTCCCACACAACATATTTACTAGTAAAAAATAAAGAAACATGTTACAATGGAAAGGGTTGGCAAAGAAAACACTGTCAATCACATAATGATTTAAAATCACATGTCAACAGATGTGATGTAAAGAACACCTTTGTGTTATGACCACCTCTGCGGTAGTCCTGTAGATTTTATATATATATATGTGTGTGTGTGTGTGTGTGTGTGTGTGTGTGTGTGTGTGTGTGTATGTATATATGTATATATACATATATACATATATATATTGCACCCTCTTGACATATGGCTTCTTATGAAGATAGAATACTATAATACTCATCGGGTTCTTTTCTTCTCTAGCTCCTTCACAGCAAGATGGCTCTACTTTTGTAGATTTACTATAAAAGTGTATTGTGTATATATATATCTATGTATATGTATAAAAATTAAAGACCACATAGTTGATGGAATGTCTATAAGTTTTGCCTAGTGTTACTTAATTATGCATATATATACATATATGTATATATATTATATGTTCACATATATATGAAACACTAGGCAAAGCTAAACTGATAGACATTCTATCAACTATGCGGCCTTTAATTTCTAGGAAACGCAAGGTCATGAAAGCCAAGAACACAATGGTGATCCACTGCAGACCAAATGAGAGCAACACAATAAGTAAACACAATGTGTGATTCTGGCCATGGTAATCTTGCTGTAACTGGAACAACTGCTGAGCTTGGAACAGAATCTGGTGACCAAAGAACTTCTGTGTCTCTGATTGGGGTGATAGTCTCACGATGACAGAAGAAAATGACCTTCGTCATGGGAAAGATACACTGAGCACTCAGAAGTTGAACACTAGCTTTGAGGCTCTGGCTTCTAGAGCCTGGATCCAAAGTCTCTAGATCTCTGGATGTGTATCTGATATATCCATCATAAGACTTGGGCACTCAAGAGCTCGCCCCTGCCAAAACTAAAAGACCTACTCTCACCTACTTATGATGTCCTGAATAGAACAAATGGCTCCAGCCAGCTTATTGGTAGCAAAATAAGGCAGGTGATAAATGGGAATAAATATAGAACTCACCCAGTGTGGTGGCAAATCATAGCTGTCAATTGACTACATCTGGACTACATAAAACCCAAGCTGCTGGACATGCCTTTGGGGATTTTCTGAGTCCAATTATTCAAAGCAGAAATGTCTGCTCTAACGTTGAGCCATACCTTCTGGTGGCAGTCCACAAAGAACATAGAAAATGAATCTGTTTTTAGCCTGCTTGCCCTCATCCTTGCTATCAAGTTCATGAATAGTGCTGCTGAGGCCTCCCCTTAGGGTATTGAATCAACCTCTTCAGGATTCCCATGTAGACTGAAGAGCTGTAACTCTCCAGGAACCCTCCTGGACTCCAGCCCCAGACTGACACAGCCATGGGTAGACTACTCAGACCACAGCCTATACACAGAGAGAGAGAGAAAGAGAGAGAGAGACAGAGAGAGACAGAGAGACAGAGACAGACAGAGATAGAGACACAGAGACACAGAGACAGAGAGAGACAAAGACAGAGACAGACAGAGAGACAGAGAGACAGAGACAGAGAGACACAGAGACACAGAGACAGAGAGAGACAAAGACAGAGACAGACAGAGAGACAGAGAGACAGAGACAGACAGAGATACAGAGAGACACAGAGACACAGAGACAGAGAGAGACAAAGACAGAGACAGACAGAGAGACAGAGAGACAGAGACAGACACAGAGACAGAGACAGACAGAGACAGAGAGAGACTATCAGTTCTGTTCTATTAGAGAACCCCAACTAATACACCCAGTGTATTAGTGCTCCAGAACTGAGTCTAGAGACCGAAGAGTATGTGCTGGCTCAGGTGATAAAGTGATAAGATGGGATACTTGATTAAGACAGGAGTAAAGTTAGTATATTTTTCAGTAAAAGGAGGCACAAGTGCAAATGGCAGGAGATGGTAACATTTGGAGCATGTTATAGAATAAAACATATGGGCAGTGAGCTGGAATGTAACAAATGAAGTGAAGGCCGGGGTGGGGAGATGAGCTAAGGGTAGGCAGGAGCCAGACCATCCTTGCTGGTCTTGAATGCCTTCTCGGGGAGTTTGGGGTTTATTCTGACTTCAGTAGAAAGATCCCGAGTTGATTTCTATTTTAACTTACTGATGGGCAGTAAGGTCTCACTGCCATCTACACACATATGGACCAGCAGATGCAAGGCCATACTCCTATACTGAACATCGTATTCTCTGCATTCTTGGTAATATTAAACAGATTGTAATGAGACAGACCAGCAGAAGAGTCTCCTGGACACGATTGGTCCCCAACCCATGTCTAGGGACAGACTGTGGCTCAACAAAAGAGCACGTGTTTTGTCCTATGTTGTTCTCTCATAGTCTCTGAAGCACCTAGCCACACAGCAACCGTGTAACAGTTCTGATCCCAGAACACCTCCTCCTGTTACCCTCTATGCACCAGAGTTTGAACATCTTTAAAAACTTAGGTATGAGCTAATTTCGCTTCCAATCATTGTGACCAGGCTGACTTCTCACAAGGCCTACTTATTTGGTCCGTCATTAATGTGTTCATTTCACAGAACCATAAAAATCAGAAATAGAAAAGATTTACAATTCATCTTGTGCTTGTACCCTGCCAGAGAGACATTGTTCCCCACAGTATATGTGCTGTGACTGTGCCTTGGCACTTGGCAGTGAGAGACTCAAGCCTCTGCCATGACCCACAGCTCCATATTCTGAGAGATCTTCCATTCAGAAAGCTGTCCTCAGTTCTGAGTTTAGCTACTCTTCATCCTTTCAGATTCTCCTATCTTTGTCTCTTTTTCAGTTTTGACTTTCTCAGTACTCCCACAGAATAGGAACATTGCCTTTAAGGTCTCTCCAACCCTTAAAGGGAATGTCTCTCAAATGCTGAGTGAAGAGTACTTGCACATTTACTCAACGCCAGTGGGAGAAACACACAGATAAAAGAGAGAGCTGTAGCGATTTCTAGAATTTATAGAACTTTTCTTCTGTACTCAGAGGCTGCATATTTTGTGAGGCAAGTACAGAGAACTTCCATCAAATTGTCATTGCTATCCCTAAATGTTTTAGAACCACTGCCTGGGAGTGAGCATGGAGGAGCAGTAGAACAAGCAGTTGCAATTGAAGTAGACCAAGCACATGCCCAAGAATCTGCTGCCAGTTGACTGTATCGTGTGAGCAAGTCTCTTGGCTTGTCTGGGCTTGTCCCCACGTCTATAGAAGGAGATCAGGGAGGAAATGACAGAAAGTGACAATGAAGAGTTAGAACTGCTCTTCTGTGGGGTCCAGGTCAGTTCAATTCACAGAACCCTGTTTCGTTATGAATGGCAGCCAGTATCACAGTCTACTTCACCCTCTCCAATTCCTAGCTGGCTCCACACGCTGACTATTCTTGACATAACCGTGCTGTGTGCAAGCAGCCACGGAAGAGCACAGTGTGAAGTCCAAGCGGACATCATCTTCTGGGCTCCGTGTGGTGATGCTTTGGAATGGGACAATCGATTTTTCTTTATTCTATCAATAAGGAGCAGCTTACTATGGGCACAGAGTTAAATTTGGTGGCAATACTATTTAAAAAATAAGTTCCCAGGCTCAAGAGGCCAAGCGGCCTAATAGCATAAGCAAGCCCATCTCTGTGGCACCGACCCAGAGCAGCTTTCTGGTCTGGTTAACATGTGAGAAGAGGAGGGTTGGGACTGGGGCCGAAGTGAGAAGATGCAGGCGTGATCAACTGTAGGCTCATTCCTATTTACCCGATATCTCACTAAGATAAGAGGCATTATTCCACCCTCTGAACTATCCAGCATGTGTTGGCACACTCTTAGAAGAAAGAATATAAACCTCAGCCCAAGTTGTACAACACCCAAGTTTGGTCAGGAAAGATGCTACGGTTTTATGCTTTTCACTCCAGATTTTCTTCCACTGTAGAGAAAACTGATGGCTACATGAGATTAACACACAGCAAGTGCTCTCCCAAGGAGCAGGATTCCAACCAAGCCCTAGATGGTGCCTTCATTAATAACAACCATCCTAGTGTGATGTTTCCCACAAGAGAAGAGCAGACAATAGCTGTCTCCTTCCCCCAGGTGGCCGATATTTCTTGCCTGTGTTCTTTTCAAGTTTACTTTTCAAGTTTTATTCTAATTTTTTTTAAAGAGTAAAGAACTTCTTTTATATGGCCTGTCTGTTATAAAGCATTCTCTCCTGATGCTACCAAAATGCACAGACATCTACACTTAAATTCTTCACCATTTGTGCTTGTAATGATACTTGCTCAAACCGAAGTGATACAAACAAAATAAGACTAGACTTGTGGCAGTGACCAAAGTAGTCACTTTACAGAGGGTGCAGTTGTTCCTCCATAGTCCATGAATGATACATGACAAATAAAATAGTAAGTCAAAGACTAGGGGCATAGCTCACTATACAACATGTGCTTAGCACAAGGCCCTGGCTCTTCTTAGCACCAAAAGAAACATGTACAGGCATGATTTTCCTGTCTTTGTTCCCTAAACAACCATTTCCCTGAGTTTACATTATATTAAGTTTTATAAGTAATCTAGATCAAAGGTCCCACCAAAGGGCATCACATAGAAAGCAATTCTAAACTTGGAATTGAGACCCCGGTTCAGGACCTGTCTCTGCTACTGTCAGCTCAATGTCATAACACCCCTGAGTCCCATTAACTTACTCACTGATGTGTGCGACTATTCTTCAATTACTTATTATATACTTAGCCACTAATAAAGATGCTGGAGATGTGAGCATAAACTCCACATGCCTGCTTCTCTCCTATGGGAAATCTCCTATGAGATTTATCAAATGCTGTATAATTTGATAAGTAAATGAGGCTGTAAGCGCACCTGATCTTTAGGAGTTGGGAGGGGTGTATGCTAGAAAGTCATAAAGAGTTCCCCAGTGTGGACATTTTCCCAGTCTGAGTGTCATTCCAAACACACATTCCAGAGCCAAGTCAATCACTGGGAGATGGGTTCAGGGACTCACTGGGCCACCTGGGGAGACACCTCAGTCTTTCCATTATCTCACCATCTACTGTGACTAGACCATAGTGGTGCTTTGGGTCTCTGGAAAGTAGTGACAGTTCAGAGACAGCCTAAGGTCCCCAAGAGAACTGGTTATTTCCCTTGCTTGATTCAGTTACCCTGGAAAAATAAGATAGATCTTTCCGGAAAGGAAGGAAAACCTGCCGTTCTGTGCATTTGTTCTATGGCTGCCTGGTCTGGCTGTGCCACAGAGCTATCGTGAGAATCAAAGAATGGAGCCCTTCATGTAACTGATGCTGGACAGCTGAACAAATGATTCTATGATTCTGAGAAGGCTGGTTGCTACAGCGATGCACTTCTTCCATGAACAGAAACCCACCACCATCTTCCCTACTCAACCCTGATGAGAAATTATCTCCTCCGTATAAAGATACTCTGACTAGATGTAGTCTCCAACCTGTGTAAGTGTGCAGTGGACCTGTACATACTCATCTTCATGTGCACACATGGACATGTAGGCATGCATGTGTGTATACGTGTACATGAAATCCATAGATTGACGCCAGAAATCCTCCTCGGCGAGGTTCCACCATATGTTTTATGACAGGGTCTCTTGCCGAACCTAGAGCTCATCGATTAGGCTAGACAGGCTGGCACGTGAGCTCAAAGGATCTACCTGTCTCCATGCTCCATGCCACAGCCACAGTCATGTGTGTGCTGTGGCTTTAAGCCCAGGGCCTCATGCTTACAGCCAGCTTTCAATTTCTAAGAACACGGGTGCTTTAGCAAAAATGGACAACATCTTCTGAGAAATCTGGCTGATGGGCCTGCCACTTCTCACTCTCTGGACCAACAGTGTCGCATGGCCCCCTCTTGGACAACATAGAAGGCTGCAGGTCTTGGCTCTTGGCTGATGTTTCGCATCTTCTTGGCCTCTGCCTCATGCTGCATCTCTAGGTAAGCCCTTCACCACTCCGATGTTATAACTACCCCTCTTTCAATGACTCACCAGCATCCCTCCGCAGTAATGGCAACTTGGGAGGTTGTTTTTGATAATTAGATATAGTACAGTATCTTCCAGAACTGTGGAATCTCTAGAATTACCAAATTTGTCTGATGATACAGCATACCATATCTTCAGGGGGAACAAAAAACCCATGTCGTTTACACTGACAAAGATCTGGGAGCACAAGTGGGAGGAGCTCTGAGATGAGAGATCAATAGAAGCTCTTGTGTTGGAAGATGAGGACCTGCAATGATCAAGAATCCCATCATGAGCCATTATCAGTTTGAACTGATGGGATAACAATGTGGCAGGCGGGTCTTCAGCCACAATGGCTCTCTAGCTACTTTGTCCCGTTGTCAGACTGGCTCTCCCTAACAGAAGTGGCACAAATTCTTCCTCTGGCTTTAATGCAGATGTCTGTAGGTTTCGCCTTGATTTGTTCATACTGGATTTCTTTCCCTTCACCACCACCACCCCCCCTCCTTTTCCTCTCAGAACCACAAGCCCAAGGCTATCGATTACCAGAGCTCATGAATACAAGTGGGCTTTTGCTACTCAGTGGTGACTTGGGAGCCTTGCCAGCTTTCTAAGCTCCTTGGCTAATGAACAGACCACATGGCTGGTTCTGGCTAGTGAGCTCAGAGTGGAGGCTATGGATGCCACTTCTGGACTGCAGTATGAAAGAGCCAGGTGGACCACTCCAACTCTGCTTTCCACCAGTACTGCTGCATCTAATGCTGAGCAGCCTCTATCTGGGAATCAAGACCTAGAAGGAAGTCACTCTAGGTAACTGGCAGACTTGACTTCAATAAAAGTTAAACTTTCTACATGCATCCACCAAGATTTGGGAGCACAGTTAACACTTCCACAGATCCTGGCCTGGGAATTGTGACTAAGTAGCCAGGAGCACCTGACCCTCGGGAGGAATGTGGGCTGAGAATAGAACATAACAGCCCTACTCTCAGATAGGGCTCTTTGACCTTTTCATAAGATTATCTGGGTCACAGGTGACTAATTATAGCAACCATTAAATTAGAAATAAAGGGAAAATAGCAAGGAGAAGTTCTAAATCAAATAAGTATGGAAAATGCTGGTAACAATGAAAGTTTACCCTCTCGTGCAGACACAGGAAGGACGCTGGTTTGCAGAACCCAGGAGAACATGGGAGTGAAGGTTAATATAACTCAGAGTGGGACCTTTGCTTCCCCAGCCAAACCCCAAATGTTCACATGAAGCCAACAGCAGGGCACATTAGAAAACTGGCAACCTGGGAAGGCACCAACCAACGTTTTTTCATAACCCGCAACTCAAGAAAGCTAGATGACCCACACTTCTTAAGTTATCTTCTCATCCTCCTGAGATCTTACCATTTTAGTACCTTCTGTCCCAACCCCCAGCTATTCAGAATCCACTTTTTCTGGGGTCTCCAGATGCTGAAGCCAACTCACCAGCACCCATCTTCCAAACACCTCCTCCTCTTGACTTATGAGTCCCAAATAAATATGATCCTCACAGGTCTGGACAAGGCAACATCGTGTGACAGAAGCCTAAGTCTTGCAGCTTCTTGGAAAGGAAGGCTTGGTTTTCCTGGGTCTGACAGCATGGCTTTTTTTTTTCCAATAGATGCTGACCCTTTCCTAACACGATGAAGAAAGCCTTGGAGAAAAAAGACTTCCCGGGAATTTTTCAGTCATCCTGGGGATATGGATGCATGTCTCCTTTGTTCCCCTGAACCACAGGTGCAGGCATAAGTGGTCATGGAACCACCTTTCCCTTCTTGTCAGTCATGAGAGTCTCCCTCCCGTCCTGTCGTTCCGAACTTGCTGCCACGTTCACTTGTGATGACACATCACTTCACTGTCACCATTACTTGGAGGGCAGAAAAAGCAGCCGAGACACCTGGGTTTTCTGCCACTGGAATTGGAAAGGAGTCCTTGAAAGAAAAGATGTCAAGGTCCGCCGGGACATATTTTTCCATCAAAACACTGTAAATTGAGTAGAGGTTTCACATGATGCTCACGTCTTGGTATGTGTTTGTTGTTTTTAGAACAGTTGGCTGCGTATCTGAAGCAACACATGCATATATGATGCAGGTGTTACCATGGCAAAGAGCATGCATTTTTTTGGTTGAATAGAAGGGTAAATAAGAGTATAAATATTGCATTTTCTGTAACCATGGAGATGGAATAACTTAAGCCCTCATCATTTTGGAAACTTTTTTATTTTATTATTTGGGCTTGTTCCCTACTGTGAATATTCCTATCAGAAAATCTCCAGACTGCTGCAGCTGTAATTACACTTACCCAACCCGCACTCATGAGTTATCTTTTCAGATGGGCTGTCACTAATCCCAGATGGAGAAAATTCATTCTCTGTTGTTGTTTTTTCTTTATTCCCAGATGAAAAAAGTCTTTATCTTCAAAGTTAAAAACATTAATATTGGTGCAGGGAGATGGTTGTGTGACTGCAGGCACCCAGTACCAAGCCTGGTGACCTTATGGCTCCATGGCTGCAGGCTACCAATCCTGAAGACCTGGATTTGCTCCCCAGGACCTACTCACATGGTAGAAGAAGAGAACTGATCCCTGAAAGTTGTCTTCAGCTTTCAAATACCTGCCCCTGACACACACACACACACACACACACACACACACACACACACACAAATAAAATTTTTAAATGTAAAATAAATAACTATGTTTCAACTTTTTAAATAGTATTAAAATTATGTATAAGTATCAGATAAAGAAAATATATCAAGCTGGGCAGTGGTGGTGCATACCTTTAGTCCTGGCTCTCAGGAGGCAAAGACAGGCAGATCTCTGTGAGTTCAAGGCCAGGCTACTTACAGAGTGAGTACCAGGACAGCCATGGCTACACAGTGAAACCATTTTTGTCTTGAAAAATCGTGTGTGTGTGTGTGTGTGTGTGTTTCAAAGTGTTAAAAAGGTTTTAAGCTATTTTATCTTATTTAGGCAAGGAATGGGTCGAATACTACTTGAATTATTACTGAGCAAAGTATTATAATTCCTAACCCTGATGTGCCAGCATATGAAAGTGGTATCTTGATCTTTACATTGTCCTAACAGTCTTATTGTAATCATTGATTTAGACCTTTCTGACATCCACACTAAAATCTGTGTTCTAGTCTCTGCTAAATTTATCCTCTGTGATGAACAAAAATATGAACATGGAGATTTCAACTACTTAGTCTGAGAACTGTTGGTATGCACCTTCCCAGATGACCAATACACTGCACTACCACTTCAACCCTTAGCACTTACTGTGTGCCAGGACTGTGCAAGGGAATTTAAAAATGAGCAAAGCACAGTAACACCCCAAAGGACTCTAACTGATAAAACATCAATGTCTTTTTTTTATTTTTATGTTTGCTGAAGGTAAATTGAATTACCTTTCATGTTGCTCCAAACCTTAAGATTTGAGATGTTAAAATGACTTAACCACATTATAAAGCACAAGACTAAATTACCACTAGCATCAAAAAGACCCAGCGTTGGTTCACGTCATTTTCCACATTATCAACTATCCTTTAACCCAGTTGTACTCCGAAATTATTGTAAACATTTCTAAGATATTTTACAGTCATGGTCTAAGAAGTTGTGATTTGATTTGTATCTATTAAAGGAAATCATTAGGCCAAGAAGAAACAATCTAATTTGCTGTCTTCTCTCCCTGACTTCAGCTTCTAGCAGATGCCAAGAAGAGGAGAGATGCCCATGAAGCCAGAGATTGCAGGCCACAGAAAGGCTTCTAGGGCTCCTCCATCACTCTGTTAGAGATATCCAGACACATAACTGAACAGATGACGGCAGCGTATGAGCACACAGGGGAGGCTGGAGATGTCCACATACCACCCAAATGTTCAAAACAAATCTTTCCCCCTTTGTTTTAACAGTTTAATGCTTTTCTTGGAGGTTCTATGTGTTGGTAACAAAACAAACAAAACTTTTCAAGCAGACATCTGAATACTCTGCAGGTTTACGTCCACATCAGGACTTTTCTCTTTCAGGAGCTCTGTCTCACCAATTTACTTTTTTTTTTCTTAAAATCGTACTTATGTGTGGCAATATAATTTACATGTTAAATTATATTTACATGTTAAATAACACTATAATAGAATGCCTTGATATAATTTTAAACAGAAGAAACAGGGCAATGTCAGGTCACTCCGTCTCTCCTTCTGCAACGTCGTGTATCACTTTTTCTGAGTGAGCCAGAGATACGAATGCACTCAGTGGACGGCCGTGTCTGATTCCTACTGCAATAATGATCAATGGATCTAAAAGCGAAAATCTTGCTTTCACAATCACCTGAGTGTAGGGAAATGAGACAGGTACTCTTAATTTTAGGCATGGGCTGAAAAGCTTTGGAATTGATGAGTGCTCTTGCTTCTGAAGAAGGAAAATGTGGAGGAAGAGAAGGAACAAAGGAAAAGCCTGGCTTGGTTTGGCTTAAACTCAAACAAGTCTGATTTGGAGCTCATGCCTAACTAACCACCATTTGTTTGTAGACTTTCCTGCTGACGAAGTCACTAACTCAAATGCTTCTAAGTGTTACTGAGAGAGCCTCTGTTTTATTGTCAGTCCCTTGAGCCTATGGTCCCGAAGGAGGTATATAGAAGAGACTTCTTATCAGACCCTGGCAATGAAAGGCCCTGATAAAGACCTAGGTCATCGTGAGGGGACAGGCTCCTCTGGAGGCTCTCAGAGGAGGCTAGGCCCGAAAGCAGAGCACAGTGTTCTCTGAGAGAACTTGACAGAGCATACAGTTGCCTTGGCCAGAAATGAACATCAGAAAAGCAGGCAGGAAGGCCTAATGAAAACGGCAAAGATGTCATCAGAGACTGGGAAAGGAAAAGACTGGGGATCCAGGAACCAACTAAGTGGAAGTGGGCACACTGACCTGAGAGAGAGAAAAATGGGGGGTCATGACAAGGCCACTGGCCCGTCTAGAAGCTACCTGGAAGAGGTCGTATTTAACTTAGAGTGAGGTGGGGTATAGTGGACCAATAGCCTAGAAAGTAACAAAGGCTTACAACTAAGTTCTAAGTGCACAGTCACCCAAAGCTCTGGAGGTGGTGTCTACACAAGGTCTCCACAGAGAAATACCAGATACCAGTCATGAAGAACAGAGTGAGACTCAGGAACTAAACACAGATACCTTAAGTTCCAGGTCAGACTCCAAACTGCAGAAATGTGGCTAGCATACCACCCACCCACTCAGGGACAAATAGAAGAGGCTATTGGGAACCTCTGCATCACACAAAATTGGGCCTCAGGAAAAATGGAAGTTCATGTTAGGCCCATTCCTAAGTACCACTGCATCCTCTCTTGAGTTGGTGCTTAGAGTAGTGAAAGTAGCCATGAGTCAGTGTTCCAGCCTCTCCTTTGGGCTCTCCCCCGAGCCTGTCCCTTCAAGATGAACAGGGATTACCTCTGAGGGCACACTCCCACAGTTCGGGTTTCCATCTGTTACTCACAGATCAGGCACCTTTAATGCCTATGACAGAGGCTGAAAGCTGGAAGCCTGTGAGCTGAATCTAGCCCACAGATGGCTTTTGTTTGACTAATGCTGTTTTTCAAAAACTTGTTTTAGATATATTTTAAAATAAAGATTATGCACAGAGGCACACACACACAGAGAGAGAGAGAGAGAAAAAAAGAGAGTGAGAGAGAGAGAGAGAGAGAGAGAGAGATTGATTGATTGATTTCTGGCTTCTCTTAGAAACTCAGAAAATCTGGCAACTCTGAGCTCATGTCCCCACCTGGCAATCATCAGCTGTCACTGACTAGTGGCTGTCCTGTCGCTAGTATCTGCTCTCTACTGCTGCCACCTCTGCATCTTTCTTGGTCTTTCACCCACTATGGATCCTGCTTGCCCCCTGCAGTTGTTATAATTTGTTAACCCCTGACCTACATGATGAACTCTTCACTAGTTCTCCAGTAAGCTTAACCAGGAACTACCGCCCAATATCTGCTTTTTCTTTTCAAAACTTCTCTACCTTGAAAGCCCTTTAAAAGGCCTTCTGTGGAGAGCTGGAGAAATGGCTCCATTCATAAAGCACCTGCTGTGCAAGTGTGAACCCCAGAGTTTAAATTCTCAGATCCCACATTTAAAATTCCAGGTGAGATAGTAAGTATCTCTAAGCCATACACTGGTGAGAAAGGTGAGTAGGTGGTCCCTGAAGTGCGATGGCCAACCAGGCTAGCCAAACAATGGATTTCAGGCTCAGTGAGAACCTATCTCAAAAAAACAAAGTGGGAGAGTGATAGAGGAAAGACACCTGACATCCATGCCTAGCATGCACATGTGCCCACACCTACACTAGCAAGTACACACACCACACAAAATAGCACAGCACAACACATGCACTTACACAGAGAGAGACACAGGAGAGGTGATGTGGAAGGGATTTAGTCAAATCAGATGTGTTTTGAAACTGTCAAAATGAAACTAATAATCCATATACTGGTTGAAATTAAGAAATAAATATCTTCTTGCATTGAGCTAACATGATCACCATGTTCTAGAGAAAAAGTCTGAGTAAGATGTGCACAGTGCCTGGTCTCAGGAAACTGATATTCCTATGGTATTTAAGCAAGAAGCCTGGGGGAGATGGGAGAATAGATATTTGCCACAAGGGCATGGCCTAGATATATAGGCTCTGTGGAAGGAGCCATATCTAACACAAAGGAGCGGGGAGTGGGGACTGGTACACCCCAGGAAAGGGCTACAGTCATCAGCAAGGCCTAGTGGTGAGATGGAATAAAGAAGCTTTCAGACTGATTAATGCGCGTATCCAAGGATACCAGGAGCCAAGGGAGTGTGGAGCTCACCCCAGGAAAGGAAAACCTCTGGAGAAACAAGGTATTGTGTGGCTGAGAAAGTCAAACAATCCTTTAATCCCAGAACTTTAGAGGCAAAGGCAGGTGGACTTCTATGAGTTCCAAGCCAGCCTGGTGTACATAGTGAGTTCCAGTCCAGGGAGGGTGACATAGTGAAGTCAAGATAGAGACAGAAACACACAGACTGCTCTTCTGGGGAACTGAATGGAAAGAACTTGAGAAAGATGGAAGATGTCAACACCACATTGTATCTGGTAAAGGTTATCCATCGAATTGTATCGTTTCCATATTCATGTGTCTGGCATTGATTTACTTATTATACAGCAATTTAAAACACATCACCAACTAGGTATTATTATAAGAAAACAATGGCCCCAAACAAGGACATACGGTAGCTCCAGATAATTTATCTCCAGCCAAGTTTTAAGTCAGCAGGTTTGTGAGAATTTGTTGTGGTAGCCCTGAGACTAACATATTTAGTCTTTCTAATATTCCATTGTCTTCCTTCTAAATAATGAGTTGTTAAAACAAGATACTACCCTTGCTCCCCTTTCATCTTAAGTCATTTAATACAACACATATTCACCTGCCCAATACCTTATCCAGTGAATTATCTCTGTATTTTGGATGTGTAGGTATTCTTCCACAGATAACTGACAATGTGCCTGGCATTGACAGGTTTGCTTTTAAATCTGTTAAGTCTTCCCCAACATTCCCTATCTCTGCTCTCTACATCCCTTAGCCTCTTTTATCCTCTGGCTTCCTGGAAAGTATAGTCAATGGAAGGTGGATATCTAAACCTGAACGACATGGAGATAATATAATGGTTTTTCAGGGTTAGAATATTAAATGGCAAAGGGTTCTATATGAGTGCTAGGTGTCACTTTTCACTTAGCACATGTTAGATGTCATGTACTTTCTTTCTCTCTCTGATGTATACCCATTCAGAATAAAACCTATATGTTCCACATCCTTCGAGGCTATGTGTGATCACAAGCTTTCTCAGTGACATTTCCTGTTGAGCGATAAGATACTTTAGCAAAAGGAACATGAGGAAGTGTTTGTTTTGGCTCATACTTAAGGGAACAGCCCATCATGGCAGCAAGTGAAGCTGCCCATCATGGCTTCAAGCAGCTGGTTACATTATGCCTGCAGTCAGGAAGCAAAGAATCACGGATGCTTGTACTTGCTAATTGGTTTCTTTCATTTTGTGCAATCCAGCAGTCCAGCAGTCCAGCAATCCAGCAATCATCCAGCAATCCAGCCTTGGAAATGATACCATCCTCCTTATCTAGATAATTGTTCACAGATGTGCCCAGAAGCTTGCCTACAAAGTGATTTTAGATCCTGTCAAATTGATAATCAATATTAACAATCACAAGTGTCTATGTTCTGGGATGTAGAGTAATTTAAGTATAGAATGTCCAAGCCTGGCCTGCCTGACTACCCTTTCATCATTGACTTAGGACATGATGATGGGAAACCTTGAAACTTCTGAGCCAGGACAATACCCTACTTATAGAACAGCAAGATCTAAGACATCTGGAGCCTCAAATGATTGCACAAGAGAGTCAGCAAGCTACTCTGGTTTCTAGAGAACCAGAAATACGCATCTGCTGCTTAAGCCAGTTACCTTAGGATTAACACTGGATCAAACTCAGCTCCTTTACTAGTACAAGAGTCTGGTACACAACAAGCATCTAATAAAGGATGATGTGATCCACACTGCAGCAAGGTATCTACATAGAACAAACTGGCTTTCTTGAAAGCTCAACAAAACAAATCTCCCTCCTGAGAGTCACAAAAAGTGGCTGCCTTCTGGATGGAACCCAGAATTTGCCTTTGAAGCCGCTTGTCCCTTTGTTCTCAAGGCATTTACTTGGTTGGGCCTTTTAATTATGCAATGAGGAAGTCATCTTGAAATTGGCTGGGGAACTTTTGAAAAAAACTAATTTCCTGCAATTAGGCCAATGGAACTCCAGCAAATTAATTGAAATGCTAAAAGAAAATGCACTCGTATTTTCGAGACACACACTAATAAGACCGGGAACTTAATGGTTCCACAAATTACTTCTAATCTTTCAGCACGGCCGGTCCTCAAAAGAGCAGAAGAGGACATTTCTGATGGAGAAGTTGGATGAGATGGTGCTCTGAAACCCCATCCCATGGCACTCTTGTGACAAATCTAAAACCCTTCCAGAAGATTCTGGCCTTCTCAACGTCGGTTCTCAGTAATCATCTCTCAGTCTCCTCATTACAGGAGACCAAAAGACACCCCGCAAACGTCTTCCCCTCTTTGTGAAGAAACTTAGAAAATATCCTTCGCTGACTTGATTGTTTCCACTTGTCCTTTCCTTTTTTTCAAACCCCTGGTCAACTAGTTCTTCTCATAATTCTGTCCTGCCTGACAGAAACCCTAACTGTCACCTTTCACTATCAATAATGGTAGCCATAGCTCACGTCTGTAGCCTTGCTCTCTGTAGATACTATTTTGTACTGTCTCCGTGCAGTCATTAAACATGACCAGGGCTGCCACTAAAGCAGACCACACTGGGTTTCACTGTTAGAGCAAGTCTTCTGCTGCCCAGCTTCAGGAAAGGGCAGACTGGTGCTGGGAGAGATTTCTTCCTGGTTTTCAATCTTGATGACCAGAGCAGTATTGGAATAAAGGAAGTTGCCATAGTTACTCCAAAGCTCCAGTTTGCAGCATAGCTTGGGAAGATCTGCTTTAACCTTTCTGTTTTGTTTTTTTTTTCTACTTTCTCCTTCTCTTCATCCTCCTTTATTATAGCTGTCCCTACCACAATGGTCCCCAACAATATTTTAAGTGAAAAATGTATCTCAGCTTATAAACCCCAAGCCCTAGGATTTTGGATTTTCAGGGTTTTTATCTTTTGTTGTTGTGTTGTTGTTGTTGTTGGATATTTTATTTATTTACATTTCAAATATTATCCCCTTTCCCGGTTTCCCCTCCACAAACCCCCTATCCCATTCCCCTTTCCCCTGCCTCCATGAGGGTGCTCCCCCAACCACACACCCACTCCCACCTCACTGCCCTGGCATGCCCCTACACTGAGGCATCAAGCCTTCACAGGACCAAGGGCCTCTCCTCCCATTGATGCCAGATAAGGCCATCCTCTGCTACATATGCAGCTGGAGCCATGGGTCCCTCCATGGGCACTCTTTGGTTGGTGGTTTAGTCCTTGGGAGCTCTGGGTGGTCTGGATGGTTGTTGTTCTTCTTATGGGGTTGCAAACCCCTTCAGCTCCTTCATTCCTTCCCAGGGCTCAGTCCAATGGTTGGCTGTATCTGCATCTGTATTTGTCAGGCTCTGGCAGGGCCTCTCAGGAAACAGCTCTATCAGGCTCCTGTCAGCAAGCATTTCTTGGCATCCACAATAGTGTCTGGGTTTGGTTTCTGTACGTGGGATGGATCCTAGGTGGGACACTCTCTGGATGGCCTTTCCTTCAGTCTCTGCTCCATACTTTGTTGCCGTATTTCCTTTAGACAGGAACAATTCTGGGTTAAAAATCTGGAGATGAGTGAGTGGCCCCATCCCCCAACTGGGGGCCTTGCCTCTTCTGGATATGGTCTCTACAGGTTCTCCCTCCCCTCTGTTGGGCATTTCAGCTAATCTCATCCCCATTGGGTCCTGGGAGCCTCTTGCTTTCCTGGCATCTGGGACTTGCTGGTGGCTACCCCCAGTTCCCCATGCCCCATTGCTACACACCTCTGTTCAATTTCCTGACCTTCTGTATATCAGCCCTGTCTCCTCCCATACCTGATCCTGCCCCCCTTTTCCCCTCCCTCTTTTGTCTTCCTCCCAAGTTCCTCCCACCCTCTATCTCCTATGAGTCTTTTGTTCCCCCTTCTAAGAAGGACTGAAGCATCAACACTTTGGTCTTCCTTCTTCTTGAGCTTCATATGGTCTGTGAGTTGAATTGTGGGTATTCCTAGCTTTTTGCCTAATATCCACTTATCAGTGAGTGCACACCATGTGCGTTCTTTTGTGACTGAGTTACCTCACTCAGGATGATATTTTCTAGTTCCATCCATTTGCCTGCAAATTATGGTCTAAAGGCTGTAGTTGGAAATTGGGGTTAGCTTGGAGAGATGAGGCAAGTTGTAACCACCAGCAAAAAGCCATGACAGTGTTAAACCCTCTGTCCTAAAGCCCTCCATGTCACCACCCCTCCACTTTAGCTGTAGGAAAGCCTCACCATCCTCAGGCACAAAGCCACCTTTCTGTGGCTTGGTTTCCTTCCACTGATTTCTCTGCTGATGGCTCTGATTGTAAAACTGCATGGAGAACCAAGGGAAAGAGGCTGTGCAGAGGCCTCTGGTCAGGATGACATGTTATAAAGGACTTGAATGGCAGAAGTTGGGGGTGAAAATCACATAAGCCCCATCATTACAGCCTATTTACAGTTCTGCCCTCTCCCCAAAGGACATTCCTCCCAATGTCTTCTTCCCTGGAACTTCTTAAAGCACAGAATTGCTGCCACCTGCTCCTCCTGATGGGTACAGTCCCTGGCATGATGGGAGGCTCAGGCTCCAAAGTGCCCCTTGGCGTCATTCCAAGCTCCAGCCTCTCTCCAGGGTACCTTCCACCCTGGCTTATTTGTATTTGGAAAATGTGGCCGCATCCATCTACCACCCCTGCAAAAGCAAACATCTATAAAAGCACAAGCCGGGCCTGCAGAGGACAGCAGAGGTGAGATTCAACTCGCACAGACTTTAACGGAAGAATCACAATCCGCAGGAAGTCGACCAGAAATAAAAGTGGATTCCCACCTCCCACTCACCCAAGTCAAACTTGAAAGGGCTGAAGTGGCCACAGCTGGGCTGGCACAGCTCTGCACTGGCAGTGCCCTTGGCCCTGGCACCCACAGGGTTTGCTCTGAGTCTTGCCTCAGGGTTTTGTTGGCCAGGAGGAGGCCCTTAACCACCATAAAACAACACACTCAAGTATGTTTTTAGTTACCATAATATGTGCTTTGAACCTGACTCTTATGCTGGGGGAAAAAAAAGAAAGATACAATTAGAGTATAGAATGGAACCTTGGAGCACTCTAAGCTAAGCAATTTTTCTGTGCTTCAATTTCCACATCTGAGGCTGGGAATGAAGGCCAGTAATTCCTCTGGTCCTGCAGAGGTTGGGGCAGAGTGATCATGGAAAGCAAAGTTGTGCGCATGTGCACATGTAACCCCTCCCTTCAGTTTCATCCCAAGATCTCTAGCTTCTCTCCCCATCGCATCTGAGCTTAGCCATGCCATTTACTTTAGTTGATAGAACATTGGCACATGTGACAGAAAGCCCGGAAGTGAACTCGTACATCGGGGCGTTCCCTCCCTCTCTGCACATGAAAGTAACCCAGAGATTAACTTGCCAACCTGCTGGAAGCACCATGTAAAGAAGCTGATGTGCCTCAGCCATGGTGCTATCTTTGAACACTGAGCCTCTTATCCATGTCATGCAGGTATCCCCTTTCATGAAGATCCCTTGTCCCTGTGGAGAGGAGGGCGAGTATGATTTTGATTTCTGTGTGGCTGAACATCCACAGACACATGTTCTGCTCTTTGGCCAGTTGTGAGTTTTTGCATTAGCCACCATAGAGAGAGACCTCTATGCTGAGGTCTGAGAGCTTCACTAATCTATGGAAATAGAGATATAGTTTAGAGGTTCAGGTTTTTCATGGGTTTGGCAGGTAGCATGCCAATTGCTTAGCTTAGATGGATGTTCGACACTATGGCCATTCAGGAAATACAAGTAGTGAGTTCACCTCTGGTGCCAATGAGCTCCATAACCATGTTGATCCGGGTCTTTTGGTTTTTTGTTTGTTTGTTTTTTGTAGTTTTGGTCTTTCTTTCTAACCACTTGATCTATCTTATTTACCATACAAGTAAAACAACAGTAGATATTTTACTAATTAAATTTATTATAAATTATTTATATTTTGCTCTTAATCGATTTATCAGGTAAAAATAGAACAATATACAGTTATCTTCCTTGAAACCCCCAAATTAGGGAGATTTTTTTTTTTATAACATACCTCAATTGATTATTTTTCCTGTGGGTGATTATTCTTGATATTCAAAATAATCTTCCTACTGTGTGAAACCCTAGCTATGGTGCTTTTAAAGGTCCATTTCTTCTTTCTTGTCCCCTTGGATTTAATAAATGAAGGAAGGAATAAAGTTTTGACTTTACCTATTCACAGCCTTCCGAGGACAGGTCTACCTCTGTGCTCTGTGTGATTAGAGCTGACAGGAAACTTGGATGACAGGCAGTTTTGATCTCATCTGCCTCTTGTGCAGACTGGTCAGCAGATTCTGGTGTCTGTGCTTCTCCTCCTGGCTGGGCTGCCTCATGTAGAAAGTGGGTCTTTCCATTATGGCCTCTTTCCTCGAGCAGATGCCCTTGCATAGCTTCCTTCATAGTCTCAGAACGCACTGCCTGTTGAAAGTCAAAGAGTGAAAGAGTGGATTCCCCCATCCGTGATGACTCTGCAGTTTTCTGTCTTTTCCTCTTCCCAAAGTCCATGTCCTGGTTCTGTGTTCACACTTCTCTGGTGGTACCAGTCAGTAGTGAAGTAGCTAGGGCCTTTAAAAAGAGGTCAAATAACAAATTAAGACAAAGAGGCCATGAATTTGAAAGAGAACAAGGATGGTACATGGGAAAATTTGGAAACAGTGGAGGAAGGGAGAAATCTCATGATTATAATCTCAAAAACAAAACAAAAAAATTTAAAGAGGATATATAGTCAGGAGGGAGATGGGGTAGATCAAGAAGGAGTTTGGGGGAACATAAAATCTGTTGTATGCATATATAAATTTCTCAAATATTTTAAAGTATTATACTTTTTAAAAAACAATATCAAAAAGAAGAAAAACAGTGTAAGGAAAACATTCCAGGTCTGGGAGTAGTGGCTCAGTGATTAAGAGCTCTGACTTCTCTTCTGGGGGAGCAGAGTTCAATTCCCAGGACCCACCCTGCAGCTAACAGCTATCTGTAGGTCCAGTTCTAATAAAATTACCCACTGTTCTTTTTTAAAATTTTTAAAGACGTGCTTAGAAATAAATTTAGACACACACAAGCACACTCATGCGCAAATAACATTTGAGAATGGAGCAACGTATTCATGTCTGATTTTATAAGGTATTATCAACAAAAACACTTCAATTTGTGTTTATGTTTTCCAATCTATGGAGTGTAATGAAACTGTCTCTTTCCTATTGGCCTCATAAGGTAAATGGAATTAAACAATGGGGAGAGAAACTCTGTGCTGACATTCTGTTCCCTCTTTTTAGGTAGTAATGGTAGTTACATAGAGGGGTTAACACAAGAAGCACTAAATAATCTAGAAATCAAATAGAGAGGAAGAGCAAAGATAATTCAGAAACACAAGGAATAACAAAGGAGTATAAATTCCAAGGAAACAATCTTTTTTTTTTTTTTTTTTTTTTTTTACTAGAATTCTCTGCCAGTTCATTTAAAAGCACACTTTTTCCTTCTATAAACAAGACAGACTATTACTTCGTTTGTTTTCACATGTTTTGGGTTGTTTTATCGTAATTTTTGCTGTTTGATAATATTTCCGGAAGGGCTGCTATGTGCAAAAACCCGGAAAGACTGAAATATAATGCCTTCTTCCAAGGAGCTGATAACTGACATGTGAGAGACACACCTAGAAACAGGCAAAAATTGTAGTGTGGGTTGTTAGTAATTGCCATTCTAAGTGAAATGAGATGACACCATCTAACTGTGGTTTTATGTACTTCTCTGGTCATTAGTGTGGGTAACATCTTCCTACTTCTTGACTATAAGTCTTTTTTTTTTTTAATTATCTTTAATCTTTTTTTTACAGACCAGTAATTATCCCCCTCCTGTCTGACCTCGTGGGACAGTTCCTGTAGGGAGAGTTTCCCTGATTGTTGATTGGCTGCATGAAGACGGCAGAAGCCAATTGTTGGGCAAAAGAGAAGGCAGGATTTCCGGGGAAGGGAGAGAATTGGAGTAGGAGGAGATGTGGAAGCGGATAGGAGCCTTAGACTTGTAGGTTTCTCGGGGGCACCGACAGTTTGTGGCCTCCGCAGGCAACTGAAGAGGCGGAGGAGGATGGGGCAGGCTATTCTTTGCCCAGCCATTGAGTAATCTGGTTCGTTTTAAAATATAAAAGTCTCCAGTGTTTTCCTTTCATGGGGCTTAAGGGAGCTGGGTGAGACCAGGGTGATCTTTGGCAGTCAGCAGGGCCAGCTGCAGAGTGGCCTGTCGGTGGAATGCAAGTGGTGACTCTGAGTGTTCTCAGGCGGAAGAGGTGGGACAGAAGTGGAGCCAATGGCAGTGTGATCTCGGAGCTAAGTCATGAGGGGCCACAGCATCGGGCAGGTAGACCAGGCAAGGGGAAGTGTACATTTTAAAATTACAAGCAACAAGTTCCTCATCCCATTCCTCTCCTCCATCTCCAAGAGGACGTCCCCACCCCCCACGCCCCACCCTATCCCACCCCATCCCACCCTACCAGGCCTCCCCACTCCCTGGGGCTTCAGGTATCTCGAGGGTTAGGTGCATCTTCTCTCACCGAGGCCAGACCAGGCAGGCCTCTGCTGCATGTGTGTCAGGGGCCTCGGACCAGCTCGTGTATGCTGCCTGGTTGGTGGCTCAGTGTCTGAGAGATCTCAGGGGTCCAGGTTAGTTGAGACTGCTGGTCTTCCTATAGGGTCGCCCTCCTCCTCAGCTTCTTCCAGCCTTTCCCCTAATTCAACCACAGGGGTCCTCGACTTTAGTACATTAGTTGGGTGTAAATATCTGCATCTGTCTCAGACAGCTATTTGTTGGGCCTCTCAGAGGACAGCCATGGTAGACTCCTGTCTGTAAGCACACCATAGCATCAGTGATAGTGTCTGGCATTGGAGCCTCCCCTTGAGAATTTGGGCCTGGTACTGGACCTCCTTTTCCTCAGTCTCTTCTCCATTTTTGTCCCTGACAGGAACAATTCTGGGTCAGAGTGTGGGCTGGCAACCCCATGCCTCCACTTGATGCCCTACCTTTCTACTTAAGGTGGACTCTACGAGTTCCCTAAATGTATCTAGATATTGAGAACATTTGGAATTTTTATTCAAATTTTTAGTTCCTTATATAGTCTAAATATTAGTTCCTTCATAGAAAAAAATAAGTTACAAATATGTTCTCCCATTCTGAATGTTTTCTGTTAACTCTAATCATCATTCTCTTTGTTTTTCAGAAGCTCTTTAGTTAGATATAATCCCATTTGTCTGTTTTCACCATTATTTCCTCTTATTTTAAGGCTCCATCAAAGATAAAATCTGACCTTAATCCAATGTCTTGAGTGTTTCACCTGTTTTCTTGTAGTCATGTCATAGTTTCAGTTTTTTTATTTAGGCATTTGCTCCATTTGAGTCTATTTTTATATATAGTTAGAAGTACATATTTATTTATTTTCTGCATATGTATATTCTGTTTGTCCAGACTCATTTGTTAAAGAGATTGTCCTTTCCCTAATGTATGGTAACAGCACCTCTATCAAAACTTGTCTGAGTGCTCATTTCAGTATCATATGTATTACAGTTGGAACCATCAAGATCCCTGGACCCCGTGATTCCTGGAAATGGATGCCACGCAAATCTGAATTGAAACATGTATTTCAGTTTCTTCTGAATATACTTAAAGAACACCTATTCATGAAAGAAGATAAGTATGATCATGAGAATACAGAAAAGACTGTCACTAGAGTAAAAGAGAATGAAGATTAGGAAATAATATTACAAAAAAAACCACAACAAAATGACAAGATTGTTATACACATTTCAGTAATAATCTTGAATTATATGGTATCAATTCTCTAAATAAAATACACAGATTGGCTGGCCAGATTGATAACAAGACCCAATGACTGCCACCTGCAAGAAACTCACCTCCCTGGCAACAAAAATTACAGAATGAAAGGTAAAGGATGGAGAGGGGTATTCTAAACAAGGAGAAACTGAAAGCAGATGACAAAGAAGATTCAAGCCAACATTATAGGAGAAAAGTTCATCTGATATGGATAATGAAAATAATCTATCAATGAATTATAACTATAAATATATGTGCACCAAATGTTGATATACTTAATTTTGAAAAACACTATTAGACATATGAAGGGTGAGATAGGCCCCAAAATACTAATGTTAATGACTTCAATATCTCATTCTCACCAACATATAAATCATCCATACAAAAAACCACCAGTAAGCAAACATCATATTTAAATGGCACTATATACCAATTGTACTTCATACACATGTACACACTATTCCACTCAACAACTACATAATATATGTTATTCTCAGAAACATGTGAAGTGTTGTTTTAAATACATAATACTGCATGACATAAAGCAAGTCTTAAAAATATAAAAATAATTTGTATGTTTTATTATATGTTATCAGATCATATTGTAAGGAGATAGAAATCAACAAAAAGGGAAACTATGGAATAAATATGGAAATTGAAAAGTATACTTTTGAATAACTAATTGATTATTGGAGAGGGGCAAAAAATTTAAAATTTCATAGACTCAAATGATAATTAGCTAAACTAACCAGAGAGAGAGAGAGATAATCTAAATCAATAAAATTACAGATGGAACAAAAGATATTAGAACAAATACTAATAAAGTTCAAAGAATCATTACAGAATAATTTGAAAACTTGTATTTTAATAAACCAAAAATCTTAGAAAGAATGTGGATAAATGTCTGGACATTTAGATCAAACAAAACTGAATTAAGAAGATATTACTCTAAGCAAATCTATAATAAGCAATGAGATCAAACTATTAATTTAAAAAACCTCACTTCTGAGTTCTATCAGCTCAGAACTAATCATAATTATTAATATTTAAAAACTAATATCAATAGTTTGTTCCTTAAAATACTCTAGAAAGCAGAAAGTGAAGAAATATTCATTCTCCAAAATGAGTATTATCCTGATACTAGAGCCAGATATTACAACAAAAGCTATAGGCCAATTTCCTAGATAAACATAGATGTAAAAAATTCTCAACAGAAAACTTACAAACAAAGTTAAAAGCACATTAGAAAGATCATACCTCGTGACCAAGTTGGTTTTAGCTCAAGGATGCAAGGATGGTTCAATATATGTGAACCAATATCCATAATACAGCATATAAATAAAATCAGGGTCCAAAATCACACAATCTCAACAAACACAGGAAAAAACTCTGACAAAATCCCTATGATAGAATCCCTAAATAATCTAGAACAGAAGGAATGGACTACAACATGATAAAGGCTCTATCCAACAAGCAAAGTCCAATGTTGTATTGAATTAGGAAACCTGAAAGCATTTCTTCCATAATTAGATGTGAAACCAAAATCACACACACAAAAAAAACACTACTTTAATTAATACAGAGCTTGATATATTTGATAGCCAAAACAACAGAGAAAAGAAAGAACAAATAGGAAAAGAAAAAGACAAATTATTCATATTTTCAGATAATATAACCTAATACTTTCAGCAAAATGACAGTACACAAACGCAGAATCAAAAACAAAAACAAACCAAAAACTCCCTCACAACAATAACAAACATGCTATTAAAAATATACAATAAAAAATTTAAAATAATGAGCATACTAAGAAAAAAAAACAGGAAGAACAGAACAGAACAGAACAGAAGATGGAAGATTACACTATCCAATTTCTAAACCAGAGATGGTTGAAGAGGAATGGAGGGCAGGAGAGAAGGACGGAGGAAGGAAATGATGGAGGAGGATGGGAAAGAAAGAGCTGGAGAGACAGACGTCACAGATGCTATGACAGACTAGAGGGTGGAGGGGTTTGGAAGAGAGATTTGAAAGTGCAATCAGTACTGGACACATCACTGAGAAGGTCTGAAGTTCAGCCAAATGGGAATCTTGGGACATAACCATTCTGGTGAGGGGAAGGGGAGACCCTTTCTTCTCAACATGGGCTGGAGCAGTGGCCAGGATCCATTTTTTGCTGAATCTGTGGCCATGGTTCTAAAGCTACTTCCCTGAATGATCCATTCTGGGGATCTAAGGAAAGTGTCAAGGGACTGTCTTCAGAATACCCCAGGTTAGAGGAGAAACCTTTGAGTCAGAAGCACACAGTGTTCTGCATGGTGAAAGTCTGGTCTGATCCATAGAATGAGGAAAGCATGTTGACAGTTCTACCAATTGGCACCTGGTAACAGAAAACAACTCACAAACCACACCCTCTGACTGAAGAGCAACAACACAAAGATCACCACAGGAAGCCCACAAAGGTTCCAGTCTCATCAGAAGACACCACTCAAACAGCCAAAGAAGAAACGTAGGAGCATTGTGACAGACTGTGACTCTGAGACCAGATAAGATACGGACGGCTGGACTGAGAGTGAGGTCCCAGATGGAGGAGCTGGAGAAAGGTCTGAAGCTGAGGGAGTTTGCAGCCCCATAGAGGGAGCAAGAGCGTCAATGCGCCTGCCCCCCCCCCCCCGGTCATCCTGGAGGCTGGACCACCAACCAAGAATACACATCTATGGACCCATGGTTCAGACCACATATGTGGCAGAGGACGACCTCGATGGCCATCAGGGAGAGAGGAGAGGCCCTTGGGCCTGAGGGTGTTAGAGGCCCCAGTAAAGGGGAATGTCAAGGTGGGAATATGGGGATGGGTGGGTGGGTGGGAGGGAGGTGGAATTCCCTCATAGAGGCGGGGATGGGGAGGGGATAGGGGGTTTCCAAAGAGGAGACCCAGAAAAGGGGAAACATTGGAAATGTAAATAAAGTATCAAAAATAAATAAATAAATAAATAAATAAATAAATAAATAAATAAATAAAATTTTATGCTTATACCCATAAAAAAAAGAAAAAAGAAAAAGAAATAGCAACAAAAATAACTTTATGGTTGGGAATTACCAGAATATGAGGAACTGTATTAAAAAGTAGCAGCATTGAGAACCACTGCCCTAGAGAGCTGCAGGTCATCCAGGGCTACCTAGGGAGGAAGGGGTGGAGGACAGAGGGACAGAGGGCAGGGGAGGTGGTTGGTACTGGAAAGTTGTCATAGAACTGCAGAAAAGAAGCCACTACACGCATATAGGTATATAAAAATAATCCACTTAAGTTTTAAAAAATAACCCACCAAAAAAAAAAAAAAAAAGATACGGACGGCTTTGATTGCATTCGCTGTTCTGTGCATCATTTTCATACCTATTGTGAATGGGGTTGCTCTCTTGGATTTTCTGTTACCAAGTCTGCTGTTGACATGGTCATCCAGAGAGGCTCCCTCCTACAGCGACCAATTCCTCCAGAGAGATTTCCTCCCAAAAATTTTATGACCTTTGCAAACAGGTCCACCAGCTAGGGAACAAGTGTAAAACTCATGAGCCAGTAAGGGACATTTAACATTTAAGCCACAACTGCCACAGCGCTCATAAAGGAGGGGCTTTGCTATATCTGTGAATGGTTATAAATACCCATGCAAGACATGGAAATCCTGCCATCAACTAGAAAATTGTCCCAAAATGGTATGGACTCCATCTCATAAGAATATAAATTTTTTAAAATATATTCAAGTAGATGAAAATCTTCATGCGTTCTAAAATAACAAAAAATTGCCTTTTTTTCTTCTTCTTTTTCACTAATATCAGTGACTCACTTGTCACAAAAGCTGAGGTTAATGCTTTCTTTCTCTAGAGACTTTCAGGAGGAAAGTTAAAGAGGCAATAAAACTGACTTGGAAAGAAGGAAAATGAAGTGTCATGCAACCCTGCGGCAGGGGGCAGACTGACTGCACATGGTCCCTCTCTCCCTGGGAACCTAAGGTCTCTTTTTCTCGTGCTGCTCTGAAAGTAGGGGGGGGGGCAAACGTTTGAAACCATATTCCTGGAAATGTAAAGCCTAAATTTTTCTTTTCTTTTCTTTTCTTTTCTTTTTTTTTTCCATTAACTATCCTGAGGACAGCAAAAGCCAGATGTCCATTTTTCTATTCATTCAACAAATATTTTTGACCAGTATCCTGGGGAAAGAGTGATGTATAAGAATCTAGTAGCTGGGCAGTGGTAGCGCACGCGTTTGATCCCAGCACTTGGGAGGCAGAGGCAGATGGATTTCTGAGTTCGAGGCCAGCCTGGTCTACAGAGTGAGTTCCAGGACAGCCAGGGCTACACAGAGAAACCCTGTCTCAAAAAAAAAAAAAAAAAAGAATCTAGTAAAAAGTCAATCCAGGTTCTGAAACACTCAGCCAGAATTACTGAACCCTTCGTCTATTCTATGTGTTAAAAGTATTGGGGTGAATCTCAGTGGTGATAACTCATCCCCTCCCCGTGAAGCAGCAGGCAGCGTGGGTGGGGTCAAAGGACCACCTTCCGGCACAGCACATGCGCAAGCCCGGCAAGTTATTGCTTGCTGACAGCTAGAAGCTTAACCGGCTGTGGTCCAGTGGCCTTGGTTCTTCTCCACAGAGACTTCTCCATGGGATACTTAGACTCCTTCAAAACAGCGGCTATAGTCTCCAGCCGGGAAAAGAGATCTGGGAAGATCTGAGACGTAGTTGAGAGAGTTCTAGGATCTAGCCTCAAGAGACCCAGCACTTCATTTCTTCTGCATCTATTAGTCAGTCAACAAAGACTAGCCCAGCTCAAGGAATAGAGAACTGGTCCCTTCTTGTCCCAGGAGGTAGTAACAAAGACTTGTCACCCTCTTTATCATGTCAAGGGTCTGATAAACTCAAAAGTCCGTGGCTCCCCTTCTCCATCGTTCTGGGAAGTTCTTTTGTCTGTATTGTGTCTAAAGAAAGAATTTCTAAAGAGTCACTGAGAAGTGAACTATCCAAGAGACAATATAGAATTGTCCTGGCAGTCTTCTGGGTTTCACACACACACACACACACACACACACACACACACACGCACACGCACACACACGCGCACACACACACACACACACACACACACACAGGCGCACACAAACTATAAAATCTGTGTGTGCATACATAACAATGTGCATGTACCATTCTTTCTGGCTTTTTTACAACTGAGCACCAAGCTCAGGCCCTTGGGATGGCAAGGACAATGCTGCCCAGCTATCGCCCCAGCCCCTCCACAGTCATTTTTAAAAGCCTTCCCCATCCGTTAGCACATACTCTTCGTTTGGGAAGTACAGTAGGAACCATTAGCTAGTTATCCAAACTCAACCCCTTCCTGCACTGACAGTTTCAGTTTCACTCTGAATAACCTTCTCTACAAGCCACATGCTTCAGGAAAAAGGTCTATTCCCAGGTTCAGGGAGTGAATTGCAGTTGGCCTAACTCCTCTTTCCAGGGAATGGACAGACAGACATATGTCCTATTCCTAGGCAACAGGAAATGAGGAAACATCTGAATGTTTCAGGAAAGCATTGTCCTAACAGGAAAAATTTCTCTTGTGTCACTGAACAGGATACTCAGAGTCACCGCAACCATACCACACCCATGAGCGAGCAGAGCCTGCCCCTAACAGACAGACCTTCCGTGTCTTTTCCATGTCTTTTAAACACCTCCTCACCAGCTTATGTTTTAGACATTTGGCCTAATCAGCTTTTGACATTCAAGGTAATCATGTTACTCCCACCACGGAGCAGGAGTAGAATGGAGTTATAAAATAGTATTTAGAATCGTTGGCTTCTGCCTTATTATTCAAATTAAAAGTAATCACGATAAAAGTAATCACGACAGTTCCTAAGGTACAATGCATACAGATCTGCAGTTAACTCATGTAGTCTCTACGTGTGGCTTTAACTCTTTAGTAAAACTTATTTCTAACACCTGACTCCAGGCCATGGCCATTTGAAAGATATGCATGTATAAACTGGATAAAAATGTGAGTTGCTTATCATACGCCTCCCCGGTTGAGGTTCAAACGAGGGCACACTCTGCCCTGTCCCCATGCTTATACTGTAAACAAGAATCTTCTTACGGCGTGTTTTCAGCTCATGATTTGAATTTTTGGTGTTCTTTGTTACTGGCTTTGCATTTAAAATGGTCCCCGAGGGCTATGGGGCAGGCCATTGACCAAAACGGGGAGAACCTGAGCTCAACACCCTCAAGCATTTATAACACAAGCATCTTTAATCCCAGAGCTGTGTGCTTCCTATGAGCCCTTAGTGGCTCGTCGTCATGGCCAAATGACCGAAGTGGTTCACCTCTAGATCTCATCACCATTAGCAAGTCACAGCATGTTACAGTGAAAGGCTCACCCTTCACAGTCAAAGATGTTACAAGAAAGCTTTTCCAAAAGCAAAGTGTTCTCATAAACAGTCTATTTTCAGCCTAGACCTGGCTGCTCTCCCCAGTTTCCCCATCCCAAGAGCACACCTTTGGTAACATGTCACTCTGACCTGGAGTCTTCTCTACACCCTATCAGACATGAGAGCTGTTCTTTCCGAACACAGCATTTAAATTCGGATTCAATGTCCCCTCTCTATGCTCAGAGCCAGCACATGTTCCACGTAGAGCCTGGCCCACAGCCCAACCCTGGTGTGTTGTCTTTTTTCCCAAGTGGTGACATCTTGTATTGACCACCATTGAAGTCAAGAGCACCGACTCCTACACTGACCTAGCCAGTACAGGCCACTTCTACCACTGCCAGAACTTGGCCAAGACCCTGAAGAGCATGCCTCCATCCAGTAAAGGTCACAACAAAGGAAGTATGGCTCTGTCCTTTGCAAGAAGAAGGGAATTTAGACTCCCCTAGTGCTAATCCTTATAAATTGTCTCACATACGACCAGGAGGCAGCCCCATGCTCTGGTCTAAAATGAGCTTCTCTAAAAGGCTAAACTCCTCAAATAATGTTCCCCTGAATCCAAGTGTCTCTCATTTCCTTCTATGTTTCAAGTTGGCCTCAATCTCTGCTGTGCCATCTAAACCTTAGACTAGTTTTTCAATGAACGGCCAGATCCATTTTCTAGCCTTAGCCCTGAGTGGCTTAGCTGCAGACATGCCCTTTTCTCCGCTCCTCAGGTTCCCTTTCATCTCCTCTGCCCTACTCAGTCTCATGTACCATGGCTTGCTCTTCTTCTCCTAGCCATTATTGGGGTCTCCAATACCTGTTCCTGAGCTCTCCCCGTCCTTCACTTTATACACACACTCAAATCAACCTTAGCCCCACAGTGGCTTCACTGAGCATGTACTAATAAGCCCCAAGTTTATTTGAACAACTCAGACTTTTTTTTTTTGAGCTTTGTAAATAAGTTTGTGTAACACTGTGTGCCAGACACCAATCGCATTTTTCACATATGCTAAACTCATTTGCATCTCCTAGGAACTTTAAATGGAATCCCCACTTTACAGATAAGGAAACTGAGGGGCCGGGTACACATGCTTGTGATCACAGCACTCAAAGCAGGAATTGAACGCCAGCCCAGAATACACACTGATAGTGAGATCCTAACTCAAGAAAGAGGAAACACGAAGAAAAGTAATCTAAGGGACACACACACACAAGTTCACACAGCAGCTGGCCGCATGGGCCCTAGAAGCCATGCAAAACCCCCTGCATTGCAGTTTCCTTGCTTATTTAATTAATTCTCATTTAATGCCCATGAAACACAACCTGTCTCCTCAAATCCAGTCTTCCTTCCTTGCTTGGAGAAAGAAGAACGTCACCATCACTTTCCACAATCATTCTGCGGCTCCCCGACTCACAGGTCCAAGCCACCACCAAGTCCAGTCCATCTTATCACAAAGCTCCTCACAGATGTGACCTTCTCTCCTTGCCTCTGTAGTCAGACCCACAACCAGGTCATCTCTCAGCTGAGCTCTGGCGCTCTTCCTGAGCCTTACATGAACTAGCCCTGTCTCTCCCCCTTTTCTACCACTTCAGTGACATTGACGCTCATATCTGGTCATGCGACATCATTTACAGTTTCCCAGTCCCTAGAGAAACAGGTATCCAATCTGCCTCAGGCTTCTAGGGCCCGTTTTCCCTCCAGACTCTGGCCTACCCGTCATTTTATTTCCTCAAAAGTGAAACACCCTCCCCTCCACTTGCCTTCTCCCCAAACCTTACCACTGAGTTAAATTTTTCTCATAGCCTAGAGCATCTTCTGGAGTTCACTTTGCCTGCTCTGTCAGGAAGCCATTGATTTCCTCATAAGCTACTTAAGCCTCCCTCATTAAACTATCTGATCCATGATAGCAGAAGCACTTTTTGTTTTGCTTGCTGTCGTGTTCCTAGAACCTGTTATCATGCTCTAGAGTACGGTTTTTTTCAATGAATAGATGGTGGCCTTAGCCACAGTGTGAGCAGTTTTAAACACCAGATGGAGATGCCAACACTAACTCAGCAACAGTTCAGGACATTAGGAAGATTAAATTGATGTACTCACTGATAAGCGGATATTAGCCCAAAAGTTCAGAATGTCCAAGTTTCGCTTAACAGTAACCACTGGACTGAGAGTGAGGTCCCAGATGGAGGGGTTGGAGAAAGGTCTGAAGGAGCTGAGGGTATTTGTAGCCCCATGGAGGGAGCAAGAGCGTCAATGGGCCTGAACACCCCCCCCCCCGGTTGTCCTGGAGTTCGGACCACCAACCAAAGAATACACATCTATGGACCCATGGTTCGGACTACATATGTGACAGAGGATGACCTCCATGGCCATCAGGGAGAGAGGAGAGGCCCTGGGCCTGAGGGTGTTAGAGGCCCCAGTAAAGGGGAATGTCAAGGTGGGAATAGGGGGATGGGTGGGCAGGTAGGTGGGAGGAGGAATTCCCTCACAGAGGCGGGGAGGGGGAGGGGATAGGGGGTTTCCAAAGAGGAGACCCAGAAAAGGGGAAACATTGGAAATGTAAATAAAGTATCAAAAATAAATAAATTAATTAATTTAAAAAAAAAAACAAAAAACAAAAACAAAAAAGGAAGATTAAATTGACAGTGATGAATTGCATGAGGCAGGTGAGCAGTTAATCCCGTCATGTGTGAGTCACGGTCCACATTGGCAGGCTGGTGTCAAGAATTTGAAGTGGATAAAAAACAAAGGAATGGGAAAAAAAAAAAAAAAAAAAACTCTACCAGGTGTGGTCACTCAAAGTTCTCGACCAATTAGAACATGAGTTTCACTCTGCTAGGCTGTAAAGCAGGCCCTGTATTAGCTGCCCATGACTTAGTCATCTGGAAATGAAAGCATGGAGTAAGACCGGGAGAAGGAAAGGGTTGGGGGGAAGGCACTTGAACTTCACACTGAGGAAATGCCGACCAGCAAGGTAATTACACTTTCAAGAAGTAGCTACAACTGTTAGAAGGTACTCACAGAAGATCTGTTCTAGGACCTCTCCAACTTGGGATATCAAAAAGAATAATCATTCGTGTGTGTGTGTGTGTGTGTGTGTGTGTGTGTGTGTGTGTGTGTGTGTGTGTAACCAGATAGTGAGTTCTGTTATATTTTCATATGCATATACAATGCACTGTGGTCGTAGTCACTCTCTGATGCCCTCTCATTCTCCCTTCTCCGCCAGAATCCCTGAACTCTCATGGAACACTTTCTTGCCCTCCTTTTTTCCTAGATTCAACATACGAGGTAAAAGATGTGATATTTGTCATTTTACATCTGGCGTATTTTGCTTAACACGATCCCCGGCTCCATCTGTGTTCCTGCAAATCGTGTGATTTCATTCATCTTCCCTGCCGAGTCATTCTCAGCTGTGTGTATCTACAGTTGCTTTTTCTACTCACCCAGTGATGGGTGTCTGGTCTGGCTGCAAAGCTTAGTTATTGTGAACAGCGTCGTAGTGAGCACGGCTGTACAGACATCTCTATTCTACACTGCTGTGAGTCCCTCTAGCATGAAACATCTACACCCAGGAGTGACAGGACGGGTCATCTGAGGACCTGAGTTCAGCTTTCTGAGAGACCTCCATGCTCACTTCCACGGGGGCTGGACTAATTCACGTTCGCACCAACATATAACTGTTTCCTTTTCTCAACATCCCTGATAATTCTCATTTTTTTATTTCCTTAATGGTGTTAATATGTACCCCTATTAACCAACAGTACAGCATTGATTTATCCAAGCCTCTACATGACAAATGCCTCTTTTTTTTTTTTTTTTTTTTTTTTTTTTGTAGATCTCTGGGTGTTTTTTTCTTTTTTCCTCCTCTCTTTCTTTTGAGCTCTTTATATGTCCTGGATATTAATCTCCATGAGATTAACAGCTAACAGCGTCTCTTTCACTCTGTAAGCTGGCTCTCTTGTTTCCTTTGCTCTGCATACGTTTTCTTATTTTGATGCAGTTCCATTTGGTTCTCCTTATTATATCCTGAGCTATTGGAGGCCTTTTCAGCACCACAACTGGTACAGGCTGAAGTTCCTTATAGGGCGGGATTTACCTGCAACCTAGAAATATCCTCCCAGACCTCATGAAATTGCAAAGCTTCTGTAAGGCAAAGGACACTGTCAATAGGACAAAACGGCAACCAACAGATTAGGAAAAGATCTTAACCAAACCTATGTCCGATAGAGGGCTAATATCCAATATATACAAAGAACTCAAGAAGTTGGACTCCAAAAAACCAAATAACCCCATCAAAAAATGGGGAACAGAACTAAACAGAGAATTCTCAACTGAGGAAATTCGCAGGGCTGAGAAGCACCTAAAGAAATGCTCAACATCCCTAGTCAGCAGGGAAATGCAAATCAAAACAAGTCTGAGATTCCACCTCACACCAGTCAGAATGGCCAAGATCAAAAACTCAGGTGACAGCAGATGCTGGCAAGGATGTGGAGAAAGAGGAAC
>CM052702.1:18283365-18305036 GCA_028551405.1 Uromys caudimaculatus | reverse complement strand
CAAATGGATGGAACTTGAAAATATCATCCTGAGTGAGGTAACTCAGTCACAAAAAAACGAACATGGTATGTACTCACTGACAAGCGGATATTAGCCCAAAAGTTCAGAATGTCCAAGTTTCACTTAACAGTAACCGCTGGACTGACAGTGAGGTCCCAGATGGAGGGGTTGGAGAAAGGTCTGAAGGAGCTGAGGGTATTTGTAGCCCCATGGAGGGAGCAAGAGCGTCAATGGGCCTGAACACCCCCCCTCCCCGGTCGTCCTGGAGTTCGGACCACCAATCAAAGAATACACATCTATTGACCCATGGTTCGGACTACATATGTGGCAGAGGATGACCTCGATGGCCATCAGGGAGAAAGGAGAGGCCCTTGGGCCTGAGGGTGCTAGAGGCCCCAGTAAAGGGGAATGTCAAGGTGGGAATAGGGGGATGGGTGGGTGGGTAGGTGGGAGGAGGAATTCCCTCACAGAGGTGGGGAGGGGAAGGGTATAGGGGGTTTCCAAAGAGGAGACCCAGAAAAGGGGAAACATTGGAAATGTAAATAAAGTATCAAAAATAAATAAATAAATAAATTTAAAAAAAAAAAAGAAATATCCTCCCAGATTCTTTAAATAACCTCTAGATTACTTATCATGCCTAGCAGGATGTAAATGCTATGCAAATCACAGTTACTATATCATTTAGAGAATGACGGACAGAGTTTACACATGGCGAGTACAGATGCACTTTTTCTCTGAATATATTCCATCAGTGGTTGGTGGAGTGTACGAGTGTGAAATCATAAACACGGAGGGCCAACTGCGAGCAGATTAATTACGACAAGGGCAGATAAGTAAACGAGTACCTTTCCAGAGAACTCCCATTCCTCCTCAGCTAGTGTCCAAAGCAAGTCCATCTGTTACTACCTAAAAGCAGGTCCACACCATAGTAGGAAATGTCTTCTAGAGGACTACTGCAAAAGAAAAGAGGGTCATAGAGAGGGAAAGGGGGCCAAGTGAGGGGAACGGAAGTAAATGTGATCAAAGCATGCTACACACTGAAAATGTCACAATAAAACCCAGTATTTTGTACAATTATTAGACACTAATAAAATGCTTCCAAAGCCATTCTGCTTTGGTCACACGCTGTCCTCATCACCACGCCCAGTGCCTTCAGTATGAAGCTGAAGGTTTGTAAACTCCTCATCTATTTTATTTTTATTTGCTTTATTTTCCCCCTCTGATTGAAAATAGATTCTTTTCTCATACACTATACCCTGATTCCAGTTTCCTCTCCCTCTACTCCTCCCAGTCCTCCTTACCTCCTTACCCCATCCCATCTGGATCTACTCCCTTTCTGACTTTCATTAGGAAAGAACAGGGTTTTAAGATATAACAAAAAAAAATAATAATAACAAAATGAAATATAAGATAAAACCAAAAATAAAAATCACATCGAAGTTAGACAAGGCAACCAAAAAACCAACCAAACAAACAAACAAAACAGAAGGAAAGGGGCTCAAGAAAAGGCACAAGAGGCAGAGACCCACTCATTCACACACTCAAAAGTCCCATAAAAACACTACACCAAAAGCTATAATACATCCATATCTATTTTTAAACATCCACCCTATCTCATGAAACAAAACGCCACAAAAACAGGAGAATAAATTCCATGTGTTCTCTGATAATAGAGATATACATTATCAAATAATCTGGCTGTGGTCACCAGTGAACAATAATAATTAAAGTCACTAATCTGAATGCTGCAGATTTCAAGTCACTTCTGATTTCTATCATCAAGGCATTCTCCATTATGCATACAGTAAAGGAACGGAGAGTCTGAGGTACCCCATGTATGACCTGACACTTAAGTGTTGAGGGTTCCTCCACATCCTCAATCTCTGTTAAGCACTCATGGAGAATTCCAACTTTCAGATATAGCTCCACTATAAACAAAATGTAGGGTCATATATAAAATGTCAGCCTACGTTTCTCAATCTTGACTTTAGGTTCTGAACTTCTGGTTGATAGTAGCTGAATAAAATATCACTCGCCTCTTATGACTACTTCTAAGTGAGATTCAAGCTCTCTTGCTTGGGTCTTCCTTCTTGTTTAGCTTCTTTGGGTCTGTGGAGTATAGCATGGTATCTGTATTTTATGACTAATATCCACTTATAAGTGAGTACATACCATGCATGTCCTTTGGGGACAGGGTTACCTCACTCAGGATGATATTCTCAAGTTCCATCCATTTGCCTGAAAAATTCATGATATTCTTGTTTTTAATAGCTGAATAGTATTGCATTGTGTAGATGTACCATGTTTTCTTTATCCATTCTTCAGGTGAGGGACATCTAGGTTGTTTCTGGCTATTACAAATAAAACTGCTATGAACATAGTTGAGCAAGTGGGATGGTGGAGCATCTTTTGGGTATATGCCCAGGAGTGGTATAGCTGGATCTTGAGGTAGAATCTGAAGAGGCCACCTGCTGTAGCCAGGCAGGAACCACACGGTGGATCGATAGAGATACCAACCCACCCATAAAACTTTCAACCCAAAATTTATCCTGTTGTCTTAGTCAGGGTTTCTATTCCTGCACACACATCATGACCAATTAGCAAGTTGGGGAGGAAAGGGTTTATTCAGCTTACACTTCCATGCTGCTGTTCATCACCCAAGGAAGTCAGGACTGGAACTCAAGCAGGTCAGGAAGCAGGAGCTGATGCAGAGGCCATGGAGGGATGTTCCTTACTGGCTTGCTTCTCCTGGCTTGCTCAGCTGGCTTTCTTATAGAACCCAAGACTACCAGCCCAGGGATGGCACCACCCACAAGGGGCCCTCCCCCCTTGATCACTAATTGAGAAAATGCCTTACAGCTGGATCTCATGGAGGCATTTTTCTCACCTGAAGCTCCTTTCTCTGTGATAACTACAGCTTTACAAAACCAGCCAGTCCAACCGTGCACAGGAAATGCAGGAACAGGGGATAGAGCAGAGGCTGAGGGAAAGGCAAGGCAATAATCGGCCCAACTTGAGACCCATCCCATGAGCAAGCACCAATCCCTGACACTACTAATGATGCTCTGTTATGCTTGCAGACAGGAGCATGTGGTCCTCTGAGAGGTTCCATGCAGCAGCTGACTCAGACAGATAGAGACACCCACAGCTAAACAATGGATGGAGCTTGGGGCCTCTTATGGAAGAATAGGAGGAAGGACTGTGGGCCCAAAAGGGGATAGAAACACCACAGGAAGACCAACAGAGTCAACTAACCTGGACCCTTTTGGTTCTGAGTTTCTGAACCGCCAACCAAAGAACATACACGGGCTGGGCTCCCTGCGCATGTGTAGCAGATGTGCAGCTCGGTCTTCAGGTGAGCCCCGAAGAACTGGAACAGGAGCTATCTATCCCAAAAGCTGTTGCCTATATGCAGGATATGTTCTTCTAGCTGGGCTGCCTTGTCTAGCCTCAGTAGGAGAGGATGCGCCTAGCCTGGAAGAGATGTGAAGTGTCAGGGTGGGGAAATACCCAGGGGGTTCCCACTCACTCAGAGGAGAAGGGGAGCGGGGATTGGGGAGATGGATTGTAGGAGGGGAGGAGTGGGAGGGGGAAGTGAGCTGGATGTAAAGTGAACAAGTAAAAATAAATAAATAATTTTTTTAAAAAATGGCACTCGCCCCCATAGTCCACAAAAGCACTCTGGGTATGTCATATAGTTTCTCAGTCAATAAAAGCTTGTCTGAATCAAAACGGTTTAGAATTTTTGTTTAAAATGCAACACTCCATCCAAATCTGTACACAAGCTCACAGCCCCCACCATTTCCCAGAGAGGCTGTGAATGAGTTTGATAAGGTCACTCAGAACTGGGCCCCCATTAACCAACTATGGAGCATTTGTTTATCCCAGCCTCCATGTGGTGACCAGCTTTCTATGTTTGTGTTAGCATCTCTCTTATCTTAAAAATCATGATTTATCTGGACCAACTTTTAATAAGGTCAGTGGTTATATCAACAAGAGAAGGAATCTGGTCTTTAAGTGAACAGGAGAAACTCTAAGCAAAATGTAATTAACGACAAAGCAATAATCCACTCAAATCAAGAGGAAATGGCTTGAATAAAAACAAATGACTTGAATTTTTAGAAAATAAACCATTTTCGAATTACACAAATGCAACTTCCCACTCTTGTTTACTTTGGCCATATTATTTTTCTATTTGCAGATAAGCCAGTAAGGGTCTGAGAGCAGACTTCATCATATGAAGGAGCACCGAAGAACGAGCCACGGTACCCACCACGACCGGAATCACCCCTTCCCACTAAGTTAAACCTGCACAACGACTAGAAATCATCAGCTGATGTGCTTTTTACCATCACTCAGCACTGTGTCCTTGCAATAAGTCCATGAAATTACTACCTACATGACTACTTTACACAGAAAATGAGAATTCAAAAGTTTGGACTGTGTTTTGGTTTGGTTTGGTTTGGTTTTTGTTTTGTTTGTTTGTTTTTGTTTTTGTTTTTTTGAGACAGGGTTTCTCTGTGTAGTCCTGGCTGTCCTGGAACTCACTCTATAGACCAGGCTAGCCTTGAACTCAGAAATCCACCTGCCTCTGCCTCCCAAGTGCTGGGACTAAAGGAGTGCGCCACCACTGCCCGGCTCATGTATAAGTATTTTTAAAGCATCATTTCTTCTTCCTGACTCATCTGCCATGATTGACCACCTTCTAGTCATGGCTACAGCTAAAGGTAGCTATGGGTCTGAGATCTGGCTGACCCCCTATGCTTCCTCACCTGGGTATCCTTTCCCATATTTGAATGGTTTGGTAGGTAGCATCAAATCCATCACATAAAAAACCTGCCAGCAGCTTCTCCCACAGGACTAGAACACATACTCTTTGTGGTTTATTCCCCTATTTCATCCACTAACAGATATTGTGTATAAACAATTCTGTGTGGTGAGCATAATGTTAGGGCTCAAGGAATAACCATTTTACATGATATATAATGATTAGAAAACAAATGCTCTGAGGTGTACTTCAGAAGATGATAGAAACAGATTGGGCTTACAGAAGGAACATCTAACACAGATTTAGGAGACAGTTTCCTGAAGGAAGCAAAACTATGAATGACAGAAGACTTGACTTTCTGTCTTTCCTTTCAGCTTCCTAGAGACAATGCTGAGGACACGGGCATGTGGACCAATCTATGATGGAGCCTGAGCTTTAGCTCCTACATCCACCCTTTAGCTGGTCCTTTACCATTCTCCCTTTAGCAGTCTCAGTACCTGATTCTCTCCAATAATACCTCAAGTACAGCCAGCCACAGCCAGAGCTAAACACAGCCAGGAGCAGCAACCAGATGAAGTAGATGGAGAAGACGGGCAGTAAAGGCAAATAAAAGGCAGTAAAGAAAGACAAAGAAGCTTTGGCCATCTTTGATCATCACTGACAATCAGGCCTGACTTGGATCGATGTCCTATAGTACTGTTCTGTTAGGTCCCAAAGCTTCCAAAAATATCAAGTACATCTTCTACGTCTGGCTTTATCTCTACCTTATCATCTTAATACTAAAAATAATAGCCGCACATGCCTTCATGACCTTCCTAAACTCTCTTGACTACTTCCCTCAACTCAGGAAACACTGGTAGGTTGGCCTCAATCAGCTCTGGGTGACAAGTAGAGAAAGCAAAGCAGAAGAGAGACCAATGAAATGAGAAAGCTTTAGTTGCCAGTGTGGAGTTACCCTGGACAAGGGTACCATCAGGGGATGGAGATGGGGAAGATAGACAGGCATCAAGGACTGAGTTCAGAGACTTGTGCTTTGCTGTCTGAGGAGACCAAAGACAAAGCTACCTCCATTCATCAGGTCTTATGATATGCCCAGGATACATCTAGACCTCCATGTTGACGTCCTGGGGAGGCAGAGTGGAGCTACGAGGGTCACTTCCCCCAGCAAGAGAACAGCCATGCATTAAGGCAAGGCATGAAATTTGCTTGCCACTTCACAGCTCTGGCCTAGGTACCTCATAGATATGAGATAAACTCTCACCATGTGACCCATAATTTAGAAGAGAAGTTCCCCATCTTCAGAATAGCATTTAACCCCTGAAAATACAATTTCCTAAAATAAACACCTACTTTATAGAGTAGATCTCTAAAGATTGCCTGCATGCTCAGAATAAGCCAATGGACATGACAAAGTCCACGTCCAGGGTGTCCCTCAAATGTGGGCACATGAGGTAAAGGACCTGAATGAGCTCCAAGCTCGCAATTGCTTTGTTTCAACCTTGGCAGCCCTGCCACTTGGCTCCCACATTCAAAGGGTGATGTATTTCCCCATATTTATTATTTGCACTGGACTACTGAGGGAAAAAGCAGGGCAGCAGGCGATGTGTCTCAGTGCTCCTGCCAGGAATAACAGAGAGGCCTTGCACCAGCGCCTCATTAGCTTATGGAAAACAGTTCCCCAAGGAAACTGCAGGGTGTAAATAAATTTAAAACATTTCAGCCTTTTGAGGCCTGCAGATGCCAAATTTGTATAACAGTGGTGGCTCAAGAACGCTGTAACATTCTGTTGCACGTCTCATAAATTTAGAATCGGGTCTATAGTTCATTTATTAGCAAAATAATGTGATATCATGGACAGACTTTCTTAATGTAACATACATCCCTCTGCTATTCATAAAACCAGAAACAGTCTGGTGGTGTAGTTCAGAGTAAAAGAACAGAATAGTTCTAGAGACAGTGATGCACATGTCTTTCTAACTCAAGGCACTGCTTTGGACACCTCTGAAGATACTTCACCACCCCTAGAACACCAGCTAAGCCAGGAAGAGTTCATATGCTGTCCTTGCTCAGGTATGATGCTAGAGAATTGCCCATAAGAACAATGGGACCAATTAAAACACAAGCCTCTAATGGACCACTTCTCTAATAACTGTTAACATGTCACACAAAGGAGTAGAATTATAGGGTTGAGAATCACAAGCAAGTATAGTTGAATTCCCTAACTTTATAGATAAGAACACGTAGACCCTGAGAATCAAAGTAGTTTGCTGGAATGTCACCACCACAGGCTAGTGGCAGAGCTGAAGAAAGAGCCTGAGATTCTGTACCCACTGCTCATAAGACTGATAGGGCTGGAGCTAGCTGACACACCATGAATACTTAGACACCAGCTAGGACTGTCCTTTGCTGTCATCTTGAATTCTGCTACCCAAGGTACTGACTAAACAGCTTACGTTTGTCTTTTCCCAACAGTGATGAAGCTCAAACAGGAGTTAGTTATTTCAAACCTGTTATCAGTGCCTTCTTAACTCAGTGTCATTATCGTGTCTGTTAACAGATCCTCCCTAACACTGACCCCTAGGCCCAAGAAATAAATATTCTTATCCCTTTTAATAATACCAAATATATTTTCCAGTAAGTCATAATTTTTCATCAGGCAGCACAAGAACATAAAATACACGTGGGTAGCAACTTCAACTGTCCTGGTATCACTATAAGCCCCAAATCCTTGAACATGGAAGATACAAATAAGTATTGAATGCTCATTGTGAGATAATGGGACACAAAGACAATGAAGGCACGCTCTCTCTCCTTGAAAGCCCACTGCCTGCTGAAGCCAGCCTTTCTTGAACCAGCTTCATCTTTTGGTCCACACCCATTCCTGTAAGATGTTGAGAACATATAAGGTACCTTTCCTCAATGTGACCCATATTCTTGTAATCCAAGAAGATCGCTCAGGTCAGAGTTCATATTAGACATTCTTTAAATAACAGTTCTAGCAATCCTCAGACAGCAAATATGTCAGAGAAAGGCACTTCTTAGGAGGTAAATGTGCACTGGAACTGTGTATGAAGAAAGGTACGTAGCTTTGGCTATGTAATTAAAAAGCTACTCATTTAAAAAAGACTGCACTGTTTAGTCTATACCAAGGGTATGTAGCTCATGAGTTAGCAGAGCAAGGATCTCAGCACAAGTTCTTGAATCAGAACACAGAGACTAACGCCAGTAACTAACGCTATCCCTAACAAGGGAGTAGCTAGGAGAGCCTGGGATGCACGATCTAGATCTCAATCCATGAGGGAATTCACCAGCGATTCCTGGAGCACTTCTCAAGCATTAAAGACCATCAGAGTTCCCTTAAGGGCTTATTAGCACAAAGAGCTGATCATACCCCAAGCTCCTGGAGTGGACCCTGGGAGTTTATATTCCTAACAGGTTTCAAGAGAATGTTGGACTGGTCTGAACAGAAGCCCCAGGGCTAAGGAAGCATGATGCACATGTGTCCCAAGAGAGCTGGAGACCAAAGGACCAGTACTAATGGCTTGTAATAGGTCCTATTTTTGCCTTTAAAAAAGAGGTCCTTGATCCCACCACCACTTCTGTGAGCTTATAACTGTGTAAACTCCCAAGCAAGAGTAAATGAAAGAGCCGAGAAGCCATTTGAGTTAGTGAAACAGAAAGTAGGAAACAGCCTGATACAGAAGCCCAAAAATGCAAGTTAAAATGTTCCTGTGGTGGAGATAAATCAGAACCAAGTCAGGATGTGGCTAGAAAACCTGACAGGGAGCGCAGATAAGAAGAAACCACACAGAATTGGCTCTCAGACCCCATGTGAGCCCTCTTAATTGAGTTCTTTCTAGTATTTCAAGCCCTGAGCTACACGTGCCTCAGAAACTTCACCACATCCTGTTTCACAGAAACAAAGACTCGATGACTTTAAGTAATATGAATCTTCAACTCATACTAATATCATGAGGTCTTCACAGCCACTCTGACTTCTTTGGCCACCACTAAAAAAGTGAAGGCCAAGGGGAAAGGACTCAGTGCTCCACACATGGTGACACACAGCTGTCAAGAGGGAGAGTATGCGTGGAAGTGCAATTGTGATGCTGTCACTCAAGTTCAGCCTTGTGGCTGAAGAGAGCTGCTCCTGGATTGGTGCATCACCACATGGGATCCGTGTGGTCTTGACAAACTGTTGAATCTGACCCCAATCTCATTATCTGTATAAAGGGGCTTGTTAGTACATACATCGCAAAGGTCTTGATGGGCTCTACATTTTGAAGCTTCAGACTCCTGGTGGAGTTTTTAGGGAGTAGATAGTCAAAACCCAAGACAGCAGTGGTGCTGATGTTGGAAAAACACTGAAATCCTGCCGAGGAGTTAGAAGAACATGTAATACCTTTAAATAAATTTCAAGTCTCCAAGGTTTAGACAAGCTGCAGTCAATACCAAGAAAACTGACCACTGATAGTTACCAAAGCAGAATGTGAAATATCAAGAAATATCAGACACTGGAAACATGCAACTTGGTGGGCAAATTTCAAAAATAAAATAAAATATACATTCTACAAATTCCAAACTTTGATGACTAAGCCTGTAAGCATTCAATACTCAGAAACCACAGTAAGTGCCTTTAATTTTTTAGATTTATTTAGTTTATTTTACATATATGTTTTGTAAGCTTAACTACATTTGCACTACAAGTGTGCGTGGTGTCAGCTGGAGCTAGAAACAGCCATCAGACCCCTAGAACTGAGGTTGTGGGATGCTACTTGGGTCCAGGGAACCAAACCTGGGTCCTCTACAAGAACAGCAAGTGCTCTGAACTACTGAGCCCTAGTGAAGAATTCCTTAGTAGTAGGTTATCCCATAATATCAACAAACAATGATGAGTTAAGCTAAGATGAATTAAGATGTCATCTTAAAGAGACAGTAGAATTTAATTGCAACAAAAGAGAAGAAAGTAGCAGGAATAAAGAGAGCAGTCAGGGAAGGTTGATGGGGAAAGGAGGTAATGGAAGAGGTTAGACCTGCGGCGGTGGCGGTGGCGGCTGCGGCGGCGGCGGCGGCGGCGGCGGCAGCGGTGGCGCTAGAGCTACCAGAGACGACTTTGCTCTGATCCTAGCACCTGGCCCTGGACCCAAACCTTCTTGAATACACATACTGTTCTTCACCTTTGCATCCCCACAATGAGCACAAAGCCTGGAACTGCAGCAATTTGTGAACTCCCCACTGGGAAGCCAGGACTGAGAGGACAGCCTTCTCAAAAGCCCTGTCAGTCCCTCTCCTGTGCTTTACCTGTCATTCAAAGACACTTCCTTCAACCTTCATGGCCCACAGCCCGAAGCCCGGAGTCATTCTTAACCTGACTTTCCAGCCCTGTTCTAGTTTTCTTGAAGTGTTGTTCCCCTCCCTTTTCCTGAATTGGCTCTCTGTTCCTGCCATACAAATCTATACTGCCCAACTTCCAAGGTGCTTTCTACCCCCTTGTGTCTGTCTACCCTCTCATTGCCTACACTATAAATGTGCCCCCTCTCCCTTTCCATACCTTTGAGATCTTTTCTCTAGAAATCTCCCCAGACTATCTCCCACTTGCAGGTTCCAAGTTCTTGTTTCTCTCCTGCATACCCAGCATCCATAAAACATCATCTTGACTTGGTGTTTGTAGTACTCTAACTATCTGTGACCTGCCTCTCCACATGAACTGCAGGTATTGCATCCTCTCCTTGTTCCCTGGTGTAGACCTCACAGAGTGAGCACTTGGGAGCCATTCTGGGCTGCTGTCCATGATGGAAAGCAAATGCTTCAGCAATTCTAAGGCACCTGTGCTGCTCATCCCATTCATACTCAGGGTATCATCTCTTCCCACGGGCTTCCCCAGTGCTTTCAGATGCCCTGACTAGCCAGGACAAAGGAAACATGGCCATCAGCCTCCGCCTGGAAAAGAGTCTCCCTGCTGTCGGAGGCTCACAGTCTCTCACGCTGCAGCAGCCATATCTCTAGGTCTCATGGTTGTCCGTTCACTGTTGGTCCTTCTTAAAAAGTACAAGCGCCTTAGACCTCTGTTCCTAAATGTCTCTGCCCTTCACATCAGGTTACCATTAAGATAAATGAGATAGCAGATCTGAAAGTGATTTGATAGTCTAAAGCTCTATGCCAAAGAAAAATGTGTTGTTAGGAAGTCTATTCAGCCCTGTGAGTTCTCTGGGAGTTCACTTGGCTTGGTCCCTTGGCTTTCTAACCAATTATAATGATTGTCTCCCTCTCTTAGAGCCTAGTTTTATTTTGTTTCTTAATCAGGAAAAGACTAAAGCATGGGAGAGGAACTGGCTCTGAAAGGAACCCTCAGGCAAGGGGGGAAATTGTAAGAGTTCATCGGGCAGCACTTTCTTCTTTGGTCAGTCTGACTTCTGACATGCAAAGGCGTCTCTTTGCCTTCTGATGCTTCAGAAGCTAGCCCCGGATACCAACAGAAATGACTTAAACATGTTAAACAGCCCAGAACAGAAGGTTAGGTAGGCTTAAGAGCCTCAGTCCCTCTAGGCATCTCTAGTTTCATGGTTAGGTGTATGCATTTCACAACACCAGGGAAAGATGTCAGAAAAATGCAGCATGCCAGAGTCCCAGGGGTTCTGTATTCTACTAAGAAGTTAGAGTTGAGAATGCACCCAAAGAAATAGACACTTGAGAATCTAAGGAGATGGCTCAAAAGGCAGAAGCACACATTGCTCTTGCAGAAGACCCAAGTTCTGTCCTCAGCACCCATATCAGTCGTCTCACAAGTCTCTATGACTCCAGATCCAGGTTATCCATCTGGCTTCTGCAGACACCAGCACTCACAGGCACAGGCCTACCATTATTTATTGACTGGTTTGTTATGAAAAACAATAAAATAAATAGTTTTTAAAAGAAGTAAAATTCTTTTACCTCTACAGGATGTCTTAATTACACTAGTGGTGGGTAGACCCTGACATGCTTAACTAAGCTATCTTCCAAGAACTAGTGGGCACTTACTGTATGCACAGCAGAGCCATGAGGCTAATCAAGCTTTAGGATACCCATATAAGATCTGGAAGCATTGCTGGTTGATATACAGGCTCTGTTATAGCCAGGATCTTTCTGCTATCCTCTCACCAATCACATTCAAGCCTCATATCATAAGAGTGAGGATATCATGACGCAATTGGTGTCAGTCCTCATCAAAAGGTTCTCTTGTTCTCTCTTCCCTGACCGCCCCATACACAAAAGCACCATGTGAGCAAACAGCAAAATGGTAGCATACACACATAATTCCAGCAGAGTCATCTCAGATGAAATCCACCTTTACTGGCACATAGATCTTGAATTTCTTGTCTCAAGAACTGTAAGAAATTAGAGTCTATCATTTGAGTCACTTCATATTTGGTAATTGAAATCACACTCTGAGCTGATAGCATCATATTCCCTACTTCTTTCAACGCTGAAAGTTAGGTACTCTCATCTAGAGTGTAGAGTGGTCACTTAGTCCATGATGGATGGGCAACAAATCCAGAGTCAGGTTTTAGCCTTCATCCAGTGGCTTTGCAGGAAATACTGTCAGTTAAAAGTGTCTCACAGTAGAGTCACCAACACAGCAATAATCAATGATGACCTGTGTACTGGCTGGTTTTATGTGTCAACTCGACACAAGTTATAGTCATCAGAAAGGAAGAAGCCTCGGTTGAGAAAAATGCCTCCATGAAATCCAGCTGCAAGGCATTTTCTCAATTAGTGATCAATACAGGGTGGGCCCACCCCATTGTGTGTGGAGCCTTCCCTGGGCTGGTGGACCTAAGTTCTATAAGAAAGCAGGTTGAACAAGCTATGGTGAGCAAGCCAGTAAGCAGCACCCCTCCATGGCCTCTGCATCAGTTCCTGCCTTCAGGTTCCTGCCCTGCTTGAGTTCCTGTCTTGACTTCCTTTGGTGATGAACAGCAAGCCTTGGTCATGGTGTCTCTTCACAGCAATAAAACCCCAATTAAGACAACCTGTATAAAGCATGCTGACATTTAAACTCCTGCCAGCCTTGTAACAACACTTTGAGGTATGCACCACCATTATCCCATTTTTTGACACTTATTTAAAAAGAGAGTATTTCCTGGCCCCCTTCATTTTGACTTCTGTCAGTGTCTGTTTATCCCCATGTCTCCCCTTGTATCCATTATCACCAAATACTTAAGAAAAATCCTGTGTCATCTTATTGGGTCATGGTGTCTTTCCAAACGGTCTTACATTCTTTGTGGGACAAGTAGGGTGCGCCCTGACTTTTCTTCTAATCCACAAACCAGTAATATGTCAAAGCCCCATTGGGCTCACAAGATTGGGGTCTGGAGGACATCCAGACAAGATGCTTTCTGCTGGTAGTTTCTTACTCTCTGTCAGTTCACACAAAGCCCGAGGTCTGGTGCTAAGGGAAGCAAATCATATCCAGGCACACTCCGAGGAACAGGTCCAACCCCACTTCTCTGGCAGAGCTACAGCTCCCGCCCTAACCTCCTCCCAGCCTGCCTGAGCAAGCTGCCAGCATCACACTTCTCAGGTTACACTGGACTGTGGAGGGGCCACCTCCATCCCAATCACAGCAGATGTGGGCAACTATCAACCAGGATGCTAACAGAAGGTGCTGGATTATGTTCCACAAGGCTCAAAAATGCAGCCTTTGCCTTCAAGCCTGGCCTTTTCTGAAACTCCTACAATTGTCCAGATCTCTCCTAGCCTCTTAGGCTTCCTAGGGCTGACTTCATCCCTTTGCAAGGCTTTAGGGTAGAGCCTGACATCGCAGCATGCTCAGAGTGTGAAATCACATGTGGCCATACGCCAAGAAAGTGTCTTTATTCCTCATTGGACCCCCTCTCCCCAAATCCTCCCCCAGGCATCCTGAGAAAGGGCTATGGACCCCTTGAGACTGTTTCAAGACTGACAGTAGTCTGTTCAAGCTCCCAACTGATTTCCACTCAGGACCCAAAACAGCATCAACTCCATGTCCGAGTGCTGTGGTTATCAGTATAGGAAATATGTATTTTTCAGAAAAGAGGACCCCTCACGTTTCAGTACTTAAAATTATTCCAGCTTTACCTGTGGTAGTTTTTCTTATGTTGACAAAACCAAAACAGTGGTACAGTTGTTGCTTTTAGGCCAGTCCTTCTGAAACTTTGTGTGCCTAGTCTCTTAAGCGCCATCAGATACTTTTAAGGTGGGCCTCGTCTGTGTTCGGGGCAGTCAGGATTCTAGGTTTGACAGGGTGTGATGTAGACTTCCCCTCCCCCCATGATAGACCACTAGTCCCTTTGTTAGGAATTTCTGTCTCAGGGCACTCTTTCAGGTAGGAAAGCCAATCAGGAGCCAAAACTCATAACTATTATCAAAAAGGATCCTGACGTTTCTAATCTTATGTATTTAGGGCCTAAATCGTTCTGAATGTCCTTCTTGAAAAGCAAGAACTTGGCGGCTATGTCTGATGTCCCAAAACAAGGTATTTGAGAAAGACACCAGTGTGATTTCTCCCTTTCCATGCATCTCTCAAAAGAAATAGCTTTCTGCCCATTCCCACTTCACCCCTGCCCCTTCTATCTATGCCCCAAGCTAACTTTACACTTCTCACAACACAAGTTCAACCATTTCCAGAGACAGGCAGTTTTGCGTGAATACATGGCAGGTGTTCTTCCAAATAAAGAACCAATAATTCCAGGGACAGAATAGAATGCTTTCAAGTCTATGAGAGATCTAGCAGGATGCTGTGCCAAAGAGAGAAAAGGCAGTGATAGGAGGTAGAACAGAAAAAAAGCCAAGGAGATAAAATACACGCTGTAGTAAACCACCCTACGTAGATACTGCTCTTAGTCCTTCTCTCTATGATAGATATTATCCTTTCCCTTTAGAAAAAAGAGAAGTAACTAATTCAAAAAGCTTGTTTCATGGAGTCAATGAAGTTAACAAAAACTTATGTGCTCTGGACAAATACACAATGGAATAATTAGGGCACAGGCCCCATCCTTAATAGACACAAACTGCTAGGGCCTGAGTTAGGAGAACCCATCGCTTCTCCAAGGAATAGTGAAGAGTGCAACCTGAGTCCATTTTGTCCATTCTTTGTGCTGGAGGTAAATGACTCCCCAGGTCAAGAACATTCAGAAGACAAGAGCAGGTGTTCACCTCCATGGACATCTCCTCCATCATCAGGCAAATGTTGAAAACAAAAGATAGAGAAGAGACTATCCTCAAGATTTATGCTTCCCAGCTGATGTGGGAAAGCCACAAAAGTTATGTGACTCCCTAAAGTTCAGGGTTAGGTGATATGTCATAAGAACATAAGCCAGAGATTTCTGAAGATGGTCAATACAATACAATTCAATCTTCTAAGGGCTAGAAGGTGTTCTTCAGAACATATTATTGAACTCCTTTGTACTTGTCCGTATATGTATATATATGTGTATGTGTATATATATATATATATTCTCTCACAGTTCTTTCTCCTCAACTTCCTAATTGCTGGGATAAAAATTATGCACCACCATATCTGGCTTTGTAAGAAGTGACATTATCTGCACAGACTTACTCAATACACAACAATAGTTCCACAATGGTTATCTCCAACTTTTAGCTTTTGCAGTTCCCACTATAGAGGGTGAAAAAAGGAAGATACTTAGTTTCCAAGTTTCCCCTTCAGTTACGAAAGTAATGAGATCACTACTAATCAGCTTGGGAAAGACAAATATCTTGCAAGTATGAGGGACAAATAAAGAGAACACCAGAGCTGTCTCCAAACTTCTTATTAATAATAAATTAGCCCCTGTTGCCACCCCTAGCTCACCACTTGTTGATCTTCCTGTCACTTGAAGCCAAAGGCATCCTATGGAACAGTCTTCCTACTTGCTTTGAAGTGCCTAAAACAAATCCCATTCTGCCAATAATTAGCAATTATTGTAGGTTTTTACTGAAAATCTAGTGGGATTATGTAGATGGTTAATTCACATGTTATCCAGCAACATTTAATAAAAACCCAAATTAAATGTTTCTCACCAAAGCTCTAGTTTGGACTTGTTTTCCTCATGATATTTTTTCCCTAAAATTCCCCACATTTGCTGTCTTCAGTCTTCACTGATTTCTGCAAATTCATAACCTATATCCTCTTCTTTGTCTCCAGCTATTATCTCTATTGTTGATTCACCCATCTTGAACGCTTCTACCCATTGCTCTACTGGCATGTCTTTATTTTTTTATCATTATTATTATTTTTTGATACTTTATTTACATTTCCAATGTTTCCCCCTTTCTAGGTCTCCTCTTAGGAAACCACCTATCCCCTCCCCCTCCCCTACCTCTATGAGGGAATTCCACCTCCCACCCACCCGCCCACTCACTCCTGTATTCCCACCTTGACATTCCCCTTTACTGGGGCCTCTCCTCCCCCTGATGGCCAAACAAGGCTCTCCTTTGCCACATATGTAGTCCAAACCATGGGTCCTTCAATGTGTATTCTTTGGTTGGTGGTCCAGCCTCCAGGAGGCTGGGGGGGAGGGGGGGGTCAGGCCAGTTGACACTGTTGCTCCCTCCATGGGGCTGCAGACTCCCTCAGCTCCTTCAGTCCCTTCTCCAACTCCTCCATCTGGGACCCTGGCATGTCTTTATAAAGTCCTTAAAAGACAGGATCTATGGATAGTATTCTAGTTTCATTTCTGTTGTTATCATTAAAAAGCAACTTAGGAAAGAAAGGGTTTGTTTGTCTTACAATTACAGGTTATAGTCCATCATACAGGGAAGTCAAGGCAGCAGGACTTGAGGGGCTGGTCACAGCCACAGCCAAGAGCAGAGAGAAATGAATGTATCACACCTGCTTGTTTACTTGCTCACATTTACACAGTGTAGGACCACCACCACCCTTGCCTAGGGAATGATACTGCCCACAGTGGGCTGGATTTTCCTACATCAATTAACTTACATAAGGCATTCCCTATAAACGAGCCCACCAGCCTACCCAATGTAAACAATCTCTCATTAAGACCTTCTTCTCAGGTAATTTCTAAGTCATGTCAAATTGGCAAAGCTAATTGTCACAGATGGTGTGGTGATTTGAGAATGCCCCCCCATGAGCCTATATAGTTGAATACATGGGTCTATATATGCTTAGTCATCAGAGAATGACACTATTTGAGAAAGACTAAGAGATGTGGCCTTGTTGGAGGAAGTGTGTCACTGGAGGTAGGCTTTGAGGTTTCAAAAGCCCACACTAGCCCCAGTGTTACTCTCTCTACCTGCAAATCAGGATGTAGCTCTCAGCTACTGTTCCAGTGCCATGAGTGCTGCCATGCTCTCACCATGCCCCTGCCATGATCACAGTGTACTAACCTCTGAAACTATAAGCAAGCCCACAATTAAACTCTTTCTCAGAGTTGATTCAGTCATGGTTGTCTCTTATAGAACAGTGACTAAGACAGGTGGTAAACAGCATCCTTTCTCAAAAACAATTTATTTCTTGCCACACTATATTCTCTTCTACTGCCAGAGTTTGATTCACTAACTGGAGGGAAGGAAAAGGTGAGATAAACAAAGGTAAGATTTCCTTCTCATTATTTAGCTTTCTATTGCTATCCTTCCACTTAAAAATAATAATTTCCTCCTCTACCTGTAGAATCTCTTTCTATAAGGTAGGATATTTTTTAAAGCAACTTGCATTCCCTGTCTCCCTTTCTTGCCCCTCATTTTGGTCTTGAACTGCAGGGTTAGGACTGAAATCTTGTGATGCTGAAGGCCATGTGGGTGTCCATGGTCCAGGCTGCTTCCCAACCTTGTCTGGTCTATGGTCCTACTGCAGCTAGTGGATGTATTTGTGGTCTGTGCTGTTGCCAGAAACTGTGTGGAGGCCCATAATCCATGTTCCTCTGACCACTGACCATGAAGAGCAAGGAGATGCTAATTGCTGAGCTCTATGACTACAGATGCACAGCCAAGAGGGAGAGACATGGAAGGCTTCTGTGACAAGTCCTACATCTACCCCAGCCAAAGAAAATAACAGCTTAGACAGGAAATCATCAAAGAGAGCTCTTCAAACGTGTGATGGGGATGCTGAAGTGTATCTCTCCACAATTGATGGCTTCTAGTAGGAGTCTGGGAGAGGAAGAACTCAGTGCTACTTAAAGGGTAGGCCACTGAGAGTTTGACCATGCTCCAGTGAGTACATAGACAACACAAAGTGAACTTGGTTAGTTGGTTGGTTGGTTGGTTTTATTCTTACTTTTACCGCTTTTGTTGGGGGTCAGAAAGGTGGGGGTTGGACATGGAACAACTAGGAAATGAGTGTGATTGGGGTGCATGATGTGAAATTCCCAGAAAATCAATAAAAATGTTATATTGGGGGGATAGCTATGGAAAGGGCAGTTAGTAAGTCATTTGCCATTGTAAGAAGGGTTATATGACTTTAGAAGACCCCACCCTGTAGAAATTTCCATTCAGTGGCCCTCTGGTGGAGCCTAGAACCTCGAACTTCTTTGTGCCCTTATTTGAAAATAAAATGGCCCACTCATCCATGCAGCTTCCCCCTCTGCATCATTTAAGACCATCATCAGTTGAGGTTAGAGCAGTGACTTTTGACAAGTTTTTTCCAATACTGGGTTTCTATCTCACTTTCACAAGCTGCTTATAGCAGTCTATTCTTGGATACCTGAAGTGATAATATCGCCTGTGCACTGATGATCAGAGGCCATATCACTTGCATGCATAGGCCAGCTGAGAAGAAGCAGTCTGGGTTTTTGCTCAAGCTGAGGGACATCCCACTCCACAGGACAGTGAGGTGTGATTGTAAAACTGTCTTCTGAAGGAATTTAATAAAGTATTTGGATACAAATTTAAGCTAAGAACCTAAAGCTTTCATAGAGCTTTGTCCATTTTCATTGCTATCAGACAGTGATTACTAGCTATTGATAAGCTACGATAATCCACAAGAGTAATATTGAGTTCCACAGATAGAAGAAAAATGTTCTCATGCTTGTTCTTCTTCACAGGGAAAAGACATACCCTTACACTTCTCTCCTCTTCACAAAGCGCCTTAGGCTACATACTACTTAGTGGTTCTCCATGACAATTCTATTTTGAAGTGTCCACCACAGGCTCATGTGCGTAGATGATGCTAACTTGAGGAATTGTGGATGTTATGGGGTCGGAGCCATGACTGGTAGAAGTGAACCATTGGAGACAACCTTTGAGAGTTATAACCCAGCCTTGCTCCCAGCCAGAGATCTCTGCTTCTTTTCTATTATGGTGATGTGACCTTCTACTGTAAGGTCCTGCCATTACACACTGAACTGCTCCAGACACCATGCCTTTCCCACCGCAATGAGGTGCACCTGCTAAACTGTGAGCCAAGAGAAATCTGTCCTCCGGTAAGTTGTTTCTGTTTAGTGTTTGGTCATAGCAATGAGAGAAGTAACACACATACCAGCCAGAGACAGCTCCTGTGGTTAATAGAACTATTTCCCTAGATGAGACATGGCCACCTAGCTTGTAGTCACAGCAATAAAATAGGCAAAACAATATAGTGACATCAGATCTATGGCTCTTAATTTTCCCTTATAGGTGGCAGAGGGAGAGAATCCATCAGCTCTTCACCTGAGATTTCAGGCCACACCGCTTCCTGCTCATGCCCCAAGCTGCATGTGCCTTTGATGACACTAGAGTATCTACCTACCTAGTAGAAAGTTGACTGAAGCTCCAGTGACTTTGCTTTAGTGAGTCATTGCACATGCTGGGGTGAGACTTCTCAGTGGTGCAGACACCTATGTGTTTCGGTGCTGAGTTTCCTACGCTCTTCAGGTACCCCTCCATGCTCCTGTAAGTACCCTCTGTAAAAAAAATTCTTGTGGTCCCAAGAAAACCATCTACATGTGTTGCATGTAGCTTTTGCTACCCTGCCTAAGCTCCAGGAACAGGCCATGCTACCAGCCCCCACCCAGAGAACATTGGATCTGCAGACGAAAACATAGATACACACAGTTGTTCCATTTCAACTTGCCTTATTGGCTCAACTGCTGGGTGCCTCCAATCTACTTTGGCCAGCATGCCCTTCCCAGTACTCCCAGCTCAGCACCTTAAATCTGCACTCAATTTCAGTTGTTCAGTGACCTTAATTCCCAGCTCAACATCCCCAACCTTCCACCTGTAGAAGCAGCCTGTGGCTGCTAAGCCTGATATCTCACATGGCTGGTCACATTTTGTCCCTCCAAAGCATGGCGAACTCTCTCCCTCTCCCCCCCGTCTGTCAGCTTGTCTTTGGGGACCTGGAAGTCCCACTTATTCCTTCTGCCCAGAAGAAGGCCTATGGCATCTTTACTGATAGGTTAAGAACCAATTGGGGAACAAGACCTTAGCACCAGAACCACCCCTACATTCTTGAAATTAAATTTCCACCATGACAGTATGGTACTACTTCATTTAGATATAAGTCCTTAGTGCAAGCTATAACCCTATCTTAAAATGTCTTTAGACCATAGAAAAGAGGGGTTTTTTTCAATCTCCCATCATGAAGAGATAAACCCATTGTGTGGGGAGAGGGGGAGCCACTGAATTTCTACAAGAAATGCTGCCTAGTTGTGACAATAGGACTCGGGTATCAAAGAACCACTTCCAGCCAGGACTCCCATGAATGGAAACCAAAACAAAGAAGGTAGCTGATCTACATACGATAGGTAAAAACACAGCAGGGTAGATAGCCCAATGAATAAAATTCTTATTGTGCAAGCATAAAGATACAGTGTTCAGATCTGTAGAATATATGTAAAGCCAGATGTGGTCGTGTGGATGTGCAATCCCAGCATGCCTATGGTGAAATTGGGAAGCTGAGACAAATGAGTCCTGGGAGCTGGCTTATGTAGCTATGAACAAGAGACCTGTCTCAAACAAGGCAGAGGGTGAAAACTGACACTCATGGTTGCCTCTTGATCTCTACACACAAACCATAGTACACACCTACATGAGCACTCACATACACAACACACACGCTCACACTCACACATAATTTTTTTAAAAAAAGTTACAAGCAGTGATAGTGCTGGGTCAGCATACAAACAGACTTCCAGGTTTCCTGAGACACCTGTGACTCCTAGACCTCTCAGACAAGGCAAGCTAGCACACAAAGCATTGGCTGACAGCACTTTCCCACCCAACTAATTACATATGCAAATTACAGATGCTGCCCCTTTTAGAGCAAAAAATAAATAAATAAACCTTGGGCTCAAGAAGCTTGCACCTAACTCCTTAAGTTCTTTTATACATTGAATATTAGCCCTCTATCTGATGTAGGATTGATAAACATCTTTTCTCAATCTGTTGGTTGCCATTTTGTCCTGTTGACAGTGTCCTTTGCCTTACAGAAGCTTTGAAATTTCATGAGGTCCCATTTATCCATTCTTGATCTTAGAGCATAAGCCATTGGTGTTCTGTTCAGGAACTTTTCCCCTGTGCCCAAATCTTCGAGACTTTCCCCCCACTTTCTCTTCTGTTAGATTTAGTGTATCTGGTTTTATGTGGAGGTCTTTGATCCACTTGGACTTGAGCTTTGTACAAGGAGATAGGAATGGATCAATTTGCATTCTTCTATATGTAGACCACCAGTTGAACCAGCACCATTTGTTGAAAATGCTGTCTTTTTCCACTGAGTGGTTTTAGCTCCTCTGTCGAAAATCAAGTGACCATATGTGTGTGGGTTCATTTCTGGGTCTTCAATTCTATTCCACTGATCTACCTGCCTGTCACTGTACCAGTACCATGCAGTTTTTATCACTACTGCTCTGTAGTACAGCTTGAGGTCAGGAATGCTGATTCTCCCAGAAGTGCTTTTGTTGTTGAGAATAGCTCTTGCTATCCTGGGTTTTTTGTTGTTCCAAGTGAATTT
>CM052702.1:18240268-18276260 GCA_028551405.1 Uromys caudimaculatus | reverse complement strand
AGGAGGAATTCCCTCACAGAGGCGGGGAGGGGGAAGGTATAGGGGGTTTCCAAAGAGGAGACCCAGAAAAGGGGAAACATTGGAAATGTAAATAAAGTATCAAAAATAAATAAATAAATAAATTTAAAAAAAAAAGAAAAAGAAAAACTGAAAATGTGAGCAGCTTTGGTTCGTCTTTGATTATATATTAGAAGATAGTCAACAGAAGAGCTGGTCTGTGTAGCTGAGGACAGAAATCTCCAAGTGGGAAGGAGAGGGTGTCTTCTGTTGGGCTGATGTCAGCCATCCTTAATAAAGAGGAGGTGTCCCAGTTGTTCTAGGCCTTTTGGGGCCTGCAGGATGACAGCACAACAATCTTGAGTCTAAAGATCTTGAGGAAAAACTTAAGATAATACAAATTGTAATGGCAAAACTGATAGTCCCTCAGCACTGAGCCCAGGAGAATCTAGCCCTTTGCATTCCTGTGACCGGATGGAAATTTTATTCCCGTAGGATCTGAAATCTGGGCATAGGAATAAAGGGTACAGTGAACTGGCAGCTTCCACCGTGTGTTTAATGGCTGCTAAGTTTACAGTTTGTTTCACCACTTGCATTCCTATTTTGAGCATTGTAAGCACTGAGCTAGGCATCAACAATCAAGGAGAGTAAGTCTGGAATACCTAGCTAAAACTCTAGATTTGCAGAGGTTAAACAAAGACATAATTTTATAATGAATATATTCATTATATCATATCAATATCAGGACATATTCATTATATGTGAACATATACATATCATGCCATAAAGGAATAATACTATGTAAGCAATAATATCTTTTGTCTTAGTGAGAAAACACCATCATTATCATAACACAGCAGACACTAGAGAGGAAGATTACAGAAGGGCTGAAACCCCAGTCAAAGGCACTCTGCTCTTGAGGGCTGGAGTGACTCTCCCAGAAACTGATCGACTTGATTGATGAGGCTGCCTCTGGAGGCAGAACCAGGTAGCCCAGGTAGTGATCAGTTGGAGGAAGTGAAGAGGCAGCCATGAGGGCATGTGGTCACTCTCTGCAAGGGTAGCTTGCTCACAAAACTGCATCATACCAAAGAGGCCTTAGTTGTGTGTGTGTGTGTGTGTGGCATGCATTTGGGGTGACAGCTCTGCAACTGGCCCTGTTAGCTGGCATTCTGATCCCCCTTCTTCATTCATCCATCTGCAGCAAGTTCTACACTTGGTGCTCAGTTTACACAGCACTAGAAGTGGAAGTGCTCTCAAAAGAATTGCAATATGATAGAGGAGCTAGATAAACACAAACATAAGAAGTCATGGTGGCCACACTGAGGTCAAAATAGGATCAATACAGAGTTCTCATTTCACACACACACACACACACACACACACACACTGAGCCAACCCTGTTCAGGTGACCAGAGCTCCCATGTTTCCCCTAGTCTTTTCCCTGTGCTGTTCTTCGTGTTTCCTCCCACTCTACACACTCCATCAGCGGATCACCTCATATCCACCATCTTCCTGTTTGCATGGTCTCTCTCCTTTGCTCCACCATGACGTAAAGGACAGTCTCCTGTTATATTTATCATACCTGTGAAACTTCCCACACAGCTTTCTTCCCCGCCAAGCATGTGGAAATAGCTCACTCGACTATTTATAGCACTCAAGTTATTCATTCAACAAAATACTAAAAGTTTTGAATAAATAAATGAACTGGAAAATACATGAAAAGCGATGATAAATGGAAATCTGGCTTTGGGGGGAAACACTCAGGAAGGTGAAAGCATAGGGTTTATAATTCTGAGCAGAGTTAGACAAACATGGCTATGGGCATTTGGTAAGATTTTGCTGACCCTTGAGAACAGGTGGCATTGAACATTGTAAAGTTCCATCTTGGACTTTCTATGTAAAGGCAGGTAGAAGAGCAAAAGCTCGGGTGACAGAACAGGAAGGGTCATGTGACTGAGATTAGCCCCTGTCAATGACACAGCACAGAAGAACTGGCATTTACCACATGCTACTCTTGGAATGTTTATCTTAGTCCAGGCTCACACTGAAATTTAATCACCATTTTAAGTGTTGAGAAGTGGGACCCATAAGAAGTGATTGAGCCATGAGGGCTCCACTTCATGGAAGGACTAATAATCAACACAGTATGGAATTCCCTATTAAAGACCACATCCCCCCTCTCTCCTCTTTCTTACCTCTCTCCTTTCTTACACCTTTCTGTCATGTTACTTTCTCTCACATTGTTATGCAGCAAGAAGGCCCTTCCCAGACACTGACACCATCACAGACCTCAGCATCCACAGAACTGTGGGAAAATAAACTTCACAGTGCATGAAAGGTAAGCTGTCAGACCTAGACATCACGTTAAAGAGCCAAGAAAGAGAGATGTAAGCTTCCTTATCCCTATCAGCCAAAAATACTTTTTGAAAAACAAAAACCAAGCATCTTTTACCAAAGTAAGATCATTATAAATCAAAATGTCAAGCTAGCAAGCAAAGAGAACAAAATCCAGATTAACCAACATAATCTATGATACAGATAAAGGACTGAGTGTCCCAGACCTTGTCCTATGTCTATGAAAGTACTGACCAAAGGGAACTGCAGGCTAGAATTCAATAAGAAAGTCAAAACCTGCTCTGTTTCTCAGACAAACCATGCCTTCTCAGCAATTCCTGTCTAAGGATCTGAGGAAATCAATAGACCTATGCACGGAGATGATGCCCAGGGGTGTTCAGCTTTATGTCACGTATGATAGAGAAAACGTGTAACCAAAAATAGGTTTAATGAAGAGATAAAGCCACTTGCATAACTTTGAGATGAAATTCTCCATAACTGTTAAGACTCTAGTTAATGGAATGTTTGGTTATTTGAGGACACTTTTAAAGAAATACTGAGTGATCCCAAAATAGAATGCATCACTCGGTGTCTCCATATTACAGCGCGGTGACTAAAACTCTTCCTGAGTTTAATGGTTACTCTGCCATTTAATTCTCTGTGTAAACTCAGGCAAGGGGTTAAATTCTCTGACTTGACTCCTTCATCAGCAAAACTAGATTTAAAATAGTTCTCACTTCATAGAGAAATGTGTCAGGGTGTGTCATGAAAAGATTGTGCAGAGGGGGGGGGAAAACCAGGTAGAGAGGAGACTTGAAAGGTTAACAATAACAACAAAGTTAGGGGGATTATCCCAACATAATTATGGATGACTTACTTTTTTCTTTGTACTTTTTTCTATTTTCTGGGTGTTTTTTTTTTCCTCATGAGTATATATTGATTTAGTGACTATTTGTCTATGGCTTAGATTCTATGCTCTGAACTACTTGAGAGAATGTCACACAGAGGCTGTTAGATAGAGATTAAAGTATCAGCCTTGTTATTAGTAAAGCTATATTTACGTAACATGTATGTGTCTGTGTACATAGGCCATAGGCTTTCTACAGAATTGAGCTTGTACCAAAACCCCAGGCTCCCTACCAGACCAAAGGCAGATGAGGATGGCACTTCAAAGAGTTCACAGAAAGAAAGCTACCCTGGCCTCTCTGCCCTGCCACTTCTCAAGAGTTTTCCAACCTGAAGGAAGTGTGAAGGTAAAGAGACCAGCAGTGTCCCTCCAGCTCATCTCCCTTCATTCAATGTGAAACCTTAGGGAAAGTCCCACATCCCTACCAAACACAAGGATCAGAATGCATTATGGAAAGTCATTTGAGATCATGAGCCCTCCTGAAAGGTGTTGCATGAGCCTCTAACAAATCCCAGCACTCAAGGGTCTCTTCTTCACATCTCAGAAAGTGGAAGATGGGTGAGAAAGTAAAAAGGGAAGCCCCAGAGCCGAGCTGGCCTTTCAAGCCCTTAGACTTTTGGATCAACGACATCACACCAATCTGCAATATTTACAGCGCCCAGGTGCACTTCACCTGACCAAAATATAAATGTCCTTTCACATGCACAGGTACACATGACCTGCTATTTAGCCTTTCAGTCACAAGGGGGGAAATGCATTTATTTGCTCAGAAATATAATGTGGAATCCCCTGAAGCACTCCGTGAAGCAACATCTGGAATTCATAACCAAGGTTATGTTGTGCAAAGAGCAACCACAGGGAGACAGGCTAAGCTTCAAAGCTTACACAAGGCAGGGCAGGTTGCAAGGCCATTGCCAGTTTTATTTTGTTCCTAGACAACTAGGTAACATTTACTAGCACTACTAAGATTAGCAAATCTATTTTTAAAAAATAAAAAAAAAAAAACATTGAAAAAGCTCAGGAGAGTTGTACATGCCTCTCGTCCTGGAACTGTGGCTGGGCAGAGGAATGAGAGTTTCAGGCCAGCCTAAGTTACTCCGTGACCTTGATAAAAACCTAAACTATGTAGTAAGGAAATTGAGACACACAGACAGACAGACAAACAGACAGACAAACAGACAGACAGATGATAGATTTAGAAGCAAAGAAGCAAAAATCTGTGGAAATTTAAAATCCTTGAGAAAAATCTGAATAACTCCTAATATATGACTTTTTAAAAAATATTTAAAGGGCATGTGGGTTTATGAATGGCTTCTCCATACCTAAATCTTAACACTATGTAATAACTATGTAATAAAATCAGTATTACATAACAATTATACCATCTCCTCAGAACAACTCAGCTTCCTTGTCCTTACTGAGGCTCGCTGCACTCAGAAACGCAGTGCAGTCCTGGTGACCTGTGCATACTGAGTCCTTCAGACGTTGCTCCGTCCTATGCCACTGTACCTGGAGAGAGGTGTGTAGCCCGGGTGAGCACCAAAGTTGTTTGGACAGCCAGGAACCTACCTGCACACTATTCATAATGGAAAACTGCACCTCCACGGGGAGGAGTCCAGGGCATCAATAGAACATAGGAAGGGCGGAAAGGCCAAAACTAGATCCATGAAGGCTATGAACCCTAGAAATTAGTCAGTTTATAATCCTTGCCTCTATCTTATTTTAGTATAATACATTTCATTAATTCTTTTAGAATTTCATACATGTATATAATCAGTTCGATCATATTCACCTCTCCACTCTTTCTCCTAACTCCTACCAAATCCACCTTCAAAAGAAAAAGAACCAAACTACTGAGTCTAATCTGCACTGCCCATATAGACATGGTTGTGGGGTCACCTACTAGAGCATGGTTGACCTGCCAGGGAGCACACACTTAAAAGACAACGGACTCTCCCTCCTCTAGCAGTCATCAACTGTCACCAGCTCCTCATCCAGGGGTGGGAGCTCATGAGTCCTTTCCCTCTCCATGCTACATAGAATGCTAACTGCCTTGGGCCTGCGAGGGTCCTGTGCAGACATCTACAACTGCTTTGAGTTCATGCGTGCACTTGTCCTGTCATGTCCAGAAGACACTGCTTCACCATAGCCCTTCTAAATTCTAGCTTTTACAATCTTTCTGCCCCTTATACCTCAGTGATTCCTGAGCCTATTGGGGAAGGGAATGATATCTGTGTCTCTTTTATGGTGGAGCACTCCACAGACTCTGCACTTGGCCCAGTTGTGACTTTCTGTATTAACTGCTGTCCACTGCAGACATCTTCTCTAATGAAGACTGGGAGCTTCACTAAGCTATGAGTACAGAGATATGTATAGAGAGAGCAGTTTGATACTGAGGCTATTTATCAAAATAATGATAGGAGGTTCACCTCTGGGAACTACAAGCTCCCCTTCCAATGGATTCTTCATTAGATTTACAGGGTAAGGCATGTGTTTCCTCCTGTGGAGCAGGCTTAGAACCAATCAGAAAACAATTGATTACCCACTATAATTACAATTATAGTTATACATTACATATTATATGTTATATTATAATTAAATATTACACATTATATATAATTCATTATATATTATATATTGTACATTGCGTATTATAATATATAATATATTATTACAATTATAATGCACATGGGCACACCGTGTCGTACCAGTCATTGTTGTAGCTCACGCGTTCATAGCTGGGTAAGAATACTGATAACTCTTCTTCCCCAGCAGGCTACATAGCATCCTTCCAGTAGTATAAAAGCCAACCAGCAAGAAGGAGGCTTCCTAGTCGGTGCCAGCCTGATTTCTCCATATCCTATAACCAAAGTGTGTGGAGTCTTCAGCAACAGGGTCTTACCACCAGAAAACATGGGTCTACCGTGGCATTCTGGTTCCAACCCTGATTGTTTAAAGCAGGGTTGCCCTGTCTCCAAATATTAGTCTCATTTTTTTCAAATAGTACCAATAACAATAATAATAACATTTAACTTATTTATGGAGAACATAAATATTTAATTATCTAAATTACTGAGAATGGAGCCAGAGACTTAATAGACCTCAATAAATGTTCCCTTCTGATCATGCCTTTGATAGTATATTCCAGGTCATTATTGTCCAAATTCTCATCATCATATTTAGTAATAACCCTTGGAGGACAGATAATATGGGTGCAAATTATTTTGCTGTCTTCAGCCTAAGAATCCAAAGGCTTTGGATACCAACTATAGACTCTCAAAATTTTAGATTCTAGAAATAGTCTAGAGTGAATGTTTTCCCAGCTTTCCTTTTAGACATAGAACCTGCCCTCCAAACAAAAACTTTTATGGAAGTTCTATATAAAATATACATAACTGAGCTAACATAGTGACTGTGGGGAAGGGCCAAACATTGTCTGCTTAACTATTCCCATCCATGAACCATAGGCAAAAGACCTTCTGAGTCACCAAGTAACATGGTTGGATATCTAGTTGTCCACTATATTGCTCTTATTTGGCATTTTAAGAGCTGGAGCCTAGAAAAGCCAAGTCACTACTTTAGCAATATTCAGACATGAGTAGCAGACTGAAATCGAGGACCCCAGACACTGTGCAAGTGATGATGGGGATCAAACCCCAGTGATGTCACAAATGAGAGTAGAAAAGAAACCTCCTGCACTGTTCTACCACTATGCCAGCTAGTGCCATCTTCTCATCATTTTCTAGAACCCCCACCCTCATTTTAACCATTAAGTGGTACATATTTCCCATCCACCACAAATCTAGTACCCCACTCCAAAGTATTTCCCACAGTCTCCCTCCTCCACACCCATTGTGTCTCTTCTCTCTCAAAACTTAGCTACCCTCCCTCTTGGTCCTTCACTGTTCAGGGTAGACCAAAATGTTGTCCAGCAACTCACAATATATATTTGGAACATTTATCTATTACCTAAGTAAGTTTTATAAATACACTTAACCAGAGTCTCCTAGAACTTCTTTTTTAAAAAACAAATCTAAGAGAAATTTTGAGTCGGTCTTTAAGAAGATCTAGATTAGTTCTTTCAGATCATACCAGACCCTAGCCACACTAGGAACACTCCACAGGCTGTGCCAGTCATTTTGCCCAGTTCTTTGATTCCAACCATCTCAGCATGGATGTTGGCATGCTCACAAAGCCCTAGTAGTTGAAACATTAGTGACAGTCGATAGCTTTCTTCAGAGGAGGGGCTTCTCATAAGCTACAGAGGGACAGCCTTAAACCCATACGCATGCAGGGAATACTAATTGGGCACAGTAGCTTTGCATATACATATATATGCATATATGTGCGTATATACATATGTAATATTATATATGTGTACATTGTGTGTGTGTGTGTGTGTGTGTGTGTGTGTGTGTGTGTGTGTGTGTGTGTGTGTGTGTACATATACCATGTGGGAAAGGGCATGGAGATGAGAGATAAGGGAAGCAACACAGGAGGAGTTGGATGAGAGAGGGAAGAGTGAATTCACAGATTCTATTTTTAAAAGAAAAAAATGAAGCTGTGCATAAAAGGAAAAAATAGTCCCCTCCTAAGCTCAAAACTAGTACAAAGAGGTATATATTTCAGAGTGAGTTCTATTCGAACAAAGATCCAAAGACAAAAAATACAGCCCACCCAACTCACTTCACTGAAGATATCCAACTGAACCCTGATTAAACCCCGGGTTACATTGGAAATACTTGTTCCGCTTAAGTCATGCCTCCTGATACTCAGGGTGATTCATACCATCCTCAGACTCACAGAATTGGTCTGTGATAAACAGCTGCTCTCTCTGAACACGCCACAACTCCCTGAATGCCCATGCTGAGAGTGTGAACCACAGTTCACCTCCACCACACACACTCTTGATTCTGGGCAATAAAAGTGGAAGAAAGAGAGATCAGTCGCCATAGCTGCCCATAGGGATTGTCAGGAGGGGGCACAATTACCATTGTGGGAAAGCAATCTAAAAGACATTTCAGATTTGCTAACATATCTAAGAGGGAGCAGTTGGGTCTCAAGTGGTCACAACCCACTGAACGGCACTCTGAACTACACACCCTTGAATATAGTTGTCACTTATTCCTTAGAGACTTGTTCAAGTATTGTTTTCACACCAGTAATAAATACTGCAGAAGTTAAAATTAAACAAATACTGTAAGTTCTGGAACTTGTCTTATCTAAATCTATATGATCTGGAAATATTTAGCAAGGGAATCTGTAATGCAAAACAGATATAGAAAGGGTCCTAAGGAAGGCTCTGGGGATAATGCCAAAGTAGTAACTACATGCTACACAGAAAGTCTCAAGCGTAAATTGTCTAGGGGGTGAAGAACAAAGACAGATGTATTCCAGGGAAATGAACAGAAAAGCCCAAGGTCCTTGGTTCCTTTAATAAAGGCCCTAATTTAAAAAAGAATTTTTCTCAGATTGAAGAGGACTGGAGGCTGGAAAGATGGCTTTGCAGTTAAAGAGAACCTAATGCTCTTGCAGAGAACAAGAACGTGGTCCCAGCACCCATATCAGAGAGCTCACAACCACCTGTAACTTTAGTTGCAAGGGATCGGATGGTCCCTTCTAGCTTCTGCTGGCACCTGCACTCACATGCACAGACCTACACACACACACACACACACACACACACACACACACACACACACACTTTAAAATAAAACTTAAGGGAGGAAAGAGGACGAGAAGCAGAGAGGTTGCAGATGCAGCTCAGTGGCAGAGCAGTCACTCGCACACAAAGCCCTGGGGTTGGTCCCAGCCATGCAAAAATAAATTAAAAGAAGATCTTTAAGCTTACTGTGATCAAGAACCCAAACTAAAGTATCAAAAATTAAAAGAAATAAAAAATAAAAAAAGAACCCAAACTAAACTTAAATGAGAATTATTTAACAAAATTGAAAAAATATGTCTGTAAGACTCATTTCCTGATAAACTGCCCAGAAGCTCTCTTCCCACATGAGACCCACACTGTCACTCAAAGTACCTCTATCTTAAATATAAAGTGAAAATAAAAATAAGACACCATGCACATTCAAAAATCACTACCACATAGTGATGTGTGGGCGGCAGATCACACTGGGGAATTGTGGCCACAGAGTCTGTTACTATGTCGTATGTGCACTCTGAGATGCTCAAATGAGATGCTATGTAATAGCTGAGCAATGCTGATCACACGGGTTGATTTGCTCCAGAGTGAAGAATGTGTGACCTGCACACAGAGGGCACAGTGTGACCCGTTTTGCAAGTGGATCATCAAAAGCTCTCAGCCTCCCACATAAAAATCTACCACCTTGCCTGCACCACTCCAGTTCAGCTCTGCATCTTTCCAAAAGCCATAACCACCCAGAGTGACACACCACAGAGGCCCCGAAACAGCTAACACACTACACTCAGCCTGTAAAGCCTGTTTTTAAGTTTGTTTGTGTTTTATTTATGTGCTAAATTCCCTTACCTCCTCTCTCTGGAGCTATTAAGTGCTCCTTTATGAAACTAGTGCAATCTTATTTTTCCTTTGGCTTCTGCCATCCAACTCTGGGTCACTGCCCACCACGCTCGGGAAGAGCCAGCTGGCTCTTGGGTACCTGCTTGGCAGAAGTCACTGACCCTTTTATTCCGTGCTACCTGGCTGCTTCCTGCCACAAGGAGGGTTTCCCAGAGCGGATGGGAGGTATTTCACACAGGATGAGCAATTATTTGGGTTGTGTTTATTGCTCTCCCAGGAAGACCTGATAGAGTTCCTCTAAACCGGAGGAAGGAGGTGAACCTGGGAGAATTTGTAGTCAGTTACTTCATAAGGCTATGATTATGCCATTGATAAATTTTATTTTGCAGGTGTGTGTGTGTGTGTGTGTGTGTGTTGTTTAGGGTTGGACTCAGGACCCATGGTTAAAAATGAGAAATACAACAAGAATCCATTAGTGTAGTGTATAAAATATTGCTGAAACTAGTCTTCAGACAGTTACTTCAGACAGTTGCTATGGAGGCTGTGGGAACACAGGTAAAACAATTGCTTTCATATCAGGGTTTTTTTTAAAAAAATCAATCCTATGTTGAATCCTAATTAAAATAGTACAAACACAGAAATTGCATAAAATGTTACTAGGTAATGACACACACACATAGACACAAACACAAGCATGCACACACAGACACGGACACGGGGGGCGGGAGGGAGAAAACCTTAATATCAGAAGAGAAAATGGCTTTGTTACAGAAGTCCAACTTATAATATATATCTCAGCAAACTAGAAAACCTTCCCACAGTCTACAGATGTAACTTCCATCTACAGGTTTCCCCAAACATCCAGAGAATAAGAAACATGGGATCAGTTCTTAATGTAAAAGTCGGGTTATTTTGTTTATATAAAGTCTTTCAATTCATGACAAGATGCTAAAGTATGTGTAGGCATATCTTTACACAACATATAAATGAATTATAATAGAAATACTAAGCTAAATTATTCAGATATATAAATAAATAAAGCACATAAGCAAAAACTAAATTTAAATGTTTTTATTTTAAGCATAAACATGTAGAAGCTAAAAGACTTGTATAAAATAATAAAGAAAATCTAAGTAAAAGAGTCAAGAGCATGTAACTACATATACTTAGAAAGTGACAATGTTGTAAATAGAGAATATGAGTAAAGCATATAAGTTTAAAGGTACAAATATAAAACAACATATAAATATTTAAAAAATTTATTCTGGAGCTGGAGAGATAGCTGAGCAGTTAAGAGCATGGCCACCCTTGCAGAGGACCCAGCGTCAGAGGGTGGCTCCAGTTCCAGGGATTCTGATGCCCTCTTCTGGCTTCCGCTGGCACCAGGCAAACAGTATACAGAAATACGTGCAGGCAAACACTCATACATAAAACGAGGGAGGAAAGCATTTTAAAATGTAATGTTTTTGTGTTTAGATCTAGTGTTTAGGTTCAGCATTTGCATGTTCTGTGAAAAGTGCTTCAGTTCCTCCACAGGAGGCCTGAGGCTGCTGCAGATCTACCAGTGAGCCTGCCTCTTGCCCTGCACACTGTGACTATAAAGACACAACTAGTTCAAACGCAGTGACTAGGGAAAGTTAGTCTGGTTTTTCTTGTAAATGGCCCCTTCTAATTGCACAACTGTTTACTTATTTTGGTTGGTTGGTTGGTTGGTTGGTTGGTTGGTTGGTTGGTTGGTTGGTTGGCTGGCTGCTGATTGGTTGGTTGGTTGGTTGGTTGGTTAGTTGGTTGATTGGTTGGGTGGTTGTTTGGTTGGTTGGTTGGTTGACTCGTTGGTTGGTATGCCTTTAGTACTAAGAAGAATCTTGACATGAAAAGATGCGGTTATTTATGATATGGAAAATCACTGAAAATGTATAAAAGCAAGTGACCTTTAACAATCAAGAAGACTATAGCATTTCTAATTTGTGTACTGTATTTCAGGGTATTCAATAATTTTAAAAATGCAGACAGTACTTCTGGAATCTCCAGTTGTTTTTCTATACATTTCTGAGGAATAACCATGGGAAATCCATTGCTTCACAGAATAGTCCTGGCATTCATGACTTCAGAGTTTCAAACCAAACTTGAACATTTTGGGGTTTAACTGTGTTTGTGCTCAGTGATACATGTTTCCTGTTTATAAGAAAAAGAAAAGTCCTTAGAAAGCTTATTTTAAAAACTCCAAAAGCTTCTTGGACAATGAACCCCTCTCACAAAACAACATTTTGATGAGTTGTGGAGAAATAAATCTAAAACATATGATTAAATTTCCATTAAATTGCACATGGATTTAAAATTATGAGGGAATATACCTGGGGGAGGAGGGACTTGGGTATGCTTTACTTATCCCAAAGTACTTGAGAAGTACTTCTGTGCCTTCAAATGGTCACCAAGGTTGCCACCAGTATGTAAACACACTTTCCAAGTTCCTGACACCATGCTCTTCATCTTAGCGAGCCGCTCATCACCCTAGAGCCACAGAAACAAGTGCCAAAAGGAACTTCCACTGCCTGGTGGCTATGCTCCCCTCATCCTGCACCCTGAACCCTTAGGAGGCCACTCCCTCCTCTGGGAATTGGTCCAGAAGATGTGCTAATGCCAGAGCTGGCCTGAGAGAACTGGCTAACTGTTCAGACGGTAGAGAAGGGCATGCCACAGAAGCATTTCAACCCTCTTCACCCAGGCAGTCTCTCGGAAGACCCTTTCTCCACCATGAGAGGGAAAAGTAGGATTTCTCTGCACTTCTTAATGTGACCATTTTTGTCATTTGTCTCCCTTTATTCCAACCAAAATTCCTCTTTTGCTTCCATTGCTCATAAATCAAGGAAGCAGCATAAAACCATGAGTCTTGTTTTTAGATTAAGCACGGACACAAGCAGGGAGAGCAGGAGATAGAGACCTGAAATGTGCTCATTTACCTAAGATGCTCCCAATGACAACCACCCTTCTCTTCCCGCATAGTGCAAAGACCTCCTTAAAGGAGGTTCCAAAAGTTACCATTAGTGTCCCCACGTTTTCTGTAACATCTTGCAAGTGTGGAGTGAATGCTTCACAGGACTGTTGTCTCTAACCTACACGCCCATCCTACTTTACAGATGAGGAGAATGAGGTCCAGAGAAGTTGCAGTGGTTCATGGGCATCCTGCAGTTGGTACTATTCCCCTAAACCTGTATCCAGAGCTATCATCACCACACCAGGCTTGCTGCTCACCTCTAGCGAGGTCCTTGGGTGGCTTTTCTGAGTGATAAGATAGAAATATACAACTAAACTCATGTAAACTTCCCCAACCATCTGCAGCAGAGACAAGAACAAAACCAAGAGAGTCAGTTCAATACAGGGACACAGATGGAGATACTTTTTAACCTGGAAAGATAAAAGGAAATCATCAAACACAACAGAAAGTCTCTTTCACAATTGAATCTAATGTCATAAACAGAGGTGGCTTTTCAACAATGGATGGATGCATGACACTCAGACCATGAACCATGCCAGGTGCCACTGAAGAATGAAATTAGCCACAGAAAAATCACATCTGAGTTTTTAAAAATAGTATCATGTGTATATGTGTCTTCCCACACAGCTTGAAAGGACGTGTGTTTGCATTCGAGGCAACGAGAGAGAAGTTGCCCACTTCTTGCTCTGAAAAATCTCTCTGCAGTGCCCTCTGGAGTTCAGAATAGAGAACAGAGCCCAAGGTACTGATACCAGAAAGCCTAAAAGGGCTAAGACCTTTCAAATTCTCTGTGGCTCTTGACTTGCACGTTAGAGCCTTTAACAGAGATTTATCCTTTCAAGTAACTATCTACAAAGTTGGTTGAGTTTAGGTAAAAATAAGCCATTCATTTTCAAAGTCTCTAGAAATATCTACCTATCTCTCTGCCCCAGTGCCTAGAATGCTAATCACGAATATGCCTCCACTATTTATGACTATATAATACACTATTCTAATTATTGGTGACTTTAAAAGCCTTAATCATTTTTCATCTGCCATGATTATGACTAAGCTGAGAAAGGCTTCTCATCCACATGATTCCAGCTGGAGCTGTGATTATCTGGGAGCCCAAGTGAGCAGAGATGTCAATGTCATATGGCTGGCAGTTGAGGTCATCTTTCAACCAGAGAACCCACCTTGGCATCTCACGACCACTACATTCCAAGTGGAGGCATCTTGAGAGCAAGTATTCCAAGGAAGAAGCCAGGGAAAGCTGGCCTAGGGCAAGCATACCCTCTCCTGCATTCTGTCCATCTGTACAACCGACTCAACTCAGACTCAAGGGTGTAGAGAAATAAACATAGTGAGAGGAGCGACAAAGTGCGTGTGGTATCTCTACTCCACACAGAGCAGCCTTCTTTTCTCTTATGTTTTCTCACACTTATAGAAGTGCAGAATCATACTAGTGATGATGCAATAGCTCTAAATAAAGCCATAACTGTAGAGATGTGGCTCCTTCCATAAAGGGGGCTCTTTAGGAAGAAGAGTTTGTCATATACCAAATGTGTAGCACCAGTTTGTCATGGCTTTCCATATCCATGCACTTTGTCAAGTGATTTGGCAATACTCTCCACTCTAATTCTGAGCTCATCCACTTGAGTTGCCTTGGACAGTGAGATGTGTGATAAGGCTTGAAAGAATTTCACAGAAAAGCTGCCCTTCCCTCTTGCAGCTCTGCCAACCACACACATGGCAAGACTTGGGTTCCTGGCACAAGTATTCTCCTATCTCAGGTCATGACCACCCAGATGACCAAAGAGGTTTAGAAAAAGCCCAGCTGGGCTGGAGAGATGATTCAGTGGTTAAGAGCACTGACTGCTCTTCCAGAGGTCCCGAATTCAATTCCCAGCAAACACATGGTGGCTCACAACCATCTGTAATGGGATCTGATGCCCTCTTCTGGTGTGTCTGAAGACAGCCACAGTGTACTCATACAAAATAAAGTCATTAAAAATGGGGCGGTGGAGAAAACCTAGTAATAAGAAGAAAAGAAAAAACCCAGCCAAGATTGTCCTCTAAACTATACCTAGCTAACTTCACAAAATGAGTGGACAACTACTAAATATGACACACATGTGATATAATTGTTATGTCTGAGCATAATTGTAGCAGTAGGTAACAAATAGAGAAAGAATAATGGGGCTGGGGATATTGTGAATGGTTGAGATGCTGTCAAAAAAAGACAACCAAATGACACACTTTTATTGTTTGCCCTAGGTCAATCCAACTGTTGCTATGTGGAGTTTTTAAGCATCCTGTTGCCTGGACTATAGGTATTTCAGTGAATCACAGCAGAGTCACTCATTTGCAGCAGGGGATCATTTGGCACCAAGAGAATGGGATTATGACAACTTGTAATGACAACAGGAAAACTCAAAAAAAGAGCCCCATTTGGTTCTGCTGGAATCAGTCACATCCATGGGCAAGTGGGGCTGAATGTAGCTGAGCACAGCCCAGAGCAAAATGACAAATGGGACAACTGAGTGCTTATACACAAGGGGAATTCTGGCCTTTGGCTATGGTTCATTAACAAGATTGAGGTTTCTCCTTGAAGGCCTGGGCAACAGCTTTGAGAGTCTTTCTAGGGATTCATCTCGAGTTTAAAAGACAGATGTAAAGGTTCCTTTTGTGTGTGTTTGGGTGTTTTGCAAGGTTTTAGCCATTGAGCTTGTTTATTTTCTTTACCATAAATTACAAGCACAATGTGTATGCACATAATATATGTGTATAAGTCTATTACTGTATAAACATCTGTGTGTCTAAATACACATCCATCTCAATCCATGTGAGGATACTTGAGTAAGTCCTACAGGAGCCATAATAAATAATGTGAAATGCATGTGGCCCTTAAAAAGGTAATAGTCCATGATTCACATTGTCTGTGACAGCCACACAGAAATCATAGCCCCCCTGTAGGTGCCGTTTTACAGATATCGCTATCTTTTCTTTCCAGCAACAGTCTCTGTTATCGTGACGACTGTAAATTGTCTTATTATGCAACATACTGCTCTGAACTTCAGCAATCCAGTTTTAGCAAAAGGTTTTTAGCTGTGGATGGCTTTTCTGCATTGCAGATATGCCCCCCAAAATGTGTAATGCTGTGATGTATAAGCAACATTACAGCAAGCCATAAATTTGGGAACAATTGAATTCTCATGGTAACATTAAATTACTGCCCTTTAGTCCTCTTTCGTTTAAAATCCATAATTAAGTAAATTATGTGCACAGTCACATCAGTGAACAAATGGCTGTGCAATTAGTAACAGAAGAGATTCACACTCGGTTTCTCAGGCATGACAGATGTGTGCTACTTGACACATAGTGCTCAAGGTCACATAAACACATATGAACCCAAATGTGAATGTGAAGGAAGCTACAGACGTAACTTACTCACAGAACACATATTTGGTGCTAACTTTCTTTTATAAAAGAAAAATACCTGAGTAACACTTACGATGGAACGCCAAAGGTGTCTAGTGGACTCTATGACCACTAGAGTCATACATGTTAATTAAAGCCCCTCTTTTGTAGTGTCTAAATAACACCCAAAATATTTTAGCTTCAAAATATCTTTGAGGCAAACGAACAAATTAGAGTTAGAGACCCAGTCTCTGTGAACTTTGACTACTCTATGAGGTGTTCAAGCCCATGGAAGAGTTAAGAGGAAAAAGAAAGATGAGCCACTTCTGGAGACGTGTATAGCTTTAAGTTGTCCTTAGTGGAGAGTCATGCTCTCTAGAGACATAATAGCAAATGTAGAAGCCTATACTGGAGAGGATAGAAGAAACTGATCAAAATATATTGAGGATTTCCCCATATACACAGGAAAATTATCCATTTCTGGGTGGGTTTTTGTACTCACAAATTCAAAGATCTTTAAGACAAAACACTATCCCAGGAAGTCAGGGAGATAATTTGGTAGGTAAAAGTGCTTACTGGATGATAGTTCAAATCCCTGGTGCCTACATATAAAGACAGGTATGACTACACGTGCAGCTGTAACCCTTGCACTGTGGAGAGTGGAAGCAGGAAGATTGCTGAGCTTGCTGGCTATCAGCCTAGATCCAGTTTCAGTGAGAAACCCTGTCTCAAGGAAATAGAAATCAAACCATGGACATCCTTTTGTGACTGCATGTGCGCGCACACTCACACACTCACTCTCACACACACACACACACACCACACATACACACACTGCATATATATTGCACACACATGCATGTACCCCAAATTATTCAAAATTATCCAAAACCCAGATTATTTCCAAACAAATTAAAAAGATTAAATAACCATCTGGGCACCTGGGAGGGGATTATATATTGAAAGAACCAAAGAGTTGTTTGTTATCAAAGAAGGATTTGGTAGATAGGTTCTCCTCACCATATAAGAAACATTCATTTCCATGTTTAATTTCAAATTCAGTTCTGAAAGTTATCCTCAGTTGGGATGTATGGAAAGCCCTCCCTTTTCTTCTGTTACTCTTGACTGGTGTGTTCAGTTTGGCAACTCCCTCCTTTCTCATCCATAAAGCTCAGGACATCATTAGGGTCCTGTCAAAGACTAACATCCATCGTCATTTCCTGAGCACCACCAGGCCCTGTGGTAAATGGGTTACCTCATCACCTCATTTAAATCTGCCTAACACGACTCCACAGTTGGTGCTCCATCTCTTGGAGTGAGGACATGAGGCTTGGGTGAGTCAGAGAGGCACTTGAGTACAGAATGAGAAGTGGGAAGCAGCAGAGATCAATTAAAATACAGGTCTTCTAGTCATCAGCCAGACCTATCTACAATAAAGATTGTTTCTAGAACATTCTACAAAGGTGAGAAAGGTCCAGTTTTGAGGAAAGAAAAAGAGATATCACCAGCTAACCTATATGTAGAGAGGAAAGATTTCCTCCTCCTCTTCAAACCATCCTCCTTTACCTTCTCCTCCTCTACTTCCATCCCACCACCCAGCATCCCAGAAATCCAGCACTGCCTTCCATAAGCCACATCAAGTCAAGCCCCACCCACTGTGGGAGACTGGAGCCTCCCTGCTCCCTGCTCTCCGGTCTACGCAAAGATGCTACATGTGTGCTCAGTGCCATCCTGTTACTGGTAAAGTATTTCCAACTCTTAGGAAGAATTCGGAGTTGGGTTTGGACAAACCTAAAAGATATTTTGCCCTGAGCTTTTTCCCATAATTTTAAACCTAAATGTATTTTATGAGAAATTTAATCCGCATGTTTCTGATTAATTCGTAAGAGCTATTTGATGTCAAAGGGCCTTTTAAGTTTTTATAAGCCTTTTAAGAACTTTCACTTAGAGATGTTTTGCCAGCAGAAAATAAGCTTAGATGCCCTATAGTTCAAATTCAGTCCCAACTGCAGCACTAACAGGATCTACCGGGCTATCGTCCCTGCTACTCTACACGGATCATCTACAGCTGCCCCAGATGTAATGAACTCATCGCATAGTCCTTCATTCAAGGCTCCCAGTGAGATATTTCTTATCACAGAAATGTAATGGTAGTTAGGTTTCATTGCCAGACACTTCACTCACAGTTTAGCCGATGTCTACAGTCAGCTACCAGAGAGACCCTTGCAGGCTGAGTCGTGTGGTTAATTCACTAACACATTCAGGCCTCAAAGAAAGGTTAAAGGTTTGGTCCTCACCATTTATGGTCATGTCTGCATTGACCATCTGGCTTCCACACCCAGGTTTGTAACTTACTAGCTATCTGACCTGAAACAAACCATTTTCTTTGACACACACACCCCTTAACTATAAAATGAAAATTACAATTTGTAGCCATTTTAAAATTAAAGATATAATATCTGTCAATGGTTTTAAATATGATAGAGAGTAGTTCCTAAATTTCAACCTGTGGATGGGATAAGGATGGGATCAGACAGGCACTGTTAACATCAAATAGCTCTTAGGAATTAATCAGAAACCTACAGATTAAAATCCTCATAAAAAACATTTAGGCTTAAGATTGTGGGAAAAAAAGAAAGAAGCAAAGGGAAGAATAAGCATTAGCCAAAGATCTTCTGTGGAACATTGAAATCTAAGTTTGTGAACCCACCTCCAAAAGTCTGTCTCTGCCTATCTGGAGGAGGCCTTAGAATATGTGTTTTTAATAAGATTCTTGGGTGAGACACAGTGCCTCAGGACCTCTTTGAAAAAAATGATAATTTATGGTAATAAATGTAATGTGGGTTGTAATGAGATGATGGTAGTGACAATTCAAAAATGTTGCCAAGTCCAACAAAGATTGAGAAGCCCCTGGCAGAAGCAATGCACGACAGCTGACGGACATGTGATCACTTTACTTCTCAGAAGAACAGATTAAGCACACACATAGAAGTAAATCATGCATATAGTCTAGTCAAAACAGATCCAATCCCCGTACATTGTTGAGGATGTAAATTCTTACCACATTATAGAAAACAATATGGAAATCCCTAGAGAAATTAGAAATATAACTACAAAGTGGCCCAGCCGTTCCTCTCTCAGTGTCACCATCACCTCTTAAAGATAAGCATGATCGCCAGCCCTCACTGTGGCATCTTCCCAGCAGTCAAATACATTGTTTATCTTTGGAATGTAAACCATTTGAAAATTTCAGAGGAGAAGTTATATGGTTTAGTCACAAAAAAATCACATCAATATTCCATCTTTATAAAGCCTGATGAAGGTCTATTATTCCAGTGACCTTTAGGAGTACTCAGAGAAGTAATGTACTGTAGTTCATATGCTATAGACTAGGCTTGGCAAGTATAACTGCTTTACAGAATGACTCACTAAGCTCTACAGTTTAACACGTTTAGCCATGCTGATGATCATTTTAGTCAACGTTTGTTACTGTTAACACAATATGTGTTTGAATCATTGTTAAATGTGATGTATACATAATTTATGTGCGCTGGTATCCAAGTTTAAGGTTATCCTGCTTATGTAACAAGTTATCTCTTTTTACTGTATCTTCAGTTCTAATCTGAACAAAGAGATCTGCATCTTCCTTTATTTTTCATTAAATATCCTGACCCGAAACTAAAATAAAATGCAATGCTTGGCAAAAAAAAAAAAAAAAAATCATGTCTGCACAAGTGTTGGGCTCTATTACTCTGCCTAAGAAAGGATGATATACAACAGAGACAACCTGGGGAACATTAACAATCAAAATAAGCCTGACACAGAGAGAAGATGTAAATATAATCCACGAATACACAAACACAATCGGCCCTATGTGCAGCACTGCTGGGAAGCTTCCCTGATCACCTTGCTTCCTAGTTCCCTCCCATTTCCACTGGCTTGCCTCATACTGGACCCTTTGACAATTGCTCCTTCTGACTGGGTTCCAGCCCCCACATCCCTCAAAGAGCAACAACCCAAGCAGAGACCCAAGGAGAATCAGGAATATTCAAACAGAACAGAGACATTAGCTCTGCCCTGGTGTAAACTGCCGAGATGCTGCATTGAACCCAGACAAGCACACACTGAAGCTCACAGAAGAGACCGTGGACATCTTTAAAGGGAAGATGATAATTATGAAAATGAGTATTATGCATGCAAATTTGATTGATCATAAAGGAATAGTAAAACTCAAAAAGGCCATGACCAAAATCCATAAAAATCATGAATCATATGAAAGAAAAAAAATGAATGAGTCCTGCTGAGTCTCATGGCAGTTGAGTTTAAAGCTGAACTTGAACTAGAAGAAATGTATACCACATAGTGAAATACAAGATTCCTGGGTACTTTTTAAACCTGAGGTATTTATGCTTAGGGAAAATATGAGGAAGTACTATTTCACAAAATAAATATTAAATTCATAGAATTCATTGCAAGAAAGTGGTAAAAGGGGGAAATATAAATTATGTCCCAAAGGATTTTTAAAAATAAATTATGAATGACCAAGCCAGAAATAGCTGTGAGGAAAATCTAAGCTATAACTAAGTTTTATATTTCAAGCCGTTCTTCTATGGAGAGGGATTCCACACAGGCCTGTGTCAATCAGGGTTCATGAGGTTGTCTAAACAGGAGAGCAGCATCCAGGAGATCCATGACATTCAGAGAGATCAAGTAAATAAATACATTAAAGGTTATGGAGATTAGATCTCTCACATAATGTGTACAAGGGGAAAGCTAGCATGAGCTCTATAGAACATGACTGGAATTGAAGGCAGTGTGTGAATTGATCTTTTTCAATATAAATATGTAGATTTCAATATAAATATTTAGTAATAAATTCAATATAATATGTGCATATGTGCTTAAGAAAACATATTTCTAGTTCTGTCTTATCAAAGGACCTGGAAACAACAACAATAGAATATCTAGTGTTTGAATATCAATATCCATATCCATGGGGAGGGGAAGAGAGAGAGAGAGAGAGAGAGAGAGAGAGAGAGAGAAGCAAGCACTACTAAGAGAAGTAGATGACCCCAAGACTAACTAAAAGAAAAACAAGAAGACTCAGGAACATTTAGTTTTATAAAGCAAGTAAAGAGTTACCCAACAAAGCCACCTAAGTCTGGAATAGTTTGAGCATCAGAACAAGTAATAATTGATGAGTCAGTAAATAAGGCAGGAACTGAGGAGGACACATCCACACAAATAAGACAGGAATTGAGAAGGGCACATAAATGAGTGAAAAAATACAGAGAGACCAAAAAAAAAACAAAAAACAAACAAACAAAAAACAAACAAACAAACAAAAAAAAAAACCTTCTTTACAGCAGGATAGCAACTAAGTATTGGGGAAAAAAAAAAAAATCTGTGGCGACAACACCCAGAGGAAGCTCCACTCACACATGCACTCTAACATGCCCAAGATCATAGAATCAGAGGTGAGGGGGACACAACATTGTTGGGGCAAGCCTAGAGAGGTGGGATGAAGCCCCACGTGTCTGTCCAGGGGCGCTGTGGCTCTCGGTGGGACAGGAGACATGCAGGAAGTGGCAACGTGTCTTCCCACACAGTCCGACAGGCAGGTGGGGGCTGTGGGAAACCTTTGCGGGCCCTGCCCGTGGGTGGAGGAGGGGGCCATTCTCGGGGAACAAGAGGCAGCTGTCTCCATGGGTTCTCTAGCCCGGGACACCGCAGTCGCCACAGGGTGCCGCAGACGGACTAGCCAGAGTGCAGCTGGGGTTCCTGCTGAGACCGGTTTCAGCAGCTAGCTGCTTAGGCTTGGGTGAATGGGTACCATCTGGGAGCGCTGGGAAGCCCTCAGCAAGAGATTAGATGTAGCTCCTTAATTGAGGGCCAGATCCCTAGCTTCCCACTGTGGGTCCAGATGAAGAGACAGTCCATAATTCTAAGACATTTATTTTCACTGTGGAGATTGGTGTGGATGGACTTGTACCCCTGCCCCTCTGGGAGAGGCGAGGCAGATATAGTAACTAGGAAAGGGCATGGCTAAGCCTCTGGGTATCTCATTAACATAGGGATTGCTTGGGGCTGTGTGGCCATGCCTCTACCTGAGGAGGGGTGGTATGTGACCTGTGACTGGAGCCAAAGCCTCCTGGGAGCATTGGCATAAAGTTTTCTGGTCCCTCGTGGATTATTCCACTGGATCGCCCAGATTTTCCGCCTGTGCTCAACCGGGTGCTAGATTGCCTGTCACAGATCACTGCCCGATACAACATCTGTCCCAACACCTGGAGTAACTGGAATCAGCAGGATCCAGGGACCCAGGAACCCTGCCCGACTACTGGCACAGGTTCCTTCCGGTCTGGGCTGGTGCCCTGAGCAGACTTTGGGCACAAACGCCACAGCCAGTCCCACAACACCCAGAGGAAGCTCCACTTCCAGGTGCTCTAACAGGCCCAGGACAACAGGATCACAGGAGTTTGGTCATACCAGGATCTCAGGGTCCCAGAGGCAACTCAACTCCCAGGAACTCTGAAACACCCACGATCTCAGGATCACAGAATCACAGAATCACAGGATCACAGAGACAGCTGGATTCTGAGGAGTTCTGACACAACCAGGATCACAGGAAGGACAGACTCCAGTCAGATATAGCAAGGACAGGTAGCAGTAAAGATAATCAGATGACAGGAGGCAAGTGTAAGAACATAAGCAATTGAAACCAAGGTTACTTGGCATCATCAGAACCCAATTCTCCCACCATAGCAAGTCCTGGATATACCATCACACCAGAAAAGCAAGATTCTGATCTAAAATCACTTCTCATGATGATGAGAGAGGACTTTAAGAAGGACATAAATAATTCCCTTAAAGAAATACAGGAGAACACAGGTAAACAGCTAAAAGCCCTTAAAGAGGAAACACAAAAATCCCTTAAAGAATTACAGGAAAGCACAATCAAAGAGGCAAAAGAAATGGACAAAATCATCCAGGATCTAAAAATGGAAATAGAAACAATAAAGAAATCATAAAGGGAGTTAGAAACCCTGGAGTTAGAAAACCTAGGAAAGAGGTTAGGAGTCATAGATGCAAGCATCACCAACAGAATACAAGAGATAGAAGAGAGAATCTCAGGTGCAGAAGATACCACAGAAAACATTGACACAACAATCAAAGATAATGCAAAAAGCAAAAAGCTCATAACCCAAAACATCCAGGAAATCCAGGACACAATGAGAAGACTAAACCTAAGGATAATAAGTATAGAAGAGAGGGAAGATTCCCAACTTAAAGGGCCAGTAAATATTTTCAACAAAATTATAGATGAAAACTTCCCTAACCTAAAGAAAGAGATGCCCATGAATATACAAGAAGCCTACAGAACTCCAAATAGACTAGACCAGAAAAGAAATTCCTCCTGTCAGGTAATAATCAAAACAGCAAATGCACTAAACAAAGAAAGAATATTAAAAGCAGTAAGGGGAAAAGGTCAAGTAATATATGAGGGCAGACCTATCAGAATTACACCAGACTTCTCACCAGAGACTATGAAAGCTAGAAAATCCTGGGCAGATCTCATACAGACCCTAAGAGAACATAAATGCCAGCCCAGGCTACTATACCCAGCAAAACTCTCAATTACCATAGACAGATAAAACAAGATATTCCATGACAAAACCAAATTTACACAGTATCTTTCCACAAATCCAACCCTACAAAGGATAACAGACGGAAAACACCAACACAAGGAGGGAAACTACACCCTAGAAAAATCAAGAAAGTAATCTTTCAACAAAACCAAATGAAGAGAGCCACACAAACATAATTCCACCTCTAACAACAAAAATAACAGGAAGTAACAATCACTTTCCTTAATATCTCTTAACATCAATGGTCTCAATCCCCCAATAAAAAGACATAAACTAACGGACTGGATATGTAAACAGGACCCAGAATTTTGCTGCATACAGGAAATGCACCTTAGTGATAAAGATAGACTCTACCTCAGAGTAAAAGGCTAGAAAACAATTTTCCAAGCAAATGGCCCCAAGAAACAAGCTGGAGTAGGCATTATGCTCTAAGATCAAGAATCAACAAAGGGGACTTGATAAAATTGCAAAGCTTCTGTAAGGCAAAGGACACTGTCGATAAGACAAAATGGCAACCAACAGATTGGGAGAAGATCTTTACCAATCCTACATCCAATTGAGGACTAATATCCAACATATACAAAGAACTCAAGAAGTTAGACTCCAGAGAACCAAATAACCCTATTAAAAAATGGGGCACAGAGCTAAACAAAGAATTTTCAACTGAGGAATATCGAATAGCCAAGAAGCACCTAAAGAAATGTTCAACATCCTTAGTCATCAGGGAAATACAAATCAAAACAACCCTGAGATTCCACCTCACACCAGTCAGAATGGCTAAGATCAAAAATTCAGGTGACAGCAGATATTGTTGGTGGGATTGCAAGCTGGTACAACCACTCTGGAAATCAGTCTGGCGATTTCTCAGAAAATTGGATATAGTATTGCCTAAGGACCCAGATGTACCACTCCTAGGCCTATACCCAAAAGATGCTCCAACATATAACAAGGACATATGCTCCACTATGTTCATAGCAGCCTTATTTATGACAGCCAAAAGCTGGAAACAACCCAGATGTCCCTCAACAGAGGAATGGATACAGAAAATGTGGAGTACTACTACAGCTACTAAAAACAATGAATTCATAAAATTCTTAGGCAAATGGATGGACTAGAAAATGTCATGCTGAGTGAAGTAACCCAATCACAAAAGAACGTACACGATATGTACTCACTGATAAGTGGATATTAGCCCAAAAGCTCCAAATACCCAAGATAACAGTTCACAGACCACATGAAGCTCAAGAAGAAGGAAAACCAAAGTGTGAGTGCTTCAGTTCTTCTTAGAAAGGGGAACAAAATATTTGTGGGAGCAAATGTGGAGATAAAGTGTAGAGCAGAGACTGAAGGAAAGGCCATCCAGGACTGCCCAACCTAGGAATTGATCCCATATACAATCACCAAACCCAGACGCTACTGTGGATGCCAAGAAATGCTTGCTGGAAGGAGCCTGATATAGCTGTCTCCTGAGAGGCCATGCCAGAGCCTTACAAATACAGAGGCAGATGCTTGCAGCCAACCATTGGACTGAGCGTGGGGTCCCCATTGGAGGATTTAGAGAAAGGACTGAAGGAGCTGAAGGGATTTGCAACCCCATAGGAAGAACAACAATATCAACCAACCAGACCCGACCCCACCCTCCTGAGCTCCCAGGGACTAAGCCACCAACCAAGGATGCTCCAGGTGCATATGTAGCAGAGGATGGCCTTGTCAGGCATCAATGGGAAGAGAGGTTCTTGGTCCTATGAAGGCTTGATAGGTGCCCCAGTGTAGGAGAATCAAGGGCAGGGAGGCAGGAGTGAGTGGGTGGGTGGAGGAATGCCCTCATAGAAGCAGGGGGAAAGGGCATGGGATAGGGAGTTTCTGAGGGGGGATACCGGGAAAGCTAATAACATTTGAAATGTAAATAAAGAAAATATCCAATTTATTAAAAAAAAATACTGTGGAACTATAAAATAACCATTTGGCAGCCACAACAGCAATAACTGATTGAAGGAACAAACATCAGAAAAGCAGTCAATAAAAGTACTTCAAGGAACGGAGTTCATCAAGTCTCTAAGTTTCTGTTTATGAATTTCATATTAACTGTAAAAAGGAAGAAAATGTATACATGATGTTTGGCAGGTGCAATCTTCACCAGATCATCCATGTTAATAACACCAGTGAGGGGGCAAACCTACCCCATACACGATGCCGTGACCCAATATGAAGAACACGGATTCACTTCTGTGATATTCAACCCAAACAAATAATGTGAATCTAGCCATTAAAATAAAACCAATAAACAAAAAACTATTGGCCAAAGTCAAATTGAGTAATATCCTACCAAATGACTGGCCTTTAATCTTTAAAAATGTCAAGATCACAAGAATCATAGAAAGACGGAAAAACTGTTCCAGACTGACCAGAAAGATGATGGCTCAAAGGAACACAGCATTTTATCCTGTACTCTTCTCCTAAAAGGATATTATGAGGATAGCTGGCAAAACATGAATAAAGTCTCAGGGCAAAGGATATCTTAGCACTCTGAGCCCCTCCCACAACTTTCCTATAAGCTTGGGATGGCATGGAAATCAAAATATGGTGATAAAAACTTCTTAAATATTTTTTAGGTATCTATAAACTTAAGAAAGGCATTTTTTCAAAGTCAAAGGAATCAATAACAAATGAAGGTTGGAGAAGGCAGGGATTGATGGAAGGAAGAAGCATAGATGCTCCCAGGGGATTGCTTGAACCAACCCTTGGAAAAGGAATTCTGGGTAGGATGGACCATGCGCCTGGCTCAGAAGCCATTGACTCTAATTTAAAGATCATCTTCACTGCAGTCAAAGACCTCCAAAACTGTGGTTGTCATTATGTCCACCTAAAAACATCCCTGACACCAGTCCCCAGTGCCTTCCTGCCTATGAACACACCTCTAAAACTGTCCTCAAGCACCAGCGTAGTGAATGGTGACGGATGTCATTATAAGAAAGGAAAGACAGTGAATTTACAAAGACAAATGTTGTACACAGAGAAGCAGAAATGGCCCACTTTCTGGGTCTCTGTATTTGTCCAGCCCACCCATCTCTACTGCCATTACCCACTGTGGCCTCATCTCCTAGAACACTCACTGCCTAGGCTGTTTCAGCCTCTCCTGGAATGAGGAGAAGACTTCAACAAATTGCTGTTATGTTCTCTGCAAAAGTTGTGCAGGCTCTCTGAAGTCCTGATTTAACAAAGGGTTTAAGTCTACGTTGCACAACATGAAATCTTCCTAACACAGCAGCTCTGTAGAGAGGCTGAGTAACACAGACCTTTAGTGCAGCCACATTAATATAACATGGTTAAAATGTCAATGATGGGGCTGGAGAGATGGCTCAGAGCTTAAAAGCATCTCTTGCTCTTCCTCAGCACCCACACAGTGGTTCATAGCCTCCTGTAATTCTAATATCAAGGAATCCAATCTCTCACTATATGGGCACCAGATATAAAGACTTGGAAAAACATCCGTATACATAAAATAAAAATAAATTCCAGTAATAAAAGTGACCTATAGTCATGCCAAACCCAGATGCTTAGATGCCAGTGTAAGAACACAGTCAACAACAGCCAAGACAATATGTTCCCACCAGATTCCAGCTATCCTACCACAGTAGACCCTGAATATTCTAACATAGCTGAAGCACAATAAAAAAAGACCTTAAAACCAAGTATGTAAAGATGATAGGGGTCCTTTAAAAAGAAATGAATAATTACCTTAAAGAAATCCATAAAAACACAAACAACTGGAGAAAATGATAAGTCCCTTAAAGAAATTCAAGAAAATAAAACAGTTAAAGAAAATGAATAAAACTGTTCAAGTCCTGAAACAGAAGCAACAAAGAAAACACAAACTGAGGGAATTCTGAAAATTAAAAATTTGGGAATTTGACCAGAATCTACAGAGACAAGATTCACCAACAGAATACAAGAGATGGAAGAGAGAATCTCAGGCATTGAAGATACAATAGAAGAAATGGATAAGTCTGTCGAAGAAAATGTTAAATAAAAGAAATTCCTGACACAAAATATCCAGGAACCTGGGACAGTATGAAAAGACCAAACTTAAGAATAATATAATAATAATAATTTCTGGCTTCTTTATTAAAAAAAGTCAGGTGTCAATAGGTATATGGATTTATGCCTAGGTCTTCAATTCTATTCCATTGATCGATCAATCTGTTTTTATGCCCGTACAATACTGGTTTTATTACTATAGCTCCACAGTACAGCTTGAAATCAGGAATGGTGATAATTCCAGCAGTTTTTTACTGTTTGGGATTGTTTTACCTATCCTGGGTTGGTTTTTTTGTGGTGGGTATGTGTGTGTGTGTGTGTATTCCCACATAAAGTTGAGAATTTTCCTTTTAAAGTTTATAAAAACTGTGTTGAGATTTTGATTGAAGATTGCATTGAATCTGTAGATTGCTTTGGTAGGATGGCCATTTTTATTATCTTAATCTTATCAATTGATGAATATGGGAGATCTTTCCATCTTCTGATATCTTCATTTTCTTTCTTTAAAAACTTGAAGTTTTTGTTATACAAGTCTTTCACTTGCTTGGTTAGAGTTACCTCAAGATGTTTTTTATTATTTGAGGTTATTGTAAAAGGAATTGTTTCTATGATTGACTTTTTTAAGTTAATCTTGTATCCTGCCACTTCCCTGAATCTATTTATAAGCTGTAGGAGCTTCCTGGCAGAATCTTTAGGTTCACTTAGGTATACCATCATACCATCTGCAAATAACAATACTTTGACTTCTTCCTTTCTAATTTGTATCTGCTTAATCTCCTTCAGTTGCCTTACTGTCCTCCCCTCTGAATTCAGAGAATCCTGAGAAAGAGGAGGCAGAAAGGCTGTATGAGCTAGAGTGGATGGAGGACACCAGAGAACAAGGCTCTCTGAATCAACTAAGCAAGACTCATACGAACTCACAGAGACTGAAGCACCAAGCACAGGGCCTACATGGGTCTACACCAGGTCCTCTGAGTATATGTTATAGCTATTAGCTTAGTAATTTTATGGGACTCTTGACTGTGAGAACAAGTCTTGTGCCTGCTCTTGGGACTTTTTTCTCCTGTTGGGTTGTCATGTCCAACTACAAAATGAAGGTTTTTGTTTCATCTTATATTTTATTTTGTCATGTTTGGTTATTATCTCTTGCAAGTCTTTTGTTTTCTAACCAGAGACATAAAGGGAGTGGGCCTGGAGGGAAGGGAAGTAGGGAGAAACTGAGAAGAGGGAGAGAAAATTACAATCAGGATATATTATATAAAAACATAACCTATTTTTAATTTTAATAAAAGAAAAAAATCATATATCCACAGTAGGAGAATAAAACAAAGGTCTGTTGGGCTTCAGTGGAGAGAGGTCCCATGTCCACCCCAAGACTCAGGCCTCTAGGGGAGGCGAGGCACGGGAAGTTTGACCTCGCTCACCCCATGGCACCAACCAGGCAGGTGTTGGGCTGTGAGAAGCCACAGGATACCACCCAGGGGTGGGAGAGCATGGCCTGCGGTCCTAAGGACTTCACGGAGCTGGCTCCATCTGGTTCTTGGGCTCTTGGGCATCCCAGGCATCGTTGGATGCCACAGAAGAGTTGAGAATGGAGTGGAGGCCTGCCGGCTAGATCCAGCCTTGGGCCAAAGGAGAAAGGCAGGGAGGAACCCGCCAGGGACCGAGTCTTTGGCTTATCAGAAGCTAGCTGGGTTGGTTTGGTAGAGGCTGTAGCTGGGAGCACTGACAGGCCTTCTGCAGGAGGCTAGACACAGCTCTTTAGACGAAGGCCTGTTCCATCGCTCCCTAAGGCGGATCCTAATGAAGAGACAGTCCATGGTTCTAGGGCATTTATTATCATGGTGGAGAATGGTAATGAGTGAAGCCATACCCCACTTTCTCAGGGCGGGCCTGAGGTTAAAATATCTTTTGCAGGGAGGAGTGGCTGGGAAGGAGAGTTTATTGGCTAAGCCTCTAGGTACCTCATTAAAATGGGGATGTCTTGAGGCTACATGATCACACCTCTACCTGTAGAGGGGCTTGGGGCATTTGTTGCCCTTATGTGACTGATGGTCATAGACCTATGGAGAGCTGCGGCCTCGTGTCAGAAGCCTGGGGCCCAGGAGTATGGCAAAACACCTACTGTCCCTTGTAGGGTTATCCCCTGCTGGGGACCCCCTACTGGGTCTCCAGGGTTTTAAACCTTAGCTCAGCCAGAAACCAGGCTGCCCTTCAAGGTCCTACAAAGGTCAGTACAGATAGCCTCTGCCCCTTAAATCTGCCCTGGAGAAAGTTAAGAACTAGAAAACCCATCAGAGGACTCTCGGAAATCTAACCCTACCAATGTCAATGCCACATTTTGTATGTATAATTCTGAAAGAAATAAAGCATGGGACTTAAATGTACAATTCCAATTCCAAGAAATTAGTAGCTACTCTGTAACATAAAGTTACATAAATAATTGAAAGTAATTTCTAACAAAATGGCTTCTATTCCAATATGTAAATACTTGTGATCTATTTTTGTATAATGTTTTATGGGGAGACTTTCTATTTTTCCCAACTAGATAGGATGATGACAGACCACAAAAAGCTAGTTCAAGAGAGTCTGGCTTAGTAAGCTGATAAGGTTGGTAAGATTACTCACAGAAGCATGGGTGACTCCGGCAGCTCCAAAATGCCCAGAAAGCTGGGTTGCTGGGGTCGCCACCACAGTGAAGGCAGCTACATGGCAGAAGAGTCTCATCTACCCCAGCATCATTTGCCACTTATGTCACTCCCAGGAGAGGTCTCAGAAATGTGTGTTTCCAGAGTACCCTGAATCTTGTGAGTTTCTTATATATGTCACTAGCCTTGTGAGCTTGTCCTTCTTCTAGTAGGCAATGCTTTCAGCCAAAGAAAACAGTGACAGGTTCCACTCACATATTCACTCATAATGAATGCTTGCATTTGGAAAAAGACAATCCAACACAGTTCTCTCTGAGTGAAGGATATGAAAAAAGATGGGCGATGTTGCGTACTAATAGCTACTGAGATACAGCAACTAACTGTCAACTTCAAACCTGGAGGCCATAAAGAAAATGGAGGACTCTGCTTGAATATATAGACTATCAGAGATGGTAGGGAAATGGGGCAGGTCTTGCTATGTGCAGCAATTTTACAACCCACAAGACATCATGACTTTTTTTTTAATTAATCCTTCAGATTTATATATCAATAAATTCTCAATTCACAAGATGCCCACACAATAAATTCAGGGTCAATTGATAATGGTACAAGCTTCCCACCTAGATTAGACAAGTTACCCCAATTATTCTATTCCTATATGATATTATATATACCTGTGGCTATTTAAAACCATGTGGAATCTGAATCATCCTGTTTGTCGTCCTCCAGCTTGCCTCCTTCTCAACAATATCCAGTAATCACTTCTGTTGAATTTTATCTAAAAGAGGCTTGAAGCAGAATTTTGAACATCTAGAAGTGAGGAGTTCAATTATTCAACTGACATAGTTATAGATGAGGCAGATTCTGGTTGTTTTAGACTCTTTTTCCATGGTACGTCTTAAAGCTGCCTGAGCAGCTGAAGTCATAGCATCTGCTTCATCCCAGAATTACAATCTTAAAGGGAGGACATGGCTTCCCATCTGAACGACTTCCTGACACAGTTAACTGAGCAAAATTTTTCACATTCTCTCAGAATACTTGTATTCCATGTTCATCAGATGCATTTAACTCAAGGACTCTTAATCAAAAGAGTTCGGACCCAAAGAGCTCTCTAGCTGCTGCCAAAATGTTTTGCCAGTTCCAGGTGGCCCACAGAACAAGAGAATAGGAAGATCAGCTCTTTCTAAAGACTTTTTCAGCACTGCAACCACTTCTTCCTGGAAAGCAACTTCATCCACAAACTTTGGACGGTATTTTTCTACCCAAGGAACTGGTTTGACTTTCTTGGTTTCTCCACTGCTTCCTGCAGTGGCAGGTGTCCCCTGGTCCTTGGTCAATTGTGGTTTGGTAATGACAGATGTGCCTTTCAGAAATGCCTGCATGGTTTTATCTCAGCCATCGCCATTCCCCCGGGTTTCTCTCTCTCTCTCTGGAACCCAGTTGAGTCGCTGCAAGAAGGAAAACACCCCACGTACTTAGTTCAGAAACAATGGTAACTCAATCTCTGGGTGCAACAACTAGAATCTTAATCTTGTAAGCCATATTAAATCTAATTCCTCCGGTGGCGATCTGCCATGAAACTGGGATACACTAGCAGCTACATCTTGCCCTTTTGCTCTCCCATTCCAGAGCCCTAACTCTCTCCTGACATCATGCATTCTTGAGCCGAACCACTACACACTAGTAGTGCCTCACAATAATTATCCCTACACCTTACCAACACATCCCCAGTGAAGACGCCTGACCTTAATGTCTTCTCCCAAAGACAGGCTTACCCTCTTGAATTTCGATCAACATTAACAGCAGCTAGGAATTTCATTTTACCAGTAAGACATTTAAATTCTTGAGGGTGGAGAGATGGCTCAGAGGTTGAGAGTGCTCACTGCTCATACAGAGGAACCAAGTTTGGTTCCAAGCACCAAAGTGAGATAGCTCACAATTGCCTTTAATTCCAGCTCCCAGAGATCCAATGCCCTCCCCTGCCTCCACTCACACAGGGAGAGACACACACACACGCACACACACATATGCAATCTTTGTTCAAGTTTTTAAAAAGTTTTAACTATCATTTAAGGAATGTTAACAACTGTTATGACTAAGTCTGAACAATAAACATAAGCTGAAAAGCCAGTACATTGTGGAAGAAATTTTCTGCTGGAAAAAAAAAAGCTCATGATCCTTCTATTTCTGTCCCCTCCCCAAGCATTAGGGTTATAGGTGTGTCTAGCAACATCTGACATTTTATTACATGGCGAGTGCAGGAAGCACTCTTACCCACTGCACCACTTTCCAAGTCCCCAAGATAACATTTTTTTATGTCCCACCTACATGCCATCTCTGGACTTACATTTTCAAATATTATCCTCATGACCCAGAAAGAGGTAAATGACCACATTGCTATGTTGTGGTTGAACAAACAAGACCAGGGAGTTGAACACTTGTTCAGAGTCACATATCAAAGGTGAGCCTAAGGTGAGAGTTAAAGCCATATGTATATATATATTTTTTTACTGTATTGCTATATTTAACAAGATTCTCTAGAGAATATAAGGAGGATAGGAAATGTATACATATATTAAGAAAGGAGATTTAGTACAGTAAATGCCTCATACCATCATGGAGACTGAGAAGTACCACAATACACCATCTGAAAGCCAGAGACCAGGGGAAGTAATTCCATGTGAGTTCAGCCTAAGGCACTGTTGTTGCCCTACTAGTACAAGTCTCAGAAACCAAAGATCAGACAGCCAGGGCTCTGATGTCTGAGGACAAGAGAAAATGGATGTCCTAACTCTAGAAGATAAATAGGACTTCTTTCCATCTTTACATTTTTCTAGGCTCCTAGTGGATTGATTATATATGCTTATATTGGTGAGGATAAGGCAGAACTCAGTATAGCCATCAGTGTTGATTTCTTGAGACACACCCTCACAGACAGGTGCAGAAAGGGTTTTAATGGCCGTCTGGGGGTTCCTTAAGCCAATCAAGTGGAAACAAAATCAATTATCACAAGCATGCGTTTTCCTTTTTCTTTTCCTGTACCGAGAGGGCCTCAACATGATAGGCAAGCAGTACCCCACTGAGCCAGATTCCCGGTGTTCTTTATAGTTTACTGTGAGGCTGTATCTCACTAAAGTTGCCAAAGCTGGCCTTGAACTTGTGATTTTCCTGCATGGGCCTTATGAATAGGTAGAAGTATAGGCCTGTGCTACCAGACTCAATCCTGCTATTATCTTTCAAAACAGAAGTGAACATAACAGCTAGTTTTCCGTCTCTTACCTAAACCTACAAGTTAAGAACAATGCTACAGTTGTTGCTTAGATGTCCCATCATCCAAGACGAGCAATTTTATTGTTCTCAAATAAAAAGATCACTGTCTACACAAGACTATCATTTAAACTGGCTTTTTGGCTCGGAAGACGAGAGAGCATTGTTTGGCTCACCTTTGGATAATATCCTGTCCTGATGTTGAATGGTAAAGAATGGGATAAGGTTTTCATGTGGTGCCTGGGAGGGGCGAATACTACCGTTTCCTTTGTCAGGAACTGGATGATCTTGGTTTTCTTGTCCTCTTTTTGCAGCTGAGACAACCTGATTTTTGGTGGCCTCCCAAATAATGAAGGTGCTTTGCATTAATGACACTCCTGTCTCGGGATAGTCCCTGTGGTTGGTAAAACGATGTCCTTTGTTGCATGTGTTCAAAGCCAAAGCCACAGCACATGAAAGTTAGCCAGGATGGAATTCTCCTACACCACTGAGGAGGTAATGGATGTGATCGTCACGGGGGGATGCTTAGCCATGCCTTCTAAGGCACATGTGTTGGTGCCTCTCACCCAGCACTTTTCTCAAGAGAAAGAAGTGGGCATATTTTTAATAAGAAGGTTACTAGAACCACATGGTAGTAGCCTGACACTGAAATAACCAAAATGCTCATGAACAATAGAATATATGGAAAGAGAAACACTATTACCATTCCCACATCATGTCACTGGCCTGCTGGACACAGGTATAAGCCTCGGTTACATTTCCCATGCGACCTAAGTGTGCATTCATCACCCCACGGTGATGACTTGACTTTCCCTCTTGCTCCTACCTCAGAGCAGCCACTGGCTTCCAGACAGGGAGCGACCTCCCAAGCCAGTCTTCCTAACTATTACTCTTTGAAGTCAAGTGAGCTCAATTAGATTAGCAGCTGCAGAGCCTACTGTCTATGTGACCCCAGTCTTGGACTTCTCCTCCAAAAGAAACGGAGAATGCTGAATGTGGCTGCACACATCTGTAATCTCGGCACTTAGCAGGGGGAAGGCAGGATGATCAAAAGCTCAAGACCATCTGCAGCTACACAGTGACTTTGAGGCCTGCTTTGGCTACACGAGGCCCTCTTTCAAAAGCTAAGTTAATTTTTAATTGCTTAATGAAAAAGAGGAAACTTTTTGCACATTGTAAATTAATAAAGAAGATTCTGTCTCTGGAGATACACGGTAAAGCGTTCAGTAAAGCACCTGTGACTACAGATTACAGCAGGGATAGAAAAATATCTTGACAGGCTCATGTGTTTAAACACCTGCTCCAAGGGGTAGAGCTGTTTCAGGGAGGCTGTGGAACATCAGAGAGGTGAGGTCTTGCTACAGGAAGTGTATCTCGGCGGCACAAGCCTTAAAGTTTAGTGTCTGGCCTGGCTTCCTGGCCTGGAGATGTGAGCACACAATTTCAATTCCTGCTGCCAGGGCCACGAGTTGCTCGTGCGACTGTGTCTTCTCCACCAGGAAACTGAAAGCCAAAGCAAACCCTTTCTCCTTTAAGCTGCTTCTGTAAGGGATTTTGACACAATGAAAAATAAACAAACAAATAAATAAAGTACACTGCCAACAGTGATTAGTTTTGATACCTGTCTGTCTTTCTCAGTCATGACTCTCCTCACCCAGCTTCCAGCTTGTAATTACCACTCTCCACCCACTACTCCATAAAATCTAAGAAGCAACCCTTTCAAAGAAACCTGCCCTGGTCCCATTTTTATTTCCATATAATTTGTACCAAATATTTTACAGAGTAATCAGGATCAGGGTCAAATGTCTCCAAGTTCTTGGCCACAAAAAATTGAAACTAAAGGCACAAACATATTTGTAGAAATAATACGGTAACTTTATTCAGGATGTCAGGATAATACAGATTAAAAGGGGGATGTTTTTATCAAGATTTAGTGGTGGCCCACCATTCAAGGGCCCCAATTAGTATGTGGGGTTTCCTTTTATAGAGTTCAAGAAGAATCTGACTGCTTGCTCACCATAATGATCTGGATTAAATACAAATTATATATATAATCTCTAGGTATTTATTTTATCCTATTGTCCATTCAGCCCCCACACAGAACTCAGGGGTATACATACTATGAATTTCCATTCTCTGCTGAGACTGTGTTAATTACACAGTGTAGGAAGAGCTGACACAATGTTGCCAGGTGGTAACATCTACCTGATGGAAAGACCAGCATTTCAATAAGTCATCTACACTTTGGCCACTATGCCA
>CM052702.1:18158439-18239768 GCA_028551405.1 Uromys caudimaculatus | reverse complement strand
CGGGCCTTCCAAGTTCCTGTGAGGCTTCCTCTCTACGGCGCTCCTTGGCTGTGGACTCCTGGTGTCACAGGCAGAGGTTTCCCCGGGCCTTCCAAGTTCCTGTGAGGCTTCCTCTCTACGGCGCTCCTTGGCTCGTGTCAATGTTTTCTATGGTATCTTCTGCACCTGAGATTCTCTCTTCTATCTCTTGTAGTCTGTTGGTGATGCTTGCATCTATGACTCCTGATCTCTTTCCTAGGTTTTCAATCTCCCGAGTTTTCCCCCTTTGTGATTTCTTTATTGTTTCTATTTCCATTTTTAGATCTTGGATGGTTTTGTTCAATTCCTTCACCTGTTTGGTTGTGTTTCCTTGTAATTCTTTAAGGGATTTTTGTGTTTCCTCTTTAAGGGCTTCTAGCTGTTTACCTGTGTTCTCCTGTATTTCTTTAAGAGAGTTATTTGTGTCCTTTTTAAAGTCCTCTATCATTATCATGAGAAGTGATTTTAGATCTGAGTCTTGCTTTTTCGGTGTGACGGTGTATCCAGGATTTGCTATGGTGAGAGAATTGGGTTCTGATAATGCCAGGTAACCTTGGTTTCTGTTGCTTATGTTCTTGCACTTGCCTCCTGCCATCTAGTTATCTCTAGTGCTACCTGCCCTCCCTTTATCTGACTGAAGTCTGTCCTTCCTGGGATCCTGATTGTGTCAGAACTCCTCAGAGATGAGCTGTCTCTGGGGTCCTGTGATTCTGGGATCCTGGGATCCTGAGATCCTGGTGTGACCAAGCTCCTGGAATCCTGTGATCCTGTGATCCTGTGATCCTGAATGTGTGAGAGTAGAACTTCCTCTGGGTGTTGTGGGACTGGCTGAGGAGTTTGCACCCAAGGTCTGCTCAAGGCACAGGCCCAGACCAGAAGGAACTCATGCCACTGGTTCATTGGGGTTCCTGGGTCCCTGGATCCCACTGGTCCCAGTTACTCCCGGTGGTGGGATAGATGTTGAGTCCTCCTCACCTCTGATCCTATACCTGTATAGTATTTCTGATAGAGCAACTTAGCCATGAACTCTTCAACACTGGCTCAGTGTTTTCATATGTTGTCAAACACATAAAATCCAAATTACAGTATATGGCAAAGTCCATGCATGGAATGGGTAGATTGCTAGACCAGTGAACCTCCTCCTATCAGAGTTTGCATTGCACTGACTTGTATTGAAACCACCTAGCTGTGCCTATTTCATCTTTAAATATCTGACTATATGATATGGACATCTCCTCTACTCTGTGTGCATGGGTGAGTGCTGGTCAGTGTCAGCGAGTACAGACTTGCTCTGAATACAGAGCCGAGTGAGAGCAAGTGTAGACTATGCAGGCCATGGATGTAGTTAAAATATAGATGCACTCAAAAGCCAAACTAGAAAGATTCTATACAGACAGAATTGAAGGCAAGTAATCAGGCTGGGTGTCTGACAAGTCCTCATAATTCATTAGAAATCAAATAACACTGATCCCTACCTCACCTGGGTTTTGTTTGCTTATATAAGAGAGCCAATATATAGATAACTATGATGATACTGTGCAAAGTGGTAAAATGAATGCGAAGTTTGTAGTAAGACCCATTGTGACACCCAAGCTCAAGCAAATAACCTACCTGTCTGCCCACATTTCTTCAGTATAGTGATTAAATACAGTAAGTCCTAAAGAGAGCTCCAAATGTAGTAGTTATGCAATCAGCTACAGTGTGGACATGAGAACACTATCTCCAGTACAGTCATTGCCACCAGACATGCAGAGATCTCAATGCCAGCAGTACCCAAGGAAATTGACCTGACCCTGGGGAAAGGAGTGCAGCAGATTAAACCATTAAATGATTAAAGCATTTAATAGTAAGCTTGGGTCTAGTCCAGTCCAGCATATATACACAAAGGGCTGGAACTGGAGTCCTAAATGGAAATACAAATGTATGAGCTATGAAGACAGTCATAACTGAGTGGGTAACAATTTGATTCCAGATAGACTCCTTCATATTGAAACAGACTCCACCAGAACCAAGAGAAACAAAGAACCAATGTTCTAGAAGGAGAGCTTAGCAGAGGCCAGAAGTTGGTCCAAGCTTTCATGGTGTGGTGATTTGAATAGGTTTGACCCCCATAGATTCCTGTGTCTGAATGGTTGGCCATAGGGAGTGGCACTATTAGGAGGTGTGGACTTATTGGAGGAGGTGTGACCATGCTGGAGAAGGTAGGTTGGATTTGAGGTCTCCTATGTTCCGGCTCTGCCCAGTATGGAATCAAGTCTTCTCCTGGCTGTCTTCAGATCAAAATGTAGAACTCTTAGCTCCTCTAGCACCATGTCTGTCTGCATGCTGCCATGCTTCCTGCCATGATGATTGTCTTAGTTAGAGTTTCCATTGCTGTGAAGAGATGCCATGACCAACGCAACTCTTATAAAATTTATTGGGAGTGGCTTACAGTTTCAGAGGTTCAGTCCATTATCATCATGGCAGGTAGCATGGCAGCTTGTAGGCAGACATAGTGCTGGAGGAGCCAAGAGTTGTACATCTTGATCTAAAAGCATCCAGGAGACTCTGTCTTCCACAAGCAGCCAGGAGGACAGTCTCAAACCCCACCCCCACAGTGACACACTTCCTCCAACAAGGCCACACCTATTGCAACAAAGCCACACCTAATAATACCACTTCGCATGGGCCAAGCATATTCAAACCACCACTGCAATGATAATGGACTAAACCTCTGAAACTGTAAGAAGTCAGCCCCAATTAAATGTTTACCTTTATAGGAGTTGCCTTGGTCATGGTATCTCTTCAGAGCAATAAAACCCTAACTAAGACACACGGTATGTTGAAAGTTCACCACCTCCGTAATATATCCACACCAAGTCTTTTAATCTTTGTAGTGATGGTTAAGGAATCGTAAGAGGTCAGCTTATCCTGAATGATCTGGATAAGTCCTGAACAAGATCACTTATTTCCTTAGAAAAGAGACATATAGAAAAGAAGGCAATGTGAAGGCAGAGCTTGGAGTGATGAGGCTACAAGCCACACCAGGAATTCTAATAGCTCCCAGAAGCTGGAAGAGGTAAGGTTCAAACTCTTCCTTCAGAGGGAATACAGTCCTGGCCACACCTGGATTTGGGACTTACGGCCTCCAGAACTGAAAGATAAACTTGCTGTTCTTTCCAGTGGTGTTCTGTCTGTTCAGGCAGCCCTAGGAAACTGTTACAGACCTGGATAAGAGTTATAGTTCAGACAAATCTCCACAGCTATAAACGGTAAAGTAAAGCAACATTTTTCTTACTAGATACCAGACTCGGGCCATCCAGACTGTTCCAAACTTTACCATGGTTGGGAAAAGTAAGCCCTGGATTGGTTCAGGAACTGGTGGGCTTACCTCAGCCATGACATCCAAGCAAGGGAAACAACTGACAAAGTCTATAACTTTTTTGCATTAAATGTTGCCTAGAACTTAACCATATACAGTTAGAGATGATGTTCTGTTTCAGAACAAAAAAACAAAAGGTCAGAAAGCACACTGTTCCTGCTGTGGAGGAATCTGGGCCATGGTCCTGGGTTAGTTCCCTCCATTCATGTGCCAGACAAATGCCAGCACGTGGGAAAAGAGACAAGACCAGGCTGTGATTCACAGCTGCTCAGGTGCTCCTGCAGAAGCCCCAGATCCCTGTTGCAGCTAGAAGCCCTGAAGTGCTCAGGAAGAGCCTTCAGCCCACGGACACTGGGGCTCAAGAAGACTGTCTTGCACCCAAATTGACATGAAAGGAGACTGGGGGAAGAACTTTCAATGATAAGTTGTTCTTATGAGAAGGCTTTTGATTCACAAGCCCAAGAATCAGCCTGGTGAGTAGCACGTAACAGGGATTCACCATTCCTCACCCCAAAATAGTATCAAGATGGGATTTCAGTTTACATGTTCTCAAAAGCCATGTGCCCCTCTTCCCTAGGTACCACAGGGAACTCATGAAGACATCAGTTACAGTTCCTGTCTTGCTGAAGCTTCTGTTCATGTTCATAATAACAAGTCTACCCAGTCCCTAATCTCCAGGGCTATGGGTATAGTCGAGTACCACAAACCATCAAAATTTAAGGTAGAGAACTAATGTTTTAATTCAGGCATGAAAATATTCCGAAATATGGCGATCTGATACTAAATCGATACGCTCTATCATGTGGCCACTGTAAACCATCTTGTCCCAAGTAATCAGCATGATCCTGCAACAAGAGGGTGCAAGGCACGGTACAATGAGGGTCTCCAAGGAAACAAAGAATGTCTCAATCATTTTACCTCTCTGAATCACTTCCTTTTAAGATGGAAACTCTGTGTGCATAAATCACTAAGTTCTTTCCTAGTCCCGAAATATTCCTTGGGTGATTCGTTGTAAGCTACACATCTTCATTAAAGCATATGGTTTGGTCTCTATACAGAAGGGGGGCTGATCAAAGAATAAGGTACAGTGGCCTGCTCAAAAGCTGCTGGTCCTCCCTGAGAGGCTCCATGGCCTCTAGAGGGAAGCTGACAGTCCTCCCTCCTAAGCTGAGGCCCAGGACACATTTAATAGCTCCACCAATACAGTTCTCACTGTCTTTACTATAATTCCTCTCTGGCTCCCATCTTCCTTGAATTGATTAACTTTCTAAAGGTTAAAACACTATTAAAAAAAAAAAAAACTAATATGAAGGCTGGGGTTACAACTCAGCAGTATGGGGCTTGCCTAGCATTCGCAAGGCCCAAGTTATCCCCATCACTACACACACACACACACACACACACACACACACACACAGCATCCCATGGAGGAGGAGTTATGCTTGCAAAACTGTCAAACTGAAAAGAACACGTTAGTGCAAATGTCTCAGAGAGAGGCCTGACCACTGGCTTCTCAGAGAATTGATGTTTGGAGCTTCATGCTTACCTCCTGCCTCTGTATGTTGGTGGATGCTAAAATATTCATTTGGGTAGCGTCAAAAATGGTATGACATTCTTAGCACATCTGTGAAAGCTTGCCTTTTGAACAGATGACCAAAGACCACCCACCCTCCATCTGTCAGGAGCTGCTGCTACCCAGGTGCCAACCCTGAACTTAGTCCTCCCAGACGCACACATGGGGACAATGAAAAACGGTGTCAGAGGGGCCTCAAGCATGAGAGGGTCTAATGAGAGTGGCAGGTTTTATCCTGACTGCTAAAGAGAAATGTACTAAGACTAGAAAGACTACTGAGGTGCATACCTTCAGAATGTGCCTGGGGATCAAAGCACACCCTGGTTCCTGAGAGCTCCAGACAGCCTGATAACCTGGCATTCTTATTCTAAGTAGCAAGGCTCACTTCTGGTATCTAACACTGGACACATTGACAGCAACAGGATGGGTGGAAGAGAAAAGAATCTGCTTTGCATCTTAAAAAAGAAGAAAAAGAAAGGAAAAGCTTTCTGATTCCTCAAGCCATTTGAAATCTTGCCAGAGAAATACTTGATTTCAGCATTCCTCAGCTCTCCACAGCGATGCTGAAAGTGGTGTCCCCCACATGTGAGGATAAATTTCAGAGCCAGAGTTTTCTCAAGATGTTCCAAGCCTGCAGGCTCCTGATTCTTTTTCAAATTACCAAGATGATAGTATCCCAGTGAGAATTGTGATTAGTCTAAACTCTCCACAGCTGTGAGAGATGAATGTACAAATTCCAATAAAGATTCTGCATGTTCTGGACTGAATTTACCTACACAACATCACCTAATTCCAGGACCACTCAAAACAACCAGAGCTTCTAAAATGCTGCCTCGGGTCTTCCCTAACGTCTGATGCTGGGAGACTGGGAGGGGCCTCTCTCACGCCAATGGCACCCAGCAGTGGCCACTTCTTTAGTAGGACTGTGGCATGTCAGGAGAACAGCAGGGCTGGGAAGTTAAACCTAAGTGTGTGGGGATTCAAAGAGGCCCTGCAATTCATTATGTGAACAGTCATGAGGATTATTAAACACCTTGTAACTCAATGGGTTGGCCTGGAGTGAAAGGGACAACAAAACCAGCTGCCTCACCACCTCTAGCTCATTGAACACAGGCTCGGGACATTCTTTGGTTAGTTGGAAAAGTCCGCAGGGCCTTGTTTTCTTAATTTGGACACCTTCTCGAAAAAATATGTCCCTGGACATATGGCACAGGGCTAGGTACAGCTAATTCTACCTCTGCCACCATCCTCAGTAATTCTTCACGCCCATCTCCATTCCCTTGGGATTCCCCACCGATGTCAGACTCGCTCTCTTCCAGTGACCACCACCGTCGCCTGACTCAGCAGGGACCCAGGTAGGCTACTCATATCCTCCTTCATTCTGGTCTTCCTAAGGTTCCCCCTAGACCTGAAGCTGCAGTCAGCCTCAGCCTCTGCTCCCAGCCCATCTCCATCTCCATCTCCTTCAGACTTGGACCACATGTGGCATAGATTCAGGGTACCCCTAGTTCCACCTCCAGAGCCCTCCATGGATCCAGACCTTGAGACCCCCCAGAGTCACGTCCCTTCTCCTGAATGCTGGCCTGCCATCCCACCACACACTGAGCTCATCTCGCCTGCATGCTAGCCTATTACCCCATCACACACTGAGCTGATCTGAGACTGCTTTGAGTCTGAACCTAGAGTTCTAACCAGAACTTCAGATGAAGACCAGTTTGGGCCTAAAACCCAGAGTGGCCCCAACATTGAAAAATAAACGTTATTCAGCTGATCCACAACCTGACAGATTAGAGTAACAACCAAAGAACCCAATGACGAGCCAATGAAGGTCAAACCAGAGATCTACACCAAGAAACACCACGAACATCCTAACTCAGATCATATCACAAACACATGAATACCATGCCTCCTATAGACGCCATTTCTCTTGTAATGCTCTGTTGTGTGCAATTTTTGAAACATGCTTGCTCCGGCTAGGCTTTGGGACTAGCAGCTGCTCCCCTGCCATCTAGTCAGCCCCCATGGCTAGCTAACACTTTCCTGAGATCCCGACTCTGCTCTGAGAACAGCCTCCTGTATTCCTGAGCGCGCCGCCCATTCCTCCTTGCCTGGTGCTGGAAATGGCCATCTCAATCAGCTCCGGTGGCTGGCTTCCTAAGCTGCCCAACACCAGTCCCTCCTGAGATCCCATCTCAATCAGCTCCGGTGGCTGGCTTCCTAAGCTGCCCAACACCAGTCCCTCCTGAGATCTCCTGGAGCTACTGCTCGTGTTCCACCACCCCCATGGTTGGCTCTTCTGACCACCAATGATTGCTCCACAGTCATACCCTCTCTCTTGCCCATCTGAATAGTCCTGAATGGAAAACACCAGAATCTTAATATTTTAAAATCAGCCAGATGACACAACCGCTGGGCTCAGAATCTATTGTCCTAAACTCATCAGCTATCTATATTAGAATTCATCCAGTGGCGGAGGCCTCAGCCAGGTCATATAGCCCTCAGGCCTACCAGGTGTCCATCTTCTCTACCCTACAGCCACACCAAAAAATCTTTTCTCAATCTCATCTCCTCTTCTTCATCCTGGAAGCCGGAAAACCCACCTCTATATCTTCGTCCAGCAATTGGCTTCTGCCATCTTTATTGACCCAAATAAGAGACAATTAGGGAACCTCTGCCTACTATGTTTCCCAAGAAAAACCATTTAACCAAAGCACAAAACAAGGTCTTCAACATAGCAAGCATAAGAACATTCAGGGACCTTAAAGAAGATATGAGGAAATGACTGAATCAAGACCATGAAATCACAAACAAATGAGATAATGATAATAATTCAAGGTATGAAAATAAATTTAGCAAAGACATAGAATAAGTAAAGAAAAACAAGCTGAAATAAAATTTTAGATGAAAAACTCAGAAAGTCAAATAAAAAGCTCAGAGGAAAAACTCATCAGCAGACTGGATGAAGTGGAAAAGATAATTCCAGATCTTGAAGATGAGGTAGACAAAGTGGATCAATCACTCAGCACTCAGTGATAAAAAAAAAAAAAAAAAAGTTAAATCAAAAAAAAAAAAAAGCATAAAAAAAAAATCCAGGAAACCTGGGGCACTATGAAAAAAACAAAAACTATCTAAGAATAATAGGTATAGAAGAAGGAGAATTCTGAGTCAACAATACAAAAAAAAATTCTTTTTAAAAAATCCTGGGGCTGGGGCTGGAGAGATGGCACAGAGGTTAAGAGCACTGACTGCTTTTCTAGAGGTCCTGAGTTCAATTCCCCACAATCACATGGTGGCTCACAACCATCTGTCTTAGTTAGGGTTTTACTGCTGTGAACAGACACCATGACCATGGCAACTCTTATAAGGACAACATTTAATTGGGGCTGGCTTACAGGTTCAGAGGTTCAGTCCATTAACATCAAGGCAGGATCATGGCAGTGTTCAGGCAGGCATGGTGCAGGCAGAGCTGAGAGTTCTACATCTTCATCTGAAGGCTGCTATGAGGAGACTCACTTCCAGGCAGCTAGATGAGGGTATTAAAGCCCACACCTACTCCAAGAGGACCACAACTTCTAATAGTGCCACTCCCTGGGCCAAGCATATACAAACTATCACACCATCTTTAATGGGATTTGATGCCTTCTTCTGGTGTATCTGAAGACAGTGACAGTATACTAAAATATATCTTAAGAAAAAAAATCATAGAGGAAAGCTTCCCAAATCTAAAGAAAGAGATGTCTATCAAGGTACAAGAGACATGGAGAACATCAGAAACATCAATGGTCCATCAGAGCAATGCCTGGCTTTCTGACGGACATTGAAATGCAGAAGAGTCTGGAGTGATGCCCTACAGGCTCTGCAAGACCACAGGTCAAAGCCCAGACTATCATACCCAGCAAAACAGTCCATCGTTGTTGAAGGAGAAAGCAAATTTTATCATTAAAACCAACTTTAAGAAGCTTATGTTCACCAATCCATCTGCACAGAAGACACTAGAAAGAAAATTTCAGTCTAAAGAGGTAACCACACCAGCTTACAGTTTCACAACACAGCCCATCACTGAGGGGAGTCAGTGCAGGAATTCAAATAGGGCAGGAACCAGAAGGCAGAAAAATGATGCATAGGCCTCAGTTGAATGCTGCTTACTGGCTTGCTTCTTATGGCTTGTCCAACCTGCTTTCTTATAGAACCCAGGACCATCAGCCCAGGGGAACACAATGAGAGGAACCCTCTCCCACATCAATCTTCACTCAAGAAGATGTACCACAGACTTTCTCACTGGCCAATCTAGTGGGGACATTTTCTCAGTTGAGGTTCTGTCTTCCCAAATAACATAAAACTAATCAACACAGTATCATTTGTCATCAGGGAAATGCAAATTAAAACTACTTTGAGATTTCATCGTATCTCAGTGTGGTAGTCTGAATATGCTTGGTCCGTGGGAAATGTTACTGTTAGGAGGTGTGGCCTTGTTGGAGAAAATGCATCACTAGGGGGTGGGCTTTGAGGGCTCCTTGTGCTCAAGCTCCAGCACCTGTGAGGCAGTCCTCTCCTAGCTATCTTGGATCAAGTTGTAGAACTCATGGCTCCTCCAGCATCGAGTCTGTCTACACAGTGCCATGCTTCCCACCGTGATGAACAGAAGGTTACATCTGTGAAAGCTTATATCTAAACTTGTATATCCTTTATCATGAGCACATCTGTGAGCAAGGCAAACCTGTCTGCCTTTGATAAGAGATACGGTAATCTTAACTAATTAACAAATTGGCTAATGACATAATAAGGTGGTGGATTACCTTAGGGTAAGGAGCTAGAGGTCTGTTTTCTAGTTGTCAAGCTAGTTAGCTAGTTGTCAATGTAGTCAGAAATCTGAGAAGAATAAATTATAATTTAGGAGTCACATATTAATTAAAATGACAGAGGTTGATCTATATAGTCCACTACCTAAACAGTTTCCAGGTCCCTGTGGTCTCCATTGTAACTCCGGTGAAGTCAATTTGGCTGTCAGACCCAGAAGACAAGAAGCTTTTTCTTTGGAGTAGGGACACACAGATCTGAAGGCAGGAGGAGGAGAGACCCATTGGACCTGGCTTGGGCTTCTGAAACCTCCAAACACCCCCAGTGACACACTTCCTCCAACAAGGCCACACCTCCTAATCCTTCTAGGTAGTGTTATCCCCTCTCTGCCCCCCCCCCATGACTAAGCATTGAAATATATGAGCCTATGAGGGCCTTTCTTACCCAAATCATCACACTCAGTAAGGGACCAAGGGTGGAAAAGGGAATCTTCCCAGAAAGGGAATATAAAATATGGTGTTATGGAGGGATAAAGGGGGCATTAGAACAGGCGGAATGCAGGGGATTTAGATGGAAGTGCAGGGTAGAGGAAGGAATGTGGAGAGGGACAACTAACATTAACGTCCTTTTGAAAAGCCATATGAAAATCTACTATTGTAGAAGCGTCCTAAAATATATTCATAGGTAAAAGCAATATAAATATAAATGGAGCCTTCATCTAATGAAGAAGGCAATACACCAAGTAGACATCATATACCCCCAAATAAAACCTGCAATACCAGGAGTGGGTTGCATCTTTTTAGGTTATTGGCCAAAAGGGGTTCTACATGTATGTCTGTTAACTGGAGCCGCAGACAGCTGTGAGCTGCCATGTGGGTGCTGGAAACTCAATCCAGATCTTCTGAAAGACCAGCAAGCACACCCAAACACCGAGCCATCTCTCCAGGCCTTGATTTTGTTTTGTTTTGTTTTTTTAAAGAAAGAAAAAACATGAAGTTGCAGGGGAACAGGAATTCATGATTAAAAAATATACTGTATGAAATTCTCAAAAAATAAGAACCTTTGAAAACATCTTTGGAATACTAAGTACATATAATGACCTATGACCTACTCCTTTCACATGTTAATTAGATTAATTGAGGTACTTTCCTATTCTCCTTTATGAAATACTGAAGTTCAGAATGTTTTAAAATCTTTGGGACAAGGATTCACAAATCGTTAATTTAGCCCTAACAACCGGAGATCAACTATATTTTACTTGCCTTACAACCAAATTGCAAGAGCAGTCTTTTTAATTTTTTTAATTTGTACACACACATACACACACACACACACACACACACACACACACACACACACAAGCACCTGTGAAAGTCAGAAGTTGGATCCTCCTGGACCTGGAGTTACAGGCAGTTGTACGCCACTAGAGATGGGGACTGGGAATCAAACCTAGGTCTTGTGAAGAGCAGCATGAGTTCCTGACAGCTGAGCCATCTCAGCCAGCCCCAAGGGCAACCTTTCAAGTGGTTTCTTCCTGTGTTTGTACTGGAGTCGGTTCCAGGTACAAACAAAGCATCTTGTTCTTTTTTTAAGTATTATATTGATGAGAAGACACCCAAGGTAGAGGCTGTTCTTCCAGAGCACCAGAGCCCTAGTCCCAGCCCCACAGGTGCAGCTCACCACTGCCTGCAACTCCAGCTGCAACCACCTGAACACAAGTGCGCATACTTACACACAGCCATACATACATATACATACACAAGTATTAAAACTAATAAAAATGTATCTTTAGAAAGGCTTGTCTTCAATTAAAAGCAAAAACAAAATTCCAAGGTAAAATGGCGGATTAGAAGTTTCCTTCATGTGACTGAGTAAGAGGAGAGAAAAAAAATGGGAGAGCAAAGCAATCGAGAAAGCACGGTGAGGACAACCGACAAGCATGGACTAGAAATGCTCTGGGCGTGGAGAGTATGAAAAACTTGCTACAGTTCCAACCAGCTCCCAAGCCCCTGGGAGGAAGAAACGGGAAGCCAGCCAAGACCACAGGTTGATTCAGGAAGCCCTGTGACAAAAGATTGCCAGGTCTAACCCCAGAAAAAAAACTCACAGTTCTTACAAATGTTATAATGTAAACAGCCTCAACAGCAACAAGGCCACGCAGAGAAACAGAGTGTGCCAAACATTACCTTTCTTTTACTGTAACTGTAAACTTAGATAATTTTATTTTAAGTAATGGTTGCACTCAACAATAGGCCACCAAAAAACGTCATTCTTCCAGCGGCCTCTGGTGAGCTATTACTACCATTCTTATATAGCGCACCGTTACATGTTGCTGCTCGGGAAAATTAAAAATATTTTGAGCGAATTAAATAAATGAAACTAATGGCTCAGATGTCTGCCGAATTCAGAGTGCCGACTTCTTGGCTAATTCAACTTTAGAGATGCAGTGTGAGCTGGCTCCGTTCATGAAGCGGTGTTGTGACCTAGATCTGTGTTGCAAACCGACACCAGGGAGGCTGAGGTAGAAGGGACGTTAAGTTCTAAGGCTAGCCTAGGCTATATAGGCTATATAGATATAAGACAGCCTGTTCAAAGAATAGGAATTGAGAATACTGGGGGAGGTGTTTTGGTTGTTTTGCTTTAATTGATAAATTGCGTAAATTAATAGGAATAACAATTTAATTACTCTGAGAGAAAACCGTCTAGGGAGCTGTTTGTTAAAGAAAACCTAGAAGTGTGCGGGGGAAGCTGGGAGGCTGGCCGGCCGCCTCGCAATTCCAGTCTCCCTACTGCAAATGCCTCTATCCGTAAGCAAGAAAGTAGCCGGCCCCTCTCTCGCTTCTCTCCCTCCCTGTCTCCTCTCTATCCCTCTGACTCTGGCTGTGAAGACTCAACTCCTCAACTCCAACACTTTTATGGCACAGAATCGAAGAGATGAACAGAAAGGTTCTAAGAATTCTTCAAACCACAATGTTCGAATTCGCTTAAGCCGCACTGCCGGTGTTTTTCCCCCGGATTAGCGTGGCCCAAGCTTCCCATGCAGAGTCTACATAGAATCTCCCTGCCAAAATTAGCATCACCAGTAGTCGTGGCCGAGTGGTTAAGGCGATGGACTAGAAATCCATTGGGGTCTCCCCGCGCAGGTTCGAATCCTGCCGACTACGGGCAAGAGAAATGTTTTTGCCACAGAATAGTTTTGGATCTGCAGATTTCCCCGACCCTCCCGGGATCATCTGAGAAACACTGAGAAACATACAGCCGGCTGAAGCGACCAGGGGTCGCGATAGGGTGGAAAGAAACGCTGTTTGTGGTCAGGCGCCGGAGCGGAGCGGGAGAGGGGAAGGGCAAAACCGGCCCACCCGCTGCGCGGACGCCACGGGAACCGCGCAGGACCCGCAGGACCCACCGAAACCCTCAGTGGCGGCCGGCCTGGGCGGGTCCACAGAGCTCAGGGACCCCCTGCCACCGCGAGTGCGCGTCCGTCAGCGCCGCGGCTGCGCGCGCGCCCCGACTCGGCCGGCGGTTGGCGCAGGCGCGGAGGATTGGGGGGGGGGGGCGGCTCGCGGGCGCGACGGTTCCTCGCGTTGCTGTGGAAACCACCCGCCAGCGAGGTTCCAGAGAGAAAGACGCGTCTGTTCAAGATGGCGAAGGACCTGGACGAGCTTCTGGATGAAGTCGAGACCAAGTTCTGCAGACTCGACCCCCTGAGGCTGGACCTGGGTGAGCGGCCCAAAGGCGGCGGCGGCGGCGGCGGCGGCGGCGGCACGCACAGCGGCGACTGGAACGGAGCCCAGGAGAAAGAGACTCTCAGGTTAACGCGGGCGGGTGGACGGTTCTGCTTCAGCCCTGCACGGGGCCCAAAGCCGCCCTCCGCCGCCGCGCGCTCCGCGGCCCCGGCTACTGTCCATTTAGTCCTCGCCCTCGGCGGCCCTCCCATCAGGGCTCAGACGAGCCTGAGGCTGGGCGAGCCTGAGGGAGCTGAGACCCTACCTGACAGCCCTAACCTGACGTGGATCCGGGGTGTCCCTTCCCTGAGACACGACAGGGCCAGCTGACCAGACCCAGAGCGATCTCTTCGGTGAGGTGCCACGACTGTAAACGTCGTGCCTCTCACGCCGTTACCAGGCAACCCTTAGGCCGGCTGTTAGAAAACCATTCCATTTTATTATCTGATTTGTTTAAGCTCGAGGAGTTAGATGAGAGTAGTTATTAAGAGTATCCACTGTAAATATCTGAATTAAATAGCCCAGTTGCCTGCCATTCCCCATGTCTCCTAAGGGACCCAGCAAATGTCCTATTATATCTAGTCGAAACTTGAGACTTAAATCTTTGGGGATTTGAACAACAACAACAAACAGGCATCGTTGCATTATCCTTTAAAGTGAGAACTTAGGACCAGTAATAACTCCTGGTAGAATCTTTTGGAAATTTGGCGCTTGCCTAGAACATTTGGGAAAGGCTGGTGGGATCACAGTGTTAGCTTTGCATCTCTGGTTGGAGCCTGTGGTGGTTTCTCATTATGTAACTCGACAAACTTAACCTAGCATGACATTTGTTTATAAAAATTCAATCTGGGGACGATAGAAGCATTGAAAAGATTCTAAAAGGGTTCAAAATAGAATTTCCAAAGCGTTTAAAATAGACAATTAGCTGGACATGGAGATACACGTCTTTAAACTCAGGAGGCGGAGGCAGGCAGATCTCTGAGTTCGAAGCCAGCCTGGTCTACACAGTGAGCTCCAGGACAGCCAGAACTACACAGAGAAGTCCTATCTCAAAAAACCAAAAAGTACAAAATAGACAACTAAAGTGACAGCTTTCAATTGACCAACCCCATTATTTTTCCATGAATGTATAAGTTATTACTTTGTAGTGTTTGCTTTTTGTTTTGGTTTGGTTTTGTGCCTTTATGGTTAGAGAGAATTTGTCAGGCCTTTTTGTCTTGGAGCAGGCAACTTCACACTGAAGGGATGGCCATTTATGTGGCTTCTCCCCAACTGTGTGCTCTTTTTGTGCCTGTTTCTGACTACTAGACTCCATCCACACACTCCTCATCCTCCACCCACCTTAGCACGTTTGTAATGCCTAAAGTGAATCAGAACTGTTATCATTTGTGTCCAAACATTTTATCAGGCACAATGGTTAGAAGCTGTGAACAAAGCAACAACAAATACCCGAAGCCGAGTTTCAAATACAGTTTCTTTCTGGTATGGAATGTCATCACTAAAGTTTTGCACTGAGCCAAAGGAAACCATTTATGAGTTTATGAACAGACTACCTGCTAATTGCATGGCTTAACTTTTATCTTTTATGAATGAAAATACTGAGATTGACTCTTAAAATGATAGCTTTGCAAATAACACAATAGTGGCCATACTACATCTGGATACCAGAAATAGCTGTACTGTAAATGGTAAATGTATGCAATTTGTTGAAGTGTTCTAAATGATAAAAAAGAAAATATGTGAATGGTTTTGTGTTCTTTTAATGACCAGTATGGGGCTGGAGAGGTTGAGAACACTGACCTCTTTCAGAGGTCCTGAGTTCAAGTCCCAGCAACCACATGGTGGCTCACAACCATCTGTAATGAGATCTGGTGCCCTCTTCTGGCATGGAGGCTTACATGCAGGAAAACATTGTGTACATAACTAATAAATAATCTTTAATAAAGACCAATATGGGTTGAATGAAGTACTGCAGTAGTAATAAAGCAGTCCGGGATGATAAAGAGGAGAATACTTAAAGATAATAACATCTCCTAGATGATAGCTGTAATAATAACAGCTAATGTTTACTGAGTCTTTTCTCTGTGCTAAGTCCCCAGTACGGGTTACCCCCATCACCCAATGAGGTGAATAGTGTTATCTCTTCATTCACCAAATCTTGGTAGGCCTGATAGCATTGGTCTAAGAATGAGTTTGGGGCTCAACTGAGTAATTTAGTAACACCAGGTTTCAAAACTAAATAATGATCATCTTAAGAATGTATCTGCCTCAAGGCCAGCCTTGTCTACAGAGGACAGGTCTTCCAGGACAGCCAAGGCTACAAAGAGAAACCCTGTCTTGAAAAATAAACAAAAAAATTCATCTTCCTCTTGAAATTCTTGAATTATATGAGAAAAGAGCCTAGACAGTCTATCATCAAAACCAAAGGAGGAATCTCATGAGAGTATCTCTATAGTTGGAGCCCAATAGGACACACGGTTAATCCCAGAGCCAGAGGCAGACTCATCACTGAGTGCTAGGCCACCCAGGGTTGGAACTGAGAAACCTGAAAGTAATGATTTGAGGTAAGAACTCCCTGTAGTTGACAGATGTAAAGACAAAGCCTGAGATGGAACATTACTCTGAAAGCAGCTTGAAAGATACATTTTAATAGGTAAAGTACTGATGTTCAGAGAAATTACATCTCTTCAGCTAGGTCAGCATTTCTAGACTAATGATTTTGCAATGACAAAAGAAGTTCTTTTGGTTATCACAACTGGAAAAAAAGTATACTACAGGCATCTAGCAGGTAGCTAGGAAGCCTGTAAAATAGCCTAGACAGTCCAATAGCGCCTCTCAGCATACAGGACTTGTCTGATCCCAAGTGTCAGTGGTTGTAAGAGCGAGGGAACTGTGGGTGTTCCTGATACTAAGTCAAATGATGGGTACAGGCTAGTCCAGGTGTGAGTAAGAACGAGTGGCAGCTTCAGGGACAGTTTTATAGAGTGGTGGCGGTGGTTTGTTTGTTTAGAAGGAAGTCTCTAACATAGTTCTAAAGCAAAGGAAAATGCCAGTGTAGACAATGAAAGACATGAAGGATGAAAGTGAGAGAAGGGGCAGTCAAGGAGGCCAGGCCTGGAGGGAACTGCATCAACTATTCAGTACAAGGGATACATTCCCAGTGTTAGGATTTCTAAGTAAATACACTTCTAAAGAATTTGAACAACAACAACAAAAAAAATCTTCTAAATCAAACCATAAAATGGTCCAGTGAACTCCTGAAGCTGAGTGACAGTGTCCACAACATAAAAACAGTAGAAACAGTTGTCTCATAACATGGAAGTATGTGAACTGTCCTTTATCTGTGTGGCCTTGAACAAGCTTCTGGGTCTCTCAGTGCCCATTCTTCCCCTAAAAATGGAAGTAATGAAAGCCTCAGGACAGTGTCTGAGTGACACTAAATATTTATTTTTTTTGAGCAGTGGCAAGAGCCTGGACAGTGCTGGCTGGACATTAGAACTCAGACTTTGTCCATGCTAAACAAGTACTCTACCAATGTGCTATGTCCCCAGCTCAGTGTTCCTTTCAATAAATTATCTAGGTGGCAGTAGACCTGGTGGCTTCCCTGAAGAACTTGGAGTAGTTAGAATATGATGACATGTAGCAGTGATTCTTGGCTTTGTTTGACTTCAGGCTTTATGGTATTAGAATTTATTTATGGGGCTGGAGAGATGGCTCAGTGGTTAAGAGCTCTGACTGCTCTTCCAGAGGTCCTGAGTTCAATTCCCAGCTACCACATGGTGGCTCACAACCATCTGTAATGGGATCTGACACACTCTTCTGGTGTGTCTGAAGACCACTACAGTGTACTCACATGCATAAATAGATTTTTTTAAAAAGGATTTATTTATAACCTATATATTTTATATTCTCTATGTAAGAGCTCAACATAATTTAGAAAAGTACATTCCCAATTTTTTCTTTAATATAATACATTTGCTTAAATATCTTAACTGCATAATAGTAAGGTATATATGTGATTTTGTACCAATATACTATATCTCTGTCTCAACAAACAGCTTATTTCTATGAGTATGGTTGAGGTCTGAAAGTATATTATTGACACAAGGGCTTCCATGTCAAGGATCTCAGCGCCTCAGCCCATGGCATGGCAAAGCTTTCTCCAGGTCAGGCTTGTTTACAAACAGTCCATCTTTAGTTAAAGCCAGCATATATAGAAACCACCATCAGCAGCTTCCTCCTCCTCCTCATACTGTTTGTAATAAGTACTGCGTTTCCTCGTTGATGTTGTGTCTCCACCAGAGCACATAGTCCTCCTGATCCCAGCCTTTCTGTGTGTGGGTCTGTCATTTCCTCATTCCCCAGTCATTGCAGTCCAGTCAGCCGCAGAGCCCTGTAGGTTGTGACATAGGTCCATACCTGAAAAGCATCCTTGCACTGTTACTCTAGCAGTGGGACTTAAACTTGTGGTACATCTGTTCTTAAGTTCCAGGTGAGGGCTCATTGTTGTGCGTGCATGTTTTCTTTTCAGATCAACAGAAACATTTAAAAAAGAAGATGATCTTGACAGTCTTATTAATGAAATATTCGAGGAGCCTAACTTTGACAAAAAATCTTTTGTAAGTCACATAATGCACAGTTCATTATTAAGATGCTTAGACTAGTCTCAAAAGTTAAGGCTGAGTAGCCATCTGGGTATGATCCTTTGAATTCTGAGAAGTACAGGTAAAGAAATGATTCCACTTAAAAAATTGTGGAGGGATAAAATATTAGAAACTCTGTGTCTTTCTGTGAACTGGTCAGTGAGAGTAAGAATTTGAAAGCAGTTATTAGAGAAGTCAGCCCACAGATCTCATTGGTCACTTAGATTTCATGTGTCTAAGAACACGGCTCTAAAAGGCCCAAAGCAGCCAGCTCTCAGTACAGGAATGGTTTTTAGCATCTGGAATACAATGATATTAATGGTATTCCACAAACTAGTGGATTTGACTAAATTGTAAATATTTTGATGTTTAAATGTTTATCTATTTTAGCTTTATAAAAAGTTCAAAAAGGCTGGGCAGTGGTGGCGCACGCCTTTAATTCCAGCACTTGGGAGGCAGAGGCAGGTGGATTTCTGAGTTCAAGGCCAGCCTGGTCTACAGAGTTAGTTCCAGGACAGCCAAGGCTATACAGAGAAACCCTGTCTCGAAAACAAAAACAAACAAACAAAAAAAGTTCAAAAAGCCACTTACACTGTGCAGTGGGAGGAACTCATTGTGCCCACCCAGTCTAAACATAAGTTAGTACTTGGCATATTGTTTCCTCTGGATTGTTTGAAATTAACTGATGAATTGGCATACAGAGTAGCGGGTTTCCATGGCTATGCTGTTCTGGCTAGCCCTCCCCGTCCCTCCGCATCTCCTCATCCCTGCCAACCCTGCTTGGGCTTTCCACCCCCACCCATCACTCTTGTTTCTCTATCACCTCTGTTGTCACGCTCTCCATTAAGACATTCCCCACCCATGGCCTTTTCCTTCTTTTCTGGCCTGTACAGGTGCTCCAAGGGACTTTATTGTGACTCTGAGTCCCAAACAATGTCTCACTATTTACCCAAGATGGTATTGGATTTGAATTAGTGATCCACTTGTATCAGCCTTCTGGGTGGCAGAATTAATAGGCATATGCCATCATGTTCAGCTGGACTTTTTTTAAATAAACAAAAATTGAAGCTATAATTTAAGACCTCTGCAAACATACTGCACTGCTTTCCTTCACAAAGATAACCTCTATCCTTTTCATCCACACTTAGACTTAGATGTCCTAAGTACAGTAAGGTACATATTTAAATTTGTACCAATAAACTATATCTTTATCTTAACAAACTTAGCTTATTTCTGAGGGTTTGAAGCCCTGAGTAAATGTGAGTTTAGTTTTCTTCCCCCCACCCCACTGCTATACCTGATTTTCCAACTGGAAAAGGGAGAGAATGGATCTATATAAAATATTTATCAGATAAAGAAAGCAATAATCTGAGTAAGGGCATGCCCACATTGTCAGGAGGGACATCTGTGTGTCCTAGAAGTACAGCTCCTCACCCCAACTTCTTAAACCCCAGGAATCAACAACAGATGGTACAGCATACCAGCTTGGAGTGACAGTTGTGATCGTATGTAATATAAAAGACATGCTTCCCAAATGAAAAGGTTCTCGTATGCATTATTGAAGTTTTTACACATGCAGGAAAATACTTTCCTGTTTCACATCAAATAAGAATTAAGAGAAATGATAAATGAAATATTTTTGCCTCTTAAGCTTCCTCGACCACTAGGTGAAATGAAGGCATGTCTGTGCATAGTTTGAAATGCCTTTTCCCTGTCTAGATCCCTTTTGCTGGCAGTGGGCCTAGTGTGTGGTTGGTTTATGATGTTTGATACTTTATACCAGTTAGCACTTAATAAATGCTCACTAATGATGGTGATGTTATTGAACATACAGGAACTACTGTGTGGTTATGACTAGGTAGCTCAACATTTTCCGTGGTCATATATTGCTTGATACCATTACATTTGATCAAAATTAATAATCCTGAAGTTACACAGGAGTTTATTTTTAGTTTAGATGAGTACCATTCATGGCCTTTAAAAACGAGTTGGATTTTTTTTTCCCCTCCTCAATTAAATTTCTCCAGAATGAAGTTTCAAATAGCAGGCCCTTCACATTAAATCACTGAACCCTGTATTAGCTGAAGAGGTATAAAGTAACTCTAAATCCTAGCATGCATAACAGCAGTAGATCAATTTCTTAGGCTGAAAACACTTAATTTGCAAATTCCTCGGGGATCTCTCCTTCCTCCTGCCTTCAAAAGATTGTGATCACTGTTTTGGGTTTCTAGAAAGGATATCACCAAATGTTTTATGTACGTCATTTTAAAATATTGTTATTATAAGACAGAGCTACAGTTCTCTAAGCCTTTGTCATTTTATCGTTTTTGTTTGTTTCTTTGTTTAGCAAAAATTTAAATCTAAATCTTCAAGTAACACATCTGTCAGAGCTCCCATTCAAGGCCTCGGTACAAGGTAAGCTGAGATGGCTTTGGGACTTGTACAGGGAGTGAGCAGACGCCTTGAGGATAGGCTAGTAGATTCTGTTACCATTTCAACAGCAGTGACATTGAAGAACAAAGCCCTGGTTGGCCTTCAGACAAGAGACCTCTAGCAATATCTGGAGTGTGTTTAGGATCTATGACCCTTTTAGTGTAAAGGAAATTAAATAGATTATTGCTATTGTAAATAATTTTCTGCTCTGTTTAAAAAAGAAGTGTGAATGGTTTCTCAAAATTAATGCTCTGCTATATGCTTTAGTGTTTACTTTATTCCTTACATTATTGGCACACATTTTTCTGTGACTCATTTTAACTCCTTGAGTGTTCCTGATTTAGGTTATATCCTATAGAGAGTGATCCTGTAATAAATATCTCCTCCTTGAAATAGTTGGCTTGCTAGGAAAGCATACAATATGATCACAAGAACATAGACTCATCGAGACCAAACTAACTTCTCATGTTTCTTTTGTTGTTGTTATTGTAATTGCATTTTTCTCCATCTGCTGAACATGTCTAGTTGCAGTCCAGTGTATCTCAGTGGAAGCGCCATTCCATGTGGGATTGGAACAAATACTTCACAGAGGTAGGATGTGGGAAATGTAGTGTACTTTCTTACTGGGATGCCTTGACATGAGTCGGCTTCATAATGAGAGCTGGGAGCTGTGGATGGTGTTAGCCCGTCTAAGGACACTTTGTTGACTCATTTAATGTTCTTGGGAAATAACTATTAAAGGCTGAGCTGTGCAGGTGGCAGGTGCCTGTAATCCTAGCACGTGGGAGGCTGGGGCTGGATGGTGGCTACAAATTCAACACCAGGCCAGTGAGCCACACAGCAAGACCTGTATTTAAAAAGGGGGAAACGTCGTAATGTCGGATATGTATTGTTTGTTGTGTTGATGCCCTTTTCTGAGCCCCACTTGGAAGGCCTGAATCATGTAAGCCCCACCCAGGTTTTTACAGAGCGCCAGGAAAGTGAGCTTTCTCCTCCACATCGTGGAAAGAGTGGCTCCTGTAGGGAAATGCAGGAAATGCAGCTGTATGTCAGATGCAGGGCCTCGCCTCGCTGATTTGGCCAGAAAACAAGAGAAGCGGAAGGTCTTCATTAACCAGAGTCCTTTAGCATAGTCACTTGACTTGACATGTTTCTAAAATGGAAATCTGTCATTTCTGTGTCTTCCCACGCCCTTCAAGACCCTGCTCTCTTGTTCAGTTGTTTTTAGGCAGTCTTAAGAGTCAAGATACCACTCACTGCAAACCCATATCACTTCTTGTTTTTTTAGTTTGTTTTATTTTATTTTACACTGTTGGTTCTGTACTGGTCTATTCACACCATATCACTTGTAGTACATTCCGTTACCATTTTCACAGTTTGGGGGAGAAGCGTGAGCAAACCCTTGTACGCCCCTGCTGCAGAGGCCCACTTATCTACGTTATTCCCATTTTCCCCCAGTTTCTAAATACTTTTTATTTGTGCTCATTTTTAAGAAGAAAAGACTACATTAGGTTATTGTTTATTGAGCATACTTCTGGAGGGTTGTTATACTAAATAATAGAAGTGGGCCAAATAAGACACTGTTTGGGAGATTAGCAGTACCAGCTTGGATTGTAGGAGACCAGGAAGGCAAGGCCATAGTACCAAAGTGAAATTGGGAACCTTGGAAACTGGCTGTTGATTCTGAATATAAGAACTGGAAGCAGTTGAATCGCCATGTCCTGAGGCCTAATGCAGCAAAGAATTGGAGATACAAACTTAGATGCAATCTTAGAGGCAGCTACAGTCTTGCTGTCTGTCCTCAATTACCTGGGTCAGTCCCGTTGGTCTCAGTCATTTTCAGAGCTATGACACCTACCTCTAAGGTGACTTCTGTCAGGTTACCAGGGACTACAGCCGCAGTTTCTGCTATTGTCCACTTGCAGCTTTTCTGAACCTCACACACATCCAGCCAAGTTGCCATCTGTCCCACTTCAATTCTCACCTTGCACTGTCCTTGCTGAAGAGCTTGGTCTGCCCCTTTCCTCTAGCTCCTTCCCCTGAGGCAGGTGCTATTTCCCTGCCTGAGTACCTTAGCATCTGTCCCGTCTAGAGTGGCGCTCCTTCCTGACGCACGCCCCTTTGTCTTGTGTGCTTTACTCGCACACTACAGATTCATTTCCTCATTCCATTTTAATTTCTTCTTTGTTGTTTGTTTCGTCTTTTACACACTTTGAATGCACATCTAGAGCATGTGCTAGTTGATAAAACAAAGTGCCCAGTAAGGAAGCAGGTAGAGAAGTAAGTGATTACAAGCCGATCCTGAGAAGGGGGAACTCTGATGACAGCGTTCCCGTGCCCCACGTCAACCCTTAAGAACAGTTCTTCTAAAGCTTCGCTCAGTAGCCTTGCTATAAAAACCAAACCTACTTTTTGCAGATATCGTGAAACCTTTCACAGCACCACAAGAAAAAAAAGTCACATGGACCGCAGGGTGGCTTGGAATTTGGGGATTAATGTAGAAGGGGATGCCAGATGAGTCATTGGAGCTCTAGTTCGCAGTCTAGGGATAAGAGAAAGGTAGCCATCACCCGAGTGTGAATGGCTCAAAGGAAAAGATGTTCAATTTTATCTTTAGAATGTGGAATTGAAAGAATTTGAAGAGTAAATGGCCTTGGTACATAAGAAAGTTAGTAACTTCCAGAAAGCCAGCAAAGTGGCTAATGAATGAAAATGCATTGCAGTCAAGCCTCACGGCCTCAGTTGGACCCCCAGAACCCACATGGTCGAAGGAGGGAACCAATTCCTGAAGCTTCTCCTCTGACATCTACACACACACACACAGAAATAGATGAATGAATGAATAAAAATAATTACTTCCAGATAGCCTGACCTATTAGCTCATGCCTATAACTCAACCACTTGAGAGTGTGAGGCAGGAGGCTTGCCACAAGTTTGAGGGTACCCTGTACTACATAGTAAGACCAGGCCAGCCATAGCTACATGGGAAAATCCTGTTTCTCCACCTAGCCCCAGACCAAAACAAACAAACAAACAAAAAACCTCCCAGGTGATATGTCCAGGGTCAGTGGGTACATTGTTACAAAGCAAGGGTTCAGGTTGGTAACTTGATGTTCTAACCCTAATGCTTCCCTGTATGCAGTTTCCATCCTGTGAAAAGGGAAGCCTTAGCTTCTTTCACTGCAGTAGCTGCTGCTTTGGTTTTTGTTTTGATGTGAGGTCTCATATAGCACAGACTATCCTCAACTCACTGTCTAGCGAAAGGTGACTTTGAACTCCTGATGCCCCTACCTCTATGTCTCAAGTATGAGATTACAGGCATGTGACACTATACCTAGCCAGTCACTATTATTTTGAAACTGTCCAAGTATCAAGACTTTATAGCCTACTGTGTAGATCTGATGGGCTTTTTTTAACTAAGAACTACAGAGTCTGGGTGGTTATCTCTAAGTGGTATTTTGGGCATTCCCACCATAAACCTCCATAAAATGGTCAGTTCTACTTATCAATTGGATAAATATATAAGCATCCTCCTTAGCATAGACCTTCCATATTTTATAGGGAAAACTTAGTTTATTCTTCATTAGAATAATGATTTTATTTTATGCTAACGCTTATTTGTCTTAAAATAGCTCAGATGTGACTAACACAGTCAGTAATCACAATGTTTCAATTTTTAAATTTTATCATCCTTTCCCAGATTAGCAGTATGTATTGGATGCTGGGCAGGGACAGGGAGCCACCCAGTCACAAGGCTAGCAACCAGTACTCTTGCTTTGTCTTGTGATGTTTGACAGATTAGATATGTTACATGCAGTTTTAACCTGAGAGGGGTTTGGTGAAGCATGACTTTATCATAAGGTGAGGAGTCAGGTATGTAAATGTAATCGTCCCGAGAAGAATATTCAAAGGTCCTAATTACTAACTTTTATGTTCCAAGCATAAAGGAAGTCAGCTGTGTTCTGCATTGATTCTGTGCATCTGGCCCCTGGATTCCGCCCCACTGTAGGGGTGATGTGGACCATTCAGAGTGTAGAGAGTCAAGTCTTTGCCCAGTTGGTGCAAAGGAGACGGAGTAGTAGTAGGGACATGGGGTCATCAACAGTGGGGCAGATGAAACCGAGGCGTCCTGTCCAAGTCTAGCAAGTTCACTGCTGACGCATTTATGGAGTACTTGCCAGGCTGGATTGTCCCCTTGCCAGCAGTAGTCATGCCCTAACAGAGCGTACCATAGCAGAATGATTTCTTAGCTGCACGTTGGTTTTAGTTTTCTCCTAGGACAGTGTTTGTAAGAAAATATAGTAGTGTGAATAGATTTGATAAATACTAAATTCTAAATTAAATTTAAAACTACATCTAGCATAATGGTTGAGATTTTACACACAAAATGTCATGAAAATCTAAATTATGGTTCCCATAATAGCAATAATTCAGCCAAATTGCACATATGTATTAAGGTATTAAAGTTCGCACTCTGTTGTGAGCATGTAATCAACTACGTCTGCATAAGAACACAAGTCATGGGAGCCTTGAGAGCCAGTATTTGTATTTCCTGACTTACGTTCAGAACCTGGTTCAACTGTTGACATTCTACAGGAACTGACAACTTCAGCAAGCACTAACAGTTTAAAAGAAGATGCTTATGAAACATTGTAAATGTTTAGTTATTACTGTGATTGATACTTTTAGAATTATTAAGCATTCATTCTCAAGGAAACTTTCAGACCAAAAGTTTCCCAATACTCTTCCAGTTTTGAGGTTAGATATCTGAAGTTTGAGATGGTCTCATGTAGTCCAGGCTGGCCTTGAGCTCACCATGTAGCCAGTGATGATCCTCCTGCCTCTATTCTGAAAGTATTGGGATTAGAAGCATGTGCCACCTTGCCTAGCCTATATTTGAATTTTGAAAGGAAAAAAATTACTAATGGGCTTGTTTTATTTTATTTGTTGCAGAACTTATACTGGAAAAAGTATATTAGTAAAATATATTGAAACAACACTATCAAAAAGAGCAAAAGCAAAATTGGAAAATATATAAAGAAAAATTGAGTCTGAAAGAAATTACTTGACTAAAGCACTTTGTATTCAGAGCCAGTGTCTTTACTGCCTCCCTAGTCCCATGGAGATTATCTTGTTTGTTCACTTTGTTGTCCTTGTAAGTACTGTGTGTAGGGTTAAAGCAGCTGACTACTGGGTTCTCTACCCTATTACTATGTGTGCTCACGCTTGTACAGTCTCGCCCTCTCCTCTCCCTGTGTGTGTGTCTTAACAACTCATCAACTTTTTGTTTTTATTAAATGTATCTGCTGAATCTGTTTATTAAATATTTCAAATAATAGAGGTTTCTGTCTCTGTTGCTACAGCAACAGTTCATGCTTCTTTTAAACTTGTAGATAGTGTCACTTTTCTTATAGTCACCCTGTTCACACATACACCTCTACTTCACAGTCCCTCCAGCGGACCTGCTTGTCGCTCCATCTCCTTAGACAGGCACCGGGTCCTCATTCTCCAGCAGAGCCACAGTCTCGCTCTTCATTGCATCTTTGCCACCACTATACAAGCATGGTCTTCTCCTCCCTCAAACAACCCATAGTCGTTCTTAAAGAAACTGCTCAGTGAGACCAGTCTGGGCTGCCCTGTTCAGAATTCCAACCCATCTCTTGCCAGTACTCCGAATTTCCTTACCTTAATCTATCACTTCATTCAGAGCACCTTTCATCTGCTAACAGACTGATAGCTTATTGATAGTGAATACTGTTTAATCTGTCACTAGAATCTAGGGACATCACAAGCACATAGGTTCTCGGCAGCTTTTTTGTAATGGGCAAATGAAAGCACTGATGCCAGATATTTTGGAAACAGCAAGTGATGGTTCCAGCATTGAAGTAGTTTGTGGAGGAGAGTTTGGTTCCAGTGTAGCATTTCACAGTCGTGATCTTCATTTTATGTCCATATATTGTCATTTATGTATGTATATATGCAGGTATTATGCATGGCCTTTATAAGATAGATAGGAAAATTAACCTGGAAGCTTTTTTTGTTGTTTTCTGGTTTTGTTTCTTTTGAGACAGAGTCTTACTGTGTAGCGCTGGCTGGCTTAGAACTCACCATAAAGATCAGGCTGGCTTTGAAATCACAGTGCTAAGCTATTTCTCAAGTGTTGGGATTAAAGGAGTGTACTACCACATCTAAGCAGAAAGCTTGACCATATAAACAGTCCTTGAGTACAAACAACTACAGTTGATTAATCTGTATCTTTCTGTTGCTTATTCAATTATCTGGAGCACGTTGCTATATTTTCATATATAAACAGCAGCCATCTCTAATGCACAGTTCTTTCTCTCTGAGCAGAGCATGTGACCGACTGCGTTGTGTAGCCTGTGATTTCCAGATAGTGAGCTACAATGACTATATGTGGGACAAGTCATGTGATTATCTGTTCTTCAGGTATGTTTCTGAAGAGTTTCACCCTATGAAAAATGTACCAAGGGCTTTCATTCCTTGGCTGTTTGTATGTTTTGTTTGTTGGTCTACTTGTCTAATCACATGGTCTCTGACTCACCCTCCTCATCTCTTTGAATCTGTTTGCTGTCAGCCTGCATAAGGATGTGTTTCCAAATGAGAATATAGAAGTAGCCTCACTGATCTTTGTGCCCATTCTTTGCATGCTCACCATCACAGCAGAGCTCTGAGGATGGTGCTGTCCTGCCCAGACAGATGTCACCGTCAAGACTCCATTATCCAGCTTCTCTTCAATCTTGTCTTCCCACCATGGGCTCCACCTCCACTTTAGCTGCATCACAGTCTTTGGTACCTCAGTCTTTCCATCTGACTTTGTAGGGTCCATCTCCTGACACATCTGACCCCATTTCTCTCCCCAAACCCTGCCTGTCCTTCCAAGTGTGCTTCAGCAGGCATCTTGCTTTCTTTGTTCATCACTCTGTTTGAAACTCACTTGTGCACTCGTGCATACAATACAAAATATACAAACACATGGAACAATATAGTTGCAGAAGTTTCACAGTCCTGACCCAAAAAAAGTCTACTGTAGTGCCAGAATCCCAGGTTCAACCACCTACTCTCAGCTTCAACTGTTTTTACTCTCACAGTACGAAAATTAACTTTAAATTCCAGACCCCTTTGGGGGGTTTGTTTTGTTTTGTTTTGTTTTGATTTGTGTTTTACTATTCACTATCTCCTGGTTAATCAAGTGACTAAGCAATTCTCATAAGTCACCAACATGGACATGAATTTTTATAAGACTAGCTAGTGAGACTAGCTAGTGAGATGTGTGTGACATCAAACAGTAACAAGCACAGTCACAGAGTAAGTTTGTGATTGACTTGGTACCTGAGAAACATACAGTGTCTCAGTCTTCCAGAATGGCAGATGTGGTGGTCCACTCTGGAAACTGAGGCACGAGAACAGTAAATTCAAGACCAGACCTTATTACAAGAGAAAAGAGACACCAGTTGATTTACTGTAGATGTTTGATAGTCTCATTTTAGAATGTAGTTTACCAAGAAATAGTCATTACTAGAATTATTACACTGTTAAGACTAAATTAGTAGTTATTACATAAATCAGTGAAAAATACAAGCTGAACCCTCAAGTTACATAAGAATATGTTTAAAAGACAAGAAAATAACAACTAAAGAATATGGTTGTCTCAACCAAGATGCAAGTTACTGATGCATCTGTTGTGTAAGTCCTTAGCATTGCTTCATCCCGTGGACACTCTTCACCTCACTGGCCACTCTTAGAAACTGGGCTCATAAGATGAAGGCATCCAGTCCCTGCTCTAAGAAGCAGTTCTGAGAGGGACACGGCATAGAGAACATCACACCGGATGTGACAGTAAAGCTAGAGGAAAGGGAAGGTGGATATACTTCACCTCCAGCACCCAGAGAGGCCTGGCTATTCCAAGGTAGAGTTTGAATCAGGACTTCATGCATGCTAGCCAACAACTCTAAGAATGGAGTTACGTCCCTAGTACTTAAGGGGTGTTTTAAAGACACAGAGAGAGGTGAAGAAGGATGGTGGAGTGGAGAGTAAGAAGCAGTTTGAACAAGAGCAAGAGATGACAAGAGCTGAAGTAGCATAGAGAAGTCAAAAGGACCCAGGAAAACCTGAGCAATGGTGGCCCACACTGTTAATCCTAGCACTCAGGAGGCAGAGGCCAGCCTAGTCTACACAGCAATTTCTAGGATTTCCAGGACTACACAGAGAAACCCTGTCTCAAAAAGACCTTTTAAAAAAGCTTAGGAAAGCAGTAGTAAGGAGCTTAAATTTAGCCCTTTCAATGGTGACTCACAGTTGAATGCTTTTAATTTAGAGAGAGGCCTATTCAGATTTTAATTCTAACAGTAAGTATAGCTCTGGCTGGCCTGGAACTTACTTAGCAGACCAAGCTATCCTTGAACTTGTAGCATTTTCCTGCCTGTTTTCTAGGTGCTAGGTTTACAAGCACTCATCACCACTCTCAGCTTTTAAGGGGTAACAAACTACCATATCAGGAAAGCAGGCCAGTGGAGAATCATGAGGATTAATGAAGGGGTGTTACAGTACTACAGGAATGAAATGTTATGAATTACAGCAGTGAGGCCATGGAATGCGAGAGGCAGTTAGCATCTTAGTATGAGTCTTATTCGGCTTCTTGGTTCACGCAGAGCACTGTGCTAGTGCCCTTTTAAAGGAAGAAGCTAGACATTGGGTTCCAGGCACTACTGAAACTCTCTGAAGCTCCAGGAGGATTCACAGTTGAAGCCATGAGATTGGATGTTACTACCCAAGAGGGCAGCTTGGAAGAAGCCAATGCAGAGTCAGTGGTTGCTTTGTTAGGATGTTTGGGGCTTACATGGTAAAGGGAAGGATGGCTATGTCAGGGCTATTTGAGCAGAAGGGTCCTGAATACTGATGGGAAAGGAGCCTATGAAGGAAGAGAGACCTTTTAGTGGCAATCTTCTCCAAGTGGCCATTCTGAAGACTACTAATGTCACTCGTCTGAGATGACAGGAATGGGAACAGAATGGGAAGCAAGGAGGCTCACTCAGATACTCAGCCTGTGCCACAACGTGGCAGAAAAGAGTGGCTTCTGACGCACTAGCTGTAGCACACTTCTGTCCCTGGGAAGACGAGCCTGTCAGTTCGCTGTGCTGAACCACCTCCTCTGTGTCAGATTGGGGGCAGTAAGACACTTGGTAGGGTCATGCGTGCTCACTAGGAAAATGAAGATGCCACATCTCCTGGTCGCATTTTTAGAATTAGGATGTGGTCTGCGGGAATTAAGAGTGGTAAAGAATAGATGAACCACAAGGAACCCAGGGACTGATTCCCCAAGGGAAAGCAGGTTGGTTAGTGAATAGAAGGCTTCAGAGTCCATCACATGTTCACCGAGCATAGCAAGCATCTGTGCTTTGTGGTGGCAGGAACATGCTTGTTCTGTTGAAGCTGTACAGTTGTTTCATTATGTTTTTTTACAAGTCAGGAATAAGCATGTGGCTTTCACATACTATAGACCTTTGTAAAGGAAACATAAGCTGGATTTACTGACCATCCTGCCACTATAGCTTAATAAAACTCTTGTATTTGTCTATTAAATCATACGTTCTCCTTAACGGAAAATAATGGCATAATTTATTTCCTAAGCTTTTAAGATAAGCGCTCCTTTTAAAAAATTACTTGAAATATTCTATTGATTCACCTGGTATTGATGATTCCTATTTCTAAAATCTCTAATCAGTCAAATAGCAAATGCTAATAAGTTTAGCAAAATATTGAATTTAGCAGATTGAATAAAGAGTGCATTACCTCCTTTCATTAACTTCGTTTTTCTGGGCTCATTTTTATTCTACTAAAACCATATTATTGTGTTCTTTCCCTAGTTCTCCATAACCCTAGCTAGGTCATTACTGGCCAGGGTGCCACTTCCCTAAACTCAGCCAGTTGCCCAGAAACTCCAGGGCTTTGTAGGTTCTCACCATCTAAATGGTGCCTGCATTTGCACACTGCAGTAGTGGGTGTTATACACAGTGGCCACCAGAGGGCACTCTGGAACCTGCCTTCTGAAGACACCAGTGAGTAACGGCCCTTGGCCACCTCACCTCCTTAGCACATGCACTGCGTGTCACCATTTCTCTTTGGATTGGTTTGGTTCTTTTCCAACATTTTACTTTTAACTTAGCCAGTTTTATTTTCCAAAGATATGTTCATAAACTCATTGCATGAGTTATAAAGATTATAACTGATTTTCTTTTAGTAACTAAACTCGCAGTAATTTCTGTATCCGTATAATGCAAGCAAACCCAATCAGTGGTTATCATTTTAATGATTCTTTCTCGTTACTTCAGCTGTTTTTTTTACATCATTTACACTTCAGGAGAGGTACTTTGTTGCTGATAGAATAAACAAGCAGATCATTTATACAAATGAAAGTCTGAGTTCAGCCTAGAGAACTAACAGACTCGTCTTCCCAGTAATAGAAGTGTGCTACAGCTAGTGCACGAGAAGCCACTGCTCTTCTGCCACTTGCATAGGCCTTTGTGGCACAGGTGAGTGTCTGAGGTAGGAATGAGCTTCCTCGCTTCTCATTCTGTTCTCATTCCTGTCATCTCAGACTAGTGACATCAGTAGGACTTCAGAACAGTCACTTCGAGAAGATTGCCATTAAAAAGTCAGAGAAATACTGTCAGAAACAGACACCTAAGGGTGTCTCCTGCTGGTGTAAACGGGCCAAGGTTCTTGAGTTTTAGTTGAAGAGGCTGCAGGAAAAAGAGAACTTTTTTTTTCTTTTGCATTATTAAACACTAAACAAGGACACTATGCTTAAGCCTGTCTGTTTCACCACAGAAACAACATGCCAGAATTCCACAAACTCAAAACAAAGTTGATTGAGAAGAAAGGAGCCCGGGCGTATGCCTGCCAGTGTAGCTGGAGAACTGTTGAAGAACTCACTGACCTGCAGACAGATCATCAGCTTCGCTGGGTTTGTGGTAAGCACTGAGAATGCAGACCGTTCACATTGCAGAGCTGCACCGGTGAGAACAAGTTCCACGTACCAAGCTCGGGGACCAGTACATAGCAGTGTTTTGCCCTTTGAGGAAAGGCAGCAAATTTTGTGTAAACTATACACATTTTTGAAGACCAAATGGACTGGGAAAGACAGATGTACTGTGACACCTTGGCATTCTTCTTTTGACGTGGACATTTTACTTAGTAGGTTAAAATATCTGTGTTCACCAGCCTATCTCCTTTTAGGGATTGAAATTGTGACATTTCGTGCAAATTTACAGCCTTTCCGGAGCAACTGCCATACTGACTGCTAATGCACTCCAAAGCGTTCGTTCCTCATGTGTCATTGTCTCTAAAGAGTACTGGCAGGGCAGAGAGCTCACCGTATGAGTGCTCGTGGCTCTCCTGTTCTGAGCTGTCATTAGCAGAGACCATAAGTTGAACGTGACAAAAAGCAGACGACCATTGGTTAACTAAGGGGTTGTCAGGAGAACAAGAACATTGGAACCCTGCCTTCTATGTAGCTCATCGTGCTTCACCAACTCAATTCAGTATTATGCGTAAGAGTAATAATGATGTTACCAGTTTTAGCATATTTCCCTCCTTTGCTCATTGAAATATCAAAAGTTGTTTAGTTTTCTATTAGCAAACATCTATTTATATATATATAAGATTTTTGATGCAATTAAAGTTACTAAAATCCTACAAATAAGTCATTGTTGGACTTTTCAAGTATACTCCGTAACTCTAAGTGAGCAGCAGTAACGTGATTTCCAGACGACCCGTGGACTTTCTAATAGTGTCAGCTTGGTCCATTCTTCATTGAAGCATAGAGAACCAATTGCCATTGGGCTGCCGTGGTCTCACTGAGATGGAGGGACTGTATCGTCGTAACAGGTTCAAGGAAAGCGTTACCTCGGATTTACCTCCCAGCCCCATAGACATTTCAGGGCGCTTCTCGGCTGCCAAAATTCTATTCTGCATGCCTACTTTCTGGGTGTGCATTACCTATGTGTGTGACACAGGGCACGCTGAAAGGATGTACATTTCAGCACAGATATGATCTGCTTGCTTTTCTGTTAACTCCATCCTCACCACCAAGCTTTTAAAACCTCTGATTGCTGAAAGCTTTCCCCTAGGCTAGGGGTCTGGCTCAGCGATGAGTGCTTGCATTGCATGCCCAAGGCCCTAAGTTTATTTCCAATAGTACAAAAATAAGAGAGACAGAGAGGCAAGCTTTTCCTGACCACGACACACTTATGTACTTAAAAAACTTTAATTGCAGCAAAAGAGATCTCAAAGTGGCTGATGCTCAAATTTTTGTATTAAGATATATTTACAAATTTTTTCCTTCAATAAACCTATTTACTCCTCAAACTTATGTCTCTGTGTAATTATGTAAGAAACTTGGACATTTTTGATTGACAGTGTGTATTCCCAAAAAATAACAGAGCAGTAGCATGCACATGCATACTCAGAGATGCATAAAGGTTGAGTGTAGCAGTGCACACGCGTAATCCAAGAGAGACTGAGAGACTGAGGAAAGAAGATTGGGAGTTCAAGACCAGCCTGGGCTACAAAATAAGACCCTGTCTCAAAAAGGGGGGAGGGCTATAGAACTTAACAGGTTTGCTTAGCCATAAAGTAGTTTCTTTGGTAGTATGTGCATTTACTGAATGAGAAATTTAAAAATATCTTTTAGAGCTAGGCACAGGGGCTCAAGCATTTACTCTCAGTGCTCAGAATGCAGAGGCAAGTGAATCTCTGAGTTTGAGGCCAGTCTGGCCTACAGAGTGTGGGGGTATGGGTAGAAAGTTATGATATTTTTAGTCTAGTTTGCCTCTAGAGGGACAATATGGAAAACTGAACATATCACCCATTCTATACAGTCATAGTTTCAGTTCTCCAATGTCAGAAATGCATTTACCAGGCCACCAAGGCCTGATAACCTGAGTTCAATCCACAGGACCCACATAATATAGAAAACCAGTTCCTGCAAGTTGTCATCTGATATCCATACAGCACTGTTTCCTGAACACAACACACAACATCCCCTACACACACATACACACACACACACACACACACACACACCCTCACACTCTCACACATGTACCTGTGCGTTCTCTCTCTCTCTTTCTCTCTCTCTCTCTCTGAATAAATGTGGGGTTATTTTTAATTTTAGATCTGATTAACTTTGTTAATCTCAGTCCTCAAAAGCACATTTTAATATAACCTTTTTCTTAGAATTACTATTGTATGCACATGGGTGTTTTGCCTGCTTGCCATCTACTCCTTTTGGGTGTGATTCTTTTTGCTGTAGAGATTTCAGGAATACTCTTAGGTTGCTAGTACGTTTCTTTTTTTTTTTTTGGTTTTTTCGAGACAGGTTTCTCTGTGTAGCCCTGGCTGTCCTGGAACTCACTCTGTAGACCAGGCTGGCCTCGAACTCAGAAATCCACCTGTGCCTCTGCCTCCCAAGTGCTGGGATTAAAGGCGTGCGCCACCACCGCCCAGCTGCTAGTATGTTTCTTTATGTAGGCATTCAGTGCTATGGATTACCACTCTGAGCCACCATGACTTTATAAGCTTTCTGTTGATGTTGATATCCAGTTTTAATCCATGGTGGTCAGATAGTATACAGGGTGATATTTTAATTATCTTGTATCTGTTGAGACTTGATTTGTATCTGAGTATATGGTCAGTTTTGGAGAATGTGCCATGAGGTGCTGAGAAGACGGTCTATTGTGTTTGGGTGATATGTTCTATAAATATGTTAGGTCCATTTGGTTCATAATGTCAGTTAGCTCAGGCATTGCTCTGTTTAGTTTTGTCTGGGTGGCCTGCCTGTCGGTGTGAGTGGGGTACTGAAGTCTCCACTATCAGTGAGTCAATGTATGACGTAAGCTGTAGTAGTGTTTATTTTATAAACTTGGGTACCTTGGTTTTCGTGCACAGATTTTAAGAATTGCAGTGTCCTCACAGTGGATTTTTCTTTTGGTGAGTATATAATGTCCTTCCCTATCTTCTGATTATTGTTGGTTTGAAGTCATTTTGACAGATATAAAAATGGCTACAACAGCTTGCTTCTTAGGTCCATTTGCTTGGAATATCTTTTTCCATTCTTTTACCTTGAGGTGATATCTATCCTTGATGTTAAGATGTGTTTCTTGGATGTAGCAGAAGGAATGGATTCTGTTTTCACAGCCATTCTCTTAGTCTATATCTTTTTAGTGGGGCGGTTAAGTCTACTGGTATTGAAATATATCAATGAGAAGTGTTTATTAATTCTTATTTGTTGTTGTTGTTGGTGGTGGTGGTGGTGGTGGTATGTGGGTGTGTGTGTGTGGGTGTGGGTGTGTGTGTGTGTTTCTCTTTTGGTTTTGCTTGTCTGGTATTATTTATCTCCTATATTTTCTTGAGTATGTTAACCTCTTAGGGTTAGAGTTTTCCTTCTGACACCTTCTATAGGGCTGCATTTGTAGATATATATCGCTTAAATTTGATTTTATCATGGAATGTCTTTTACATTCTTCTCTGCATCTATGATCATTGAAATGTATGCTGGGTATAGTAGTCTGGGCTGGCATATGTGGTCTCTTAGGGTCTCTAGAAAATCCTTACAGGCCCTTCTGGCTTTTAGGTGTAATTCCAATAGGTCTGCCTTCATATGTTACTTGGTCTTTTTCCCTTGCAACTTTTAATATTCTGTCTTTGTTCTGTGTGTTTAGTGTTTTGATTGTTATATGCCACGGGGACTTTCTTTCCTTGTGCAGTATTATTTGGTGTTCTGTATGTTTCTTGGACTTGGGTAGGCATCTCCTCCTTTAGGTTAAGCAAATTTTCTTCCATGATTGTGTTGAAAATATTTTCTGTGCCTTTCACCTGTGTTTCTTCTGCTTCCTCTACTCCTATTATTCTTAGAGTTGGTCTTTTCACAGTATCCCAGATTTCCTGGATGTTTTGTGCCATGAATTTTTTATATTTGGCTTTTTTTTTTTAACTGAAGAGTAGATCATTTGTTTTTCTTTATCCAAGCCATACCCTCCAGCAACGTAACTGTTTTGTTTTTCTTTTTCTTTTTGATTGGTTATTTACTTTATTTACATTTTAAATGTTTTCCCCTTTCCAGGTCTCCCCTTTGGAAACCCCCTATCCCATCCCCCTCCCCCTGCCTCTATGAGGGTATTCTCCAACTCACCCACCCGCCTACCCACTCCCGTCTTCCCTCCCTGGCATTCCCCTATACTGGGGCATCTAACACCCTCAGACCCAAGGGCATCTCCTCCCCCTGATGACCAACAAGGCCCTCCTCTGCCACATATGCGGCCAGCACCATGGGTCCCTCCATGTTAGATTTAGCATTTTCTTTGATCAAAGTATCCTTTCCTTCTATCTTTTCTTCAGTGACTGAGATTCTCTCTTGTATTCTGTTGGTGAGGCTTACCTCTGAGGGTCCTGTTTGAGCTACAATTTTTTCAGATTTCCTTCCGTTTGGGTTTTCTTTACTGATTCTATTTCCACTTTCATGTGTTAAACTGTTTTATTCATTTTTTCCCATTGTGTTTTCATAGATTTCTTAAGGGATTTATTCATTTCTTCTTTAAGGGCCTCTATTTATTCTTAAAGGCTTTTTTAAGGTCGCTTTTCCTGTGCTTTGGCTGTATTGCAGTACTCAGGGCCTGCTGTATGGAGCGGGGTTGCTGGACTCTCGTGGAGAGATGTTGTCCTAGCTGCGGTTGCGCTTTTTCAGTGGCATCTAGGCATCTGGGTTTGGGAGGACTGCAATTCTAGGTGCTGATATCTGGCCTTGTCTTTGTTAGGTAGGTGTTTTGTTCCTCGGTTTTTGTTGCTCTCTCTGGTTCTTAGGAGAGTGTAGTGGTTGTGTGTTGCCTGGTAGGAAATTCTTCTGGGATCCAGATAGGTGTGGACACTTTTTCCCTGGTCGGAATCTTATTATTATATATTTTAATTGACTTACAAAGATAATAGAAGTTCTGGAGAACTTGATAACTCTTGGAGCGATCAGGAACATTGGAGATCATTCAATGAATTTTTTAGGCGAGGTCCTGCTTCTGAAGATGTCAGTAACTTAACCACCAGACTTGGAAGTTGTCACCTCTGCTTAGCCTGTGTACTCAGTCTGCTGTGGGATTCTGTGTTCTTCACAACATACAGAAGTCCTTGAAAACCAGTCCTGGCTCATAATTGTATTGAAGTAAAATAACCTTCAGAAACAGAAAAACAATAGGGAATATTTATCATTGAGAACTTTTTAGTCTTTGTAATACAAGACACTTAGAATAAGATTGTAGCATCAATTGTATAAACCAATCTCAAGTGCTGTGCGGTAAAGAACAACCTTTATGGGATTGAGGCTTCAATTCAAGTTGTATGGCTCAATATTTGGTTTCCCTTCCATGCTCAGCACATTTTACTGAGAAGAGCCACTGGAATAAATATTTGACGGTCATTCTACTAGGCTTTCCTTCCATGTATTGCCTTGGATCTAAGCGGTATTCAACTAGTCTTCTAAAATGGATGAACAGTGAAAATGAGCCACTGCAAGGCTTTTTATTACATTGGAAACCCACCCAGAGATTTAATTTTGTAAATAAATATTCACCAAGAAGAATAATACATGAGAAGTAAAAGGGAAGGGGTGAGAAGGAATCAGCAGAGTATGTGACCAGAGAACAAAACAGAAGGCAACGTGACCCCAAACTCCAATCTAAAGGTAAGAGAGATATATGGGAAAATGAAGAGATCATACGGAAGGAATCCTCATGTATCCTCGGTTTTCAGTAGTACAAGGAGAATTTACAGGTCTCGGAATTTGGGGAATTTTAGAGCAAGTCTCTCTCTCTCTCTCTCTCTCTCTCTCTCTCTCTCTCTCTCTCTCTCTCACACACACACACACACACACACACACACACACACACACACACACACACACACACTCCTATAATTCTTTTAATTAGGATGTGTTTGAAAGACTCCGTCCTGATGGGTAACTTAGGAAATGCAGCTCCCATAAAGGTCGTATTAGTTTTTGTCCTTAACATGATCTCCCATCCACAATCACGCTGTAATTATTTTACTGAAATGATCATTTGTGGAAACTTGCTTGGAATTCATGCCCTCAAGTTATGAAACTTTGAGGATAACAGTGCCCAGCCCTAATGAGGATTGGATGTTAAAACCCCAGAATGTGTTGTGTTAGCTAAATACCACTGATATTCTCAATTTCCATTTTTTTTAGCCTTATATTTCACATAATTAAATTCACTCTAAGTACATTTTTAGTACCCAAGCAGAAAACTGTTTTGAATATCGTTTAAAATAATAAATTATTTTTAGATGACTTATTAACTCATCAAGTTACTTTTGGTGCATGTGTAATATTTTCATAAAATATGTGAAAGAATGTTGGCTCTTAGAACCTTTTCAAGGACAAATGAAGTTTGTCTCTGGAGGTTCCTATCTGTGTGCCATGGACATGAAATGCCAGTGGGGGGCGAAAGAGGGCACAGAGCCCTGGGACTGGAGATACATACACTCTTGAGCCATTGTGTGGGTGCTGAGAACAGAACACATTCTCTGGGAAAGGAACCAGGGCTCCTAACTACTGAGCCATCTCTGCAACCCAGAAGACCTTATTTTTAATACGTAGCTAAGTGGAAAGTACACACGAAGCCCTCTGTGACTGAGCTGTGAACTGTTTTTCATGGAACCAATCTTTCCTTAAACAACTGGCAGACAAACTATTATAACTCAAAGAATGAATAAAGCAACTTCTGAGAGAAGAAATGACAGTATTCCAAACCACAGTTAGATTTTTGGGAAACCTTTATCTACCACAGTGATCAGGACAGCTTCCTTGGCATTTAATTCTTTCCTGGGGAATCTGGTGATATTGACAAGTGTTTGTTTAGTATTGTGTGAAAATGTGGCAGCATTTACACACTCTGTATAACTGAGCAGTCATATTGTCAGATGACCAAAGCACTGCTATGACCAAAGAAGCCATTTTTCAAAAGTTAGATTGGTGGAGTCTAATGTACCAGACTACCCAGAGCTCATTTGATAGGAAGAAACTAGCTTAGTTTTGATATAACATTGAAGAATAGCCAGGATTATTTAAAAAAAAAAAAAAATGGAGCTGGAGAGCTGAGTTGAGAGCACTGACTGCTCTTCCAGAGGTCCTGAGTTCAATTCCCAGCAACCACATAGTGGCTCACAACCATCTGTAATGGGATCTGATGCCCTCTCCTGCTGTGTCTGAAGAGAGCAACAGTGTACTCATGTACATTAAATAAAAATAAATTAATTAATCTTTTTAAAAAACACAGTGTTTCTCTTTTCCAACTGCATGTCTGCATGAAGCCAATTTTCTTCTAAGGCTTCAACCAAAACAACTGAACTCAAAAGATGAATGCAGTGGGGTTGCGATCCAGCTGCCTTCCATTAAGTCAAATATTAAAGAAATTGGCAGACATGCAAAATAAATATCACCCCTTTTCACATGTATTTTAGAAAATTCATTTATTGCCATAAAAATAATTGTAAGAATTTGTGTGCATGGGACTGATTTTCAAGTTTATGTATTTTCAATGTTCTCCTAATTTCTAGTGTCATGTTTCTGTAGCCACAGAGAAGCTCTTGGGGATACCATTTTTAAGAGTGTGAAAGGATCCTGAGACCAAACGTGTTGAGAACCGTTGTACAGTCCTGACTCCCTTGCTGCTCACACCCACCACAGCATAGTGATACAGACTCTTCTTCCCTCTGCTTTTCATCTTGGGAGATTACATGTCAACCCTTCATCATTTCTTAGTGCTATAAAATGTCCCGTCTCTTTCTGGAATACCGGAAGCCACTGTGTTCTGAGTTCATTTGTAAAGAGAGAATTTGGCTTAATGCCACAAGTTTTCTTCTAGCTTCAATGATATGAATGCTGCTCCTTTAAAATTTAAACACTCAAACACACGAGTTGAAGCCTGGTATGGTGATACGTACCTGTCGTTTCAGCACTCAAGAAATGGTGGATAAAGGTACTTGTCACACAAGCCTTAGGACCTGGGTTCAGATCTCTGAAAAGAACATAAAAGTCAGATGCAGCAACACAAATGTGTGATCCCAGCATTTCTACAGTAAGGTGGCTTTAGACTGGGTCGACAGGAAAACATTCAGAAGTGCCAATACCCAGGCCCCAAGTCCAGCATCAGTCCTATTAAAACTTCTCCCCAGGCGCTGGAGAGATGGCTCAATGGTTAAGAGCACCAACCACTCTTCCGAAGGTCATGAGTTCAAATCCTAGCAACCACATGCTGGCTCACAACCATCTGTAATGAGATCTGATGCCCTCTTCTGGGGTGTCTGAAGACAGCTACAGTGTACTTACATATAATAAATAAATAAATAATTAAATAATTAAATAATTAAATAATTAAAAAAAAAAAAACTTCTCCCCTTTATTCTAGTGTAGAACTGAGTGTTCAGTTAGGATTACTTTTGCTGTGATGAAACTCCATGACCAAAAGCTACTTGGGGAGGAAAGGGTTTATTTCCCTCACAGTTCCATGTAACAGTTCATCATCAAAAGCAGTAAGGGAAGAACCCTGGAGGCAGAGGCTAATGCAGAGGCCATGGAAGGGTACTGTTTACTGACTTGCTCATCATGACTTGTTCAGCCTGCTTTCTTACAAAACCCCAGACCAAGCCGGGCAGTGGTGGCGCACGCCTTTAATCCCAGCACTTGGGAGGCAGAGGCAGGCGGATTTCTGAGTTTGAGGCCAGCCTGGTCTACAGAGTGAGTTCCAGGACAGCCAGGGCTACACAGAGAAACCCTGTCTCGAAAAACCAAAAATCAAAAAACAAAAAAAAACCCAAAAACAAAACCAGATCACCAGCCCAGGGATGGCACCACACAAAATGGTACCCAATTAATAATTAAGAAAATGCCCTATAGCTGGATGTTACAGAGACATTTTCCAAAGTGAGGTTCCCTCCTTTAAGGTAACTCCAGCTTGTATCAAGCTGACATAAAACTACCCAGCACACCATGTCTGCTTTCTGATCAATTTAAAAATACACACATTTAAGACAATATTCTGCCATTATTCTAAATAGAACCTTTGTTGCTTAGGGTTTTACTGCTATGAACAGACACCATGACCAAAGCAACTCTTATAAGGACAACATTTAATTGGGGCTGGCTTAAAGGTTTAGAAGTTCAGTCCATTATCAAGCCGGGAGCACAGCAGCATCCAGGCAGGCATGGTGCAGGAGGAGCTGAGAGTTCTACATCTTCATCTGAAGGCCACTGAGCAAAGACTGGCTCCCACATGCTTAGGAGGAATGTCTCATTGCCCACTCCCACAGTGACACACTTCCTCCAACAAGGCCCCACCTACTCCAAGAAGGCCACACCTCCTAACAGTGCCACTCCCTAGGCCAAGCATATTCAAACCACCACACAAAGATTTTTGGCCCCGCCAAGCTTCATGTGATAGCAGGAGACCCAACATGACCCATCTGAAGGGAGCACTCCAAGTACACATGAATGTGTTTAAATGTTTATCATTCCGTACCAGGTGTGCAGCAAGAGAGCCCAGGGGTAGACACTAGTGATCAGACAGGTAGGGCTGAGTAAAACAGGTGGTTTCCAAAAGATTGATCATAACTGGTCTTTTGGGTCCAGGGTCTTTGACTCCCTCAGAACCAGACATTAGAATCCATAGGCAGACTTGAGGCATCACATTATTTCAAACCTGGGGAGACAAGTCTGGACAGATCTCCTTGTGGCTCATCTCTGATTCTAATGTGACCAAAATGGAAACTGCCTTGCTTCATGTCAACCATAAGCTAGAAATACACTACTCCCAGACAGGAAACGGAAAGCGTGTCTCTTAGGACTTCTTTTATAGTCTAAAATTCTTACTGCAGCGCTTCTACTGTGGCTGAGTCACCAGGTTACGTCCCTAGTTGAGGGGGCTGGCAAAAGAGGGAGGCCCTGAAGTCACTTTACCTGGGGAAAACAAGTCACAGAAAAAAAGAACAGACTCGACATGGGTGGCATCAGGGGACTAGACCTACCATTCTGAGCCCTAGAGACTTAACCCAGTCAACTGAGAATCTGGCCTGTAGGAGGCAGACCTGCACCAAGGACGGAATCTCTCTCAGTCTTTGGTCTCTTGGGGAAAGAGCTAGAGATCTAAAAACTCACTCTGGTTTTGTTTTTTTGTTTTTGTCTTGTTTTTTTATCAGATCCCACCTGCTGGTGTTACCAGTGGCTGGCGTTTTGCCCCTGGGTGAAATGTCCTTTTCTAATCCACACAACTGTTTACAGGTACAAAGAGTAAGCATCACTTTAGCAAGTCTCGTGAAGGACTTTGTTGATGCTTTCGGCCCAGATGTGCCTGTGGCCACTGTGGGAAAAAATGGGACAAGTTAGCTGACTCACTTGACTAATCTGTTCCTGCGGCACTTCAGGGTATCTAGGGAGACCTAGAGGGAGCAACAACGTGATTCCTCAGTTACAAGAAGCGATTGGAGACCAGGATGCTGACCTTGGCAGAGTTGAGCTCACAGGCCTTTGAGGCCAGGAAACCGTATCTTCGTGACCTTTGAGCATAAGTGTTCAGCACACCATTCCAAGGGTGCAGCGATGTGGTTTTGTTTTTAAGGTTTTATAATTGCTGCAGAAAAATCAAAACTGATCGTCTGATACTCTCACATTTTTGTGCATGAGAATGCAATGCATAGAAAAGCAGAAATTACTGCCCCAAATGACAAGCACTGTTTACCTGGTGTCTATTCTGGATTTTACAGAAATAAGCACAAACACTGGGCAGAGGTCCTGCAGGGCTTGGAAGGTCTCCTCCTGCTGCCTGTGAGCCACTGTTAATGCTCTTGCCCTACAGAAGGGCTGGACGCCAGGAGCTAAATCCCTTTCAGTGCCTGTGCTTATAGCCAGTTGCTATGGTGTCAGACCCTAAACTCAAGGCCCTGGCTTTCTAAACCCTGACGATACCCTGGACCCAGGATCCCACAGGCATCCTCCAGCCCACAGATCAGCCACCTGCCCCCAAATCACCCCACACCTGCATCTTCACATGCTGCTAGTCTCAATTTGCCACCCTGTTGACTGACAACTGTGCTCCTTGGGTGGGGTCTCCCCTGCCCAGAGAGAATCTCTAAGGTGAAGGCCAGCAGCCTCTCCCCAGTCTGCAGCACAGGTTGTCAGACCTGGCAAAGCCTCCAGCCAATCAGAGAGCACCAAGAGGAAGGCACTGTGTGAGGGGAGGGGAGGGGAGGGGAGGCGGGGTGGAGACTGCACACCAGGCTAACTCATTGCTTTCTCCAGAGATGTCTAAACTCAGGGAGGAACTGTCAATGCCCTTGAGGATGCTCTGACTCCAGTTCTTGGTACGTAAGCTCCACGTGTCCTAAGGTACTCACTATGTGGTTGGTGACATTTCACGCCTTTTCTGAATGGGGCTGGGGCTTCACAGAGGAACCATGGAGAGAAGATTAGTACTTGGAAAGAACTGGAAGTCACATTAGCTCAGGCCATTATCCCAGCCTCTCCATTTACTGATGAACCCACAGGCTCCGAAGGCTAACAGGGCATGCTTCCAGACATAATTGGTATATAACGCTGTAAGCTAAACAGTCTTGGAAATCAAGGACAGCCAGGACCAGTTTCTTTGCTGCCGTACCCTTCTTTTAAGCCTACCTAATTCTATTCCTTTTTGCTTGTCAGCTGTAACCTTCCTTACCCAAGACAGATCCCTCTAGATAACCCCCTAGCCTCCGCACCCCTCTTTCTGCCTCTTTCCTCAATCAACACAAGAAGTCCTGCCAGCCTTTCAGAGACACACACCCTATCTTAGTTAGGGTTTCCATTGCTGTGACAAAATACCATGACCAAAGAGCAAGTTGGGGAGGAAAGAGTTTACTAGGCTTACACTTCCATATCACTGTTCATTATTGAAGGAAGTCAGGACAGGAACTCAAACAGGGCAGGACCCTGGAGGCAAAAGCTCATGCAGAGTCCATGGAGGGGTGCTGCTTACTGGCTTGCTCCCCTGGCTTCCTTGTAAAACCCAAGACTACTAGCCCCAGGGACTTGACCACTCACAATGGGCTGGGCTGTCCCCTGTCAATCACTAATTAAGAAAATGCCTTACAGGCAGATCTTATTGAAACATTCTCTCAACTGGGGTTCCCTCCTTTCAGATAACTCTAGTTTGAGTACCAAGGTGATGGAAGACTAGCCAGCACACCTCCCCCCCCCAACCACCCACCCCAAAGGGAAGCAGCTGGCACACACCATCCCGCAGCTGTGGAGAGCTAATAATGGCTCATGGTAGTTTACACTCTTACAGCTATTTTCTTACTTTTTCTAAAATATTTATTTATTTTAGTGAGGGTGTGTATCCGTGTCTATGTCTCTGCACATGCATTCATGAAGACATGCCGCACATGCATGTGGAGATCAGATGACAACTTGCCTGAATCTGTTCTGTTCTTCACAATGTGAGTTCTAGGGATCAAACTCAGGCCATCAGGCGTCTGAGCCATTTTGCCAGGCCCTTATTTATTTTTTTTAAAAGGTAATAATATCGGTAGGGCTCAGAAATTCCACCTCCATGTTCCTTCCACCCCGACCCCTTCCAATCCCAACTTTTTAAAGGTAATTTTGATAGCTTTGTGTGTATTTTTTCCAGTTATTCTCTAAGCAAATGAGCAAGACAGACAGACAAAGAAAAGACAAGGGGGAGAGAGAGAGAGAGAGAGAGAGAGAGATTAAAGGAACCATAACGCAATGGTTTTTGCTGAGAGAATTTTAGGTACTCTGACAATTTCATGAGCCGCAGAGCTTTTTTTGTGATAGCTAAAAAAAAAAAGCTCCTTACTCTAAAGAAAACTGGAAACATGGGACCCTATCACATGATTGTCACCAACAGACCGCCACCACCGGCTGTCTCCTTTCTAGGTCTGAGACCTCTCTCCGTTTCTTCCCTCATTTGTTTAGCATTCCACACTAGGCACCACGCAGGTCCTAGGCACACATACAGCCCCTGCACCTTTAGTAAAAGGGAAGACAACATAGGCCAAGGCTATGCTGGAATTATTCAATTGCAGTCCCAAACAGTTCCCTACTTAATAATCAGCTGGGTCCTGTAGCCAAAATGTGCAAAGATGGTATGGTAGTTGAAGAGGAATGGCCCCGTAGGCTCATCTACTTGAGCTTAGTCACCATGGAGTGGAACTCTGTCTTCATTGCTGTGAAGAGACACCATGACCAATACAACTCTTTTAAAAGAAAACATGTAATTGGGGCTGGCTTACAGATTCAGAGATGTAGTCTATTATCACCGTGGTGGGGAGTATTGCAGTGTGCAGGCAGACATGGTGCTGGAGGACCCAAGAGTTGTTCATCTTGATCAAAAGGCAGCCATGAGAAGACTGGACTCCACACAGGGCAAAGCCTGAGCATAGGGGACCTCAACACCCACCCCCACAATGACACACTTCCCCCAACGAGGCCACACATCCTAATATGCCACTCCCTGGGCCAAGCATTCAAACTCTCAAGAGTCTATTGGAGCCAAACCTATTCAACCCACCACAAACTCTTTGGTAAGATTAGAAGGATTAGGGGCGATGTGTTCTTGTTGGAGGAAGTGTGTCACTGAGGTTGGGGTTTGAGTCCCATGCCAGTCCAAGGTCTTTCTAGGCCTTCAGATCAGGATGTAGCTGTCATCTACAGCTCCAGTGTCATTCGTGCAGCATACTCCCTGCTATGGGGATAATGAACTAAGCCTCTGAAACTGTAAGCAAGTCCACAGTTAAATGGGTTTTTGTTTTTGTGTGTTGCCTTCATCTTGGTGTCTCTTCACAGGAGTAGAGCAGTAACTAAGACAAATGAGATGGATTTGGCTTCAGGTACAGCCTGATTCAGAGCTTTAATTATGTCAGTGGGAGCCATCCTTTGGTTCTGCATCTCTTGGGCTACTTGTGGTAACCCAAGCTTACATCGTCACCAACTTAGCCTGGTGGAAGTGAGAGAGTCACTGATCCCAAAACCCAGCAGTCAGGTGCCCTTGACCTTGAATGACTATGTATACCACCTGCCCATTCCTGAACCAATTACTAAAGCCAACAGGGATGAATTGTACCCACCGGCCTAGCCTAGGTCACATGATCCACCTTAGCGTCCAGGATTTGGACAATGCTACCCAAAGCACATAAATTGAGAACTGAGGAGTGGCACCTCAAAACAAAATCACTGTAGCCACACACATGTAATTAAAAGCAAGATAAATGACTCAAGTGAACTGCAAAGTGCCAGAGAGGCCTGGCCCAAAAAGAGGCACCCAAGGTATTCCAAGGAAGGACCGGCAGGATGGAGGAGGCAGAGGAATGCTATTTGTAGTCATGGACAGGGAGGCAGGAGAGGGGGAACCTTAAGGACCCTGAAGAGTTACATTAGGTAGAGAGATGACCTGGCAGCTAAGAACACATGCTGCTCTTACAGAATACCAGGGTCCTGTTCCCTGTATCCACCATGGAAAACATAAAACCTCCTGTAACTCCAGTTCCAGGGCTCCAACACTCTCCTGGCCTCCGCAGGGACCTGCATACACATGGTACACATACAGACAGGCAGACATATGTATGTACTTACACATACTTTTTTTTTTTTAAGTTATAGTTAAGCGAGGCATAGTGGCGCATGCCTGGAATACCAGCAATCAAGAACTGGACGCAAGAAGATTGCTAGTTTCAGACCAGCCTGGACTGCTCTGTTTCTTCTTGCTCCACTGGCCCCACACTCTGAAGCCTGCAAGTGCTCCCTGCTCAAGCACTGAGGAGGCTCACAAGAAAGAAGCTGTAAGAGGCCGACAGCAGCCGCGGGCACCTGTTCCTTCACCTTAGCAGACAAGTCGGAGGCTGGCCAGGGAACTGAGTGTCATCATCTACAGGACCTAAATTTAGAAACACTATCCCTCCTCTTGAACCCTCTCCTGTATACATAGAAGCCACCTCACATCTGGAGAGCTACCATGTGAGCTACCGCCAGGACAGGTCCTCTCACAGGACTTGGGGTCATGAACAAGCATGGGAGAAAACAAGGAGCTCCCTGGACCAGGAGAGAGTAGCAGAGGAGACAGGCTTGGGCGGTGCTGGAAGCCACTGGACCGTCACCCAGACTCCAGCTGTGGCATCCCAGGGAAAGGTTTCATACATTGTTTGCGGCGTGTAACTGCATCAGCACACATATGTGGGAAGGTGGGAAAACAAGCTAGGAATGTGAGTGAGAACCACATTTACTGCACTCCACAGCCAGGGCTGGGAGGACCCTGTCCCTATACCCTCCCTGTGAACTCCATGCCCTTTCTGACACACTGAAGCTGCCTAGCTCATGTGTGTGTGCTTTAATTAAATGCTGCTTTCATTATCCTCCGGGAGAGGGTCCCTGCGTAAAAGAAGCAAAGAGGTTACCAGTCCTTAGCCCGAGTCCTCAGATGTGAAGCACTTCCTGTCTCTTGGGTCAAAGGTTAGTCCCAAGCCCTGCCGGGGAAGTCAGCTTCCTCTGGTTAGTCAGTTGCTTGTTAGGCATAGGGTCCAGTTTCCCCTTACAACCCCAGGATAGGGCAGCTGCAAGCACACATCTGTGCTCTGCGGGTGGGCCAGCCAGGCTCACACCAATCCTCTTTTGTACAAAAGGAAGGAGATAAAGCCTCCCAGGAGCCCCAGTGTTCTCTGCAGAGTAGCTTCTGCACAGTTACTGCCGTCTGCAGGTTTTCATTTGTTAGCTAGAAAATTAGCTGTCTCTGAACCTACTCAGGTTCTCACCTGAGAGCAGCCATGCCCACCCCTGGTCACCAAACCTCCTACTACATCTCAGGACTCTGTGCAGACTTCCTCTTTGGGTCTGGGCTAATTTAGTAAGCCTCAACTTTCTTTCTTTCTTTTAAAGATTTTATTTATTTTATGTATATGAGTACCCTGTCGCTATCTTCAGACGCACCAGAAGAAGGCATCAGATCCCATTACAGATGGTTGTGAGCCACCATGTGGTTCTGGGATTTGAACTCAGGACCTCTGGAAGAGCAGTCAGTGCTCTTAACCGCTGAGCCATCTCTCTATCCCAAGCCTCAACTTTCTGATTTTTTGCAAGAGCCATGAAAAGTCAGCCTGGGCTTCTTGCTCACCATAGCTCACAGAACACCGCATGGAAGCCACCCCAGCCAACACCAAATGCCATCTGAGAACCTCACTCCAGCATTGCTGGGAGTCACTCAACACAGACATCAGTCCCATTCTCCAGCATCCGTCATCTGTTCTTTTTTCTTCAGACGTCCAGTCACATGGTGGAAAAGGCAGAGAGCTCTTTAAAATCAGATCTACCACATGTCCATGTGACAATTATTTCTGAAAGTCAAGGGACTGTCTACCCTATATCCATTGGAATTGAGAAAGGACAGGGACAGAGAGAAGAGCCAGAAAAGGGTGGCCTCCTCCTCAGTGTACTTCTCACTGACAAGCCAAAGGAATGACCACCAAAGTTCTTTCTTAATAGTAAAACTGAGGCACAGCAAAGAGCCACCAGTTGCCATTAATCATTCAGAGGCCATGCTTACCACTGTCACCTTGCTTACTAAGCATCAGACTACCTATGGCCTTCTTAAAGACAAACCCTGGCAGGGTAGTGGTGGCGCACACCTTTAATCCCAGCACTCAGGAGGCAGAGGCAGGCAGATTTCTGAGTTCGAGGCCAGCCTGGTCTACAGAGTGAGTTCCAGGACAGCCAGGGCTACACAGAGAAACCCTGTCTCGAAAAACCAAAAAAAAATAAAAATAAAAAGACAAACCCTGGTTGACTCACCTCCCAGGCCCCAAGCAGTCTGTCTCTAGGGTGTTTCTCTAGATAAAAGGCAACCACTCCTGAGAGTGTGATGACCCCCTCCCTCCCCTCCTGCAGAAGCAGCTTCTCCAGCGTGTCACTTCACCCCGGCAGGGTCCCCTGCACTTCAGAAAGTGACCTGGCAGCAGAGTAGCAAGCTTGGTGTGGAGACATTCAGGTAGGAAAAACTCTTCAGGGAGATGGAGGTGTCCGTGGGGTTGAGGAAGCAGAGAGCAGGGGGATGCTTGGAGCCCTGTCATTCACAGTAAACTGCCTGGGGCATCCTCTGGGGTGTAGATTTTGGGCCCCACCCATGTCAACATGCAGGTCACTGAGTGATTCAGACAGGAGACAGCGAAGTCTGAAAACCATTGAGTCCACAGAACTCCGTGGGTGCTTAGATCAGATGCAAGGCCTCCTGGTCATTTCCCTCAGACTCCCACACAGTGGCCATGAGGAATCAATGCCAGTAAGCAGTTATTTCATGAGCAGTTAATTCTGGTAGTAGCCCTGAGATAGGTGCCCTTTTTATCCCCACTTTACAGGTGAGGAAACTAGACTTAAGGAAGCTAAGTGTCTTATCCAACATAAAAAACTAAAGGAGCTAGGATTTCATTCAGGCTCCTTGACCTCTGTGTTAGCTTTAGTTGTCATCTTGATACTCCAGAATTACCCAGGAAGAGAGTCACAGAGAGGGATTGTCTAGACCAGGTTGGCCTGTTATGGTGGTTTGAAAGAAAATGGTATACACAGAACCATAAGAAGTGACACTAACAGGTGTGGACTTGTTGGAGTAGGTGTGGCCTTGTTGGAGGAAGTGGTCACTGGGGATTGGCTTTGAGGTTTCAGATCCTCAGTCACTTTTTGCTGCCTGCAGATCCAGATGTAGAACTCTCAGTTCCTTTTCCAGCATCATGTCTGCCTGCATGCCACCCTGCCTCCCACCATGATGACAATGGACTAAACCTCTGAACTGTAAGCCAACCCCAATTCAATGTTTTCCTTTATAAGAGTTTCGAGAACTAAAAAAAAAAGATAGTTGCCATGGTCATGATGTTTCTTCATGGCTTGTGGGCAAGTGTACCAGGGATTGTTTTGATTATGTTAATTGCTGTGGGGAAGATTGCCCACTATGGGTGACACCATTCCCTGACAGGGGACCCTGAACTGGATAGTGGAGAAAGTGAACTCAGCACTAGTAGACACACATTCTTTTTTATTATTATTATTTCTGTCTTCTCTATGGATGTAATGTGGCTAGCTGTTTTAAGTTTTTGCCAACTTGATTTCCCCACCATGATGGACAATCTGGAACTAAAAAGAAACACCCACCCCCAACTTTGTCAGAATAGTTATTTTATCACTAAGATAACCTCCAAACTTACCTGCTTAGGGTAAGAATTATAGCTTCTGTGTTGGGTGTGTTAGGGCACTCAGAGACAGGAGGACTGTGAGTTTCGGGCTAGCTTGAACTACATAGTAAGACTGTGGAAAGAAAGGAGGGAGAAAGAGGGGGAGAGAGGGAGGGAGGGAGGGAGGGAGGGAGGGAGGGAGGGAGGGAGGAAGGAAGGAAGGAAGGAAGGAAGGAAGGAAGGAAGGAAGGAAGGAAGGAAGGAAGGAAGGAAGGAAGGAAAGGCTACAGCTTCTTTGCCTTGGGGATTGCAAGGCTTGAACAAAGCCTCAATCAGGCTGAGCTGGAACAAACTTGCTCTGAGACTCCTGGGACCTCCCTGCAAGGAAAGAGTGGGCAGGTCTCTGAGCCACTCCCATGAAATGGAGCTGGACATGGTAGCCAACACGCAAGCAAATGCCTTGTCCGGGCTCGTTCTCCAAGCTGATCAACAGCCCTGTGAGCCCAGATATGGCTCTAGGACAAGAAAGGAATCCCTCAGGTTCACAGCTCTGACCCCTCCAGGAAGAGTCTCTGTGTAACAACTCCCAGCTCTACCCCAGGAAGCTTGTCTCCAAACCTCACTCCAGAAATGCACTTTACCACGGCTGCTCTCACGGAAGCCAGTGCCAACACAACTCTTCTGTGATATTTGCCCAACAGCTCCCAGGAAACTCAAAGGCTGCAGGCTCTGGGCTGCCACAAAACAGGGCACATTTCTGCAGCCATCTGTAGCGCATGCCCATTGACCGGATAGGGTGATTTATATACTGCACCGCCCTGCCTTAGCCCATAAGTAAGCTCATGTTGATTTGACAGCTGTGAGTACAGAGGCCAGTCACTAAGATAAAAGTCAGACCTTGAGCTCCAGGCAGCACTTTTGTGGTTTTGCATCTTCCCCACATAGCCCAGGTTGATGGCAGATTCTGATCCTCCTGCCTCAGTTCCAGAACACCAGGATATCAGTGTGTGATGCTGTGTCCAGGTCTGCATGCTGCTTTTAAACTACACGTGGGCAGCCGGCTTCAGCCATTTGATAAAGTTCTCCATGTGTCTGAGGGTAATGTTGACTGCAAGGGTGACTTTTCCACCTCCCTTATCCCTCCAGCAAGTCGACTTGTCAGGAAGAATTATCAGAAGCAGCTCAGGACAAATGGCTAACTGTGGTGCCTATTAAAGAAGGTGCACACTGGCCTCCAGGCTCACTCAGTACCTGAGGCTCCTCTCAGCTATTCTCACTCCCCCAACCCTAAACTTCTCCAGCTCATGGTCTCCCCCACCCCAGCTTCTCAGTCGTATAGAACCTCGACATTTTGGTCATGTGCTCTCGAGGCTCTCTCTTGGACTCTTGGCCCCTCTCTTGCGTTCTCTCTCTCTCTCTCTCTCTCTCTCTCTCTCTCTCTCTCTCTCTCTCTCAACTCCACCCCACAGTTGCCTGGCAACAGCCAGGTGGGCCTGGCCCACTATAAAAGGGGCTGCTTGCCCTTCCTCTCTCTCTTTCCTCTCTTGCTCTTGCTCTCTTGCCCCCTTGCTCCCCCTCTCTCCCCACTCCCTTCCCCCCCTCTCCTCGTGGTCATGGCCGGCCTCCACTTCTCTATTCTCTACTCCTCCACTTCTCTACCTTTCTCTGCCTCTCTTAACTCCCCTCCCCATGCCCTGAATAAACTATTCTATTCTATTCTATTCTATTCTATTCTATTCTATTCTATTCTATTCTATTCTATTCTATTCTATTCTATTCTATTCTATTCTATTCTATTCTATACCCTGGTGCGGCTGGTCCCTCAGGGGGAAGGGATGCCTCGCCTTGGGCCCGCCCTTCCCCCACACCTCACCACACACACCCATAGAACATATATATCTGCTTATCTTTTTATAAACACCCCCCCCATGGCCATATTTAGTCTGCTACATTCTCTCCCTGCCCTAGACTCTTCCAGATGCCTTTGGCTGCACTCCCTCATATCTACAATAAAAACCTTCTCAGCCATACCTTGGAGCAGCCATGTCCTTGCGGTGTAACCCGATGCTGCTCATACCTTGTTCTTTCATAAGACACGGTCCCTAGAACAAAATATAAGCTGAACAGAATAGGGTGAACTGAACTACTCAACAAACATTTACCAAAGTACTGTGTGCCAGATCGGGTATGAGGCGCAAAGACCACCAAGATGAAAAGACACAAAACAAATAAAACCTACATCATACACATGGGGGAGAGTGCATTAATTCAGTGCTTGTAGCAACAGAATACATAATATGATAAAATATGGAGAAGGGACACTAGAGGCTCCAAGGGGAATGGGTGGCAGAGACAGTGACCACTACAGCAGATGCAGAATGAGTAAGGCCGGACACCAGGGAACGCTGCCAACTAGAATGGCTGCTACAGGGAAGGGAAACTGAAACACGAAAGAACCGGGGCCTAGTTTCTCTAGGGCTGCAGGAAAGCAGCATTCTAGAGAGTCTGGGTTTCCTAATAGGTCCTCTCATCTCCATGCTTACCGCTGCCCAGGGCAGAGCCATTCCCAGTGTGTGACCACCGGAAAATTGACCTGCTTGTCCCTTTCTGCAGGACCAGTGAAGAAGCCCAGCTGGACATGCTCAGTGTCCTCCCAAGTCACCAATCAATGTGTGGGTCCCCAGTCCCAGGAGGACAAAGGAGTATGAGAAGCCCTGGCTTTTCTTCTATGCCAGCTTTTGGGATAGTCTGAAACTCTCCAATCAAGATATACAGAAGACACTGGGAAACCATGCTCCCATGACCTGATCCAAACAAGGTGCTTAGAGCATTAGTAGTTTGGAACTGCCTGCACATAAAAAGTCTGCCAAGTAGCCTGGGTCATGCTAACACGGACCTTGTTGACTGTGGCTCTCCCAAAGGAATGAAGGGCAAAAGACACCAACACCAGGAAGGCCACCAAGCTGTGTAAAGTAGAGAGAGGGTGACAGGCTTGACACGAATGGCCTAAAAGGAGGTTCACCTATGGAGCCTCCCTAGAACTCCAGGCTAGGTGGCACAAATGGAAAGAAAGGAGAGGGAATTCAGAATGTCTAAGGGGTAGCACTCAGGGCCACATGACTGGTGGCATGGAACAGACAAAAGGAAGAGAGACTTCAGTGTGACCCGGGGTTCCAGGGAGCTGACTAGCAGAGGAGAAGTCACTTCAGGATATGTGGGCCTAAGGTCTGAGATATCTATGTAAGCTGTCAGGACAGAAAGCCATCTGGAGGAAGGCCTTGGAGTCAGGTGACAGGTACATCTCCCAGTTGATGGGAGCCTGGAGCAACTTACAGCAGGACAGCAACACCCAAGACAGGCTTTCTCCCTGCTTCCTCCCACTCCCAAGGAACTCCCTGGGAACTGCAGGGAGCCATCTTAATATTTAGCATCCCCTGTTGTGATGGCTATTCCTGGTTGTCAACTTGACTGCATCTAGAATGAACTACAATCCAGGAATGGAGGGCACACCTGTGATCCAGATCTTGAGGCTGGAAGACATAGGCTTCTGACCTGGATCCTGACATGAGATGACACAAGCTTTTGATCCAGATCTTGAGGTGTACTGACCATGAAAAGCTTAGGCCTAGGCAGGGGCCTTTAATCCCAGGAGACAGGCAAGCAGATCTCTTGAGTTCAAGGCCTGGGACAGAGCAAGTTCCAAAACCAGGCGTGGTGGTACACACTTTTAATCTGGGCCACGCCTTCTGCTGGAGGCCTACACAAGGACAATGGAAGAAGGAAAGCTTCTTCACCTGCTTGCACTAACATGCCAGCACATCTGGTGCCTACTTCTTTAGGATTCCAGCTTATACAGAAGACCAGGTGAAACGCCTACCCTCATGGAGTGAGCAACTACTAGAGTCTTGGACCTCCCATTCGCAGTTGCCCATTGTTGGGTTAGTTGGACTGCAGCTTGTAGTCATTTTAATAATCTCCTTTAATATACAGAGACATTCCCTAAGTTCTGTGATTCTAGAGAACCCTGACTAACATTCCTGCATACCCACCATTAGCAAATTCTGGCGCTTCCTTGAAAGGGTGGCCAGAGCCTTGCCTGAGTCACCTTCTACATTGTTCTCAACACAGATACAACCACCATTGTCTCTTGCCTAAACTGTTGTCATGTGTCTTCCTGTCTAAGCCCTTGAACTATTCTTTTGTTTGTGTGTTTGTCTGTTTTTATTTTGTTTTTGTTTTTAGAGATCGGGTCTGACTGTTAACTCTGGTGGTCCTGGAGCTCACTGTGTAGTCCAGACTGGGCTGAACTCACAGACATCCTCCTGCCTCTGCCTCCCAAGTGCTGGAAAGGGTTTATTTCAGCTTACACTTTCAGCCCATCACTGAAGGAAATCACTGCTTGCTGGCTTACTCTCAGTCTTGCTCTCTGAATCATGCAAGCTTTCTTATACACCCCAAGCTTAATTGCCTAGGGATGCTGCTGCCCACAGTGGGCTGGGCACTCATACATCAGTCATCAATCAATGCAGTCCCTTCTAGACATGGCTACAGGTAATGTAATCTGGGCAATACATTCATTGAGATTCCCTCAGATGACTCTAGGCTATATCAAGTTTCAACTTGAAGCAAACTAGCACATCTCAGTAACTGCCTTGTTTAAAATGTCAATTCCCAGGCCCACACAAATTTCCTATCCTTAGCCCCCTATATCCTCCTCTGGACTGTGTGCTCTGATCTACCTGCAAGGGTTTGTCTGTGTCCACACCCCCTTCATGCCCATCAAGGAACTTGTTTGATATGATGGTGAGGTAACAGACCACACCTAGCTCTTTTTCCCTGACAGATGGATTTGGGCAAGGCTGTCCACTAGGCCCCAAAATGCCTAAGCATCCCTGAAGAACTGGGTAGACTTGTCTTCAGTCAAGCCAGAAAGTCTTGCTGGGATGTAGACAGTTGCTAAAATCCTGGAAACCCAGGGGAAAAGCAGCTGCCACAAGAGACTGGACAGTAACTAGAGAAAAATAAAGTTAGAGGAGCAGAGAATTTCCAGGAAGAACGGATTGTGTATTCTGCCTCAGTGGAGTCCATGACAGTAGGAACCTTAACCATCTCCCAGGAACAGTGAGATCATGAACCAGATAGAAAAGGACAGAAGCCCACCAGAGGGGGTCGAGGAGGTGGATAGAGGAGCAGACAACTTTCTCCTCCAACTTGGCTGTGGAAGAGTACAGGGAGGGGATTTTGGGGTGAGCAGTGGAAGAAGGAGTGTCAGGGTCTCGTCAGGTACCCCAGGTTGACCTGGAACTCTCTGTAACCATCTTAGTTTAGGGTTACTATTGCTGTGATGGGACACCATGACCAAAGCGACTTGGGGAGGAAAGGGTTTATTTGACTTACATTTCTGTATCACTCACTGTTCATTACCAAAGGAAGTCAGGACAGGAACTCAAACAGGGCAGGAACCTGCAGGCAAGGGCTGATGCAGAAGCTATGGAGGGGTGCTGCTTACTACTCAACATGACTTTCTCAGCCTGCTTTCTGATGGAACCCAGAACCACCAGTCCAGGGGTAGCACTACCCACAATGGCTGGGCCTTCCCATCAAGAACTAACTAATGCCCTACAGATGGATCTTATGGAGGCGTTTTCTCATTTGAGGCTCCCTCCTCTTAGATGACTTTAGCTTGTGTCAAGTTGACATAAAATTATCCAGCCCAATCCCTGACTGGTCTTGAACTCAAGCTCAAGAATCTTCTGCCTCAGCTTTCAATGTGCTCAGATTATAGGCATGAGCCATCATCCCCAGCACCTCAGAAAGTTTTGGAAACTTAGACAAGACCCATATATTTGTGTCCAGGGAGGAAGCCACCAATGAAGAAGTGGGGACACAGGAAATTGAAATGACACTCAAGGGAGCAATCGCGCAGAGAAAGCAGGAAGGTGACAAGTTCAGTCTTAGTTCAGTGAGTGGAGCACACCTCCTCAGAGTCCCAGAAGAGCAGGACTAGTCTGAGAAGCTTATAGGTGGTGAGCAGAAAGAAGAGGAGCCACACCAGAGGACATCTGCTGCAATCAGGCTAGGTCCTCTTCTAAGTTACTCCACAGCAGCCCTTCAGGGGGTGCCTCACTCTAGGAGACTTCATCTTACCAGCAGGGTTTTTTGTTGTTGTTGTTGTTTGGTTGGTTGGTTGAGTTTTGATATTTTAAGACAAGGTTTCTTGTGTGGCCTTAGCCATCCTGGAACTAACTCTGTAGAACAGAAGTTCTGCCTGCCTCTGACTCCTGAGTGCTGAGACTAACAACATGTAACACCACTGCTGGGCTTGAAAAGGCAGCTCAGGAACTTTGGGATATTCCACCATGGCCCCGGAGAACATGGGCACTCCTCCTCCCCTGAAAGAAACAGGTTAGAGAGCACGTAGGCTAGAAGGGAGGGGCTGATTAAGCCCCTACTACCTCATTCCCTAAAGACCAATCTGTTTAAAAGTCACACTGTTCTGCCAATCACATTGTATCTAATGGCTGCTGCTCTAAAAGCTATAAAAGCTCACTGATGGGCTGCATGGGATCGTTCTCTCCCTCCTTGGTGTGCAGGGCAACCCCAGCATGCTGGAACAATAAATTCCTGTTGCATTTTGCATTGATCCCCAACTCCATGGCGTTCCCTGAGGAGAGAGGGGGTGTCTCCAGGAAGTTAAGGCTCCCCAGAGTCTTACAGGCTTACCAGCAGCTTTTGACTCCATTTTGAATGAGGATGACTGCAGCCCCTGGGTGGACAAGAAACCGCACCACTGTCAGGAACCACATCCTGCACAGACTCTTAAGTGACTTACTCCTGGGAACACAGAGGGAGTCATCCTATAGTTTTACTGAGGAGAACTGAGACTGTGAGGACACATAGGCAAATTAAAATTCTATCAGGAAAGCCAGGTCTTGTTAGCTTACAGGTGATTCTGCTAGGCTCCTCCCAGGAACCTAGCAGTGGCTTAAGTCATGACCTGTGCTGTCACCAGATGCAGGTGGCCTGGCAGCTTATAAAAGGACCGCTTGCTACCCCAGCTCTCTCCCACTCTTTCTCTCTGTTCCCACATGTCCCCTGCCGGCCTCTCTTTCTGTTCTTCTCTGTCTCTCTTCTCTGCCCTCATGGCTCTGCTCCCATCTGTCTACCTCTACTCCTTCTCTTCCTCACTCCCTTCTCTTCCCCAATAAATCTTTCTTGCATCAGATCTGTCACATAATGTGATTTCTCAGAGGGAACCTTTATTTAGTATTCTTAAACACTTCAAACCCCCTTCTAGCCCACAGACCAAAGGTAGGGGAGAAAATGTTAATAGGTAAAGGGCATTGGGAACCTGTTTAGAAGTAGTTCCTTAAGGCGATTCTATTCTTTATTGTCAGGACACCAACAGTCCAGTTCAATAACAAACACCAAAAGAGGATCAGTAGCCATGGCACTATCCAGCAGAAACAGCAAGGCTCCCGCTGGATCAGCACAAGTCAGTAGAAGCTGCCAGAATCAGCCAGAATACCACAGGAAGCTCTTTGGCGTATTTATCTCTATGAAGTGGAGACCAGCGAAGAAGAGAAGTGTTACTCAGCATAGCAATGGAAGCACCTCCTCTCGATGTTTGTGGGGTTCCATTTATATTCTTTCTAAACATCACAGGCCCTCTCAAGAGTCTGCTTTCATCAAAATATCACATGCCCTTTCTCACAAGACGGCTTCCAGGAAAATATCACATGACACAACTGGGTTGTTAAAGAAACCAGAAATTTCCACTTCACATCTTGGCTTGGGCCCACCAATACCCTTACCCCTGCCCACTGCCACATTCTATTTCATAACAGGCATAAGAACTTATCAGACACACTAGACCAAGGAAGGGTGTAACTCCCTCTCCTGGACCCCACAAAGTGAGGAATGCCTAAGACACAGAGGGCAACCATAGAAACTATCATCTGATTGATGGTGTGTTCATCAAGGGCGAGGGACCCCAGCTTGGCCCCGCCCCCTTTGTTGAGGCAGCCTGTGCAGACTATTTGCTTGTTCACCTGTTCCCCAGTCTGACTTAGCCCTTCAGAAGGCCTGTGTCAGCATTCCTCTTCCAGGGTCTCACAACACCTGACACACACACCATCAGTACCTGTTACTCTCTGTCCACCCCACCTGCCACATCCCATACCACCTAAAGCAAGCTCTTTGAAGTTGAAGACCGTCTCTTCTCTGTGTGTTTGCAGAGCTTGGCACATGACATCCGTCTGTGTCAGTGCCTTAATAACTGTTTACTGAAATGTTCAATGGCCAGGACAGAGCAACGTGGCATTTCAATATATACCTTCCTAAACACTCACAAAAACTATTGTGTATGTTAAAAGAAACATGGATAACACCCCCAATAGTTTTTCATTGGAACACGCCAGAGTGCTTTCTATGTGGTCATCCCTTCCACGGGCTTTCTATGAAACCCAAGCCATGCAGGGTTTTGCTAAGAAACTGGATTAGCGTAGTTATATATGGAACTGTCCAGCAGTTAATCAGTGTGAATTAAAAATCACCATTGAAGATAGCCAAACAGCTCACCCTGGGGAAGCCAAGACTCTGATAGCATCTCAGTTGCTATTGGTTCTGAGAAGGATCAAGGGCTCACACATCCTCTGTGGTTGATCAGAAATGTGAATGTTTGCACTAGCAAGCATATGAGTGCCAAGTGTGTACTATGTGCTAAGTATCTATCCGAGGACCGGGTAGTTTATTAAAGAGATGAGGCCTCTGCGGTCCCAGGTTTGAACAGAGATGTCAAGGTCACAGAGATTAGTATTAGAGGTGACCAAGGACTTGCTTAAAAGCATTTTCATGTCTGACAACTCTGACCTATAGAAATAAAAAGAGAATATTGAAAATTGTGTTTTCTTTTCAGGGAAAAAAATAGTGCTGCCTTCCTCCTGCCACCAGTAGGTGGGTCACAGCCCTTACACATACCCTGTGCCCCAGCCATGCTAGGTGGTCATCTGCTCCAAATACATTTTGGACCTTCCCTATCTCTGCTATTCCTTCTTCTTTTTTTAATTTGAGGGAGGGGGAGAGAGAGTGTGTGTGTGTTTATGATTGGGGGCAGGGTGTCTATGTGCCATGGTGTTTGTGGAAATCAGTTTTCTCCTTCAATCTTTTCCATTATTCCTTTGCCGAGCCCCAAGTCCTTGTGACAGGGTAATGGAGATAACACCCCTATCACTTCTGTCCACATTAAATTTCTGTTCACCTGGCTGCAGACTACAGTTTCTGGCCTCTGTTTTTTGTTTCTTGAGACAGGATCTCACTATAACACCTCACTTTGCAGCCCAGGCTAGCCACCTGCTTCTGCCTCCCAAGTGCTAAGACTAAAAGTGAACACCACCACTTTCTGGGCAGTGGTGGTGCCTGCTTTTAATCCCAGCCTTCAGAAAGCAGATGCAGGCATTTATCTATGAGTTCCAGACCAGCCTGGTCTACAGAGCTAATCCCAGGACAGCCAGAGTTACAGAAAAACCCTGTCTCAAAACAACAAAAGAAAAAACAAAACAAAACAAAAAACAACCCTAGTTTCACACCTGGTTTTGGAGGTTTTGTAACCAGAAATGGCCAGATAACAAAGTACTAGCCACGAGGACATATGAGCCCCTAGGTCTGTGTTGTGTACCCATCAAACCTGTCATCAGCCTTTCCACTCTCTGGAATTCCTATGTGACCATGACCAGGCCATGGCCTTATACAACTCCTACAGAACAATGGAGCAAAGCAACAAGACAGAGCAGCCTGGTGACCTCGTGGCACAGAGCCGCCCCACCAACCTCCATTTCCCTCTGTGTGCATTATCACAGGACAGAGAAAGACGATCCCACCTGGTGGCTGATCTCTGCACCTTAGCAAATCTAATCCTCTATCATCCGCCTTCATGAAGCTTCCCCATGAGCTCTAGAGTGTGAGCCTCAGTGACAGAGCTCACACTACACTCACGTGACATTGTAGTGGCCTGTGCGTAAATTAGACTGTTGGGAGTGGCTGTAAGATTGTTGTGGCAAGGCTACCCTGATGTCTTCTGTGATATCCAGCAATTAGCAGTGTCCTGCACACAGCAGTCTGTGGAGAAGAATGAACCAACAGCACTTACCACTTAGATTCACCTTCTAGAAATGAAACAAAGATGGCGGCAGTGAAGTCAATGCATAATGCATTTACAGAACAACACGAGAGAATGCAGCTACCAAATAAGGGGCCTGGTGTGCTCGACTGAGACGAGTAATTCTCCAACAATAAATGTGTTGGAGTAGCAAAGTTTGCAGAGAGTTCATGCAAGACACAGGCGGCTACTGAGGCCCTGGCTACAGTCTCTCTTTCATGACACCACAACCCTTGGAGATCCTGGGGGGGATGGCCACATAATTCTTCTACAGCCTAGATAACCTCCACTGGGCAGTTGTCCTTAGAGCCAGGCCTGTGAATACTGTTTCTCAGAGATACTTGCCCCAAAGACAGGTACTAATATTGTTCCAGCAGACCATAGGAAGGAGAGAGTATTTCACGGGTCCTCAGAAAAACACTTTATACCGGTGATTACACTTCTGGGCTTGGAGCCAACTTCGCCACTTAGCTTTTGTGCAAACTTAGACACATGATCACCCTGTATCTTCATGTCTTCCCTATAAAACAGACACAATAGAGCCATCTCATGAGGCTGGTGTAGGATTTAGTTTCTCCATCAAGAGACCTAGAACCTTGCCTAGTAAAGAGCACATGACAGTCATGTTATGGTTAGTGGTCACTAACATGTTTGTCTTACCTGTCCTCACCCCTGCAGGTGGCTCACTCCACACAGTGTTTCTGGTCAAAATAATAATAACCTTCCAGGCAGGGGTGGGTGGGGGTGCTGGGCCTGTGTCCCAGGCAGACAGGAAGCTGAGCAAGAAGTATGTTTGAGTTAAGTTTGACAGACACAAAGAATGGAGAGAGGAAAAAGGTGGGTTAGCTATTTTTCTCGTTGGAGTGGAAAGCACAAGTAAAGGGAGAAGAGGTTTCACAGGGCTACAGTTTGAGAGAACAGCCCGTGGTATCAGGGAAAGCACAGTGACTGGTCACATAGCATCCTCAGTCAGGGATACAGATAGAAGAGTGCTGGTACTCAGCTCACTTTCTCTTATTTTTAATTTTTAAAAAATCATGTGTGTGAACTAGGCATAGTGGTGCACACCTTTAATTCCAGAACAAGAGAGGCAAAGGCAGGCAGTTTCTGAGTTCAAGGCCAGCCTGGTCTACAGAGTGAGTTTACAGAATGGCCAGAGCTGTACAGTGAAGACCCGTGTCAGTTAAAATAAAGTGTTTGAGGTATGTGTGTGTGAGTGTGTGTGTGTGTGTGTGTGTGATCCCAAAGACTTGTGAGCACACACAGATGTACACATGCCACGACATAAGTGTGTGTGGGTGAAAAGACACCTTTGGGTATCATTAGCCACCTCCCAACTGGTTCGAGACAGGGTTGGTTTTGTTCATCACTTCAGATACCAGGCTAGCTATCCCATGAGCCTCTAGGAAGTCTCATGTCTCTGCCTCCAGTCTTAGAATATAACATTCAGTGTTACTCAGATCCTCACACTAAGTGCGAATGTTGCCCACCGAGCTGTCTCTCAGTCCTCGTTCAAGTGACTCTTCTTTCTCCCTTAAGCCTCCATAGAAAACCCTCACAGACACACCCACAAATGTCTCTTCTGAGTGAATTCAGATTTTGTCAAGTTGACAATCAAAATTTACCATCCCAGAAGGGAAGGATCACAAAGGGGGAAACAGAGGGAAGGGAGGACAAAGTCTGGTCCTCAAACCCCTGAGGCAAAGACGAACAAAACAACAAAGAACAGGCAGTGGCTTCCTTCCCGGGAAAGCTCCTTAGCAAGTGCCAGAATGTTCTGCTTGCTGAGCAGCACCTAGGTCTCCAGTCCCAGACCAATCCTGTTGCTGTTTGATAGTCCCTTCTTTCTCCCCTAAGCTGCTTCTTCCACAATACTGAAGAGAAAGAAAAAAAAAAAGGTCATGGTCCCAACCACTGACCTAGTATGTGGGACAAATGTAGTTCTTTGGTCCAGTGTGACAATGGAGGGAATCCAGGAAGAGGAAACAGACTATTCCCATCCCTGGGCTGGACAGTCAACTACAAATGAGGTCCAGAAACCCTCAACCCCAAGGATAAGGTCACCAAGCACTCCAGTAGGGATAGAGGGGTCTGGAAGTGCCACTCCTTCCAAGACTTGGCACACACAGAAGTCCCAAGTGTGACTTTGAGCTGGGCTAAGGGAGCGCTGTTCCTGGAGGTAGTTGAAGCTGCCACAGCTCTCTGTTCCTACACTATAGTGCTGTCTACAGGCCTCCCGAGCACCTCGGAGCTCGACAGCAACCCACTACACCCCGTGAACTTTCTTCTGAGTCAGGCTGGATTACAGGCTGGCTTCCACCACCCCCTCATCTTAACCAACACTGGTTTCTCCTCACACCTCCTTCAGTGGGGTACCTCAGCATTCCAGTTTCTTCCTTCCCAGACACTTAACACCTCCTGAGCAGCTGCATACACTTAGACCAATAGCTGGTACCACCTTACTCTTTACCTGTGAAAGGAGGAGGCTAAGAGAAGAAATAGGCAGGCCCATGATGGAAAGGGGATCATATATATATGAACACACTGTTGTCATCTTCAGACACACCAGAAGAGGGCTTTGGATCCCATTACAGATGGTTGTGAGCCACCATGTGGTTGCTGGGAATTGAACTCAGGACCTCTGGAAGAGCAGTCAGTGCTCTTAATAGCTGAGCCATCTCTCCAGTCCCCTACATTACTCTTAATAGATCTGTGACCTTGAATAATTTGCTGAATTCATTCAATCTTTTTATTTTTATTATATTTTATATTACTTGAGACAAGGTCTCACTTACATGTTCCGAGGTTGATCTGGTGCCTGCTCTGTAGACTGAGCTGGCCTTGAGCTTGTGGCAGTCATCCTGTCTGTACTTCCTGAGTAGGATCACAGCCATGCACCACCATGACTAGCTCAGACATTTGTTGAGCACCTTCTGTGTAATCAGAGACTAAGTGTGAGCCAGGTTCCTTGTCTGTATAAAACTGTACTGCACTGGGGTATAAGAAGCTTAGCATGGTACCTGATTCACAGGAAGCAGCCATTACATTCTAGCTGTTGCTATTACAATAAACCAAGTGTCAGGGGACAGGATTTGACCTTTTTAAAAGATATTGTTCATTATTTTTTATGTGCATGTGTGTGGGTGCACACCATGATGAATGTATGGAGATCAAGGACAACTTGTACAGGTCCTGAAACTCAAACTCAAGACATTAGATTTGGTTCCTTTCCACAGCTGAGCCTTCTCACTGGCTTGGGATTTGTTCTTAACACGCAAGCATGTAAATCTGGGACAACAGCACGGTACCATGGAGAGCAAAAGAAACGAACACCTCGTCTGCTTCACTCTTACCATCTGCGAGTTGGATGGTGTTTTTGATTTTACAAAGAAAAAAGAAGTTAATACAGAAAGGTCAAGGTCGTGGCTGGGGATGTCGCTCCTTTAGAAAAGTGCTTCCCTGGCACGATTGAGGCTCCGGGCTGAGCCCCATGCTGTATAAGTGACAATTGCTGATGTGTACAAAGTGCAGTTCCAGTACTCTGTGTGGAGTCAGGAAGTCCACATTTTAGACTAGCCTCCAGGTGCCACCTTCGGTTCCTGCCATGGCTTTCCTGATGACAGATTACAAGCTGTAACATGAAATAATCCTTCTCCTCCCCATATTGCTATTGTGCAGTTTAGTATTTTATCACAGCAATAGAGCCCAGAAGACAGATATCTGTTGCTGTGACAGACCCGACTGTGGGCTTTCTGGAGGATTATGGGAGGATTCTGGAACTTTGGCTAGAAAAGCCATTGAGTGTTCAGAGCTCAATGCTCTATAGATAATAAAAGATAATGCTGAGAGCTATGCAGATGATGGAGACCTGGCTCACGAACTTTCAGAGGGAAGTTTGAGAGCCACTTAAAGACTCTGTCAGGGTTTGATATTTTGAGCTTTAAGAACCTGAAGAATTGGCTGTGGTTGACTAGAGACTGGCACCAACGAAGTTAAAACTTTGTTTTACTAAGATGATTGGTGCTAGTTAGCTGGAACTGACCTGTTAGTGGTGATTAAGAAGAGACCAGTATCACTGAGGTGAAATCTCCTGGGAAAGGTTTCCTCAGGTCAGCACACAGAAGCCATGATCCAGAGGGGCTAAGGCCATACCTTGTGCTGGCAGCCAAACTTGGTAATGTATATGAGTCTCCCAGGTACTGACTTTGAGGCTGAGGCTTCACACCATGGGTACAGCCTCAAAGGGTACAGTCCTGCTATCAAAGCCCCAGGACTGATGGGGCCCTGGACATGAGTTGAGGTCTGGCACCATATGGCAAGGTCAGACTCACTGAAGAGAGCTCAAGAGAAGCTATTGGTGAAGGTACCGCCTAGTGGCAGAGACCCCAGCATTTTGGAGATGCCAGGACCATAGGATGATCACCAAGGACATCAGTAGCTGTGGAATGGAGCTGATCTGAGCCTAGGAGGCAAGCTGTATGTGGACAGTAGAGCCAGAGAAGTGCTATGCCAAGGCTCTTTGGAGCCCAGCCAATCATGAGTGAGACCCAGATGCTAAGCATTGAGCTCTTCACACAACTGGACTCTGGTTTTGCTTTAATTTGATTGTGATTGTGCCCTGGGTCTTCCCTCTTGGAATAAGAAAGCATTTAACTTATTTTTTTATTCTACAGGATTCCACGGTTAGACTTGGGAATTTTATAGAGATTTTAGAATTTTACAGACTTTGGAGATTTCAGAGAAAGTTTTAGATTTGCAAAAAATTTTGGATGGTTTTTTAAAGAGACAACTTTTAAAGCATTTGAATGTTTGAAGACTGCGGAACTTTTAAAGTTATCTATGTTTATATTGTGATATTATATTAATATTAATGTGAGATCTTGGAGATGAACAAGCAAATAAGGTTATGGCTTAACTGTAACATGCTTGAGTTGACTAGGGTTATATTGTGCTGGCTAATTTTATGCCAACTTGACACAAGCTAGAGCCATTTTAGAAAAGCAAACTTCATTTGAGAAAATGTCTCCACCAGATCGGCCTGCGGAGAAGGTTGTGATACATTTTCTTGATTGATGATTTATGTGGGAGGGACCAGCTCATTGGGGATGCTGGGATAGTCGTCCTGGGAGCTGTAAGAAGGCAGAGTGAGCAAGCCATGAGCAGTGAGCCAGTTAGCAATGCTCCTCCACAGCTGCATCATTTCCTGCCTCCAGATTCCTGTCCTGACTTCCTGGACAATAGACTACAACTGTAAGATAAAATAAACCCTTTCCTCCCTTTATGGTCATGGTGTTTTATCATAGCCATAGAAACCCTAATTAGCATACAGCCTAAAGCTGTGTCTACTCATCTGACCTTTTCTATATCTACCCCTGATCTCCTCAGACTGCCTCTCACTTCCTTATGTTCCCACAAGTCCATAAAGTTTTTTCTGCTTCTCCATCCCACCTCCACTTGTGGGTCATCAGGCCTGGGGAGCAGGAAAGGTGATTGCCAAGGGGAGGAGACATTCGCCCACATTGCTAGAAAGAGATGGGTTCCCTACAAAAGTATTCTGGGTGCCCTGTGAGTAGAAAGCATGCATGCAAGTATGTGTGACCTCTCCCTGACTCTCCTTCCTCTGAGCTATAGAAGAACACAGCCTGCTGGAGTAACCAGTGGCGGCCACAGAGAGCCCTGGTGCCAAGTCAGGTAGCCCTTCCTAGTTCTTATGCTTCCTCTTGTCAGGATGGCTTTCCTCATGACACCACGGTCCCCTGTTGGCTGATTCTTTTATACTAGAATGCAATGGGTCACATGTTGGAGAGTACAAAGCACACGCACAGCTGAGACCAGAAAGAGTGGGAAGAGATAAAGTTACTTCCAAAGGGATGCCCTCTGTCTTAGTCAGGGTTTCTATTCCTGCACAAACATCATGACCAAGAAGCAAGTTGGGGAGGAAAGGGTTTATTCAGCTTACATTTCCACATTGCTGTTCATCACTAAAGGAAGCCAGGACTGGAACTCAAGCAGGTCAGGAAGCAGGAGCTGATGCAGAGGCCATGGAGGGATGTTACTTACTGGCTTGCTTCCCCTGGCTTGCTCAGCTTGCTCTCTCATAGAACCCAAGACTACCAGCCCAGGGATGGCACCACTCACAAGGGACCCTTCCCCCCTTGATCACTAATTGAGAAAATGCCTTACAGCTGGATCTCATGGAGGCTCCTTTCTCTGTGATAACTCCAGCTTGTGTCAAGTTGACACACAAAACCAGCCAGTACACCCTCCATGAACAAAGGAAGTGTGGGGATTTTATTCAGGCAGCCCAAACGCGGTTATAGAGGCGGGGCCCATTCCTGAGCAAGCACTGTGATTTAGGAAGGAAAGACGGGTGAGGCATCGTGGTGCACACCCCTAATCGCAGCCCTGTAAAAGGAAATGAAGATAATCCTCTGCTACACAGTGAGGTCAAGGCCAGTTCAAGCTGACCCCTCACCCCCTACACACACCCCAAAAAAGGGATGGTAGATACATCTTTGGGCATGCTTAGCTTAAGTTTAGGGAGGGGGTGTCTAAAAGGTTAACGGGGACGAGAATGCTCTGATCGTGCATCATAAAATTTTGAAGATGTATTTACTAAATGTTCCTGCATCACTTACCTTCTAAATGTATACTTCCTTGAAATGTATGGGGACCTTGGTCCTTCTCCCTGCCAGTCTCTTCAGCAAAGGCATGAGCTGGCCTCTTAGTGTGTCCATCTCCTTTGAGAGTGTGGGTGGCTATAAAGCACCCTCTCCACAGATAACCACTGCCATATATGGAAAGGAGAGGCTCTTGGCTTGTAGGGTTAGAGGTCCTGAGATAGGAAGCCTGCCCCAGATTATCTGAATGGGTCCTAACTGCCTTTGTAGGTCCTTTTACAAGAGGCCCTTTGACCTAAGCAGAAACTGTGGCTGGAAGCTAGGGGATTTACAGCAACCAGAGGCTGGATAACTAGGGACCACAACATGCTATCACCCTGACTTCAGCCTAGAGATGCTGATTTCAGACGTCTGGCCTCCAGAACTCTGACGGAGATAAATGAATGTGGTTTTACACCGCCCAGTTTGTCCTAATGTGTACCGAGAGCCACAATTCAGCAAACAACCTCAGCAGATTCGTTTCCATATATTCATTTGACAAACGTTTACTAGAGGCCAGGCACTGTGATAGGTGCTGAGGCATAGCAGTAGGCAGGGCTGAAATTCAGTGACATGGCCACCTGAAAAATGTGCTCTGCATAACTACAGTGGAGGTGGGGAACAGAGTGGTCAAAGCACCATACAAACCTCATACACCAGAAGCAATTCCTGTACAAATCGTGCACAGGCATATTCATGGTGGCAGGATTTACCTGAAGAAAGCAAAGCTATCCAGAGGCCAGTCACACCCCAGGAGCAAGGGTCAGGCTGTGGTGTCTGGTAGGGAAACTGAGCTCAGAGCATTCCCCTGCAGGCTCACACACAAACAGCTACAGGGAAGCCCTACCATGCTTCCCAGTGGGATTCGTACTAAGAGAGGTTTTTTCCACATTAACTCGAGAAACCAGCCATGCGTAATGCACAACCAGCTTCAGGGTGAGGTCATGACTCTGGCGACGCCTTGTTCAGATGCATTAAAACATGTTGCTGCTGGAGGCACACACATCAGGCAAACACTGTGCCTCCCATGTGCCAATTGGTCACCTCAGGCGGGCAGTGACCTCATGAAACCAAAGCTTGGTGAGTTCCTAGCACTAACCTGGCATTAGATGACACTTGAATCTGCAAAATATTTGTTGATCATGGATGGGTGCAGAGCTCACTGGCTGAATCACTGAGACATCGGATGAGGTGGGTGGGGCAGGTAGTGGGTGTGGGGGCGGAGCACCCCCACACTCATTCCATGACCCTGTAAACCCCAGTCCAGGAGACTCGCCTTTCAGAGGCTAAACCAGGAATAATTCTCTCTCTCTCTCTCTCTCTCTCTCTCTCTCTCTCTCTCTCTCTCTCTCTCTCTCTCTCTCCCCCCCTCCCTCCCCCTTCCCTTCCCTCCCCCTCCCCCTCCTTCTCCCTCCCCCTCTCCCCCTTTCCCTTTACCCCTTCCCCTCCCCCTTCCCCCCTCCCTGGCCTCTCATATGTACGTTCAGAGGGCATTAAGTATTTACCAGGCACAGAGGCACAGACCTGCAGTCCTGGCATTCATGAGGCTAAGATGATGAGATCCAGGCCAACCTGTGCTACACAAAGAGACCTTACTTCAGAGTTCCTCTCGGGAGAGGGACATTTGAATCATAAGCATTATTCTGTTGTTTCTGTAAGCAGTGAGCTCTGCATCATCTTTGCAGAGTACAAAATACCGTTGTTGATTTCCTTTTATTGAAAATAGATTTTTTTTTCCTCATGTAACATAACCTGATTAAAGTTTCCCTTCCCTCTGTCCCTCCCAGTTCCTCTCCACCTCCCCTCCCTTCCAGATCCACTCCCTTTCTGTCTCCTGTTAGAAAACAGGCAGGCTTCTACAGGATAATGATGATATAAAGTATCATAAAGATAAAAGAACAACTAACACACTGGAATTGGACAGAGCAAACAAAGGGAAAGAAAAGAGCCCAAGAGAAGGCACAGAAATCAGAGACCCGCTCACTCGCCCACTCAGGAGTCCCACCAAAACACTCAACTGGAATCCCTGATATATATGCAGAGGACCTGGTGCAGACCTGTGAGGCCCTGTGCATGCTTCCTCAGACTGTGAGTTCATACGAGCTCTAATCACCTTGATTTAGAGGGCCTTGTTTTCTTGGTGTCCTCCATTCTGTCTGGCTCTTACATTCTTTATGCCTCCTCTTCCACTGGTTTTCTGAGGCCTGAAGGGAGAGATAAAGGCATCCTGTTTTGGGCTCAGTGTTCAAGGACTCACTCTCTGAGTAATGTCTGGTTCTATCTATGGCAGGAAGGAGCTTCTCTGGTGAGGGCTTACTGCAGGATCTGGTCTCAGGTGACCCAAGCAGTGTCAGGTATGGGTTCCATCTCATGGAGTGGGCCTTAAGTCAAGTCAGATATTGGTTGGCTACTTCCACAAGCTTTGTGTCACGACTGTCCTAGCATATCTTGCAGGCAGGACAGATTGTGTAGCTCAAAGGGTTTGTAGCCAGGTTAGGGTTTACATTTCTATTTTGGTAGCATTTGAAGTACCTTCCTGTGCCAACGTGTAAGTGTGAAGGCTCTATGTAGGCACCAACTCAACTTCTCCTTATTCAATGAGTTGTATAGGTGTTATCTTCAGCGTTGAGGCCTTGTGGTCAGTGTGTGAAGTCTTGGGTTGTTTGAGAGTTCCCATGGGACTCCTTTGGCCAACAACTCAATTAGATGTAACCCGATCCCAGTATTGGAAGCTTGATTTGGTGACAAGAGATGTCCAGTAGGGACTCTGCCCCTCCCATTATTTTGCAGTTTCATTTAGATCACTTTCGTATATGTATATATTTTAGGAAGCTTCTGTTGTGCTAGGTTTCTATACTACTCCACAAATGGCCCTTACCTTTAGCTGTCTCTTCCCAGATTCCCTCCCTCATTCCCTTCTTCCACTCCTCTTGATCCTCCCATTCTAGCCCCTATCCATCCATAGCTATCTATTCTATTTCCCTTTCCTTACGAGATCTATCTGCACCGCCCATTGGGCATTACTCTATACCTAACCTCTGAGGTCCTACAGGTTGCAGCTCTCTATCATCGACATAGCAGCTAATATCCACAGATAAGCAGATACATGCCCTATTTGTCTTGGTGAGTTGAAATATCCCATTCAGGATAACTTTTTTCTACTTCCATTCATTTACCAGTGAATTTTATGATTTTTGCTCTTCTTAACGACTAATACTATATTGTATGAATGTATCACATTTTCTTTATTCATTCTTCTGTTGAGGGACATCTAAGTTGTTTCCAATTTCTGGCTATTGTGAATAGAGCAGCAACGAATGTGGCAAGTGTCTCTGACGATAAAGCATCCTGTGGGTATATGTCCAAGAGTGCTGTAGCGGAATCCTGAGGTAGATCAATCCTCGTGTCCTGAGGAACCGTCACACTGGTTTCCATGGTGGCTGTACACGCTTTCACTCCCACCAGGAATGGGTGAGTGTTCCTCTAACTCCACATCCTCGTCAGTATGAGCTGTCACTTGTTTTATTGATCTGAGCCATGCTGACAGGTGTAAGACACAGTAGTCCTGATTTGCATTTCCCTGATGAAAAGGACGTTGAACACTTAAGTGTTTCTCAGCCATTTCAGTTTCCTCTTTTGATAACTGTTTAGCTCTATAACTCATTTTTTAATTGGATTATTTTTCCTGATATCTAGTTCTTTTAGTTCTTTATATATTTTGAATATTAATATTAGCCCTGTAGAAGATTTGTAGTTGGTAAAAGTCTTTTTTACATTCTGTAGCCTTCTGCTTTGCCCAAATGATGGTGTCCTTTGCTTTACAGAAGCTTTTCAGTTTCATAAGGTCCCATTTATTAATTGTTCATCTTAGTGCTTGTGCACTTTCTGAACAATGGTCTGTTCAGAAAGTTGTCTCCCATCCCAAGAAGTTCAAGGATATCCCCTTTTCTCTTCTGTCAGGGTCAGTGTAACTGGTTTTATATTGAGGGCTTTGATCCATGTGGACTTGAATTTTGTGCAGTATGGATCCATTTAGATTCTTCTACATGCAGCCATCTAATTTGACTACCACTGTTTGTTGAAGATGTTTGTCCAGTGTGTATTTCCAGCTTCTTTTGTAGAGTGCAAGAAGTTCTTATGCACACAGATAAGCATTAGAAAAACCAGGAAAAGTTAAACAGGAAGACTTATCTCTTCTAAGGAAGGAGATGTTTGCCTGTCTTCCACTCAGAACGCTGGGAAAGGATGTAGTTTACAACCTGGTGATCTTTTGCTATCTGGAGAGCCAGCCTTCACCAGAATGCTGCAGAATTTTGTTTGTTTATCCCAGACTTCCCCAGACCCCAAATCTTGAACATTTCTTCCTGGTCCATAAAACCCATCCTTATGAGAGATGTCACAACAGGCTAAGTAACTTCTGTGTTATCTTAGGTCCACGCCAACCCTGACTCCCAAATGTGTTGTGTTACCTCAGTCATCCTAGACTCTTATCTTAGCATTGTTTCTGAGTCAACAGAACTCATCTTTATGGAAGAAGCCATATGTTCTTTGTAAAGAGTTTTAATGTAAACATGTCTTAAGGCTCTTTTTTTTTTGTACACACAGGACTGAGTTAATTGTCAATTTTAATACAACTGTGCTGTCCTTAAATATGGCTAAAATAAACCACCTAATGTCAGGCTCCAGAACGTTGGGTCAGCGCTGGCTAACTAAGTCAAGCTGAACCGAGTTTCATTTCTACCTCTGCAGATCGTTTCACTGACGACAGTGACACTTACAGGGATCCCTACATTTTCATCAAAAATCAAGAATCAATAGGTGTATAGATTTATGCTTGGGTCTTTAATTCAATTCTATTGGTCAGTGAGTCTGCTTTGTGCCAATGTGATGTGTTTTTATTATTATATCTCTATAGCACCATTTGAAATTAAGGCTACCTCGATTTTTTGTTTAGTTTTTGTTTGTTATTCAGGATTGTTTTAGCAATCTTGGGGTTTTTCTGTGTTTCCATATGAAGCTAAGAATTGTCCTTTCAAGATCTGTGAAGAATTGTGTTAGAATTTTGATGAGAATTGCACTGAATCTGTAGATGGCTTTAGGTAAGATGGCCATTTTAATCCTGCCAATCCATGAGCAAGGGAGATCTTTCTATCTTCTTAGGTCTTCTTCGATTTCTTTCTTCAAAGACTTGAAGTTTTTATCATATAAGTCTTTCACTTCTTAGTTAGAGTTTCCTAAAGATAATTTATTGTATTTGACGTTATTGTAAAAGGTGTTTCCACGATTTCTGTCTCAGTCCATTTGCCATTTGTATAGAGGAGGGCTACTGATTTTTGTGAGTGAATTTTGTATCCAACTACTTTTCTGAAACGTTTATCACCATAGGAGTTTCCTGGTGGGATTTTAGGGTCAGTTATGTATATTATCATGTCATATGCAAATAAGGGTACTCTGAATTCTCCCTTTCCATTTCTCTCCCCTGGCTCTCCAGCTGTCCTACGGCTCTGGTTCCGACTTCAAGTACTGTATCATCGAATAGGTATGGAGAGAGTGGACAACCTTGCCTTGTTTCTAATTTTAATGGAGTTGCTTTGAGTTTCACTCCGTTTAATTCTATGTTGGCTATGGGCTCACTGTAAACTGTTTTTATCATGTCTAGATATGTACCTTTTATCTCTAGTCTCTCCAGGCCTTTTTTTTGTTTTGTTTTGTTTTGTTTTGTTTGAGACAGGGTTTCTCTGTGTAGCCCTGGCTGTCCTGGAACTCATTCTGTAGACCAGGCTGGCCTCGAACTCAGAAATCCACCTGCCTCTGCCTCCCAAGTGCTGGGATTAAAGGCGAACGCCACCATTGCCCGGCCCTCTCCAGGACTTTTATCATGAAGGGGTGTTGATTTTTGTCAAAGGCCTTTTCTGCATTAATTGAGGGGACAATGTCATTTTTGTCCTTCGGTTTGTTTATGCGGTGGATTACACCTAACGATTTACAAATGTTGAACCACTATCACTGTGTCTCTGGGATGAAGTCTACTTGATCATGACGGGCAATTTTTTTGATGTGTTCTTGAATCCCGTTTTCAAGTAGTTTACTGAAACTTTTTACATCTATGTAATTAATTCTTTCTTTGTTAGGTCTTTATGTGGTTTGGGTATCAAGGTAACTGTGGCCTTGTAAAATGAATTGGGCAATGTTCTTCCTATTTCTATTTTGTGGAATAATTTAAGGAGTATTGGCATTAAACTCTTCTTTGAAAGTCTAGTAGAATTCTGTGCTAAAACCTGACCCTGAGTTAGGAAATTTTAATTCCTGCTTCTATTGCACTAGGGGTTATAGTTTAAATTATTTATCTGATCTTGATTTAACTTTGGCAAGTGGTATGAATGGAGAAAATTATCCATTTCATTTACCTTGTCTAATTTGGTCGAGTACAGGTTTTTAAGTTCTGTCCTGATGACTCTCTAGCTGTTGTTTTGACGCCCCTTTCATCACTAATTTTGTTAATTTGAATATTCTCTTTCTATATTTTAGTTAACTTGGATAAGGGTGGCCAATCTTGCTGATTTTCTCAAAGAACCAACTTTTTGTTTAATTGATTTTTTGTATTGTTTTTGTTTGTTTGAAAATGTTTTCAGCCCTGGGTTTGATTATTTCTTGCCACCTACTCCTTTTGTGTGTGATTTCTTCTTCATGTTTTAAAGATTTCGAGTATGTTGTTAAATTACTAGTATGAGATTACGCCCATTATTTTATGCAGACACTTAGTGCCTTGGACTTGCCTCTTGGAACCATCTTCAATGTATCCTATAAGTGTGGGTAGTTACATTTTCACTTTCACTAAATTCTAGAAAGTCTTTAATTTCTTTCCTGGATTCTATCTTGACCCACTTTTCATTCAGCAGTGAGTTGTTCAGTTTCCATGAGTTTGTAAGTTTTCTCTTGTTTCTGTTGATGTTGAGATCCAGTTTTAATCCATGGTGATCAGATAGCATACAGGTGTTATTTCAATTTTCTTGTATCTGTTGAGACTTGATTTGTATCCAAGTATGTGATCAGTTTTGGAGAATGTTCCATGAGGTGTTGGGATGATGGTTTATTCTTTTGTGTTTGGATGAAATGTTTTGTAAATATCTATTAGGTCCATTTGGTTCATAATGTCAGTTAGCTCAAGCATAGCTGGATGACTGGTGTCTATTGATGTGAGTGGGGTACTGAAGTCTCCACTATCAGTGTGTGAGAAGCAATATGTGATTTAAGCTGTGGTAGTATTTCTTTTATGAACTTGGATGCCTTTGTGTTTAGTGCATAGATGTTAAGAATTGTAATGTCCTCATGGTAGATTTTTTTCCTTTGGTGAGTACATGGTGTCCTTCCCTATCTTCTGATTATTGTCAGTTTGAAGTCATTTTGACAGATATAAGAATGGCTACAACAGCTTGCTTCTTAGGTCCATTTGCTTGGAATATCTTTTTCCATTCTTTTACCTTGAGGTGATGTCTATCCTTGATGTTAAGGTGTGTTTCTTAGATGTAGCAGTAGGGCTGGATTCTGTTTTCACATCCATTCTGTTAGTCTATATCTTTTTATTGGGGAATTAAGCTCATTGATTTTGAGAGATATCAATGAGCAATGTTTATTGATTCCTGTTATTTTGTTGTGGAGGTGGTGTGTGTGCATGTGTGCGCCTGTGTGTGTGTGTGTGTGTGTGTGTGTGTGTGTGTGTGTGTGTGTGTGTGTCTCACCTCTTTTGATTTGCTGTTTGCTGTCTGGGATTATTTATTCCCTATGTTTTCTTGTGGTTATTCTCTTTAGGCTTAAAATTTCCAGCACCTTCTGTAGGTCTGGATTTGTAGATAGATACTACTTAAATTTGGTTTTATCATAGAATGTCTTCTCCAGTTATTGTGACTGAAACTTTTGCTGGGTATCTGTGGTTTCTTAGAGTTATTAGAACATCTGTCTAGGACATTCTGGCTTTTAAAGTCTCTATTGAGAAATCATGTGTTATTCTAATGTGTCTTTTTTCCATATAACTTTTAATAATCTTTCTTTGTTCCTTATGTTTAGTGTTTTGATTATAATGCACCAATGGGCTTTCTTTTCTGTTCCAGTCTACCTGGTATTCTTTATGCTTCTTTTCTTTTTTTTTTTTTTTTTTTTTTTGGTTTTTCAAGACAGAGTTTCTCTGTGTAGCCCTGGCTGTCCTGGAACTCACTCTGTAGACCAGGCTGGCCTCGAACTCAGAAATCCGCCTGCCTCTGCCTCCCAAGTGCTGGGATTAGAGGTGTGCGCCACCACCGCCTGGCTCTTTATGCTTCTTATACCTTTATAGGCATCTCTTTCTCTAGGTTAGGAAATTTTTCTTCTATGACTTCATTGGAAATATTTTCTGTGCCTTTGACCTGTGTTTCTTCTTCTTCCTCTACTTCTATTTTTCTGAGATTTGGTCTTTTCATAGTGTCCCAGATTTGGGATGCTTTGTGACAGGAGTTTTTTTGTTTTTTTTTTGTTTGTTTGTTTGTTTGTTTGTTTGGGTTTTGGTGGGTTGGGTTTTTTTTTTATTTTTTTTATTTTTTTTAGATTTAACATTTTCTTTGACCGATGTTTTGTATTTTGTTTTCAATGCCTGAGATTCCTTTCTTCCATCTCTTATATTCTATTGGTGATGCTTGTCTCTGAGGTTCCTGTTTGACTTCCTAAATGTTTGACTTCTAGATTTCCTTCAGTTGAGTTTTCTTTATTGATTCTATTTCTACTTTGAGGGTTGAACTGGTTTGTTTGTTTTGTTTGTGTTTTCATATATTTCTTTAGGAGATTTATTCATTTCCTCTTTAAAGACCTCTATTATGTCCATAAATGGTATTTGAAGATCTTTTCCTTGTGCTTCGGTGTGTTGCAATACTTAGGGCCTGCTGTGGTAGAGTTGCTAGGCCCCAGTAGAAACATACTGTCGTGACTGTTATTGATTGTGTTTTTATGCTGGTGTCTAGGCAGCTGGATTTGAGATGACTATAATTTTAGGTGCTGATTTCTGGTTCAACCTGTGGGTATTTTGTTCCTTAGTTTCTGTTGCCCTCTCTGATTCTTAGGAGAGTGTGGTTGTTGTGTGCTGCTTCGTAGGAAATTCTTCTGGAATCTGGATAGGTGTGGCCACTGGGGGTTCCAGATAAAATGTGTTTCTAGGCATTGGGAACTGGCAAGTAGGAATAGGACTGGGCTAACAGAAGGCTGAGGGAGTCCACAAGAGAGAGGAAAGCATGTTGTTCCACTAGGGTCTGTTTAGTCTCATAGGAATGAACTCAGAGAGTAAGGAGAGGCTGAAGCAGAAGGTCAGTCCCAAGATGTTAGAGGCCTGGGGCAAAATGTTGGAAGAGAAGTTTGGAATCTCTGTGTGGTTCACTGGAGAAGAGAACAGAAGGGAAAAGAGGTTACAGCAGGTAGTCTGGTGGTTTTGGAGGAGCTGATGGAAAGGTGAAGATGTGAAGTTAGCCTAGCTGCTTCCCTGGCTGGAGTCCACAGCAGTGTTCTTCCTTCTAAATGGCATTTCGGTGGCTACACTGAGTGTAGACTGCCTCCTACACACCCCTCCCCACCTACTCCCAGTCTTGTAGCTCCACAGCAATCTCTAAAATGAAATGTGTGTAGAAAAGAATTTGCTCCACCCAGAGAGAGCGCACTGGCTCTGGCCTTGGCTACAGGGACTCTGAACCTTTAGAGTACCCTGCCTGACAAGAGTATCCCTTTGCCTGGAGGGGATTGAACCACAATGGGCAACCTAACATTGTGATTGATGGTAGAAGGTAGCCTGGAGATGTAAGATCAGTCTTGTGGGCAGCCCATTACACCCGCCTGTCGGAGCCTTGATATAAACTCTGGACAGCAAGCTGCAGTTGAGCTTCTCAAGGTAACAACACACACTGCATGCTCACAAATATTACCAAAGCTGGCACTGCCCATGGCTTCATTGGGACAGAACATTGGAGAACATCAGAAACTTAGTTCTTAGAATATTCTGTTCCATTCTATAACCGCAAATATGACAGCATTTGGTTAAAGCTTCAAGTCGTTCTAGAGACTTAGGAATCCTGAGTGGTCTAGGACCCTGCAACTTACAATTGACCTGAAAAAGAAGGGTAGTCTCAGCCTCCACACTCTGAGTGGTTAACCTTTTGGAGCCATGGACTCTGTTGATGGCCTGGGGGCCTTTTTTATATTGTTTTTAAACAAGCCCAGATTCACTTTGACCTTAAATTGACCATTCAGAATCAGCCTCCCAAGTGCTGGGATTACAAGTGTACACCACGAACATAATGCTATCAAATAAAATATGCAGTACCCAGAGAAAACTAGTTATGATGACATGTATACATCAAAATTGTTGCTTTGTTTATGTTGTTTTATGTTTTACTTTAAAGATGGTTTTGAGACAAGGTCTCACCTGGTATCCCTGACTGGTGTGGATTCACCACACGACTCTGTCTAGCCTCAAATTTACATGCAGGTGCCTCTGCCCCCTGAGTGCTGCTAGGATTCTAAGCCTGAGGTGACACGTGCTAAGATTGCTTCACATTAAATAGCAACTTCCGGCAACACGTTTAATACTTAACACAATCTAGAGAAAGCAACAAGCGTAGCCAGCATTTCAAGATACACACACCAGCTGTAAAGGGATGTGGGTCTGTGGGGATCACAGCCTTGGTTGTATAGTCCTTTGTCTCTGCTGTAATAGATGATTGGAGATTTCAGTTTGACAAGTTGGGCACGGAGCTACCTACTTTAGATCCCACAATCTGGATGGAGAGGAAGGCAGATCTCTGTGAGTTTGGAGGCCACCCTGGCCTACATATCAAGTTCCAGAACAGCTAGGAAGGCTGTGTAGTGAGGCCCTCTTCCATAACTATAAAAAATAAGATACATTTCAGTGGGAGTTAGGTGTCCCATACAGATAAGGACAATGTGGCTCAGAGAATCCAGGCAACTTCCCTAAACTACAAAGCAGGAATTCACATGCACGGAGAGGTCTGGCTCAGAGCAGCACAATAATAAATCTGGCAGTTTGGCAATCTGCAAACCAAAATGGCCAAGAAAGTACCCCAGGATGTCCTGGGCTCAGACCTCATCTGTGTTCACATGCCCAAAAGTCTGACCACAGCATGGAGACAGAACACAGTACACAGTCCTGAACCATGTGAATTAACATGTCCGTGACCGCTGAGACTGTGGCCTGCAACAATCACTATCGGTTAGAGTCCAGGACCCTTGGGTTGTGGAAGATTAACTCACTCAAGGAAGAACTTCCTGGCTTCTCTGTAGACAACCTGGCTGTGCACACAGAGAAACCTGCAGGGGGCTTGCCAAGATCCACACCACCCTTGATACCTGCTTTATCAAAACTTAAAAGACAAAAGGATGCATGAGCACCCACGCCCACCCACACTAATTGTCTCATTGTGTTCCCAGCAACCTTTGGACGTGAAGTGTCTTTATCTGCAGGACTGCTGATTGTCTGAGTTCCGGGAGATGTGCTGTTAAGTCCTGGGAGACATGCTGAATACCTGGGTCCTGGAATACTTACAGTTTCTTACGGCTTCTGGAACAAGTCACTTCAAACTCAGAGGCTGACAACAACTCACATTGATTTTCTTGCAACTCCAGGTATCAGAAGGCTCGAATGGGTTACCAGCCTTCTGAAGACTGAAGGAGAGAATCCCCTTCCTGCCTCTTAGCTTCCTCGCCCTGGCTCCTGTGCATCTGAGCATACTCTTTCTTCAAAACCAGTGTCAGCTGACCTCCTCTGCTCCCTGATTTCCGCCCCTCCTCACAGGTTCTGCTTACAGCTCTTCACTGGACTCACCTGAACTATTCACACTGACTTCTGTGTCAGGATCCTAATCACCTCTGCTGAGCCCCTTTCCTGGCTAAAAAAGTCCACAGGTTCCAGGCATTAGTACGCAGCCTTCTTTGGGAGGCTGTTAGTCAGCAATAGTCTGTCAGAGGCAGGCTCCTTCCCTGTGGCCTCTTTGCTGACCATCCCCAGTGCCCCGTGTTCTGATCCAGGCACCATGAGTGATGCCCTCAGCTAACTTCCTACAATTCCTCAGCTCTGCTGAAACAGCAGCCCACTAAGGTTCTTTTCCCTAAAGGCTCCTCTCTTCAGCAGACAGACATCTTGGGGGGGGGATCACTTGTTTTGGCTCACAGTCTGAGGTTACAGTCATAGCAAGGAAAGCACGAGACAATGTATTGGACCGTGTTTGCAGTCAGGAAGCAGAGAGATACTGCTGATCTGCAGCTCATTTTTCCTTTTTGATGCAGTCTAGGACCCAAGCCCATAGAGTGGCACCGCCTCATGTACAGTGAGTTTTACTTCCTCAGTTAACCCAATCTAGAAGATCCCCTCATGGGCAGAGGCTTGTCTTCTACTTGATTCTAGATGCTGACAGTCAATATCCACCAGGAGAGGTGGGTTTTTTAAGACCCTTGAGCCTGGGACGAAGGGGTTATCACCTTGACTACAAAGAAGCCTTTCAGCCCTGGTCCCAACACATTGTGAACGTGTATGCTATTCCCCAAGAAACAGTTAAATGCTCGGATCCTAGAACTGGCCTGCACATGTTTTTTGATAAAGAACTCCTCAACTCTGAACAATCTTTAAGCCTCTCTTTAGATCTAGGCTGGAGGTGGGTGATATGCCAAGATCAGTTTGAATACTTCTCAAAGTTCTGCACGAACGGTCTTGCACCTTTCTAAAATGTGTGTGCACGCACACACACACACACACACACACACACACTATGAGAGGGTGGCAAGTGTGGTTGTCTATGGTACTAAGTTTGAGTTTGGGTGAGTAGCTTCAAGCATCTGGAAAGTCAGCCTCTACTTCTAGACCAGTGGTTCTCAACCTGTGGGTCTCAACCCTTTGGGATGTCAAACAACCCTTTCACAGGAGTCACCCAAGACCAAGAAAACACTGATATTTACATTGTGGTTCATAACAGCAGCAAGATTACAGTTATGATGTAGCAATGCAAATAATTTTCTGGCCGGGGGTCACCACAACATGACAAATTGTATTAAAGGGTTGCAGCACTAGGAAGGTTGAGAACCACTTTTCTAGACCAAGATAAAAGTGATGTTGGAAATGCATAATACAGGGTAGAGGGCAAACCTTTCCCCTAGGGTAGGAGGATGACTCGATCGGTAAAGTGCTTGCCACACAAGCATGGGACCTGCATTTGATCATCTCTAGAATCCGTGTAAAAGCCAGGTGTGTGGGGCACACATGTACTCCCAGTGCTGGGTGGTCCCCTGCAGCCGACCAGCCAGCCAGCCAAGCCTAATAACTGCCAAGTCCCACGTCCCAGTGAGAGACGCTTGCCAAAGACCAGGGTAAGCACTGGGAGATGACTCAGAGTACTGAGTGCTTGCTCTGGGAGCACGAGGATTTGAGTTCGGATCCCCAGCACCCATGTAAAAGGCCAGGCGTGGTAGCGCTAGGGGGTGTGGAGACAGGCAGGTCCCTGGAACTTGCTTGCTAGCCAGTCTAACTGAACCACTGACTGTTCACATTCAGTGAAAGACCCTCTCTCAAAAAATAAGGTGGGAAGGGAGAAGACGCCTGAGGTTGACCTGGCCTGTATACACATGCATACACATTTGCACATGCACACACACACACACACACACACACACACACACATACACTTCTCCCCATCAATCGCAAACCTTCACGTCTTTGCTCCGGCTCTTCATGGCCCTCTCCTGGCCCTGGCCACCTGAGCTGGTATTAGCGTTCTGCAGGGGAAGCCTCACCATGAGACATACCTGAGTTGACACAGGAAGACAACGATGTCATTTGGCAGCACCAGGCAGATTTAGGAATTTGGCTAAGTGCCTGCTCTTCGTTCAGGCTGCTCCCTCTTTGGTTTTGGGAGACAGGGTCTCATGTAGCCCAGGCTGACCCCCAACTCACCGCATAACCAAGGACGGCCTTGAGTTTCTTTCTGATTCTAATCTCATCTTATACGGAGGTAAGACGGAAGAAAGCCACCCTCTGCCTGGCTTTCTTGTGCAGCGTTTCAGCTGGTGCTTTATACTGAGCTTTCAGAGAGTAAGCTGGAGAATAAAGGGGCACCGATCTGGGGTTACAGTAACGGTGTCACCACGCCATCCAGGTCTGGGCCATGGGACCTCTGTTCCCCTCCAGAGTCCTGTTCATGCATCCAACTGCAAGTCACATGACCAGAGAGCTACAAGAATGGTCACTTCTCTGCCCCTGAAGGGGACTTACAGATCTGCTAGATGTCTTGGTGACCCTTTAGGCACCAGAGGAGAGTCTAGTGCCGTTTATCTGCTCCTGGCCTCAGCCCTAGTAGGTGGCTCATTCCTTCACCCTAGACACAGGGACTGCAGCCAGGGTGCCACCTTCTTTGGCTTCAGCAGCTATCAAGATGATGGAGGTATTAGGTGAATTCCTCAGGTTGGGAGGTCTCTTTCCTTGCCAGGAACACACATCAGATGCCTGTATACACCCTGGATCTGTGAAGATGTAAACCAAAGCTGCTGCCTGCCCTCTCCTTTTATAGTGCTGAGGGCCCCAGGGGCCTCCTGGCTCAGGGGAACCAGAATAAAGTGTTCCCTTGTGTGCAGGTGTGGGCTGCGCTGCGGGGGGGGGGGGGGGGGGG
>CM052702.1:18140680-18157939 GCA_028551405.1 Uromys caudimaculatus | reverse complement strand
CGAGGCCAGCCTGGTCTACAGGGTGAGTTCCAGGACAGCCAGGGCTACACAGAGAACCCTGTCTCGAAAAACCAAAAAAACAAAAAAAACCTCTCTCTCTCTCTCTCTCTCTCTCTCTCTCTCTCTCTCTCTCTCTCTCTCTCTCCTCCCCCCACTTGCTCAATCTCATTCTGAGGATATTGGGCGTCCTGCCCTTCCAGACTCTCTTTCTGACCTGAGCTAGGCTGGCAGCCAGCAGTCCTCCTGTTTCTGCCCCACACAGTGCTGGGGTTATAGGCACACTTGTAGCCATGCCTAGCTCTTCCCTGCGGCGCTAGGGATTTGAACTCTGGTCTTCGTGCTTGTACGCAAGTACTCTTACCATTGAGTCATCTCCATGGCACCAACAATCTCCTTCGCTGTACTGGCTAGCACGTTTAAAATACAGAAGCAGCAGGGGTGCTTCAGTGTGGCTGTTAAACTTGATCCAGCTCACGGCATGGTTTCATACCACTTTTCAGCATCAAAATGATCACTGGATTTTCAAATAAGGTTGGGAGTAGGAACAGACCTTTTGTGTCTGTGTTCCTAGAATGAATTTCACCAGATAATGGCACATTCTTTGAAGAATATGGCTAGGTTGTCAATATATTGTCTTATATTCTTCATCGATGAGTTTAAGGAAGAGTTTGTATACTGCGGTGCTGTGTCTTCTCTCACAGGACAGTTTGTGCTGTGTGACCTGTTGTAGAAAAGTGCTTATGTTGTAATGTATCTAGTCCCCTTAATCTCTAGCCTACCTTTCCAGAGTTCAGTTGCAACAAAAGAAGGTGCATTCGATACAGTAAACTATTTTGAGAAAGGCCATCATTCACATAACTGTTATTGCATACAGTATACTACTATATTGTTCAATTTTATTATGTTACCTTGTCTATTCCTTATACCTAATTTATAAACTCTGCCATAGAAACTTGAGCATAGGAAATTACATTCACAGAGTCAGTACTCTGAAGCTTCAGGTATCCGTTGGAGAATTTGAAACGTAGCCCTGTGGATAAGAGGGGACTGACGTATTCAGTAGCTGCCTTTATACATACTGAGTGGGAAACACAAAAACAAAAGCCACAAAGTACTTCATAATGGTAACACCAGTGAGCTAAGCGATGGAAACACTGGCTGATTTTCTTTTTGTAATTAATGTTATTTTTATAACAAAACATTTCAAATACAGGCCATTAAAAGAGACTTTTGGAGACGGTACTGACCACTGGGAAGAGGAAATGAGATACAAGCTTCCTGTTCTTTGTCTTCTCCTCAATCTCGGCAGACATCAGCACTTCCCCCCCTCTATCTAGACACCACCCTTGCTGCTAAAAATAAAAATATTCATGTTTACATAAAATATAATCACTTCCTTCACTGCCTCAAACTCAAGGCTTCTTGGATTGTAAGCCAAGGCAAACAGATCCAAACTGGTCTCAGGCTATAGCAAAAAGGAAATCCCATCTGTGATGAGGAAACATTCTCAAGACCGATGGCTCTGGCTCTGAGCACTGGAGTGTAGAAACTCAAGTCAGAGCAAGCCATGAAATCCCAGACAAGTGTTGAAATCTCTTCGAAACTATAAGATCCTTTTTTTTTTTTTTTTTTTTTTTTTTTTGAGACAAGGTCTTACTTTATCACTCTAGCTAGACTTGAACTCATGGTTCTCCATCCTCAACCTCCTGTGCACTAGAATTACAGACATGTGTCACCATAAGGGACTGAGGAAGTCTCACTTCCATAGAAAGATGCCTTTTGGAATTGAGTGGGACCAGAAGGACTCAACGGTCTGTAGCGACAGGGGATGCAGCTGTGATGTTCAGGTTGCTGAGACACACGAAGGCCACTAGAGCAGGAAGACTCAGTGAGGAGGCCATGACTAGCCTTTGTCTGCTGCCTTTCCTTGACTCTACAACACTATGTACTGTAAATCACCACATCCCCCCAGACCCCAGTCCTGGTCCTGCTTACCCCATATATGTTGGAGGGGAGAGGGTCTCTGTGTTCACCATGGCCAGCAGAAAGACGATCTGTGGGAGGCAATTTTCATTTTTGTGAAAATATTGCTGGTGATAATTAACTCAATCCTGCGTACACAATAAAACCACATGACTACATCAAAACTCTTTGTAAAGTACACAGGACGCCTTCCATAAAGATGGGTTCTATAGATTGACTACATGTGACAGCTTCTATAATGATAGTTTCTACAGATTGACAAGCTCACAATAAGGGTCTGGGGGAGATCCAGTATTGTCTTGGTGCGGAAGGCCACTCACCTATTAACTACTCTGCTCTTAGCCTTCTGGACAGTTAACATGTAGCTCCTTCCTTTGAAGGGACGACGTTGTGTGTTTAACATTCCTGGTTTCCCTATGCTTATCCGTGAGCACAAGAACCTATGCCTCCCACAATATCCTTCTAGGAACCGGAGGGCTAAGGATTTCAATCCCAGCACTTGGGAGACTGAGGCAGGAGAATTACTGTGATTTCAAGGCCAGCCTAGACTACATAGTGAGTTCCAAACTAATCTGAGCTACAGAGTGAAACCCTCTACCCCGAAAACAAAAAGTTTAAATTTTATGTTACTTTTTAAAGATTACAAGCAATAAGAATCAAGATCAGTTCTTTTTATTTAGTTCTTAGTTATTATTTTATTATTATTTTTTAGGTGTTTTGCATTCATGCCTGTCTGGACACCACATGCATGCCTGATGTTCACTGAGGTCAGAAGGCATCAGATCCCCTGGAACTGGAGTTACAGATGGTTGTGAGCTACCATGTGGGTACTAGGAATCAAACCAGGTCTTCTGGGAGAGCAGTCAGTACTCTTAACTGCTGAGGCATCTCTCCAGCCCAAGACTATAATTTTAAAGCAAGTCTATGTCGATCGATAGTAAATTTGGAGGAAAAAAAATATGTACTGGAATTTCCCGTATGTCCCTTGCCTCCCCCCATGCGTGGCCTCCCATGTCTGCATCCTCATCAGACTGAGGTATTTGTTACTGATGAACTCATAAGAACACGCCACTGTCACTTGCTGTACTTGATGTACACTAGATCACAGTCTCACACAGAGGCCTCTCCCCTCTTAGTTCACTTACCCACATGCTAATTGTTATCTGGAAACACCTTCATGGTCACACCCAGAAGAAGGTTGTATCATCTTTCTATGGATCTCTTAATCCAGTCCCACCCAACCTTCATGGCTTGGGTCCAATCTCCCAGGTTAGGAGTGGCACCATAATGAAGAAAGGACAGACACACAGACACTCAGACAGTAAAGCTGGGGCCAGGTGGGGTTTTGCTACCACTGCAGGCTGCAACTACAATGTGTTAATTAGGTACAGCACGGAGGGGCAAAGGTTAACTAGTCTCTTTAGGAGGTCTCTGTGGCCAGCAGTCTCAAGCTGTAAACATCCAGGAGAAGGAAGCTGTAGTTCTAGTCTCTGCATACCTTGATCAATCATCCATAAACACTTATACCCAGATTTGCCATTTCTCTTGAGCCTGAGTCATATGAGGAACGGCTTTGCCAATTGTCCCATGGGCCAAGGCCTTGCTTCACACCCTCAGGTCTTCCTCCGCTCCCTACACCAGTCAAAGGTGACAAGAAGACTATCTCCATCACAGTCCACAAGAGGCTAAGGTCCAAAGGGAGCTGTGCTGGAGCCAGGAAGCTTGGTAGTCCTAGCTGGAGCTCCGCTAGCAAACAACACTACTTGCCTTTCGATGTTCCCAGTAACTACAGGGAGCTTTCAGGGAGACTTCAAACTTTTCCCTAGGAAACTTTTCTCTTAGAAAAGTCACTGGTATTGAGTATTCTTCCACACTTGAAATGGGTGATGTTACGGAAATGTGCTGAAATGGGTTTTGGGGGGTAGGGGGTCTTTTTTTTCTTGACAGTCCTGGGGATAAGAATTCAGGGCCTCAGGCATGCTAGGCTAGTACTATTCTGCTGAGCTTTGTCCTCAAAGCTCAGCAGTTTCTGTAGCTTGTTTGCCTCTTGTTATATAGCCCACAGTGGCCTCAGACTCCTGGGTTTCTGTAGTTTGTTTGCCTCTTGTTATATAACCCACGGTGGCCTCAGACTCCTGGGTTTCTGTAGTTTGTTTGCCTCTTGTTATATAGCCCACGGTGGCCTCAGACTCCTGGGTTTCTATAGTTTGTTTGCCTCTTGTTATATAGCCCACGGTGGCCTCAGACTCCTGGGTCTGCTGCTTGTACCTCTCAAGTGTTGGGATTATATACGTGCACCATCACACTAGACTCTGAGAACTTAACATCGACTGGTGTCCCTCTCCTATAATGAAAGAAAAACAGATAAGATGAGACTTTGTTGCTTCCTCGGGTCCAGAGATATATTTAAGACCGCTCCCCAGAGACCAATTAAACCAAAAGGAACGGGCAATGCTTCCGGGACAGGCCAAGCTCATCTACTGCAGTGATGTGGGCACTCACTGTGACCGGTGAATTCTGGAGTGTGACACCAGAGTAAGGGTAGAGCAGGGGAGCTGTACCCTCCCTTCTCCCCAGTGGGTGATGGCTTACTTCCTGTCTGGTGGCAGATGGCTGCCTGTCACAAGGACTGGGCCCCTAGTCTCGGGTTACCACTTCCTCCTCCCACAGCAGAGGCTGTCAGCCAAGAGGATGTGTCTGGAAAAGTCTCCACCCACAATTTTCAGATATGTCTGAGAGGTGTCTCTGGACTGGCTGGCGGATGCTGAAGGTGATACAGTTGCACTTACATGAAACACCAAGTTAGTGTGAAAGAGAAGGGCGCACTGGTGATAACTGCAGCTCCAAACTTAAAACAAGTCCCCTCTCCCTGGCTAAGGATGTGACTGAGCCTCTGAGGAAAATTGGCTCAAGTCACACACCCCAGCAAGTGAGGGCCACAGGTGGGCAGCACTGGGTATCTCTTCCTCCCTTGATTCAACTGTCCCTTTGTCCCTAAGCAGGGACTAAGGATTAAGTGGGACTTTGAAGAGGTCCCCAGAGTAGCATAGTAGGAAGAAACAGAGAGATTCCAGCTCTTCGCCATTTTTTTTTTTGGGGGGGGGGGGGGGGTTCGAGACAGGGTTTCTCTGTGTAGCCCTGGCTGTCCTGGAACTCACTCTGTAGACCAGGCTGGCCTTGAACTCAGAAATCCGCCTGCCTCTGCCTCCCAAGTGCTGGGATTAAAGGCCTGCCCCACCACTGCCCGACTCTTCTCCATATTTTGTTGTTTTGCGAGGTTGCCGTTTGCAAGGGACTCCTGTAGCCTCAGCTAGCCCCAGACTTAGTATGAGGCTGGGTGTAGCCCTGTGCTCCTGATGTTCCAGCTTCCACCTCCAAAGTACTAGGGTCACCACAGGCACTGCTATAACCCCTGACAATAGATTCTCGAATGCAATGTGGTTTTCTTGCCCTGCTTGTCCATGACACTGAGCCTTTCTTTTTTTTTTTTTTTTCAGTTTTTCAAGACAGGGTTTCTCTGTATAGCCCTGGCTGTCCTGGAACTCACTCTGTAGACCAGGCTAGCCTCGAACTCAGAGATCCACCTGCCTCTGCCTCCCAAGTGCTGGGATTAAAGGAGTTCGCCACCACTGCCCGGCGAGCCTTTCTTTTTGTATACCTTTGGCCATGTGTATGTCTTCTTTTGAGAAATGTCTACAATTAAAGTCTTTCTTCGAGTAGTAATTGGACATTAAAACCCAGATTACACTAAGGCAGTTCTCAGTGATTGCTACACTGTTTTTTTTTTTTTTAATGTTTCTAGGGCTGAGAATGTAACTCAGTAGTTATACCCAAAGTCTGGGCTCAGTCCTCGTGGCTGCAGCACAAACCGAGGGCAGTGGTGTCCTCCTATAACCCCAGCACTCAAAGATGAAAGAGGCAGGGGGATCAGAAGTTCAAGGTCATCCTAGGCTACACAGTGAGTCTGAGGACCCTTGTACTTCACTGGAGCCAGTTTTTAGGGGAAAAAAAAAACAAAAGCCTACCTGCAGGCCCACAGCACATCCCCCTGCTCAAGCTGACCCCTCTAAACTAAAGGCTAAGGCGACAAACACTGTGCTTTTCATTTGACTGGACTACTGTCCCTAAGGAAGTCTAAGGAACTAAGTATTCCACCAGAGAAGAGTCCCCAGCGTTCTCTCTCTCTCTCTCTCTCTCTCTCTCTCTCTCTCTCTCTCTCTCTTTCTCTCTCATTTTGTGGGAACCAGAAGACAGAGTTTGAGAGGGGGCCTCACTGTGTAGCCCTGGCTGGCCTAGAATGTGCTGTGTAGTAGACCAAGCTGTCCTTGAACTCTCAAAGGTCCAACTGCCAACTGCCACTGCCTCCCAAGTGCTGAGATTATAAGCATGTGCCACCACACGTGGCTTCCAGGGTAAATTCTATGAATCAACAAGCAAGAAGCCTCATCAGACTTCCCCTTTAGTATTCAGCGGGTCAAGTAGCAAAGACCAACCTAAAACTACATAGGGCTAAATAAAGGGACACGGAGGCATTGCAGAAGATATAGCCCGAGCTCGTGAGAAAAGAATAAAGCAGAGCCAAGTGTGGTGGCTCACACTGGGGTGGCTCACACTGGGGTGGCTCACACTGGGGTGGCTCACACTGTAATCCCTACACCTAGAGCTGGAGTCTGTCTCAAAACAAAACAAAACAAAACAAAACAAAGCAACTTCTGCTTTTTAAGTAAGAAAACCTCCTGGATAGGGTCCCCACTCGCTCTCCTAATGACCAAGCACCAGATTAAGATCTGACAGAGATGCACTCGACCCTCTCTGTACATTTGCTCAGCTGGGTAGTTGCTCATACATCCAGATGCCCCAGCTCACCGCGACTCTGCCCAGCTATTAGATACAGGCCCACAGCTGGGCAGCTGGTAGTAGTGCACATGGTCTTTAGCTACACTGGGATAATTCAAATATATCGAAGAATCAACTATATTAAAGTAAGCTTTTGCTGGTCAGTTTGGAAACCTGACCACTATCCAAGATCATATTCCCATGAGAAAATATGTGCCAGGTTCTAAGCTATCGACTTACTTAGCAAGTTAGGGACTTGTGTACTCTAGATTTTATTTTAGAAATACAGCCCCAGGATTCCACAGACTGAATTGAACTATTCAACCATAGCCATGAGAACCAGGGCCAGCCACATTCCCAGGGCCCAGGGGTGGGGTCCTTGTTGAAAGAGCCATTACGGGCTGAGGATGGAATGTATTGATAAGTATCAGCCTAATAGGTTTTGTTTGGTTGGTTTGGTTTGTTTGAGACAGGGTCTCACCATATAGTAAGGGCCTTGGCTTAGCCTGGTCTGACACTGAGATTACTGCAGTTCTGCTCCTGGTTCCTGACTGCCGAGTGTTTCTTCCTATTTAATACATTGTTCTAACAGGAAAAAAGTAAATATATATAATTTTGATTATGTATGTATATGTAAACATATATATCTTATATATAAACATATATCTATATATAAACGTATATTTGATATAATTAGCTAGAACATCAATTTTACATTCCATAAGGCCAGCTTCGTAAACACAAAAGATACATGGCAGCATGCATATCAGGTTCGCTCTTGACAGAAGAGTGAAAACTCTACCTGAAGCTAACTCAACTTGTCATACTCCATGATTTTTCTTTTTAAAAACAAGGTCTCATGTAACCCAGGCTGGCCTTGAACTCACGACTTACAAGAAGTATGTAATCACACTTTAGCTCCTGACCCTATTGCCTTCACCTCCCAACTGCTCCCAGGCATGTGCGGCCATGAAGTATTTAGCGCAAGTCAAAGCACGGGCGTCCTGTCCCCAGCTTACTGTCAAGAAGGTGAGAACCAAGATAGGGGCTGCAGTTGTCCCCAAGTCCCTTCCCTCTGTGGCACTGTTCCTAATGCAAGTGCTCATGGGAGAGAGAGGAGAACAGGAACAAGAAAGCACAGGCGGAATTTAAGGGTTTGTTTTGGTTTTGGTTTGGTTTGGTTTTTGTTTAACTTTTAGGGGCTGGAGAGATGGCTCTTAGTTAAGAGTACTTGTTGCTCTCACAGAGGAACCAGTTCAATTTCCAGCATTCACAAAGTGGCTCACGACCTTCTGTAACTCCAGCCTCTTCTGGCATCTGAGGGTACCAGGCATAGATGCAATGTAGACTTACACATGGACAGAACAACATCCACGCACATAAAATAATAAAATAAAAAGTCTTTACAAGAGAACAGGACGTTTCTTAGTCATTCCTGCCTCTGTCCTTCTTTCTGTGTTCAGAGTAGGCTCTGACTTGAATACAGAACCCATCTCTCCCCCTGGCTTCCTCAGGAGTAAACACAGCCTGCTTACTGTGAACCTGCTGAGCGTCTCCTTGAGCTCCACACCTCACTGGCTGCCTGGAAACTATTCCTGTGGCACCATGTAGAGCTAGCTCACGTGGTAGAACTTTTGCCTATTTTGCCTAGCATGCGTGAGTCCCGGAGAATGATGCCCAGTGCCACTAAGCTGGGTGTGGTGGCCCGAGCCTGTCATCCCAGCACTCAGGTGATGGGAGCAAGAGAACCAGATATTTAAGAAAAAGGCAAAAAAAGTATGAAGACTTCTGAGATGACAGTAGAGCATGAAATCAGGCGCTGGACACTTACCAGGCTCTCTGCAAGCACAGGGCATCCCTCAGTAATGTCGCCAGTTACATCCCCTCACACTTTGTCCACCACAGAGCCAATCACCCCACAGTGAGCAGGTCAGAATAATACTAAAGGCATAAAGAGGCGTGAGCTACAGTGTCTGCCACTGTCCATTCATTCAATGCTTATGAGGCACCCGCTGTGCACCAGTTACAGTATGCAGAAAAAACAAAAAGGCCGGGCTTCAAGACATTAATTAATTAGCATGTTAGATTGCCAAGTGTCAAGGCCTCAAAAATAAACCAGGGAAGGAATAAAAATTGCAGTGGCAAAGAGGGTTCAGCTCTAGACGTTAACACATTAATTTTTGTTTTTGTTTTTGTTTTTGTTTTTGTTTTTCGAGACAGGGTTTCCTCTGTGTAGCCCTGGCAGTCCTGGAACTCACTTTGTAGACCAGGCTGGCCTCGAACTCAGAAATCTGCCTGCCTCTGCCTCCCAAGTGCTGGGATTAAAGGCGTGCGCTACCACGGCCCGGCTACATATTAATTATTTTATGGCAAGAAAATATCAAAGGAGAAAGCTGAGGACCATGGGAGAAATGGAAGATGCTAGAGGCTGGATAACGGAGACAATGAGTTCCTGTGTTTTCCAACCAGACTGCTCTGTTTGTATGCTATGATACAAGTCAGATTAAAAGGCAGTCTCACCTTCTGGCATAGTAGTGCACGCCTTTAATCTCAGCACTCAGGATGCAGAGGCAAGGGAAGCTCTGTGAGTTCAAAGCCAGCCTCATCTATAGTGTGAGTTCCAGGACAGTCAGAGTTATACACTGAGACCCTGTCGATAGATAGATGGATAGAAAGATAGATAGATAGATAGATAGATAGATAGATAGATAGATAGATAGATAGATAGATACAGATTTATTTTAAACAGTCGTTTCACTGTAAGAGCTAGACAAATTCTTAGTTCTTATAGCTCTTAGAAAGCTCAGTAGCAGCCGGGCAGTGGTGGCGCACGCCTTTAATCCCAGCACTTGGGAGGCAGAGGCAGGCGAATTTCTGAGTTTGAGGCCAGCCTGGTCTACAGAGTGAGTTCCAGGACAGCCAGGGCTACACAGAGAAACCCTGTCTCGAAAAAAAAAAAAAAGAAAAAAGAAAAGAAAAAAAAAAAGAAAGCTCAGTAGCCCGCATAAAAATCAGCTTTTCAGCCAAACCTTTCACATTTTCAGGTACAAATCAGTCAGTTGACCACACACCTTAACCTAAGCCAGAAGAGGTGTGGGTTGGAGGGGGCAGTATCCCACCATCCTGTGACTGGATGTCCACGTCGGCATCTTCCATCAAGGCTGTTTCACTCTGCCTAGCTCAACCCAGATTAACACCAGCAGGGGAGGCCACTGTTCTGGCCTGAGCCAGGGTAGAGTCATTTCAGAAGAGGTAACTTTACTTAAGAAAATTCCCTCACTGACTCGGCCTACGAGCAAGCGTGTGGCACATTTTCTTGGTTGATTACTGATGTGAGGTCAGCTCTCCAGATGGTGCCACCCCTGGGCTGGTGGTCCTGGATACTAGAAGAAAGGAGTCTGAGCAAGCCATGAAGATGGGGTCAGGAAGCCACACCCTCCATAGCCTCTGCATCAAGCTCCTGCCTGGAGTTCCCACCCCGACTTCCTAGGAAGGTGGACTTTACAAGCTGGAAGTAAAAATAAACCCTTTCCTCTCAAGTTGATTTCGGTCATGGTTCTGTCCCAGCTGTAGAACCCCTAATTAAGACATGCACATTCAGGTGAGTCTTCTTAATGGCTTTCCTAGATACCAAGTCTTTCTCCAAGGGGTATCTAGTAATTTCTCTTTACTTCTCAAAATCATTATTCTCTCTTTGCCTGTCTCTGTCTCTCTGTCTCTGTCTGTCTGTCTGCCTCTGTCTCTGTCTCTGTCTGTCTGCCTCTCTCTGTCTGCCTCTGTGTGTGTGTGTGTGTCCCTCCCCCACCACTTCTTGCTAAACACAGACTGACCTGCAAACTTTACATATAGTCTAGACTACCTCTTGAATTCTCCATCCTCCTGCCTCAGCCTTCTAAGTACTGGACTTACAGGACCCTGTATACAACCACACCCAACTTATAATACATTTCTCAATAAATATAATACAGTACAATAGACATGAAGATGGAAATGTCTAGAAAAAAGTCAGATCTCCTGTTTAACCCTTGCTTTTGTGCCTTCCTCCCCCTGCTAAGTGAATCAGTAGACAAAAACTACAAGAAGGCTTCTGGGACTTTGTTCTTGAGTCATTTTTTTACACAAGTTCAAATTCCACTTGTTAATTTTTAATATGTCTGGCTGTCAGAGGAAAAGAAAGTACACTACCCCTGTGAAACAAAAACTTTTGTGACCTTGCAAAGGCTGCATACGTCCAGGCCATGGCTGCATGTCCCTGTTCCCTGTTAAATTTCCAAGGGTCTAAATTTGAAAGTCCAGTCTCCACCTACTCTTTCTTCCTGGCCCTCCATGTGCCGGGGAGACTGAAGATGGGTGCTGCTCTGGTTGAGGTTACTGGTTCACTCAGTCAGAACAAAGAGAGCAGCCGGGATTTCCTTGATACTCATTCCTAGCTTGGCTCAGGCCTGGGGCTGAATGGACGCTGCCCTGATTAATTGCTGGTGGATTCTGTCCACGTTCCTTTCCATGGTGAGGGCTGGCATCACTGAAGCTGGCTTTGTCGTGAACCTCATTGTCCGGTCCCGGATGCTTTCCTGTGTTTCAAGGCTCTTAAAGACTTCATGAAGTAGAAGAGACAAGAAAAGGGGCAGTCAGACAGGACACACTGGTTGTACTATCCCTACCAGTCCACCCGGTTCCAATGAGCTCCTGCATCTTGAGTGAGGACTGAAGCTGCCTGCATCCCTCTGACTGCGGCTTACCATGCGCAAATGCGGTATCTTCAGCTTGCTCCAGTGTCCCCGTCTGGTACAAGGATTTGATGCACAGGGCTCTGCCATTCGCTCCATGTTGCTGGGGACGTTAAGAACAAAACAAAAACAAAACAGGCTTAGTGGTGCTAACCTGTAATGCCAGGACTCAGGCGGCAGTGGCTGGAATATTGAAATCAAGGTCATCCTGATCTACAGCATGGCAGAATGAAACCAATTTCAAAAATAAAAGACAGGGTGCTGGCTGGTGAGATGGTCCTGGGGGGTATAAGAATCTAGGCTGCGAGCCAGCCGGGCAGTGGTGGCACACGCCTTTAATCCCAGCACTTGGGAGGCAGAGGCAGGCGGATTTCTGAGTTTGAGGCCAGCCTGGTCTACAGAGTGAGTTCCAGAACAGCCAGGGCTACACAGAGAAACCCTGTCTCGAAAAAAAACAAAACAAAACAAAAGAAAAGAAAAAGAATAAGAATCTAGGCTGCGATCTTCTTCCATGGCCTCTGCTTCAGTTCCTACCTGCAGATTCCTGGCCCAGCATCCTTTGAGGATGGACTGTGATGTGGAAGAGGACATGAAATCAATAAGTTGGGGCTGGAGAAATGGCTCAGCAGTTAAGAGCACTGACTCTTCTTCCTGAGGTCCTGAGTTCAATTCCCAGCAACCGCATGGTGGCTCACAACCATCTGTAATGGGATCCGATGCCCTCTTCTGGTGTGTCTGAAGACAGCTATAGTGTACTCATATATATATAATAAAGAAATCAATAAGTTGCTCTGGTGGTGGGTTTTGTCATATCATAGAAACCCTAACTGAGACACTCAGTAAATAAAGTACATCTCCCAAGTCTCTGTGGCACACTGTTGCTTCCCCAATATGGAAGTGTCTATACCATTCTAGTTAGAGGAAGCACTTCTGGCTTTTTTCTTAAATTTCAGGGTCTCTGGGTTGGCAGGATGGTTCAGTGGGTAAGAGCACTTGCTGCCAAGCTTGAGTTCAATCCATAAGAATCCACACGGTGAAAGAAAAGGATGAAGTCTAACAGGTTGTCATGATGTGACCTCCATACACAGGCCATGGCAGGTACACCACTACACACACACACACACACACACACACACACACACACACACACACACGCAAATAAATAAATAAATAAATAAATAAATAAATAAATAAATAAATAAATAAATAAATGTGAAGAAAAAATCAATGTCAAAGTCACACTCTGGCTTCAAGTTCCTGGCCCAAGTGGTGCCCCCACCTTAGTCCCTGAGTGGCCAGGACCACAGACATAGGCACTGTACTATGCTTTTTATTTATTTTTCTCTTTCTCTTGCTATATTTCTGGAGCTACTAATGCTCAGTCAGGCCTAAGATTTCAGTAGAGGCTGCTTCGGTGTCTTGTTCCCCAGCAAATACAACAGTGTCATTTCAGTTTGTGATCATCCCTGAGCAAGGCTGAAGAAAAGCAGGCAGAATGTCTCTCCTCCAAGGGGCAGTCCAGACACACACACACACACACACACACACACACACACACACACACACACACAGGCGGAGTGACAGTAGGAAAGAGGTGTGGGGAGTGACAGTCACCATAGCTAGACCAAACTCAAAGAGCACTCTGAAGAGGGAGCCTGCTAGACTCTTTTGTGATCATGTGAAAATCAAGGAAACACCCTGTGCAAATGAGAGACTGGGGGCTCTGCCAAGGAACAGCATCGCCCAGGGAAGTGGCACAGATGTCTTTTCAAAGGGAAACCCTGCACCCGCTGGCACCTGGAACACAAGACTAAGCAAGCCACTCCTCCGTCACACCACAGCGTGTCTGTGAAGCAGGAACAGGCACCTGGTTTCCTTGGCACGCCACTGTGTGAAATGAACTGTCAGCCCAAAGCAGTGTCTGGTTTGGTTTGGGTTGGGTTGGGTTGGTTTGGGTTGGTTTGGAGACAGGAGTCCCATTGATGCCAGGCAGGCCTTGCACACAAATGTAGACACGGACGACCTTGAACTTCTAATTATTTTGTGTCCACCTCACCTCCAGGGTGCTGGAATTACAAGCCTGTGCCATTACATTATTTGGTGCTAGAGACAAAATAGAAGGCTTCCTGCATGCTAGGCAAACACTCTACCACTGAGCCACGCCCCACCCCCACAAAAATAACCGTCTTCCCCCAAGAATCAGTAAAGCCAGATGGATGGGTGTTGCTACCAAATTCAGTTCAGCAAACAAGTTACCAAGCTAGTCCTACATCAGGCTGTGAGTTAAAAGACAGACAAATAAACTCCTCTCCTTTTTTGAGACAGCCCCTTCATGTGACCCATATGCTGACTTTGAACTCACTTCAGAGCTAATGGTGACCTTGAACTCCTGATCCACCTGCTCATCCTCCCAAATGCCTGGATTACTAGAAGCATATATCACCACACCCAAGTAAGAAGGACCTTTCTTAAGGGGTCCCAAACTAGCCTTCGTGAGACACAGACTCAGATAAAGCAATACAAGCAATACAATACAGGGCCAGCGCAGGCCTAGCCCATCATAGAGAAGACTGAGGTGGGGGCTGGGAAGGCTCTCCCTGGCAGTCACATTTGAGCCGGGTTCTGTTGCACTCCAGTGCCAGGAAGCAAGCCCCAGTCCTTCCTTTCAGAGTTCTTTGTTTTAGGAGCTGGCAAAGACTTGGAAAGAGCTGCATTCTTCAGATACATAACATCCTAATTAGTGGTTGCTCTCGGACCAAACAAAGCTTCCAAGCAGTAGGCTTCAAAGCCACCCTTCTGAGGACAGACTGGGACACAGGGGAACTGTAAATCAGAGTAAGTCCTGACTGAGCTACATTTTGGCTGGCTTCCCAACTATCGCCATTGAAGGCAAGCCTAATTTACTCAGAAATGTCTTTACTCTTTGTCACCCCAGAGCAAGATCAATCTCTCTTTAGCAGTCCGCCGGGGGAAATATTAACAAATTCACTAATTAAAAGATGTACGTAAACGTAACCTTGAAAACTATCATTCCTGCTGAATGCAGTAAGCAAGCAAGTTCTTGAATGAAGGGGAAAACAAAGTCTGGGAGGTTCAGGTTTGTCTGGGGCTGGAAACTGGCTTTCTTTCAAGCACGAGTACTTAAGTGTTCATTCACCCTTCAGGACGGGATTATAATTGCTCTTTCTCATTTAGGGTAATAAGTCCAATTTCTGTTATTATTTTATTACATCTACTGGGGACGGGGGGGGGGGGGGCACCACCGTGTGTGGGGCTAGTCTTTTGTTAACCGGACACAAGCTAGAGTAATCTGAGCAGAAGGACCCACAGTGGTGAAGATTGCCTGAAGACAAGACTCTGGGGCGTTCCTTAATAGTGATTGATGCGGGAGGGGCTAGGGCCCAACCCATTGAGGGTGGAGCCATTCCTGGGCTGGTGGTTCCAAGGTGCTATGAGAAAGCAGGCCGTGCAGGCCACGTGGAGCGCTCCACCACAGTCTCTGCACCAATTTCTGCCTCCGAGTTTCCACCTTGAATTCCTGCCATGACTTCTCTGGATGAAAGACTGTTACACTGAAGTGTAAGACGAAATAAACAATTTTTTGTCCACATGGCTTTTCGTCAGTGTTTTCTTACGGCAATGGAAACCCTCACTAAGACCAGCTGCATGTGGAACTCAGAAACCAACTTAAGTACACTGTCACCTTCCACTGCGTCAGTCCCAGGAGTGGAACTCGGGTTGTGATGCTCGCCAGTGTCCCACTGAACCATCTCAATGACTCATGGGTTCAATTTCTTTTTCTTTCTTTCTTTTTTTAATGAGACAGGATCCCATTATGCAGCCCAAGCTGGCCTCGAACTTGCAATTCTTCTGTCTCAGCCTCCTGAAGGCTCAGATTATAGACATGGACTACCGCATCTGTCAATCTTAGGCTTTAAGATGCATTCATTCTAGTATTCATGAGCACTTGCTATGTCACACTAAGCCTCAAAACTGACTTCCCTCCATCTGTTTCTGTTTCTGGTGCTTTACCTCACTTGTCAGCACAGAGCACAGACTACAAGACATTAAACTTTATGATCCCATAGCATTCACGACTCATGAAGCTGTTTTGATCACCTCTGTGACTCCAGAGCCTAAAGTTCTTGGTCACTGACAGCAGATACTCTGTCATTTAGGGGAATGGGTGAGCTGGAAGGTGCAGTGCATGAAGTGACATCGTAACGTTGTGACATTGTTTCCATGTAAAAGAAGTGGACTAGCCCCAGTCTAGTCCTGGAAGGAAGAAGCTTACCTCAAAATAGGCTCTCCATAGCAAGCATATTGTTTCTGCTTAGATCATTTTTGGGGTGCTTCGATGATCATGGCAGTGCTAAGGAGACTGTTTAGTTTGCAGCATAGAATCCTTTTCTCCCAAGGAAGGTTTAACCAGCAAAAACAGGTTTGTGTTATGTAAATATGATAGAAAACATGCACAGACAAGACAGGAAGCCCCAGAAAACCAGCCACGAGGGGAAGAAGGGCCGAGCTCCTCTGCAGGAGCTGGCCAGGACTGACTCTACCAATATGGCCCAGGACACAAACCGTTAGGAGTTCCTCAAAACACAAAAAGATTTGCACAACTGAATCAACAGTCTCTTAGCGTGGGTGCAGGGATGTGATCCCGGAGCCACACCTTGGGTCTGCCACTTACTAAGACATGAGGTCTACAGCTCTACCCTCCTATGTTACAGACAGACCTAACCTCCAGGGCTGACTTACATGTGCAACTGACTTAATAAGCACACTTAGAGCAGAGTGACCCTGTTATTGTTATTCTCGCTAACAAAAGCATCCCTAAATATCAGAAAAGAAATTACCAGCTATCTTCGTCAGTGTTCGGTTGCTGGAAAGAGACACCATGACTATGGCAACTCTCATAAAGGAAAACATTTAACTGGGGCTGGCCTGCAGTTTAGAGGCTCAGTCCATTGTCATCATGTGAGAGCATGGTGGCATGCAGGCAGATATGGTGCTGGAGAAGGAGCTGGATCAGCAGGCAGCAGGCAGAGAGACAGACAGACAGGCAGGCAGGCAGATTAGGCCTCACTTGAGCATTTGAAACCTCAAAGCCACCCCCAGTGACACATTTCCTCCAACAATTCCACGTCTCCTAAAATCCCCAGCGATCAAACATTCAAATCTATGAGCCTATGGGGGCCATTCCTAGTCAAGCCACCACACCATCTATGACTTAAAGGCAGCCTCTACTTGTACCACACACAGAGAGGCAAAGTGGGCCTCCAAAGGAAGAGAGCCACTTTTCGTTTATTATTTTCTTTTTAGTGTATTTATGTAGGTCGGCACGCACTATGCCACACATGTGATGGCCAACGAACGGCTTTCAGTTGTAATTTCTCTCCTTCTACCATGTGTGTTCTCAGAATTGCTTCATGGGTGAAATCTGGGTTGTCAGTCTTGGCAGCAAGTGCCTTTTCGTGCGGAGTCATGTAGCCAGCCCATGAGAACCAACTACAACAGGCACACATAGTTTTAAAGAAATCACAGCCTGGCGGTGGTGGCACACGCCTTTAATCCCAGCACTCGGGAGGCAGAGGCCAGCCTGGTCTACAGAGTGAGTTCCAGGACAGCCAGGGCTACACAGAGAAACCCTGTCTCGAAAAAACCAAAAAAAAAAAAAAAAAAAAAAAAAAAAAAAAAAGAAAAAGAAATC
>CM052702.1:18107880-18140180 GCA_028551405.1 Uromys caudimaculatus | reverse complement strand
GAGGGGGAGGAAGAGGGAGAGGGAAGGAGAGGAGGGGGAAGGAGAGGACCATTAGAAGGAGAAAGAAGTTTTAAAGGGCAACGGAGAGGGTCATAGCACATGTGTGATGTGAAAGCAGAAAGAGTATGCTTAAACAGAAGGCACAGGATAGCAAGGGAAGGGTAGCAAGGCGATGGGAAAGGAGCAGAGGAGTCAGCCGAAACCGTCTACGAAAGGGCAAATGAAGTCTAACAGTGACTTTCAGGACAACCAGGGCTATATAATAAGACCGTCTCAAACACACACACACACACACACACACAGAGTACTTAAACTTTATCCAATTATTTTATGCATAAGCTCTTGGCTTCTGAGGAAGGCATTTAAAAATCCTTGGATGCAGCAAGGAGACACAGCTACAGCTGCAGTGTAATTACAAGGTAAGGCAGAAGGCAGTGCCATGGGCTTGCTGCAGCTCTGGAGGAGGCTTTGAAGAGGTGGCCTCCCAAGGAGAACGAAGCACAGTGTCCGAGGGCTGAGCGAGCAGATGGTAGCAGGCACAGTGGGAACAGGGACTGGAGGTGGGAAGGCATCAAAGTACTCTCAGGGAGCAGCAGCCATTCCAGGCTGCCTGAGACCTAGAGATGCAATGAAGGAAAGGACTGTGGAACCTTTGGAGACGTCACAGAAACCGTGTGGGTTTAACACGCAGTTCAAGCGTAACCTGAGAAGCGTATGCCCTCATTAGCTATTGCAAACACATACTACCTCTCAGCCTGGTAAAAGTAATTTGTGTTAGATATAAACAGTGTACTAAAACTTAAAATCACACACCTCTACAATGATTATTATAACTAAAATAAATTTTTACAAACAGAAAACAGGATCTGTACATTGACAGATTTATCTCCTTTTTGCTCATAAAAATATGTTTTCCTTGTCACACAATAGGAAAAAATCCACATTTATCCATTAAACGTATGCTTTTACATTATATTTGTGTTAAATGCTAAAAGGAACCTGGAGGTGGTTCACATTTATAACCCCAATACTCAGGAGACAGGAGAGTGAGTCTGAGGCCGGCTTGGGCTAGAAAATGGTTTCCAAGCCTGCCTGACTACAGTATGTGAGAGCATGTGTCATAAACAGACAGACAAACCACGACAGGGATAGTGATGGACGCCTCTCAGGAGACAGAGGCAGGTGGATTTCTGTGAGTCTGACACCAGCCTGGTCTACATAGAGTTCCAGGCCAGCCAGGACTACACAGTGAGATCCAGTTTCAAAAAATAAACTTAAAATAAAAATTTAAAGGGCATGTTTTAAGGAAAATGTTTTCATTTCTTTTTCTAATTAGGAGCAAACTAGATATGACATCCCTCATGTCTTCATGCTGTGTGAACCCATCTGATTCAACGAAATCCCAGTCACTCTGCAAGAGGTGAAATTAAAGACTCTAAAGCATGGCTGAGAAGACCTAGCAGGCAAAGGCGACTTTCACCAAGCTGACAACCCAAGGTCTGACCCTGGAGCCCACATGGTTGAAGGGCAGAAGAGACCCCGCCAAGTCGTCCTCTGACCTAACACTTGTGCCATAGTACTTGAGCACACACACACACACACACACACACACACACACACCCCACCATGTCATGATCTTAGAAACTGTTGCATATTACATAACAGGGTCGTTCAGCCAGTACCACAATATCAACCTGCATGGCTCAGCCGGCGTCCCTAGCTGGCTTGGTTGAAGCTCCTTTAGCACCTAAGCAACTCCCCTAATGAAAGCTGTTCTGACACTCTGTCACTCATCCTTCTGCTCTTCAGACCTTAAAGGAGCAACCAGCAAAATACTGTAACCAGGGATAATAGATCACGCTTGTAATCTGAGCACTTAGGAGACTGAGACAGGAAGATTCCATGAGGTGAATTCCAGGCTAACCTGGACTACAAAGCGACTGCTATCCTGTCTATAAATAAATAAACAAACAATCAATCAAATGGCTGGGCATGATGGCATATGCCAGTAATCCCAGCACTTGGAAGGTGGAAGCAGAGGGATCAGACAAAAGTTCAAGGCCAAACTTGGCAATGTAACTGAATTCCAGGCTAGCCTGCGCTACATGAGACTCTACTATTACATTAATAAAAATGGCAGATTCTTCCATAAATAAGGATATTATCACTGCTACATCATGACAGGATATAAATTTGAGAAAACAGTAAAAACTGTATGAATTATACATGTTCCTATGTGAAGCACGTTTCATGATTTCATTCATGCAAAGGAACAAGTAAACACCTAACATTACAACTTTTATACTAAGATATTCAAATGACAAAATGTCTTCTCAGGGGCTGGAGAGGTGACTCAGCACGAACTACTCTTTCAGAGGACCTGTGTTCGATTCCCAGCACCCACGCGGTGACCCACAACCATCTATAACTCCAGTTCCAACACCTCCTGTCCATCATGAGCACTGCACGCACATGTTACACAGACATCCATGCGGGCAAAAAGCCTGTGAGAATAAATGGCATGGGGTGGGGTGAAGCCCCACATCTGCCCCTAGCGCTCTTGGCTCCTGAGTGAGGCGTGACACGTGGGAAGTGACCCTGCGCTCTCCCACAGGCTCCAGGCCAGTCAGGCTGTGAGAAGCCTCTACGAAGACACAGCCCGTCGGTGGGAGAGGGTCAGCCATTCCCGGGGGACACGGCAGCTGTCTCCGTGGGTTTTCCGCTGGGTGCCACAGAAGAGCTTGAAGGAGTGAGAAGAGCTAGAAGGAGTGCAGCTGGGGTCCCTGCCGGGACCGGGTTGGGCAGCTTGGGGGCCGGCTAGCTGGATTGGCGTGAGTGAATGGCAGCCATCTGGAAGCGCTGGGACACCTTGGGCAAGAGATTAGACACTGCTCCTGAATCGAAGGCCAGATCCCTTGCTTCACATGGCGGAATAGAGACAGTCCAGGGGTTTAGGGCGGTCATTTTCATCATGGAGAATGGCGTGTGTAGAACCTGTGACCTCCAGGAGGGGCAAGGTAGAAATAGTAACTGGGAAGGGGCGTGGCTAAGTCTCTAGGTGTCTCATTAACATGGGGGTGGCTTGGGGCTGTGTGGCCACCCCTCTACCTGAGGAGGGACTTAGGGGCGTGACCATGCCGCTACCTGAGGAGGGGCTTGAAGGGTGTTCCCTTTCTACGTGACCAAATGTCACAGACTTAGGGAGACATATAGGCACATGTTAGAAGCTGTTCTCTAGGAGCCCGGCAAACGTCTGCCATCCCTTATAGGCTGGAGACAACCTATTGGGCCTGCAGCGTTCAACCTTAGCTCTACCAGAAAACAGACTGCCTGCCACGGCCCAACAAAAGACCAAACATATAAAAATAAATAAGTATTGAAGAAATAAAAATAAATCCATCAAATATCCCATCCAAGTCAGGCGTGATAGCACAGACTTGTAACTGAGCACTTGCAGCTGATCCAGGAGGATCGTGAGTTCAAGACTAGAGTAGACGCACAGTGAGAATCTCTCAACAATAACCAAAGACAACATACTTTAACGTATAAAAGAATGCTTTAAAAGCCTATGAAACTGATGTAAATAAGCCTCAAAATAAATAATATACTCTATTATATCAAGTTAAAAGTAATCTGGTTTTCAAAATAAGCAAGAATTCAAATACATCTATGTGCATGCAGATATATTTAAATGTTTTCCCTTTTTCTAGTAGTTTGCCCTGCCTTTTCTATTTCCAATGGTACCCTATTCTGTATAGTTATTGTCACTTAAACAACAATGTTTCCTGTATAATTCTAATGTGCATATCAGTTTCTATTTACAAATTCTGTTTTTCTGAACTATATTATTTATGTTGGCCCAAACACAAACAAAACCATATATAATCATGGTCATTTATTTTCTGTATCAACACAAATGTTCAAATGTTTTCTAGAAACTTGGGTACTTTAAAGCCATTACCATTGGCTCCTTTCACCAAAACTCTGTTAAAAGTCCAGTCAATTCCATTCAGGAATTCCTCATCCAAAGTGAAAGTCCTAAGTCTCCTGAGACTGCTCCAGGTCAGGGTCACCACAGTGACACTGACTTCTGCCTTACTTAGATGCTAAGCTGGAGCTCTGGGGATAACCAGACACTTTTGGGTCGCTGGAAAGCACGTGGGTTACCAGAAGAAGGCAAACGCTCGGGTGCTGGGACAAACTGGGTCAAGGGACTTGGTATGAAGCAATGACTTTCAAATCCTCCTCTGCAGGGGCATTCAGATGGCTGAGAGGCAGGTCTCGGCTTGTCTGTCCAATGCTGTCTTTAGCCTGGCCAGAGCCGGAGTTATAGTCGCGTCTATCTTGTTTGTACACGCTGTTTCTCTTGGAAACATATTTTTCCTTCCTTCCTTCCTTCTTTCCTTCCTCCTCTCCTTTCTTTCCTTCCCTCTTCCCTCTCTCCCTTCTTTCTTTCTCAGACTGAATAGTTTGTATTCACTATGATAGGCGTTCCTCTTCCGGATTCCTTCTTAACAGTTCATTCCCGGGGTCCAGCAAGTGGGCCAACGCAAGGAAAGAACCAGGGAACAACCTGCGGACAAGGGACCTGCACAGGGCACAGAGCCTGCGCGGGTTGAGGAGTGTTGGAACAGGGAGGGCAGCCTGGGACAGGAGGCAGAACCCAGAGAGGGAACAGGCCCACCTGGGGGAGCAGCCTGCCTGAAGTGAGCGGGCGTGGCAGTTACAAATCCAAGAGGCGCCTGGGCAGTGGTGGCGCACGCCTTTAATCCCAGCACTTGGGAGGCAGAGGCAGGTGGATTTCTGAGTTCGAGGCCAGCCTGGTCTACAGAGTGAGTGCCAGGACAGCCAGGGCTACACAGAGAAACCCTGTCTCGAAAAAACCAAAAAAAAAAAAAAAAAAAAGGCAAATCCAAGAGGGGGTGAGGAGATCTTCTACACAAGGAGGAGACCCAGAATTTGGTGTTTATGGTCAGAATGAGAATGCTCAAGAACAGAGGGTGGGGCGATATTTGGGTAGCCCATGAGAGGAATCTGAGACCAAGCCGATCCTCTAAATAGTGTCAGAGCTGGGAGCCAAGGAAGGTGGTCTCGTGTTGAAACCTGAAGCTCACACAGGAGAGAGACCTGTGCAGAATGAATAAGAACAGTGTCCTGGGCCAGAGTGCAAAGCACGCCCCGAAAGCAGAGGACGGACCCCAAGAGAGGTTAAGGGGTGCGAGGGGACAGCTGTGATGAAAGATGAGTTTCCATACAGGGAGATTGACTGTCTTACTTAGGCTGATATTGCTGTGATGAAGCACCATGACCAAAATCGACTGGGAGGAAAGAGTTTATTTCACTCACAGTTCATTATCAAAAACAGGGCAGAGGTCACCGGAGGGACGCTGCTTAACGGCTTGCTCATAAAGGGCTGTTTAGCCTGCTGCTACCAGGGGTGGCTCCACCCACAAGGGGCTCAATAGGCTGGGCCCTCCCCCATCAATCACTAAATGAGAAAATCCCTCCAGGCTTGCCTGCGGCCCAATCTCGTGGGGGCAGTTTCTCAATTGAGACTTCCTCCATTCTAATAACTCTTGTGGCAAGTTGACATAAAACTAGCCAGCACAGTCATCAAATAGTTTAAATATCTTCTAACAAGCATTTATGTGTGTCTGTGTGAGTGCGTGCCATGTGTGTTTGGCTGCCCTTGGAGGTCAGCACAGAGGAATGGATACCCTCAGGCTGGTTAGCCTAATGTGGGTGCTGGGAACCAAACTCACATCCTTCTGCTACATAGCAAGTTCAGGGGGTAGCTTGGGCTATCTTTTACCTAATTTAAAATTAGGTACTTTGGTGTTTTATTTTTGAGACAAATCTCGGCTGGTTTCCCACTCACCATCCAGGCTCCCGAGTTCTGGAACCACATGAGGGCAGCATCAGCGTTAGTAATAAATGTTATCTTTTTCCTATGTATCCTATAATCCAACACACAATTTGCAAATATTTTCTGCTTTTGTTCCCCATTTCCCTCTATTTTTCTGAGACAAGTCTTGCTAACTTAGCATGGCTGAACTAGCCTGGAATTTCTGATGGATTCTGATGCCTCAGACTGCCAAGTGCAGGGATTACAGGTATGTACCACCATGGCCAGCTCTTCCCAGTATTTTTGATGGAATTGCTTGAAGCACAAATTTAATTCTGATGAAGCTTAATCCATCTTTTTTTTTTTCTTCTGTCATTATTTTGGAAACACTTGATCTTGCCCGAGTTCCCAGATTTCCTCCTGTGTTTTCTAATGACTCCAGTTACTGACCCACAAAACACACCCCCACAGTGTCTCCAGAAAGGGTTAGGGACTATCTTCTAGTGGAATAGAAACTCAGTAGACTTCATTAGGAATTTCCAGGCAAATAAAACACTGGTGTATTTCATGGGCTTTTCTCTTCCAGTCAGAGGGTAAATTACACTTTTGAATGTGTGGTGGGTGGGCTCAGAAGACAGAAATCCCGTCTTCAAGAACATGTCAAAGACAAAGCCAGTGTTAGTAAGAACTGCATTAATATAATTTGCCTTTTCTGCCCAGTTACTTCTAGAAAGGACTTAACTGCAGAGATTTCTCCAAGGACATACAAAACATTAACATGTATATTTAAAAAAAAAAAAAAAATGTCACTAATCACCAGGGGAAAAACCCAGGATGAGTTCACATGGCTATTATCAAGATGAAAAGTGGCACGTGTTCGTGTGCGTGAAGGTGTGGGCAAGGGAACTCTGGCAAGCTGGGTAGGATTGTAAGTTCGTATAGTCATTATAAAAGGGCCATGAAAATAAGTAAGGGCTGAGGTGAGGCTAAGCGGCTAAGAGAGTTTGCTTGGGTTCCGGATAATCAGGGTCAATTCCCAGCACCTTAAACCTGGCAACTTACAACTGCCTGTAACTCCAGCTCCAGAGGCGTCAGTGCCTTCTTCAGGCCTTACACTTACAAACGGCTCTCACAAGTGGGCGGGTGCGCGCACACACCAACCTAAGGATGTTAAATGTTCATTAATGCTCTACAAATGATCCGTGAGAACATGTGAACTAAATGGGTCCCCAGAGGCTACACAGTGAATTTCACTGTAAACAATCCCTGCCCTTACTCCCCCCCCCCCCCAAAGGTTTGGCAAAAATAACACAGACAGAAAGTGGTTGCCTGAGGCCAGGGGATCAAGCAGACATCAGGGAGTGATAGGCAGGGATGATAAAGATATTCAAAACTCAGATAGTGAGAGCTTTAGTGAATCTAAAGCCCTGAACATCTCAAACAGGTGAATTGCAGGTAGGTAAGATGGAGGACGTTTCAAATAAAGCTGCTAAAACTGGTAAGTTAACAAAGGCACACAATTATATTTTCTCCAAACTCACAGGTACATGCACAAGCAATGCCTGGTAAAGTGGTAAATTCTTTTTCCCCTAATAAACCTGTATCACCAAAGCTTTTCAACTACCCACTTTTCAATGTGGATTACTTAATAGAACAATTAACTGGATAGCAAAGGGGGCAATACCAGCAATCTTTGGGTTCTTTCTCTTGGAAAACTAAGATGTTAAGAGTTACCAAGAGGGGGACAGCCAAGAGCACCTTGAGCCACCTCATCTTTCCCTGCAAAGCCCATCATGGAGGCCACCTACCCATACACCTTGCTTTGGGTGGCTGCACCAACCGACCTCTTTACCACATTGTGGCTGCTCACAAGTATTTCAGGGATGGCCACTCCGTGGGGCAACTGGGCTCCTATGATCCACCGCCCAACAGTAATGGAGGAAACCTTGTTGCCCTCAACCCGGACCAGATCCAGCATTGCATTGGCTGTGGGGCTCACCTCTCTAAGCCTATGGAGAAACTTCTGGGTTTTTCTGGCATTTTTCCGTATTCGATGAGGATCGCCAATGCAGAGTCTGCGGAGGTGGAGAGCAGGAGAAATCCTCTTAGCATCTCAGAATGCAGAATCAGAGCCCAGAGAGACAAGCAAGCTGACTTCAGTGAGCACAGCTGTGGTCGCAAGGTTAAGGGCCTGTAAAACTTGTGCATAGAGTTTTATATTGGGTTTAAAGATCAATAGATGAAGTTTTCCAAGTCAAAAAAAAAAAAAAATTATCAAGACCTGAGAAGCAGCAACTCTGCCAATCCTGCATCAGCACTTCCTAAAGGTCAACATGGCTGGGGTGTGGCTCAGCGGGTGAGGTGCTTGCCTAGATGACCTCAGTTTCTCAGCTCTAGTACTCAGGATGTGGAGGCAGGAGGGTCAGTTCAAGGGAATTCTGAGCTTAGCACTTAGAACCAGTACTTGTTACATAGTGAGTTTGAGGCCAGTTTGGTCAAAATAAGGCCCTGCCTTTAAGAAAGAAAAGGCTCTCCATAGTGCCTACGTGCTGGGCGCTCATAGCTAATAAATACTAAGGTGGAACTATGCATAACATAAAGGAAGACAGTCTTCAAGTTACAGTATAAAAAACACAGGAAATAAGCTGCAAAATATTTTTATTGTAAAAACAGTCAACAGAGGTCGACAATGCAAACATTATCTCAAGACATTTCCCCGACGTTCCTGAGCTTCCAAGTTTCCATCAGCATTTCTCTGATTTTTATGGTCCTTTCACACATGCTTACTGATAACATGTATATGTCACTTTGAAACAAACAGAAATCCATCTGATAGTAAAACCAACCAAAACAAAAAGCAGGAACAAAGCCCGCAAGCCAGTTCTAGTGTGCTTTTTCCACATTTCCCACAGGGAGACCTATGAGTTCACACTCTTTCAAAATGGGACAGAAAAGTAAAATTAGTACTGTAACCATAGTGAAATACCACCGACTCTTCCATTTGCACGTTACTGCAGCATGCCAGTGGCCACAATGTGCAGAGCTCCGCAGTGAGCGGGCCTACAGCCTACTGGCTGCCTCCAAACATAACGGAGTAACCGCCAGTTCTCAAAGCTCTCCCCACCGATGGTCACAATTTAGAAATATCAACTGCTACTCTATTTCCATATATTGCAAAATGATTTCAGAAACAGATTAAACATACAATTGTTTTACAAAAATAAGAATTGTTTGGAGCTTCATAAACTCTGTAAAACAGCACATTGTAAATCAAGATAATTTCACCAAAAAAAAAAAAAAAAAAAAAATTGACGATGCTTGCAGACAAGGGAATCTAGTCAAACTCTGATCTCTTCCGATTTATAAGACTCCATGTTCTACTTGAGAATTTTCTTCAAACTTTTAATTTTTGCCAGGTGTTAGTGGTGCCCAGGGAGGCAAAGGCAGGTGGATTTCTGAGAATTCAAGGCTAGCCTGACCAACAAATCGAGTTCCAGGACAAGCAAAGCTACACAGAGAAAGCCTGTGTGGAAAATATAAGGGTTTCCTCAGATGTTTCCTTTTAGAAATAATGTAAAGCAAATAAAGTCATATGTAAAAATATCTTAGGAAAGTGGAAGCTAATGAATGTGCCACTTCTGTACTAGTGATGACCTTCAAATCATTCCGAAGAGTGGCAACTGGCTAATTTTACACATATATGTGACCATTATAATTTGGTGCCTAAAAGATGTAAAAATATAATCACAACTATTTTATGAAAAATATGTATTCATATAAGAGTGGAGATACCTCAAATTTAGTTCCTCATAGCTGTCAAATAAATATTCTTACCTACATCCGTCAAACACTCATTCTGCACCTGTAAGAGCACCAGTGTTTAAAGTTTAAACCAATCACAGAAGTAAGAAGGTAGGGCTTACGTTTATTTCAGTGACAATGCTGCCACAGTAAGGCACCACTTGGTATTGAGAAGAGAGAATAAAGAATTTCCAAACCATGTTCTGTCACCGGGGTCGTAACCGTTACATAGAACGCTTGGGGGAAGCCATGGGTACCAATCCCATCATACTCTAGTTCCCATCATTCTGTGCTTTTAGTTTTTCCATATCAGGGGGAAAATGTAATACAAGATCTATTAAATAAACATCTTTTCCAACTTACAAGAAAATAATCTAGAAATAAAGAGAGTAGAAAGCCAAGACCCTATTGGATGTATTTGCAACAGTTTGTCCCTGTGAGATTGCAGAGAGGAGCAGAAATAGGATACAGAGAGGCACAGAGGGTAAGACCTTCTCAGGCAGTCATGGCTAGAGCAAAACTGAGAGAACCAGGAATTTTCCATGTCCCCCAAAGCTGATTCTCAGGCAGTCAATTAAATATTTCACAGCATGTCTCTAGTCACTGCTATCATCGTCATCATCATCATCAGATGCATCATTTAAAGGAGACTTCAACGACTGACTGTAAGAGTCTGACCTAGTCGGCTGACAGGCGGCCATGTCCCCAGTGGAAAGCAGGTCATAGCAGAAGTCACAAATCCGCACAGGCTTCGAAGACTGGCTGGGAAGAAGAAATCTCTTTTCTGAGCAGGGACCACAAACAACAAAGCCACATTTGCGACAATGGTGCCGCCGATTCACTGGTGTGAATTTTGCTTTCTGACAGCGCATGCACACGGTGGCCTCAGAGTCAGGAACCCAGACGGCAGCGTGCTCATTGCTGGGCGTCTTCCCACTTTTGGAGAGTAAATCAGTGACACACTTATTTATGTGGTTCATCCACTCTGACTTCTCCGTGGCAGTGGCAGCATAAACTGCAAAGGACTTAGTTGGTGTCTTAATGAGCCATCCGTTCCGCAGTTCCCCTTCATCTTTGATGGAATCGATGGTGACATTTTCCAAGGGAATAATGTGCTGTTTGTTGTATTTTTTCTTCTGGATAACAATATTGCCGTATACAAGAATATCATTAAATAGGAAAAACTGCCTGGCTTTAGGCTTCTTTCTGCACAGCTTAGTCAACACTCCTTCTCCAATCAGCACCCGCCCAGGGATGGTCAAGGGCTGACCAGCTGCTCCAAAACAGTTCTCCACAATACTGATGCGTCTGGTATTTGCTTCACTGTTTGCCAGGCGATCCACCATCTTTTGCTAATAACCTTTAGGGAGAAAAAAGAAAAGAAATTAGCACACAGAAAGAATAAATTCTTAAAAGAAATATCAAAAAATGTGATCTACTAAGACACTGATTTTTCCAAAGGCAGGTAATCCAGTTTTCTTTCCCTCTAAAATAATCACTAAGCATGCTGAATTGTGTATAAAACCTGTTGAGTCTTTCTGCACAGCCCTGGCTGGCCTAGAACACAGTCCTCCTGCCTCTATTAAGTGAGGGATTACAGTGTGGGCCATTGTACCCAGCACACATAAAACAACAGGACAATTAAAAACAAGTTACTTCTGCAAAATAATAAACCCAGTTCCATGAAACTGAATCTCAATGGTAATACTCAGGTTTTAAAAACCACGACTCTGGTTTTCCCAATAAACTACATATAACCCCAGAGCCTAGGCCCTAATGGTCTCACCTGGACTATTCCCAAAGTTTTCCCAACTGCTTCCAGCCTTCCTTTCTAAATCAATCCGTAGGCGGTGATCTCTAAAATGCTAAACTATTCCTGCTGTTACTTGAAATGATTCCCCTTAAAAAAGAAAAAAAAAAAAAAAGAGGTTCCCCTTAATCTTTAAAATACATAACGTTTAGCATGGTGAGACTGGTTCTTACAGAACTTAGCCCAAGCTGGTCCTGAGCTCGCCATGCCCCCAGCCCAGACTCCTGAGCGCTGGAACAAGAGGCATTCGTCACCACAGCCAGCTATTACTGGACTTTCGTTCTCTCCACCTCGACGTCAGTCATTCCTGGCTTAGAACACAGCATGTGATGAAAACACTACTGTGTGTGAGTGGGTCTCACTGTTGTCTTCCTTACAACTCCAGCTACCTCTTAAAAAAATGGATACTTTTACTTACACTTCAATGTCATCCCCTTTCCTGGACCCCGCCCTCCAGAAACTCCCTATCCCATCCCCTTTCCCCCTGCTTCTTCTAAGAGGGTGCTCCCCCACCCACCCACCCACTCCTGTCCAGCTACCTCTTAATCATCCTCAAATCTTAGCATCTCTCCTCCAGTATACCTAACAGCAGAAAAAATCCATCCTCCATGTTTGTCATACGCTGTTTTTCTTAGCTTCTTTTTTACCAAAGAACTGAAATCCATGCTCACCACAGGCTGCAGTGAAACCTAAAAGGCAGAGGCCATCTAACTGCCATCTTTGACATGATCTGAAGCACCAAATATACTCAAGACAAACAAGAACATTTTTTAAATGTTTTTAAGATTTATTTATTTTATGTATATGAGTACACCGACGCTCTCTTCAGACACACTAGATAGGGCATTGGATCCCATTACAGATGGTTGTGAGCCACCATGTGGTTGCTGGTAATTGAACTCAGGACCTCTGGAAGAACAGTCGGTGCTCTTTTTTTTTTTTTTCCCGAGACAGGGTTTCTCTGTGTAGCTCTGGCTGTCCTGGAACTCACTCTGTAGACCAGGCTGGCCTTGAACTCAGAAATCCGCCTGTCTCTGCCTCCCAAGTGCTGGGATTAAAGGCGTGCGCCACCACTGCCCGGCTCAGTCAGTGCTCTTAACTGCTGAGCCACCTCTCCAGCCCAAACAAGAACATTTTAACAATGTTATTAAAAAAACAAACAAACAAAAAAAAAAACCAAAACTCTTAATCAATGATCATAGATCTAATCTCTAGATCCAATATTGACTGCTCTCAAGCCTCTGAATGGTGTTTTACTTCAACCACTAACCTAGTATTACTACAGTAACAACCAAAGAACACCAAAATTTGAGAAGGGAAATACTAAAGACTAACGTGTGTGTGTGTGTGTGTGTGTGTGTGTGTGTGTGTGTGTGTGTGTGTGTGTGTGTGTGTGTGTGTCTTCAGCTCATCAACTGGTAACACTGTAACCAGTCTTGGTTTCCACTAATAGCTTATTATAAATCTGGTTATTCCTGAATCACAAGGAGGGGCACTGGCATGCCTGAGGACACTCCCAACAGTGAACAAGCCACTGGCTGGCTTCAAACCTTGAAGGTCTTAGCTAAGTGCCCTCCCCCCACTCCCTCTTTTGAGACTGGGTACTACAGCTCAGTGACAGAGTGCTTGCCTAGGATGAGACTGGGTACCACAGCTCAGGGATAGAGTGCTTGCCTAGGATGAGACTGGGTACCACAGCTCAGGGATAGAGTGCTTGCCTAGGATGAGACTGGGTACCACAGCTCAGGGATAGAGTGCTTGCCTAGGATGAGACTGGGTACCACAGCTCAGTGACAGAGTGCTTGCCTAGGATGAGACTGGGTACCACAGCTCAGTGACCGAGTGCTTGCCTAGGGTGAGACTGGGTACCACAGCTCAGGGATAGAATGCCTGCCTAAGATGCACAGGCACAGGCTTCACCTCCAGCTACATAAGGAAAGCACAAAGTCTACCATCTTATGAAAACTGTATCACAGGAGAGGGCCAGTGAGGTGGGCAAAGATGCTTGCTGCCAAATCTAATGACCTGAGTTTAATCCCCAGGACCCACAGGATAGGACTGAATAGCCAAAGTCCTCTGACCTCCACAAGCACACCTTGATAAGTAAGGTGTCTACATGCATGTGCGCCCCCTACAATAAATGGAAAAAGTAAATTATAGAATTAAAATAACATGAAAAATCTAACCTTATTTATAATTAAAACACCAAGATATTTTTATCAGACTGACAAAAAAGAAAAGGAAAGAATAAAGAAAAAAGAAATGTCCTAAGATGCAGTACTTGTGACAATATAGGGCAACGGGTGCTTTTTTTGTACTTTACTGAAAATAGGTATAACCACCAGTTTCATATCCAACCAAAAGAAACTTTGGGCCGATAAGGTGGCACAATGCATAAAGGCCTTTGCCACCTGAAGCTGAACAACTTGAGTTCCATCTCAGGACCATGAGCTGACTTGTGACTTTCATGCATAAGCCCATCCACCCACACAAATAAATGTAGTAATAATAAATAAACTTGACTCAGTGTATAAAGTTATGTACAGAGTATTCAATATAGCACTATTTACACCAAGTAAACTACAATGCATCAAGCCCTGAGCACGAGACAAACCTAAACAAAGCAAGTGACATACACTCCAGACAATCAAGTGGGGAGAAGTGGACTGCCCCATCCACCACCGTCTATACACACTGTATCTCAACAGACCCAAGCACTGCGGGTTTAAGATACTCAGGTTTTAGGTGCCACTGTAAATGGCTCCAATTAACCTTAGCATATCCTCAATAAGACATTCCAACTTAAAAGTTTATCTTGCCGGGCAGTGGTGGCGCCCGCCTTTAATCCCAGCACTTGGGAGGCAGAGGCAGGCAGATTTCTGAGTTCAAGGCCAGCCTGGTCTACAGAGTGAGTCCCAGGACAGCCAGATTAAAAAAAAAAGTTTATCTTAAGATTAAGTATACTACGAAAGCATAATCATAGCTACTTATAACATTTGGAAGTACACAGAGACGAAAATTAAAAATCTAACAGTATCTACAGTAGAAACTTATCTATGAAAAGTATTAGATAAGTTTTCAGACTTCACATTCATTCAAAAAATGTTTCTCAGACATGACATATGTGCCTGAAAAAAACACGATACAAGCAAGTTCCCTGCTCCTCAAGAGTAAAGAGAAAACGAAACCCAGAACCAAGCGGTAACTAACCCTAGGAAGCTCCCCCACCCCACCCTCCTTCCTTGTCTCAAACTCGCTATGTACGCAGAGACAGGTCTCAGGTGCACCCGCCTTTATCCAGGCAGGGGTACATGCCTGTAACCCTAGCACTGGGACAATTCGGAGAACAAGGTCAGTCTGAGCTACACGGGACCCTGTTTCCAAACACCAAAGGAAAAGCTAAACTGGTAAATCAGAAGTCACCAGCTCTATGGCCAAGAAAGTGGTGAGGGAGCAGCAGGCTACTCTAGGCAAAAAGGACGGCTTCATAGAGGGCTGAAGGCAATAATAATTTTTTAATGAGGAAGAAGTTTCTGAATGAAATTTTAGGCATATTAAATTGTAAAATGAATCACTGTTATTATTAATGTGTGGTGTGTGTGGATGTCAAAGGACCACTCTGCCTGCAGAGCAGGTGCTCCCTCCACCTTCATGTGGGTTCCGGCCTAGCCCAGCCAGCACCTCTACCCACTGAGCCAGCCTGTGAGCTCTCCCCCATTCAAGAAGGATGCAACCTAGAGATGTTTGGATATTATTAACCAGTACTTGACTACAGCAAATGATTTTTCAAAATCTGGCAATTATACATAAATATGCTACATACTACAAGGATACAAGAACACACTCTCATAATTCTTCCAATGATAAATGATGAATCTTATTACTTCCATTTATCTTAATAAGTATGGCAGCAACCTTCTGATTTCACTGCCAGGCTGTGACCTGTGCTGAAAAGCAATGGGCATGTAGAACCTAAGGCCTCTGGCTTCAAACAGACCCTTCTATTATCCTTCTCAGTCCTGAAATAGTTTCCACGTGTCTGACGTGGTGAACAGCAATGGACTAGAAAATATACAGATACTTTACACACGTACATGAGAGTGGGAGCACACAGTAGCTGCGCTGCGGTGGGGGTACAGTGCGTGGGGGCAGTAGTGAGGAAAGTCATCAGCAGGGGCATAACTACCCAAAGGACCAGTGTTACTACTGGATAGATACCCCAAAGCAACATTCTTCGGTAAAATAGATCCTTTGGCTCAAGGCCTAAGGCCCAAATTTACCATCAGCTCAAGCAGACACTAAGAACTCCGGACATTTGTGACAACCAGTATGCAAGAGCCCTGGGCTTACCCAAGGATGGAGTCTACTACATCCCAAAGGGCCTTAATGGCAAAGAGGGTCACAGTGTGGTCCAATCTGAATGCTGTCTGCTTTTTTTGGGAAGAATACCAGACTATAAAGGACTAGGACTAAAAACCTTCCTATTGTCTGGCAGACAAGAACCTCATTTTCACTGTCCATGTGAGTCTTACACACTCACTGGGATACCCTTACCACCTGTTAAAATGCAATACTGTGGGGAAGAAGCAAACCTAGAGACGAAGGATCCCATCTATTTGTAACTGAGAGCAGACCACCTGTCAAGACTATTGTGCTAGTTCTTCCTGCTGACAGCGTTTCCCATTTCATCCTTACTGAAACACATCTCATTTCTGGCCTTTCCTCCTTCTGAGACAGGGTCTCTCACTGTGTAGACCTGGCTGGTAGGGGCTCACAAGATCTGGCTGCCTCTGTCTGAAGTTAAAGGCAAGTGGACTATGCCTGGCTGAATTTATTTTCCTTCCTTCTTTCTTTTTTTTAGTTATTTATGTATACAAGTACACTATAGCTGTCTTCAGACACACCAGAAGAGGGTATTGCATCCCATTACAGATGGTTGTGAGCCACCATGTGGCTGCTGGGAATTGAACTCAGGACCTCTGGAAAGGCAGTCAGCGCTCTTAACCGCTGAGCCATCTTACCAGTCCCCGAATTTACCCATACTTATGACTTCTGATATTAATAAAATCCAATTTTAAATTCAATGGGTTACAGTAGAAAAAAATAAACTATGAGTCAAAAGGTCTGGTTTAAAAAAGAAAACAGCAGCAGCAGATACCTTCAATCAAACAGTCTTTAAAATACTGACCTTACCTAAGTGGGCTGGCTGGATTTCCCATTTACAGCAAGTCTTAACTTGCCTGAATTCACCAAGGCTCCTACCCACTGCCCAGGGCTGGGGATTGAATTCAGAGCAAACACTCTACCACCAAGTCCTAGCCTGCAAGCTCCTGCTTTAACCACACATGACTACTGTTTACTCGGATAAATACTTTAAAGTGAGTGCCCCGTGAACTGAGACTTTAGAGAAAACAGGGGGGAGGCTAAGACGCCTGGGAAGTGACCCTGGGAAACAAAGCAGTGCAGCGTGCACAAAGCTCAGCAGCAGAGAGCCTGGCTTCAGCTTCCAGCAACTGTGGAAGAAAACAAAACAAAACAGCAGAAACCTGCTACAACACATCCGGCCGGGCACACGAGATACTCTAAGTGTCTAAATAAAATATTGGGATAATAAAACAAAGAAGAAATACTTAACATCTGAGCAAACTAAATTTGAGTGAATTTTACTTTTTCAGTCAACAGGAAGAGTTTATGCTCCTCTGACCTGTCCACTAAGATTTCACTCCTAACACGCATTGTAAAGGGATAGGTGTAGACAAGAAAAAGGAAACAAGCTTCTGCATTTTATGTTCAAACTTATCAATGCTATATTTTACTAAGCTGAGAGAAAATGAAACTTCTAGATTCAAATCATATTACAGAGAAATTCCATTAACTTAAAGATCTCTCCTAGGCTCCACATTTGCCTATTACTAAAAAGGTGAGTTATTTCATAATCTCAATCATGAAAAGGGAAAAAAACCCAGACACAACCAATGCCTACTAGACATGTTACTTTACTCTTTCATGTAATAATGCTGGGTAAAGATGGGTGGTGGTGGCTCAAGCCTTTCTTTAATCCCAGTACTCGGGAGGCAGAGGCAGGTGGGTCTCTGTGAATTTGAGGCCAGCCTGGTGTACAGAGTGAGTTCCAGGCCAGCCAGGGCTACACAGAGAAACCCTGTCTCAAAAAACCAATAATGAGGAGGAGGAGGATGGTGGTGGTGGTGGTGAAAAAATTCATCCTACCAAATCAATAAATAAGCAAATATAAACCAAGTCATAAAATAGCTTAAAGATGAAAAGCCATGTAGAGTAACATATACCCACTATCCTACCACTCAGGAAGCTGAATCAGGAACACTGAATGTCCCAGTCAGATAGGCTGGAGAGTTGGCTCAACAGTTAAAAGCATGTGTTCTAGCCGGGCAGTGGTGGTGCACGCCTTTAATCCCAGCACTTGGGAGGCAGAGGCAGGTGGATTTCTGAGTTCGGGGCCAGCCTGGTCTACAGAGTGAGTTCCAGGACAGCCAGGGCTACACAGAGAAACCCTGTCTCGAAAAACCAAAAAAAAATAAATAAAAAAAAGCATGTGTTCTTGTTGAGGATTGGGGTCCAAATTCCCAGCACCATTTCAGCAGCTTGTAACTATCTGTAACTCCAGACCCAGGGTATCTGAAACCTCTTTGGCCTCAACAGATACCAGGCATGCTTCTGGTGCACATAAATCCATGCAGGTAAAACATTCACACATTTAAAATGTTTTAAGTTAAATAACTCATCTATGACTTCACAGTTTGATACATTCTTTTATGGGGTGATGGGGATATATGGTCTTTTTCTGTGCTCCCTGCTACCTTAAGAAACAGATTGCTGATGCAGACCTTTCATTATATGTATCTAGGAAAGGTCACTGACCAGAAGAAAAAGAACTAACATTTCCAAGAGGGCTTTACTGCACCCACAGGCCCAAATTTGGATATATGCTTATCCCAAATAGACCGGGAAGTTCCTAAAACCAAAGTTATTCCCTATAACCTGTTATCATCAACAGTACCCACAAAAATGCTTCATGGCATGCTCGCTTTGGCAGCTCATATACTAGAGAAGAACAATAAAAGCTTCATATTCATTCCACTAACAACTGAATATGAGCAGGAGTCAGAAATGACAGAGGTTTGCTCCAGTGTAAGATATGCAAGAGGACTCCTGAAGTACTAAAAAGCAAAGCTCTGACTAATTCTCAGTGTCAGTAAAAGTAGTCTCAAATAGGTTAAGTCTATATACAGGGACAACGTCACACAAAGATTTTAGAAAAAAGTTAAAAACACAGAACAAGCACACTGAGTCTGTTTAGGAGAGTAGAACGCAGAACTAAGTTTCTCAAGAATCCTCTAACCTCAGACCCCAGGCCAAGAGAGTCCACTGATCCCTTAGCAGGTGCCCAGAGCTTCCCACAGCAACCTGGCCTCTCTTTCTGGCAGTCTTTCTCCCCCATCACTCCGCGCTCTCTCTGTTGACCGCAAACCAGACTGTCCGCAGCAACCTGCTCTGGGCTTCCTTCCCCATCTCTAGCCTCAGCGCAACGACACATCCTGCTCTGGGCTTTCTCTATTTGCTGAAATCTCACCAGTCTCTGAAGAGATGCTCAGGCCAAAGCCTAGCAGCCAGACAGTTTGACCTTTACTCTCCACACCGCTTAAAAACACAGTTTATTTACAGGTTTCAGAAACATTTGGATGCATGTTTATTCAGATAGATCTGGGAGTTCCTGAAAACAAAACGGTATTTCCTACAATCATGTATTCCCAACAGCCCCTGCAAACCTGCTGCATTGTGCATGCCAGAATTTACAGAGCTGAATACGATTAGCAGTTACAGGTAACAGCAGCTTCTCAATCTGGAGTTTGTTAAAAACCAACTGCATCCTTTAAAGTCTGCTAATCCTCAAAGAAAACAGGAACTGTGCCCCACTCATCAAGCGCTTCACTGGGTCCACAGATTTCAGACTGACAAGCAAATGTAGTCTAACCACATCTAATTATGAATTCTAAACATCGAGCATGGACGTCCCTATTTAAGAAAAAAAAAAAAAAAAAAAACCACAATGTCACGATAACCTATGAGCTCTTCTTTCCAAAAAGCCCAGCTGTTTTTGTCAATACAAAATGATAATACAAGCATATTTCTTTTACCATCGACAGAATTCAGATGAAAGTGCCCAAGAACAGCAGCACAGTGCTGGCAACCCACAGGGCACTGAGCAACCCAGCCTCCTCAGCACACCCAACGCTTTCCCTAGGACCATTCACGACACGTGTGATTTGCTCACTGTATTTATATTTGATAAGAAAAAAAGAATAAACAAGACACAGGCAGTGAAGGATTTACATTCGACTTTAATATAAAGGTTAAGTACTATAATAAACAATCAACGAAGCAGGAAGCAGGAAATGAGAGAGAAAGTGAGGCACACAGATTTTACCATCCTAACATTTGAAAGAATAAGTGAAATTTCTATAAAAACAGAAATACAAACAAAATGAAAACAAAACTCACTGAGAAAAGGCATAAAACTCTAAAGTAAAAAGTAGATCTTTTGGCCAGGCAGTGGTGGCACACGCCTTTAATCCCAGCACTTGGGAGGCAGAAACAGGCAGATTTCTGAGTTCAAGGCCAGCCTGGTCTACAGAGTGAATTCCAGACAGCCAGGGCTACACAGAGAAACCCTGTCTCAGAAAAAAAAAGAAAATCTCTGCACTTAAAGCCTAAACAGCAGGGAAGCAAAGAACCGGCAAACACACACAGACACCAGAGAACACACAAAGACGTCTCAGGGCTAAGAGGTGGGCTGTGGTAATTCTGATCAAGTAGATATCTAGGCCCAAATCTTGAAACAATAGAAGTAGGTTCTCCTCCAAGATCTATTACTTCACTAGCCTAGGGCTACACTGCCTGTACCAGGCATATTTTCCCTCCCATTGAGAGGGCCCTAAGTCCCATTAGAAAGCTGCTGGCTACCATGAAGGCACGTATGCCACTACTGCACCCTTAGGGTTATTGTGCCACACTGGTTGTTGTGTTCAGAGGCCTAATTGCTGGGTAGGGCTGTTGGCTGCCTCCTTCTCTTGGAAGCTTGCATAATGCCTTCTGGTACCAACCTGGTCCTAAGGGAGGAGGTCTTCAGGTCAGATCCAGTTCAGGTCCTTCTGGATTCTGTGTCAAAGTGCACGGGGTCATCAGCAATAGGGACTTCTACCTCAGGGAGGCAACCAAGGGCAGTAGAATCTGTAATGTTTTGGGAATCTCTTCAACCCAGACTAACAATTCAAACATGGCTTCTCATGCCTGGTGTTGGGATTTTTGTTTGACTCCCTCATTAAACAAACTACTCTTTGCAACAAACTGAGACCATTACAGAAATCCACAACCAATCAAAATGCAAGGAACAAGACATCACAGTACAGTGCCCAGTCCCAATGGACATATCTGTAAGACAATTCCTGCATCTAAGACTTATTTATGGATGATTGCAGAACAAAGGGCAGAAAGACTGTAAGAGTCAGAGAAACATGAGGCTTCCTGTGAGATTGTGTCTCCTAGAAATGTCAAAGAAGATGCACCCCTGAAATCTCATCCACATGGTTTCATGAACAAGACTTGAACATGCTAAGATGGAAGGGGAAAGCTCTCGGGTGTCAATTCTATCCAAAGAGCTACAGGCAACAAGAATGCTGGGAGCTGGGAAAATGGTCCTCCCCAGGGAAGAGCCACCCCATCAGTTATCCAGTACCAAGAAGTCAGTCTGGGACCATACACTCGCAGGTGAGATTGCACAGGCTAAGCAGCTTTGACTGGTGTATGGAGAAGTATACATACATATGGATGGGTGGATGTAGCAAAGAAAAAGAGACCACAAATTTGAGAACAAGGCTGGCATGAAGGAGGAAAGGGAAGGAAGGAAATAATGTAATTATAATTTCAAGATATTAAAAGTATTATTTAAAAGAATAGGTTAAACTATTTGGGAGAGTAGATGATGGCATCTATGTCTACCCCAGGAAAAGAGACACTTAAGACCAGGCTTCAAGAAGGAAAGCTAGAAAGCAGGAAGTGCAGTCATGTAATACTAATTTAAAATAATATTTTCTACACGTGTGTGTGTGTGTGTGTGTGTGTGTGTGTGTGTGTGTGTGTGCGCGCGCGCGTGTGCGCGAGCGCACCAGGGAACAAGTGCAGATTAGAGAACAATTTGCAAAAACTGCTTCTCTCTTCCCGCCAGGTTCTAGGAATTGAACAAGTATCGATCATTAGGGCCTGACAGTAATAGTGATAGCACTCACCTCTTAATCATCTTGCTATTGCAAGAATATTAATTTTGGTAAAATAAGTAGGTGATAAGCTGCAAAGCAAGCATCAGACTGAAGCTGGTTGTGATGGCATGTGCCTAGCACCCCAGCATTGGGGGAAAGGTAGGCAGAAGGATCAGTAAGTCCAAGGTTATCTATAGCTACATAGGGAGAGGCCTGGGCTATAAGAAACCTGCTCCTGGAGAGGGCGGTTCTCAATCACCTATAACTCCAGCTCTAGGAAATGCAGCGCCCTCTCCTGGCCTCCACAGGCACCTGTTCTCATGTGCACATAGCCACGCAAAGATAAACACAATTACATAATTAAAAATGAAGCTTAACGAGGCCAGCCTAGTATACAGAGTGAGTTCCAGGACAGCCAGGGCTACACAGAGAAACCCTGTCTCGAAAAACCAAAAAAAAAAAAAAAAAATGAAGCCTGACACTTAAAAACATCTTTAAAAAATATAGACAAATCCACCTTTAATCCCAGCACTTGAGAGGCAGAGGCAAGCGGATTTCTGAGTTCGAGGCCAGTCTGGTCCACAGAGTGAGCTCCAGGACACCAGGGTGACACAGAGAAACCCTGTCTCGAAAAACAAAACAAAAAACAAATAAACAAACAAAAAAAATCCAGAAAATTTACTGGCTTTTTTAAATAGGAAACAGTACACGGGATAAACTGAAGAGAATATGAAGACGCAGACTGAAAGTCAGGAAAGCAAGAGGATTATTACGGCCGTCTCCAAATGAACGTCCACTGTACATATGCATGACAGCATCATCACAGTTAAGCCCAGCGTTCTACCTGACTAAGACATGATAACCAAGTCATTTTCAAACGCGTAACAAAAGCATGAAGAACCATAGAATACAGAAATGAAAATGGGAGGGGGCTGAAGAGCAGTAGATACAATTAGTCAGGAACTGACTGAATACACGGATGAAACGTGCGTGAGGCAAGATGCCTGTGAAAGTCTGTAAACACCTGCCGCAGTGTCGGGGTTGCAGGAAGGAGGCGTAGGTTTGGTTCATTTACCTCGAAGTCCTTGAGAGAATCCACAAGACAATCATTCAGTGCATCCACAGCACTAGAAACGTCAGAACAGAGGGAGACTCAGTTGTTGCTACCCATGAGATGTTGGCTGCCAAGTGGAAAATCCAGTAAGATGATCCTACTGTGTGCCAAGCACTTCCACAAACATCTTAGTGAATCTTCACAACTTTCTGAAGCAAACGACTGTGTCTCTTTTACAAACAACTCCAGTGGAGCTTAGAGAATGAAGAGTTTTGTTCAAGAATGTAGCTAAGCATTAAATAAATAAATCTTTAAAAAGGGGCGGGAGAGGCTGGAGAGATGGCTCAGGGGTTAAGAGCACTGACTGCTCTTCCAGAGGTCCTGAGTTCAATTCCCAGCAACCACATAGTGGCTCACAACCATCTGTAATGGGATCTGACGCCCTCTTTGGGTGTGTCTGAAGACAGTATACTCATACATTAAATAAATAAATCTTTAAAAAGATGTAGCTAAGAAGCAGCAAAGGCCAGGGCTCAGAGGACTTGTTCCAGGCTTCCTCACATCCAAGGTACTTTCTTTCTAGTGTGCTCACAGCAATTATTCAAATGCCTTCTATTCTCTTTTCAGGCTCTCCTCACCTGTACACACCACTGTGCTTCACAGACTGACTACAGGACCTAGAATGGTGGCACACACCCGTGACTCCACCACCAAGGAAGCAGAGAGGCCTAAGATGGAGAATCTGAGGTCACCCCGAGCTTCCCCAAAAGGAAAACAGCACCAACAAAAAAATGTACTAGGTGCAGTGGGGAAGGCCTATTAGAGGCAGAAAGATCGGGAGCCTATGGCTATCCTTAACTACATATGGTATTGGAGGCCAGCCTAGGCTACATAAAACCCTGCCTCAAAAAACAGACTGAGAAAGACTTAAGTGAGGACATTAAATGAATCCAAAATTTACAGTCCTTACAAAATTACAAAATACCTTAACCTAGAAAAGTTTTGCAAGTCAGCACTGCAAAAGCACAGCAAGGCGTGGTGACACAGGCCTTTAATCCTAGCTCTCAGGAGACAGGGTCAGGGAGATCTTGAGTTAGAGTCCAGCCTGGTCTACAAAGCAAGTTCCAGAACAGTCAGGGCTACACAGAGAAACCCTATTGCAAAAAAAGAAAGGAAGAAAGGAATGAAGAAGGAAGGAAGGAAGGAAGGAAGGAAGGAAGGAAGGAAGGAAGGAAGGAAGGAAATAAATTTTATTTGTTCACTGGCCTAAGGATTGCTATATAAGCAAAATCTTACATGTAATATCTCAAAGATGAACATGAATGGAAAATCAGGTTTTATTTGACTCTCGTTGAGTACTTAAAGAAAATTCTAAGACAATTATGACAAAACCACAACAAAAACTGTTTAATTAAACGGCCTATAGACAAACATAACCTTCACATTTCCTAGGCATTAATATTCCATCAAGGGGAAAAAATTAAATCCCATTTTACACTGATTTTTTTCATCCTTTTGTCCACCCGAAGCTTCTCTCCATCACAATTACCCATCAGTCCATTATCTGCTTGGAAATGTCATAAATATTCAAGTCTGTAAGCCCATACCAAAATCCAGTCAAAGTTAATTGTGTCTAAAAAGAAAACACTAAGAGTTCGTGGCACATAGTAGGGCAGCCTACAGAGAAGCTTAACAACTATCCAATGGATGTTACAACTTAGTAAGTTCATGAGGACTATTTACAAGGAAAGCAAACTCCTCCTGAGCACCCGCTCCCTCCTAGCTTGCTGGAGATGGACAAGCAAACGGGACCTCACAGGATGCCCGCTGCCAAGGGCCTGCGTTACAAACCTAGGCTGCACTTCTGTGACGCCATGGGGGGAGAGCTGGATCCTGCCAAGAAAGAGGAAGCAGGATTGCACAGTGGGCGGAGAAGCTTCAAAGAAAGCAAGTTTAAGGGTTGTTTTGGTTTGGGTTGGTTTTGAGACACAGCCTCATGACGCATCCCAGATCAAACTCTCAGCAATTTGGCCTCAGAGTGCTGGGATTGCAGGCATGCTCCACTACACTTTCAGCTTCCACACAAAGTTTTTAAGAAGAAAAAATTCAGTATCATACGCTTGCATTATCAGCTCTTTAGCAGACGGTTCTACTGAAACCTGAATTAGAAGGATATGTGATTAAAAAGAAGAAACGAGATGGGCAGAGAATGCCCAGGAATGAGCTATGCTATGCTCTACAAACAGCTGCAGTCATCAGCTTCACTACTAAGATCTGTGATATCAGGCCAGTAACTTCTTTCTGATAAATAATTTTTGGTCCAAAAAATAAATATATAAAATGGAACTGACCTGACAAGGGAGAAAAATTTAAAGAAAAAAAAAAAAAAAAAAAACTTTTTTCTTTTAAAGAACCAAGAAAGCAGGGCTGGAGAGATGGCTCAGCGGTTAAGAGCACTGACTGTTCTTCCAAAGGTCCTGAGTTCAAATCTCAGCAACCACATGGTGGCTCACAGCCACAGGCATCAGATCTGATGCCCTCTTCTGGAGTACAGAGAGCGGGGACGGAGAGAGAACAAATGTCTGAAGACAGCTACAGTATACTTACATATAATAAATAAATCTTAAAAAAAAAAAAAAGAACCAAGAAAGCTGACATACCTAAGAAAGTACTTTACCTACTAAAGACTAAAAAGAGGGACAGGGAGATGGCTCAGTGGGCTTAGGCAGAGGCCAGGCCTGACAGTCTCAGCTCTATCCTCAGGGGCAGAAGGTGGAAGGAGAAGCAACTGCCAAAGTTATCCCTTTTACTTCCACAGTTGTGCCATGTGCCCACACAAATGTACACGCGCACACAATAAATAAGTATAATTAAAAATAGAGGGGTCAGAAAGGTGGCTCAGAAAGCAATGACAGTAGCTGGCCCCCAGGCCTGACAACCTAAGTTCCATCCCCACAACTCACATGGTGGAGAGAAGAAACTAAAGAAATTTGTCTTCTGACCTCTCCACATGAGATGTGGGGCTGTGCGCCTCCTCCTTCCCCAAGCAGATGAGTGATTTTAAAAAATTAAAGAATTAAAGAGTAAAAAAGGAAATCCTCCACGGCATATTTACGGCTTTTGCACTGTTAAGAGCCTTTTCAGCCCATTTAACATAATTTTAAAGCCCTCTTTATTTATTTTTTTTTTAGCCCTCTTTATTTTTTTAAGGGTATTTATTTACTAGGCTACTTCTTTCGTACACCACTTTCATTGCTGCGGGGGAGGGGCACGATTATAAAGAGCTTTCCAAATAAGCAACTTAATACCATTCACCTCTCAAAGCTATCTTGACCCTTGGTGATTAAAAATAGCCTTTGTTAATTCTGAATTAACCTGAGCCCTCCCACCCCTTAAGCTACAAAGGTACAAAGATAAGAGCTCCAAACTCGTGCAGCTTTAAGGAATCAAAAGGAAAAAGAAGGGAAAAAAATTGAAATGTCAAGTCACTTCACCCTATTCAGTTCGGTGTGGTTAGTTGGTTTGGAGGGCTAGTTTCTGACAGGCTCAAGCGGTAGCCAAGGCTGGCCTTGAACTCGCATCGATGCTTCCGCCCCTGCCCGCGGGAGTGCTCAGAATGCTCAGCCAACACACTGGGCTATTTCACTTGAGTCTTAAGACAACACTTGCCTTAACGTTTCAACTGAACGTTCAACTCTAAAAGTTTCCTTAACGAGTCTCTTAGGCAACGTATTAAAACATAACAAAGAAGGCATTTACCAGTTTTAATGTACTTGGGAGTCTGAATTACTGCTTAGGTGTATGTAATCTGAATTCTATTCATTTCCACTGCACGCTCACACAACTTAACTGCTTTAATATTCTAGGCGTATACAAGGCTAGTCGAGCAACTTGGGGAACCAGCTCTCGGCCTTTAATAACACAAAAAATAAAATAAAACTCGGCAAAAGATTATAAAACTTAAAAAAAAAAATAAGAAAGACAAAACTCCAAATAACGTGTAAGTCACTGCTCCTATCAGAGCCAATTTGTGCCATTTTCCTATAAAGTCATATAAAATACACTACTGGACTCACAGCGTGCCCCTGACGCCCAGACCCTGCAAAGTTTTCAGACCGCACGATCTGGCGCCCCACAACTTCGGGGACAACGCGAGGTTCTGACCCCAGCCGCCGTCCCTGGTCCCGGCCCTGGCCCTCGGGGCGGCGTCCCGCGGACAGGCGCGGCGGGACCGAGGCGGTTCCAGCCCGAGCGCCGGCCCGGAGGGGAGCCGCCCGAGCGCCCCGTTTCCCACAGACCCCAACATGGCGTCGGCCGCCGCCGCCCGCGCCAACACCTCCCCGAGCCACGGCCGGCCCGGGCCCGCGAGGACAGGCGCCCGCAAAGTTTCTCCTCTCCCTCCCCAGCCCGCCGCCGCCCGGTGCGTCCCGACCCCCATGGCACCTACCCGGCCCGGCGCGGGCGGCGGCGCCGAGGGTGCTAGTCTTCCTTGTCGCCGACTCCGGGAGCGGACTCTGCCCGCTCCCCGACCCCAGCCTCGCAGGGTGCGTGGGGCCCCGCGAGGCCGGCGCGATCCGGACGCGGCGGGCGCAGCCGCTCGCAGGTGACTTCACCGCCCCTCCAGTCGAACCCGACAACGGCCGCCCCGGCTGGCTTCCCTCCTGCGCGCGCACTAGCGCGCCCCCGCCCAAGCGCCAAACACGGGCACGAGCACACCCGCCCTGCCCTTTCTTCCCGGTTCCCTCGCCCCGCCCATCGCCTTGCCCTGCCCCTCCATCCCCACGCGACCGCAGGAGGGGCGGGGTCTTCCGCGGAGGCCACACCCACTGGGGGGCCTGCACGGGTCGGGTTGCCGGACGCGCTCCTCTGCACAGAGGTGATGAGTGCAGAAGCCAGCTGAGGCAATCCTGGGTGGCCTGACCTGACTTTCCTGACTCGAGCTAGCTTTCGGAAAGGGCTCTTAAGCAGTCCGCGAAGTTCTCTGGAAGAATGAGCGGAAGCCGCCTCCCTAAGGAACAGGAAAGGCTTTGCATCTCGCCACCCAAACGCGTCTGCTAGCCCCGCCCGACTCGGCCTCGCTGCCGAGCACCTGCTATCGCTTTCCCCCAGCCAGAGATCTGCGCTTCCCGCATTCGTGCCCCGCAGGCTACTGTGTAACCTTATGCTTGAGAACTCTGCTCTTTTCAAAACTTCCCTGGCCCTGGTCCTCAGCCAACTGCTTCTCGTACCTAGAACTCCGAGCTAAGATAAGGCAAGGCTGGGTGAGATAAGTGTTTACTAGGCGCTGCGGAGAGATAGAAGAGGCATCTAGGCCGGCGGGATGCGCAAAGCACACCATTTAAACAGGGAAGGGGTAGAAATTGGGTTAAAGTAAGTTTTATTACTTAAGGGATTTTTTTTTAACCTCTTATTCAGATCACAGGGGTCGCCTGAGACCATCGGAGAACACAGATATTTTCATTATGATTCATAACAGCAAAATTATAGTTGTGAAGTAGTAGCACAAATAATTTTATGATGGGATCACCACAATACGAGGAGCTGTATTAAAGCATTAAGAAGACTGAGAGCCAGTTATTGAATGAGTGGGTCCACCAACCAACCAACTATTCTATCCACCAATGAGCCTGGGGGTGGGATGGGCGGCATGCTGTTTATTTTGCTCTTGTGCCTGGAATTCTTTTTTTGTTTTTTTGGGGTTTTTTTGGTTTTTCGAGACAGGGTTTCTCTGTGTAGCCCTGGCTGTCCTGGAACTCACTCTGTAGACCAGGCTGGCCTCGAACTCAGAAATCCACCTGCCTCTGCCTCCCAAGTGCTGGGATTAAAGGCGTGCACCACCACTGCCCGGCATGCCTGGAATTCTTAAGTTCTCTCCATCTTTCCCTATTTCAGTATTTGTGCAACAAACAGGGTTGTTTTAAATTAGTATCCAGAACAAAATGGGCAAAGGAGATAAATTGTAATAATGGGAATAGTTACAGGATTTCAATCATATACGCACACAATCGTTCTATGTGCTAGACTGAGTACATAAAGATCCTTTTAAAGTTTGAAATTAGGAACTGCTTTGTTTCTAGTGACCAAACATTTTTTGGTCACTTGTCATCAATAAAAATGTTGCCCTCCCCACCAATACACTTAATTTAACTTACAATATGAAAATACAAGCCGGACTGTCTACTCTCAAAGTCTTGGCTTTGTCACCAACTCTAATACCCGTGTCCTTGGACATACTTAGTTACCCTTAGTTCCTTCGTGTATAAAACTAGGATAATAAAAGAGTACCTTAAGGGCTGGGCAGTGGTGGCGCAGGCCTTTAATCCCAGCACTTGGGAGGCAGAGGCAGATGGATTTCTGAGTTCGAGGCCAGCCTGGTCTACAAAGTGGGTTCCAGGACAGCCAGGGCTACGCAGAGAAACCCTGTCTCGAAAAACAAAAAAAAAAGGGGGGGGGGTGTTCTAGAGTGTCTACTTTGGGAATGAGAAGAGCTCATGTGGTGGTTTGAATACGCTTGGCCCAGGGATTGGCACTGTTAGGAGGTGTGGCCTTGTCGAAGGAAGTGTGTCACTGTAGGGGTGGGTTTTGAGACCCAGCTCCTAGCCACATGGAAGCCAGTCTTCTCCTGTCTGCCTTTGGATCAAGATCTAGAGCTTTCAGCTCCTCCTCCAGCCCCATGTCAGGCTGGATGCTGCCATGCTTCCTGCTGCAATGACAATGGACTGAACCTCTGAACCAGCCCCAGTTAAATGTTGCCCCTTGTAAGAGTTGCCTAGTCATGGTGTCTCTTCACAGCAATGAAACCCTAACTAAGACAGTTTGGTTAACTGAAAACAGCATTCAAAAGGAGATAGCAAATTCCTACATTTTTATGACTCCTTGGTTTTATTATTCCTTTACCCATGAGCCTTGTCTCCCCCTCCTCCAGTCTCGACCATCACAGTGAAATGGCACTGCCCCATCCAGACTTGATAAGTCAGCATCCTTTTTCCGTCCCCTGAAATCCAAAATCCACTGCCAAAACATAGAAATATCTGTGTTCGAAAATCTTCATCTTTCACTGTGTGGTGGTGCTTGCCCATAACCAAAGCAACTGGGGAAGAAAACTGGAAGCTTGAGGTCATCTTCAGCAGGACACATGGAGCTGGATGTCAGCTTGGGATACATGAGACCCTAGCTCAGAAAACAACAGCAATAAGGGCTGTGGAATGGCTCTGTCGGTAAAGAGCTTGCTTTGCAAGCATGAAGACTTGCATTCAAACCCCAGAACCCACATAAAAAGCTGGGTATGGTGGCACACACCTGTAATCCCATTGTTGAGAAGGTAGAGACAGGAGGATCCCTGGGGCTCACTGGCAAGCCAACCTCTCCTACGTCTGGGTCCCAGTGACAGACACTATGTTCGGTAGTCCCTGAGAAAGGATCCCTGAGATTGGCCTCTGTGTCCCACCACTGCATAAAGCTGAGTGTGGTGGTGTAATCCCAGCACCTGGAAAATAGAGGCAAGAGGGTCAGAGGTTCAAAGTCATCTACCCTCAGCTACATAGAGCATTTGAAACCAGCCTCAAATCCATGAGAGTCTGTCTCAAATAATAATGTCACAAGACAATTAAAAACATTGGTGATTGTCAGACATTAATGGGGAGGGAGAGATGAATGAAAAGGTGGGCCATGGAGAATTGCTAGGTGTTTGACAGTACTCTGTTATGATACTACTGTAACAATGGATACATGTTCTTTATATCCCCAGAATGCAGAATATCAAAAGTGAATCTTCTGGGCCATTAGAGTATTTGCCCAGCCCGGGCTACATCCCATAGTCAGTATAGGTTAATCTAACAGACTTACAACCATATCTCAAGACAGTTCTGGTTGGGGAGCTGGGGAGCGTGTTTATAGGAACTGTGTATGTTTCCCTCAGAGTTGCTATGAACCAAAAACTGCCCTCGAAATAAATAAACAAAATCTATTCAAAAAGGAAAACGGGAAAAAGTATTGACTAGGTCTCTTGGAGAAGATGGGATTTAAACTGAGACATGATCTGAGATGCTTCTTGGCAAGCATTTGGGTGCATTTTGTGGAGGATTGCTGTAAACTGCATCTCTTAGGCAACTGCTCTTTTTACCATCTGTCAAAATCTCACCTTAGAATCTTTTAAATGGTGTTTACATTTGAAGAGATCCTTATTCCTATTTTTAAATTACATTTTCTTTTCATTTTGAAACAAGCTGACTTGTTTCATGTAACTAAGGATGTTACTAACTAACCACGTAACTAAAGATGGTTTTGAACAAAATAACATAGAAAACACCTAAGGAAAACAACTAACATCAATTTCCAGCCTACACACACACACACACTCACATACACACTCACACACAAACACACACATACACACACACTCACATACACATACACACACACACACCACACACACACACAAACACACATACACACACACACACAAACACACATACACACACACAAATAAACACACACATACACACACACTCACATACACATACACACACACACACTCACATACACACACACAAACACACACCACACACACACTCACACACACACACAAACACACATACACACACACAAATAAACACACACATACACACACAAACACACAAATAAACACACACACAAATAAACACACAAATACACACGCGTACACACACATACACACTCACACACACACAAACACACATACACACACAAACATACACACACACATACACACACGCACACACACATACACACACATACACACACACAAACACATACATACACACATACGCACATACACATACATAAACACACATTCACACTCACACACACACATTCACTCACACACACATACACAAACAAACACATATACACACACACACACAGGCACAATTGTGGTCAAGTTTTATTATGGAGTATAAATCTTACTCAAACACTCTCAACACACAAAAGAATATACTGTCTGCTTTCTTCCTTGGCATGTCCCTAAACTCTCTCCATACTACCTTCTTTAAATTCTCCTTTATGTCGGGCATGTAATGCACATCTTTGATCTCTGCGCTGGGAAGAGAGAGGCAGGCACATCTCTGTGAGTTTGAGGCCATGCTAATCTACATAGTGAGTTCCAGGTCAGCAATGTCTATATCATGAGACCTTATCTTCAAAACAGATAAACAAAAAACTTCATTTATTACTAGTATGTGTGGCAGGCAATTAGTGAATAACCTTACTTCCCATGACTACTTCAAAATACATATATATCCATCAAAGAACAGTTTTTAAAACTTGGCAGTGGTGGCACGTGCCTTTAATCCCAGCACTGGGGAGACAAGAGCAGGTGGATCTCTGGGTTTAAGGCCAGCCTGGTCTACAGAGTGATTTCCAGGACCACCAAGACTACACAGAGAAAGCCTGTCTTGAGGGAGAGGGGTGACTTGGCTCCAGATTAAATAAAAATCAACAGAATATTTAGATCTGAATATT
>CM052702.1:18092243-18107380 GCA_028551405.1 Uromys caudimaculatus | reverse complement strand
GTGGAGTTTTTCGGGTCACTTAGGTATACGATCATATCATCTGCAAATAGTGATAATTTGATTTCTTCCTTACCAATTTGTATCCCTTTGACCTCCTTTTGTTGTCTAATTGCTCTAGCTAGAACTTCAATTACTATATTGAATAGATAGGGAGAGAGAGGGCAGCCTTGTTTAGTCCCTGATCTTAGTGGGATTGCTTAGTGGGATTGTCCTTTGATTCTTAAGAGACCCACACATTCAATTTTCTTAACATTACAAAAGAATTTAGAGATCTGTTTGCCTTTGTCAAGCACAGCTGATAAACTAGTTGGGTGGGACCCTGCCATGAAAAGACCATTTCTCCTACACCTGGGTCTTGTTAGCATTCTGTCTAAACCCCACCCCACAGTTGCCTGGCAACAGCCAGGTGGGCCTGGCCCACTATAAAAGGGGCTGCTTGCCTCTCTCTCTCTCTCTCTCTCTCTCTCTCTCTCTCTCTCTCTCTCTCTCTCTCATTCTCATCTCTCATCTCTCATCTCTCATCTCTCTCTCTTGCCTCTCTCTTACATCTCTTATCTCTTATGTCTCTGCATTCCCTTCCCCCCTCTCTCCACGTGGTCATGGTCGGCCTCCACCTCTCTACTTCTCTACTCTCTTCCTCTCTCTACCTTTCTCTGCCTCTACTACCTCTTAACTCCCCTCCCCATGCCCTGAATAAACTCTATTCTATACTATACTGTGGTGTGTCTGGTCCCTCTGGGGGAAGGGATGCCTGGGCATTGGCCTCCTGAGGCACACCTTCCCCCACACCTACCTCCCCATAACCCCATTTAACATATATCTTATTATATTTTTATAAACACATCAGGTCTAATCGCTCTGTCCTAGGCTGACCATGAACTCAGGACTCTGCCTACCTTGTTTCTTTCTGACAAGCTGGCTCATAGTGTAGCTGCCTTTGTTCCTTTAGATTCACGAAGCACCTCATAATTCATATTGCATCCTTATATTTTGCTTAGTTGAGAAATATTATATATATATATATATATATATATATATATATATATATATATATATATATATATATATATATTGAACTCATGTACTTAGAGCTCTTTCCCATAGCCTTAAGGGCTGTCCTGAAGGTCCCAGCATTTACAGGGATGGGAGACGTAGCCACACCCTCGACTCCGGGATTTGTGCTGTTTCTAATTCTCATGGAGTCATTAACATCTACCGAGAGGTTGTTCTCAGAGGAATGTGAAAAAATGCAATTATTATGCAAATGAGCCTCATGCCCACAGCACTCATGGAGACTCACACTGGGGCCGTGTCCCAGGGGCAGGAACGAAGTCACTTTGTCCCCACCAGGGCCACACTGGGCTCAGCACATGCTATCCCTAACCACCCAGTCCCACTCTTTACCTAGTCTCCTGCTGAGTAAAAGCTTCCCCAGCACCCATCTCCAATCTAACTTCAACTAAATCCATCCATAACGTTCTTTACTTTTTATTTCAAGCCCAGGCACAAGATCTGGGTACCTGGACAGGCAGGCATGGACAGAAGGCACAAAGCACTGGTTTTAGCAGCGGACTGCCCAGAGAAATGACCTTGCCTTACAGAACAGTCTCCTCACCCCACTTTGGTTAGACCGCAGCACATGAGTATATATAATCATTAATTATTGCAGTTCAGCTACTTACTTTCAGCTTTTAATGCTGAGGATGGAACCCAGGTCCTCACAAACAGAGGCAAGTGCTTTTCACTGCATCGAAGTTGGGAACCTCGGGCTAGAAGTGTAGCTCGACTAACAGAATGCTCACCTGGTGCTCAAAAAACCTGGGTTGCATCCTCAGTATCACATAAAGAGCAGGTATAGTAGAGCATGCTTGTCTTTTGTTTTTGTGTTTCTCTGTGTAGTTCTGGCTATCCTAGAATTTACTCTGTAGACTAGGCTGGCCTCAAACTCAGAGATCTGCCTGTCTCTGCCTCCTGAGTGCTGAGATTAAAGGTGTGCACCACCCCACCCCACCCCCAGCCTGATAAGACACCTTCTAAATTGCCCTTATATTGTGGGCTTCCGGTAAGATCCTAGCACACAGGCATTGAAAAGCCTGAGTCACACCCTTGCTCCTATTCTAGCCTCCGGGACTCTCAGTAGATAAGCATCGCCCCTCCTAGCCTCCTGGGGGGACCGTTTTAGAATCCAGTTCAGATGAGTCATAAAGGAGGCCGACTTAAGCTCCAACTATCAACTGCTGCGTGAGAACTGCTAAAAGAACCCAGTCAGCCCTTACAGAATCACAGAGACAATAACTCCACAGGACATCACCTTGCTTAAACATTGCTGTACAGTTTGCTCCCGGAGAGCGGCTGGAGAGCTTGGGGGTGGGGTGGGTGGGTGAGGGGCGGTGCTTCTACCTCTGCCTCCCATCTATCTCACTGTGGGAGTGGCGAGACCATAGATGTGAGCCACTGTATCTGGCTTTTTATTTGGACTACACAGCTAACGCCTGACCTCCTGAGCCATCTCCTTAGCTCCAAGCTAAACACTATAACCATTTGCCATATAGAAATCAATGAGAAGAACCTTTGCCTATTCTCCAGGGCAGCTCACAGCCACTTGATGACTCGTGCACCCACGGATCCTCCTCGTCAATATCTCTCCTCTTTTCCTGTCCATTTCCACACAAAAGTCCTAATTATTGGTGCCAATACTGTGAGCATCCACAAGTTATTTTCAGTTTTTCAAAATCCAGGTGACTTTTACCTCAAAATACATTTACGCACCCCAAATATATTGACCGTTGTCATCATGAACCAAGAATCCTGTCCAGTGGCTTGGGTGGTAGTTAACACATAGCTCCCTTTCCAAAGCAAGTCCAGGGAACGTTCGCATGACCAAACAAAATCACCACCTCCAGCATGTAGGAAGAACTTTAAAATTTGAGCCTATTCCTAATTTCCTGCCGTCAAGATGTGCATTCCTTAGGCATTGACTTGTAGTCATCAGTCACCGGAGGATGTGCCAGGACAAATGGGCACTCTTTTCAGAGTTTCAAGCTCTGTCAAAACTATTCACTGATTAGTTTGGGTTGGACAGTCAAAAATCAGCCTTGGGGCATATGAAGAGCCTGGCAGGCAGGAGGATGCTGTTTAGCCACCACGTGCCTATAAAAGTCCCTGTTGAGTAACAGGAAGTTAGGCTCTTAACTTCCTGGTGGGCTGTGCGGATGAGGAAGCATGCTCCCCAGTATGTGCAGTGAGGCTCTGACCAGTGTGGTTCAGTCAACTGGAGAGCATCTAATAAATGGATTAGAATACAAGAAATGGAAAAATGGCTTCCAGTTAGAAGAATAAAACTTTGCCCTCTCTTTCAATTCTCTCATCTCCTTACCCCAGTCAGGCAGGTAGAGAATTGCTGGGGAATGATAAGTCTGGCCACATCTAAAACTCCGGCCCCCCAGGAAACTGTGTGGTAAGCAAAGCAGGTGTTTCAGTGTTCTCAGCCATACAAAGTCATCTTTCTTGGGTGACTATAATTTCTTTCCTTCTCTTTTTCCTAAATAAGGTTTCTCAGCCCTCTCGGTGTTAAAAATATAGAGTTGTAAAAAATAAATAAATAAATAAAAATAAAAAAAAATATCGAGTTGTTCTGGACAAATTCTTTACATTTCAGTGAGCTGGTCATGGTGACACACGCTTGTAGTCCCATAACATAAGAGGCTGAGTCAGGACAATCACAAATTTGAGTTTGAGACCAGCTGGTCTATTTAAGCACTCCCTGTCTCCAGACAGAGGAAGAGAAGGGAGAGGAGGAGGGGGAGAGACAAACTAACCAATAAACTTCAATGTCAAATGATGGAAAAACAGATCCATTAAGAAACAGAAGCTGCTGGGCAGTGGTGGCGCAGCCCTTTAATCTCAGCACTTGGGAGGCAGAGGCAGGCGGATTTCTGAGTTCGAGGCCAGCCTAGTCTACAGAGTGAGTTCCAGGACAGCCAGGGCTATACAGAGAAACCCTGTCTCAAAAAACCAAAGGAAAAAAAAGAAACAGAAGCCTAGGGCTGGAGAGATGGCTCAGCGGTTAAGAGCACTGACTACCCTTCCAGAGGTCCTGAGTTCAATTCCCAGCAAACACATGGTGGCTCACAACCATCTGTAAAGGGTATCCCATGCTATCTTCTGGTGTGTCTGAAGACAGCAACAGTGTACCCACATACATGAAATAAATAAATAAAAAGATGAAGAGGCTGGTCCTCTTAGAAAGAAAGGAAGGAAGGAAGAAAGAAAGAAAGAAAGAAAGAAAGAAAGAAAGAAAGAAAGAAAGAAAGAAAGAAAGAAAGAAAGAAAGAAAGAAATCTGGCCGTGCAGAGCATCACGCATCCCCAGTACTCAGAGGGTAGGGCAGGAAGGCCATAGTTTGAGTCCAATCTGAGCTACAGATAGATACACAGCAAGTTTAAGGCCAGCCTGAAAACATAGCTAGATTCTGTCTCAAAAGTATAAATGAAAGGGGGCGGGGCCTAGAGAAGTGACTCAGCAGCTAAGAGCACTTCCTGCTCTTGCAGAGATCCCAGGTTTGGTTCCCAACACCCACTCAGCCACTCACAACTGTTAGCAACTCCAGTAACTGGGGATCTGATGCCCTTTTAGTCCCCATAGGCACCAGGCATTTATGTCACACACACACACACACACACACACACACACACACACTCACACACACACACAGAGGCAAACACTCATACATATAAAATATTTTTTAGAAAAAATCTTAAGGAGTTGGCAATTTGTCAAGATAGATACACGATTTGATAGGCCCTTCAGAGGCAAGACTATTTGTATGTATTTGTCTGTGTATCTGTGTGTGTCTGTGCTGCGGTGTATATATGTGTGTATGTATGTGTGTGTATGTCTGCATGTGTGTCTATGTGTACGTCTGTGTTTCTGTATATATGTCAGCAAGTATCTGTGTGTGCCTGTGACTGTGTGTGCATGTGTGTGTCTATGTGTATCTGTGTGTCTGAATGTTTATGTATGTGTGTGTGTATCTGTGTGTATGTGTGTATGTACATGTGTGTTTCTTTTATCAAATAAAGGAGCAATTTTATTATAATTCCCTCAGATTATCTACTTACAACATTTGAGCAGGTAGAGGCATGACCATGACAAGAAATGATAGTGTGACCACATTTAAAAGAGATGTCTTTCAGGGACTGAGCACAGGCCTTTGCACATGCTTGACATCTGTTCTATCAGCCCACACTTGAGACAGTCCTTTGTTTACTGTGACACGCAGGAGAGGGTTTCTATCGGCTCATCTGTCATTTCCGACCTGAACTGAAGCCCTGTATCAAGTTCAGCTTTATAAATATCTGTGAATAGTCAAGGAAACCGTATCTGCCTCTTTCGTTTTCGTTGCTATCGTGATCTCACAGAGGGAAAGGTAGGCAAAAAAAGAAGAGCATAATTATTGCCCATATCCACCGAACAAAAGAAGGAGATTATAGAGCAGAGGTAAAAACCATATGAGGGGTTTGACAAGATGACTCATAAATGCAGTCACCGAAATAGCTCAGCTCTAATATATAGTGTGACAGATCTGCAAAACAACAAGGAAATGGGATCACGAGTAACTTGTCACTGGGGTTGTTTGAAAGAGTCCCTGAACGTACCCCTACATCTGCAGTGCCAGAAAATGCCAACTTTGGTCAAACATGGCTTTCAGCACATGAGGGTCAAGGCAAGCAAATTACACACCTATAGACTGCAACACTAGTTGCTCTTGCATTCATGGGGCTCCCTCACTGTGGCCACCTATCTGGGGGCCACCCCTCCAGCTGAGGCTGAACAGGCCTCCCTGGTTCTCCTTCTTTCTCTCTTGTTTGCTAGCGGCGTAGGGACTGTATCACAGTCGCAGGTTATTTTTGGCTTCACAGTTCTGCTCTAAAGTGGAAATACCAGTCTTTGAGTTCAACCCAGTCTTTCCTCCACCCTCACAAAAGCCTTCTTGTCCTCTTAGCTCCAAGGTTCTGCTGCAGAAGGCCTCAGGCCTGCAGACAAGGAGAGAACTTTCTAGTCAGGGAGCCTCGGGGCTCAAGGAAACTAACCAGGGTCCCTTCTCTGGGACCCCACCAGAGTACCACTTCCCTGGAATTTCCACCTGACTTCGAAAGATGGCCTTCTTCCCTAATGAGGCTTGCCTCCTGGCTCCCAGACCTGCATTCCAGTGGAGACTGAGTGTTGGTCATTAGATTACATCCTGTTCCATTTTTTTCTATGAAGTAGAGTTTCCTCTTTTTGAGGGCATCCAGAGGGGGTGTCTCCTCTCTCTTTGTATTCCTTACTCCATAGAGAAATTATTTCTTTCCAGATCCTGAGTGAAGACATCAGACTTCCTGCCCCTCTGCTGACATTCCCTGCTACCTGTGTGACCTCCAGCACATACACGAACCTCAGCAAGTTTGCTCATCTACAGGGTTATCATAAAGTTTCAAAAAGAGTCGGTTGAGCACAGAGACTGGTACATGGTAAGAACTGACACTAAAAGCTAGCAAGATGGCTCAAACGGTACGAGAGTATACCACATACAGCTGCTAACTTGAGTTCAATTCTCAGAACCCACAATGGAAGGAGAAAACAGACTCCTGAGAGTTTTACTCTGACCTCCATTTGTGTTATGTGGCATGTACTGGAACCCCAGAACCTGGACACATAGACAGGCTCTCCGTCTCTCCGTCTCTCTGTCTCTCTGTCTCCCTCACCTTCTCCCTCCCCCCCCCGGCCCCCAGTTTCTTAGTCTTCCACACACGTGCATGCACACTCAGTTACTCGAGTACACACACACACACACACACACACACACACACACACACACACACACTCCAGCAGCCTCTAAACCATCAATGTCTGGTCCAGCTGGGGACTTCGTGGACTTTGCCCCATCACTTTAGCAACTGCTCATTTGAATTGCTGACAGCTGTGCCAACCTGACTGCTACAGAGCTTTCGTCTTAACGCTCTTTGTACTACCTGTGCTGAATACAAAGCACACAGCTGAATGTACACTAATGGATTCTCAAAGCACAGGAGAAAAGAGACAGGAACCACAGGCCAACACCATCAGAGGGATCGGAGAGAACTGGCCAGGGGACTTTTGTTTGTGGCATGGTCAGCAAACAGGGTCTTGGTAGCTATGGTATAATAAAGGAACGAGGAAAGCCATTCTGCTAGTGACTGTAGCTACCACAACAGTGACTGAAAACCATGAGGCTTGACAACCACAGTCTTCTCTCTCAATTCTGGAGGCTGGGAAGCCTCCATGATCCTCCCTGCCTCTGCTGCTGCTGGAGGCTCCAGCGTTCCTAGGCTTGTGACATCATCGCTCCAGCCTCTGCTCTCATCATCCCAGGGATTTCCTTAGTGAAATCTCCCTCTGCCTAGCTCATAAGGACACCTGTCCGTGGAGATGCCCAGAATCCAGGGTGATCTCACTTTGAGCTCTATAATGTCACTGTATCGCAGAGAACTTTCTTCAAATACAATCATGCTCACAGCATCTGGGGCTTGAGATCTGAGCACATCTCTCTGGCAGTCACTATGGAGCCCACTAAAACATATCCAAAAGCAGATGCCTTTGTCTACAAGGGCACCTAACAGATACTGTGGTTCATACATGTCTATCTGATGTTGGATGATTCTATGACCCTGAAGTTTACAACACTGACCTCGGTGTTTCTCAGACAGGTTCTTCAACATACTTCTCCCACTCAGAATACAATTTTTACTTCCTTGTATTTCCTGTTTCTACAAGCTACTGGCATCCCCAGCTCACGATCCTGCATCACCCCAGTCTCTTTCCCATCATCCATCTCTCTACACCACTATGACCACACTAAACCAGCTAGATAACCATCTCCCCATCCAGACTTTTTAACCAAATCTTAGCTGCAAAACCACCTCTACCATAACTTAACTGGAGGTGCAGGGAATAAAATGTAGATAGATGCCTTTGGAGGGTAATTACTCTGTGAACCATAGTAAAGAACATGGGTATTGCTCTAAGAAGAATCAGTGGGGGGAAGGGGCTCAAGGAGGGGGTGAAACCAACAGCATCCAATTGACCAAAGCAGAAACCACACTAGACAGCAGAGGAAAAGACTGTCATGGCTATAGGATTAGACAGCCACACAGAGCATACTGCACAGAATTTTTTATACTTATGGATATAGAGGATAACTAATAAATAATGTGTTTCTCCTTTTGTATTCTGACTCCATCTTTTTCAGTTTATCCCTTGAGGTTTATTAAGGCCCAAGTTCCAGTACTCCTTTGGTTACTGTTGTTAGGTGAACAGTTGGACAAGATAGTCTGGTGACAATTTTGGCCAAGGCTTTAGTGACTGCGGTGATGAGTAGGCTAGGTGTAACATATAACTTGTGTACTGCTATACAGGGCATGTTTCCACAACACAACCTAGCAGAGAAAGAACAAAGACCAAGCAGAATAAGAAAGAGAAGAACAGCTATGCGCAAGATCAAGTCAGTCCACATTCCAGGTCGGAGTAGTGCGGAGCTCAGCAGCCCCCACACTTAGCTGAAGAGCTGTTAACAGTTGATGTTTGCTGTCAGAATGAGTCACTTTTCCTTAAAGGTGTGGCTCCTGGCATCTCTGCCCCAGTGGATGGTAACTGTACACTCATGCATATATGGGCAGCACAAATCAAACTGGGTAGGTTCTTTGGGGGGGGGGGGGACCTGGGCTTTGTGACTCATGCTTTTAATTCCAGTATTCAGAAGGCTGAGACAGATGGCTATGAGTTCAACGCCAGTCAAATTTACATAGAAAGTGCCAGACCTGTCTCAGAAAAAAAAAAAAGTTTGTGAAGTTGGGAGGGGGGTTTGAGGGTTGGGGGTAGACCTAGAAGTTAGGGGGATGAGAGGGGGCATATATCCACGATGAAATTTAAAAATATTTTATGAAAGCATTATAAATCCAAGGATGGACTATGTTGGTTCCTGGGGAGATTTTATTGGCACGAGTGCATAAAATTGCTCACACATATAAAGAATGAGTTAATTAATAAAGCTTTGGAGGGTTGTCACTAATGTTGGTGAAGGTCATTCACTCTGTGCTTCTGGTATCTCTGCCCTTGCACAGAATTTCTCAGAAGCACCCAACATTTCCCTTCAGTCAACGCTCCGGGCTTGCCTCTTCCTGCTCCAGTCTTCACTGGTTTTCTGATCCCACTCCTTCCTGCTTCTGCCCTCTTCCTACCTCAACAATAATTGCTCAGGTGACCTGTGGTAATAACATTGCTGACTGGGCTGCCTGCTCTGGCTTGGTTATAGCTCCATGTTCATATCTAACTTCAGCCTTCCTGTCCTCGTCTCTCTGATTAGTCAAGCCAGGCTAGCCCACAGGTTTCACTTCCAAGAACAGCACCAGAGAGAAGGTATAACCATTCCTTTCCAGAAATGGATGACATATGGTGGGACATTAGATTATCCTTCCCAAGGGAATAAATATATTTCCACTGTAATAAATAAATGGATGATATATGGTGGGACATTAGATTACCCTTCCCAAGGGAATTATATTAAATAACTTTAAAATGACGATGAGTTAGACATGGTAGCTTGTGTATACAATCACAGCATTTGGTAAATTGAAGCAGAAGGATGGCTGAGGCTAGACCACGTTACATAATGAGTTTAGGCCAACCTGTGTTACACAGTAAAAAACATAGATAGATAGATAGATAGATAGATAGATAGATAGATAGATAGATAGATAGATAGATTTAAGCAGAGGAAGAAAGCAGAGGAGGAAGAGGAGGAAATTGAAGAAGTAAAAAGATAGCTGGGGGTGTGGCTCATCCCATAATACCAATAATGTGGAGTCTGAGGCAGGAGGGTTGTTGAGGTCAGACTAGATTATATAAAAAGGGTCTGGGCTACAGGCATGAAAAACTCAAGAAAGAGGGGAGCTGGGCATGGTAGCACATGCCTTCAATCTCAGCATGCACTTGGGGGGGGGGGCAGAGGCAAGTGGATCTATGTGAGTTCAAGGCTAGCCAGGGCTCTGTTATACAGAGAAACCCTGTCTTTAAAAAAGGATAGGAAGGAAGGAAGGAAGGAAGGAAGGAAGGAAGGAAGGAAGGAAGGAAGGAAGGAAGAGGGGAAATGTTGAATGGTAGGTGCTCACAGCTTTAATCTCACCAGTCCTGTGGATCCAAGGCCAGCCTGGTCTACAGAGCAAGTACCAGGATAGCCAGGGCTACACAGAGAAACCTTGTCTTGAAAAACAAAACAAACACAAATAAAATGGAGGAAGAAATGGGTGTGTAATGAAGAGAAGAAGACCCATATGCTGAAACACAACTTCAAATTATCTGGAGGCACAGCAGAATAGTCCATAAAAAGAACCAGAAGGTTAGCAGACACAGCCCAATGCTTGCCTAGCAAGAGCCCTTGGGCTCTACCCCAGCACCAAACAGAAAAATCATGGAGACAAAAGGCCCCACAAAGGCAAAGAAACTCACCACAAATCCCAGTCTTCCCTCTTTCTAGGCACCTTTCCTTTCCTGATTCTATTTAGAATCTCATTCTCTCAAAACTTCAGATTGGCCCAGACCACCTTCCCAGGAGGCCTTTGTGGAGGCATATATTTTTCACAACCTTCTTTAACAAGGATTCAACCTCCCCCCTTCTATCCCATCATCCCCCAGAGGCAGTGATATAGAAAGGTTATTAGGATATGGGGCGAGGACCTGTTTAGAAATAGTTCTTTGGGGTGATTCCAATCTTTGTTGTTCTCAGTCCAGTTCACAAGCAAACACCAAACACGAACCAGCAACTGCAGTCCAGTCCAGTCAGTAGACACCACACACAAACCTGCCAGGGCAGTTCAATTCAGAAGAAACCAGAAGGCTCACCGATCAGCCAGAGACCTCAGAGGCAGCAAGAAGCTGCAGGAATCTAACATGGAGTTCTTTGCTGAGTTTCTCTCTATGAAGTCACCACAAGCAAAGCTCAGCAACACAATGTAAGGTGAACCAATTCATGCCTGTCATTAACAAAGACTATCGACAGAGCAGAGCAAGCCAATGCTTGAGTGCCCACTGTCTGTGGGGTCATATTTATATTCTTTCTAAACATAATGCATCTTTTCACCTGTGTCTGCTTCAGGAAAACAGTCTTTCACATGTCTGCATTAGCAAAACATTCTATCACCCGTCTGCCCCAGCAAAACATCATTATAACCTGAGTCTCTAAAGAAACTAGAATTCTCCACTTTACCTTCGAGTGGTCTGACTGTTTGTTGTCTCTCTGCCTACCTTTTCTTCCCCAGCAACCCCTGCTGCTTGTCAGCCACTCCTCCTTCTTATGGTATTAGGAAATTTCTCTATGTGATTGTTTACATGGGGCTGGGTCATTCCAACCTACAGTACTGGGATACCTCCGGCCAGGCCTGTTGGAACAGCAAAGCCACCTGCACACTAGAATTGGCTCAGACACTATTAATGTGTTTAATATATCGGAGTCGATGAAATGTAATCTGGAACGATCCGGTGCCGTATTGGGAGGGCACAATGATACTTGGAAGGTCCAAGTGCTTCTTCCTAGGGTTGCTGGAAGTTCCAGGCCTGAAGCTTAGACCTTCTCGGTGTAAAGGGCGCGCGTGAGCAGGACCGGCAGGGGGAAGAGGAATGCGTATGTCTGTCCGTGGTTGATGTACTGTCTCTGCTACAAATTCACTCTTGATCGCTTGCTCAGCAAAAATCTAGCTGGGTCTTTAAATATTTTTCCTCTGCAGCTGTCATGATGTGGAACTCTGACAGCAGAGGGCACTGGGGAGACATTTGCCGAAGGAAGGGTTCTGCTTTCTGGTACGTTCCATGCCAGCCGGCCCAGCTTCTTCTTCAGTGCCCAGCTCTTGCAACGCCCACGGCTCTTCTGGCTCCTGGCTCTATTTGTTTCATCAGATTAATGGGCACCTAACCCCCACCCCACCCCCACCCATCACCCTCCACCCAGCCATCCACCCCCACCCACCTCTGCCTCCCAAATGCTGGGATTAAAGGCGTGCGCCACCACTGCCCAGCATTGGTGAATATCTTTAATCCCAGCAGAGGCAAGTGAATCTCTGTGGATTCAAGGCCAGCCTGTTCTACATAGTGAATTCCAGGACAGCCAAGGCAACATAGAGAGACTATGTCTAATTCACCCCTGAAGCCCCCCCCCCACACACACAAAATAAACAACAGAAAAAAAGCACCTAATATCTGAGAAGTCCTGAAGAGGAAAAATGTAACATAGCGAACTATAAAAAAGTGAAGTTGAAGGTTTAACACTATGTGGGAAAAAGCTAAAACAAGAAATAAAGCTTAAAAGAAAGTTTAACATACTAAAAAGTGTGTAGTGTTGGGGCTAGAGAGATGGCTCAGCAGTTAAGAGCACTGACTGCTCTTCCAGAGGTCCTGAGTTCAATTCCCAGCAACCACATGGTGACTTACAGCCATCTGTAATGGGATTCAAAGCCCTCTTCTGGTGTGTCTGAAGACAACTACAGTGTACTCACATACATAAAGTAAGTAAATGAAAAAATAATAATAATGTAAGTAAATAAAAATGTTTTTTTTAAAAAAAGTGTGTTGTGGGAATGGGTTGTAGGCAGTCACCTGGAAGCAAGTACTTTAGCAGTGGGCAACTATCATTAAATTTTATAAAAGTCTTGCATCCAGATGAAGCTCTGCTTTTTTTTTTTTTTTTGCTTTTTTTGAGGGGAAGGAGCTTGGCTCTCAGGATGAAAAAAATCAGTCATTTTCTAGAAGGTACTAATTGTTTTTTCCCCCACACTTACTTATTTTTATGCCTATGAGTCTTTGCCTACATGCATGTACGTGTACCAATGTGCCCCAGAGGCCAAAGCAGTCATCATATTCCCCTGGGACCGGAGAACAGATGATTGTGGCCAACCATGTGGGTGCCGGGAACCAAATACCAAGACCTCTGTAAGAGCAGCCAGTGCTCTAACTGCTGAGGCACCCGCCCCCCAGCCCAAAGTGCTTGTTTTCCTTTTTTTCTATGATTTGATATTCAGTGACATAGCTTTCCCTTCCACGTCCTCCATCTCCTATGTCACACGTGCGCATTGTTTTGAAAATGCAAAAGTCCACTCTGCGTGTGTGTATGTATGCACACGTGACAGAAAAATGGCTGGTGACTAAGCAGCAGCAGGTGTTACGTCCTGTCGCTTCTCATATCCTTATTTTGGAGCCAGTTAACGTTTCTGGCTTCTCCACACTAACGCAGTGTAAGTGCGTTAAACACGTACGGGATGTCAATGCAGATAATAAGCACTCCGGAGTTTCACCTCTGTCCTAAGCGTGCGGCTGATCCCTCCCCAACCCCTCCCCCAGCCCCTCCCCCAGCCCCATCCTCACTCCCACCCGAGGCTGGATTTACTGCCAGTTTTATGTAGCAGTTTCCGGCTATGGGAATTTGGGGTTGGGGTCTTGATGGAGGTTTTAGGATTTCAGCGCTCAGGGTTGGAATCTCTCGGAGCCGTGACTTCCTGGAGTTCAGGCTTCAAGGATGATCTGGGAGGATCTCAATAGTCAGGATTACGGCATTTGATCATTTGGTAATCCTTTATTACAATCACCCATGGAAGTAAAGCATTTTTTTAGGCTTTTTTTTTTCTTCTTCTTCTGATCAGACGATCACATAGCTTTTTTGTCCCGCAGGAAGTAAGACCAGGCCATGACTGGAATGTCTGAGTTTGAATCTGTCTGGATCAAAAGCTGCCTCTAGCCAGAGCTGGAGGTTCTTGCCTAGGATCTCGGCACTGGGGAGACTGAGGCAGGAGAATCAAGAGTTTGAATCTACATAACAAGGGTCTATCTCAGCTGGGCAGCGGTGGCGCAGGCCTTTAATCCCAGCACTTGGGAGGCAAAAGCACTTGGGAGGCAGAGGCAGGTGGATTTCTGAGTTCGAGGCCAGCCTGGTCTATAGAGTGAGCTCCAGGACAGCCAGGGCTACACCGAAAAACAAACAAACAAAAAACTCAAGGGTTTTATTGAACATTTTTAATTTGATTTCTTTATGAGTGTGTGTGTGTGTGTGTGTGTGTGTGTGTGTGTGTGTGTGTGTGTGTGTGTTGATGTGGAGGTCAGAGGACGACTTTCATGATGGTTTTCTTCTACAGTGTGGGACTTGGAGATGAACGCAGAACATCAGGCTTAGCATCGGGTACCTTCCCTACTGAGCCATCTCGCCCAATCTCAAAAGTTTTAAGCTATTTCTGTCACGGGGTCTTGCAATTACACAAACTTGTTTCTTTGCTTGAGTTATTTCAGTTGCATTTTTCTATCTCTGGCAAATTAAAGACTGGCACTCGTGCAAGCTACAAAAGAGGAACAACCAAGGGAACAGGAAATGCTTACCAAATGCCCGGTCAGGAGGCAATCTGAAACCACACATATTCATCACTGCAAAGAGTTCGACTTTATAACCAACTCAAATTATTTGACTTCAATCTCACCGGCAATGTGTTAGGGCCAAAAGAACAAAAGTTTCAGGGAGACAAAAATCTTAGTTCATGGCGGCAGCATGAAGAACTATGCAGCAATTCAGTATTCAAATGGAATTATACTAGGAGTGGAGGCACACGCCTTTCATCTCTGTACTTGAGTTCTAGGTCAGCCTGGTCTACAAAGCAAGTTCCAGGCCAGTCAAAGCTACATACTGAGAGAGAGCCTGTCTCAAAAAAAGAAAGAAAGACAGACAGACAGAAAGAAAGAAGGAAAGAAAGAAAGAAAATGGATTTAACTGCCTTGTTCAGCTGTGAGAGCCTTGTCATAGAGATGTTGGGAACAAGGAGTGACAGAATACTATGGAAGAGATTATTGCATAATTGCACTGGGTACAAATTGCAACTAAATGATTCCATAAAGTCCCTCCAAAATCTAAGATACAAGTAAGCCCCAGCTAAAAGAAAAACAGACAGAAGTAATGTAGCACATTACTGTCATCAGAAACTCTGGGTACTGCCAGATGTCATTAGACGCAAAGAACATGGACCAAGTCACCAGATAGTGAAGTCTAAATGCAGACTTCTTTTCCCGTTGAGAACACAATGTATTTTGTGAAA
>CM052702.1:18047243-18089743 GCA_028551405.1 Uromys caudimaculatus | reverse complement strand
GTAAAAGGGCACTCCCTCTGCCCGGGCTCCTGCCCGTGGGCTACTGTTCACCCAGCTTCTCCATACTTCCTCTCATGGTCCCGGTGATGGTGTAAGATATAGTGGTGTCAGGGAGTGGATGTGATTTCATTCCTTGGATTATAATTGGCATCAGCTCAGTGTTCAGTGTTCTTGAGATCTGTCCCCTAATTATGAACGATCTGTGTGAGCAGTAGACATCAGAGTTTTTAAAACTTTATGGTAAGAAAGTTTAGAAGGCATAGTAATGCGTGCCTGTCATTCCAGCACTTGGGAAGTTGTTGCAGGAGCATGAGGGGTACAAGAGTAGCCCAGGCTACATGGTGAATCTGAGGGCAGCCTGGCCTACTTTAGACGCTGTGTCAAAAGAGAAAAGGAGGAGGGAGGGAGGGAGGGAGGGAGGGAGGGAGGGAGGGAGGAAGGAAGGAAGGAAGGAAGGAAGGAAGGAAGGAAGGAAGGAAGGAAGGAAGGAAGGAGAGAGAACAGAAGGGAGAGAGAAATGAAGCAAGCAAAGAAGATTAAATTTAGAAGGGAGGTAAAAAAGATTCTATAAACGAATATCACTCCAGAGAGTAGGTCTCGCTTGCAGCCGTGTGCAGAGAAGTTAGCGGTATAGGACAGACTGCACTTCCTCTCACCTAAGTGTTGCATAGCAACTCCAGACAGCGGGGCCTAGACTCAAGCACAATCTCCCTCCAGTGCGTCACAGCCCTCTCCTCAAATCTAACACTCGGCTTCAGAAAACAAAGTAGGCCGTCCGTCCGTCGTCCTGGGTAACAGTCGAGCTTGCAAGCTGGAGACAGCTGGGTCAGCGCTAGGCGCGGCTGGCAAGGCACTTTCCAGTCAGACTTTAGACGTTAGACTTATTGGGAACACATCAGCTTCTAATCGATCAGCTCACGTCCACAACGTAAGAAGACAGGCTTCGCAGCATAAGCGGACTGCATGCTCTCCGCTTAACATGTAGGTTATTTCCAACATTCTGTTTTTACCAGCAAGAAACGTGCTTTTTCCAGCGTGGGTGTTGTAACAGTTTGTTACTTGTCCCTCAGTTTGCTTCTTTCTAGTCAGTGATTATGGCCTACACACGTTTCCATTTGTTTTTATTTTTGAGACAGGTCCTTGTGTAGCCTAGACTGATGTCAAATTCTGCAGCTAAGGACGACCTTAAACTTCTGACCTACCTGTGGATTACAGGCTCGAGTGGGTTCTGGAAAACTCAAACACTATTCAAGGGACTTATGCCCAAGTATGTTCATGCCCTAACTGATTTCACTGTTATTTTGCTTAGAGTTTTTGTTTGTTACTGTTTTTTTGTTTTGTTTTTGAGACAGGTAGAAGCAAGAGAATTAGGAGTTCAAGGTTGTCCTTAGCTATGTAAAGAATTTGAAGCCAGTCTGGGCTATATAAGACTTACCTAGCCGAGCAGTGGTGGCGCACACCTTTAATCCCAGTACTTGGGAGGCAGAGGCAGCTGGATTTCTGAGTTCGAGGCCAGCCTGGTCTACAGAGTGAGTTTCAGGACAGCCAGGGCTATACAGAGAAACCCTGTCTCAAAAAAAAAAAATCTCTTAATTACACCTCATCTGTTTGCCAGCTTTCTCTCAGATTAAATTTCTATGAAAGTCTGGTTACAAAAGTTACCTTCTATGCTCTATGGATTAATTACTCTGGTTTTTGTTACCTTAATAAAATATCGGAGACGAGATTGTTGTTGCTGTCATTCATTCAGCTCAGTTTAGGAGACTGAAAACTCCCAGTAGCACGCTGCTGGCTTTGAGGGCTTCATAGCAGAGACCACCATGGAGCAAAGGGCATGTGGATAAGGAAGGGGTCACGGGGTCACACCAGAAGTCAAAAGTGATTTAGGGTTGTGGTCACTCCTAACTCAGTCTCACACAGAGCTCAGGTGTTCCTTGAGAACTGCCTATCCTCTTTCAGTAGCAGCCCCAGTGATCCTCAGTGACCCCCAGATTCTGACTAAACCCTACTTCTTTTCCTGTTCTTACTCTATCATCCAGGCTGGCCTTGAACTGGTGAGGCTTCTGCCTCAGCTTCCTGAATACATGTGCCTGTTCCAGACCCTGTACCTTTAAGATTCCACACCACCACCCAACACTACTTCTCAGGGCCAGGTTCAAATACATGAAGGTTCAGGGGGACAAATTACATCAAACCCTAGGAGGTAGGAAGTATTGTTTTGGTGTAGACAAAAACCTGGATGTCCAGGTATGGTACAAGATGGCTTTCAAATGTCCAGTGACTTTACCTGCTGTGGTGCCATGCATGGTTTGCTGTTGTTTGGATGAGTCTGAATCCAGTTGACTAAGAAGCAGAACTGGCATCAGGCTAGGAGATTGGTACCGGAGGGAGCTGGACAGTACCCATTACAAAGAGGCTCTCATATCGATAGCTATATCACAGGCTGATTATGTCCAGGTATCAGGTTCAAACTTAAGAGAGACGAAAGAACATTAAGGTAACGCATGGACACATTTTTTGAGTCCTAACTTAAAAACTTCATTAGTTATGAGAAAATTACTTAAACATGGAATAAAGACTTGCTAATATTAAGAGATTTTTTTTTTCGCCGGGCAGTGGTGGCGCACACCTTTAATCCCAGCACTCGGGAGGCAGAGGCAGGTGGATTTCTGAGTTTGAGGCCAGCCTGGTCTACAGAGTGAGTTCCAGGACAGCCAGGGCTACATAGAGAAACCCTGTCTCGAAAAACCAAAAAAAAAAAGATTTTTTTCACTCATTTTTCTTTTTTATTTCTTTACTGTGAAGTGTGTCGTGCCTCACATATAGGAGCCTGAGGACAACTTTCAGGATTTGGTTCTTCCTAGTTGGTTCTTTTTTTTTTTTGGTTTTTCGAGACAGGGTTTCTCTGTGTAGCCCTGGCTGTCCTGGAACTCACTCTGTAGACCAGGCAGGCCTCGAACTCAGAAATCCACCTGCCTCTCAAGTGCTGGGATTAAAGGCGTGCGCCACCACTGCCCGGCCCTTGGTTCTTGTATTGGGAAGAACTGAGCTTCAGAACGGGCAGCCTGGTTCTGACTGTCCAGCCCAGGCGTTCAGAAGCCTCACTGGGGCACTCATGAAAGTGAGAGCTCTTTGTCCTCAGAACAAAGGATGAATGAGAGGACCCCCCCCCCCCTCTGAGACAGAGATGAGTGACAATCCACACTTCTCTACTGAATTAACACCACTGCCAGCTGATGGGCAGCTGCCTGCCACTGGCAGACTTCCTCCTTGTCCCATCCGCTCTGTTGTTCCGGATTCCACTCCGCTTTCTCTGCTGTAGCTGCCCTGAGGCTGCTGTAGCCTTCTTTTAGCCCCCAAACTAAACCAATGGTTCTTCCTGGTTCTCATCATTTTGGGGTTCTCTGCAGGATGTCCTAGCAGGGTCACCTGCCCTCACAACAGCACTCTGTTCGCGACTTCCCGAACACCCCGCTTTCTTGTTTAGTTTTCTGTCTTCTTACGAGAGCAAACTGTTCATGATCCCCGTATCTCCCCATGGTCTCCTTTATCTTATATCATCCTGCCCAAGTGCTCAGCCTATAAAAGTAAGCCCACCCAATTATTCACTGCTCACTTCCTGAGCACTTGGCCCTGCTTGGTAGCAGTGAAGAGATTAGCCTGGTGGCTAGTGTCATGAAGCTAATATGATTCTCTTGGAAGACACAGAGACTAAATAGCAACCCAATAAACGAATCATGAGACACATGACATTTAAACATTATAAAATGGGCAAAATTTTGTATGTATATAACCTCAGTTCTCTATTCTGTTATAGAGACTATAGTTGAGACTTCCCTGAGACAGCACACTGAAGACTATGGCTAGCTGGGCAGTGGTGGCGCACACCTTTAATCCCAGCACTCGGGAGGCAGAGGCAGGTGGATTTCTGAGTTCGAGGCCAGCCTGGTCTTCAGAGTGAGTTCCAGGACAGCCAGGGCTACACAGAGAAACCCTGTCTCGAAAAAAAAAAAAAAAAAAAGACTATGGCTACCACTTCATATTTATTTGTGATGACTTATTCAGTACTGGGCTTTCATACAGTTGGGAGTATAAAAATTATGTTTGAATTGAACCTCAAAATATTCCCAGACTTTACCTTACAAATACATATAAACAGTTTTTAAATTTTCAATTGTGCGCGAGTGTGTGCGTGCGTGTGTGTGTGTGCGTGTGTGTGTGTGCGCGCGTGCGTGCGTGTGTGTGCGCGCGTGCGTGCATGCGCGTGTGTGTGTGTGCGCGTGCGTGCATGCGTGTGTGTGTGTGTGTGTGTGTGCGCGTGCGTGCATGCGCGCGCGCGTGTGTGTGTGTGTGTGTGTGTGTGTGTGTGTGTGTGTGTGTGTTCTGGTGTCCTTGGAGGCCAGAAGGTGACAGATCCCCTGGCACAGGTATTACAGCCAGTTGTGGGCTACCTGACATGAGTGCTGGGAACCAAACTGGGGTCCTTTGTAAGAACACTATGTGCTCTTAACGACTCTCAAGTGCCTTCCAAGCAGGTGTAAGTGTTAGTGATGTTTCATGGTTGGCTTAAAACCTGTCTAACCTCGATTTATGATGCACAGCCTGGGGCACCTTCTTAGCCAGTCTGCAGCTTCATGGCCTTAGAACAGCCTTTTCCCATGGACCGTATCCAAGGTAGCCCAGGCAGACGCATTGCCTGGTTCTGTGTCTCAGGAAGGAGGCCTCCTTTTATTTCAGAGGTGTATCGTATGGACCCAGATGTGACTCTGGACCTCATGGCATAGATTCATATACTGGATACTCCACTTTTATTTTATTTTTTTTTTACTTTTGATTATAATATAATCACAACATTTCACCTCTTCCCTTTTCTCCCTCCAAACCCTCCTGTATGCCCCTCCTTGCTCTTTCAAATTCAGGGCCTCTTCTTTCATCGGTTGTTGTTACATGAATATATGCTGTTGTGGTTTGTATATGCTTGGCTCAGGGAGTGGCACTATTAGGAGGTGTGGCCTTGTCGGAGTGGGTGTGGCCTTGTTGGAGTGGGTGTGGCCTGGTTGAAGTAGGTGTGGCCTGGTTGGAGTAGGTGTGTCACTGTGGGTGTGGGCTTTAAGACCCTCATCCTAGCTGCCTGGAAGTGAGTCTTCTAACTGCCTTTGGAACAAGAAGTGGAACTATCAGCTGCTACAACCCCAAATCTGCCTGGATGCTGCCATGATCCTGCCTTGATAATAATGGACTGAACCTCTGAACCTGTAAGCCAGCCCCAACTAAATGTTGTCCTTATAAGAGTTGCCTTGGTCATGGTGTCTGTTCACAGTAGTAAAACCCTAACTAAGACATATGTATATACATATACTTACAGATTTCTAATTATAACCTGCTCAGTGTATATAACATTACTTGTATGTGTTTTCAGGGCTGACCATTTGGCATTGGATAACCAATTGGTGTGCTCTTCCCTGGGGAAAACTGACTCTCCGCATTCCTTAGATACATATAGTTCTTTGTGTAGAGTTAAGGCCTCATAAACTGTTCTCTGTCCATTTTGGCATGTCTATTGGTGTCACCCATGTTCAGCTCATGTTTGGGCAGTCCTGTTAGTGAAACTTTGTGGGTGAGGCTTCTGACATTACTAGAAGACACAATCTCACAGCAAGCTGATCCTCTGACTCTTATAATCTCTCTGCCCCCTCCTCTGCAATGTTCTTGAGTCTTATCTCTAGAAATGTTTTGTAAATGTATCCAGTGGGACTGGGCTTCACCAGAGGCAGAAGGCATTGCTGAAGATATCATACATTTCAGAAACAGGGCCCAGAGATCCCTGGACTGGAACTGACGTGAATGCCTCTTCCCTGAGAACTAGCATTCATGGTACCAAAAGGCACATCAATGACCAGCATGGCACAATAACCCTACAGGTGCAGTAGTGGTGTGCATACCTTGGTGGTAACCAACCACCCTCTAATTGGATTTAAGACCTACTCAACAAGAGGAAAATCATGCCCAGTACTAGTGAGCAGTCCAAAAATCTTGGAAATAAAAATTTTCAGTTCTCTGGGAAGCAAACTGGTCTCCTCAGAGGAAGCCTGACAATGGGTTTTTGATCAGTGATAACCATGACTTAGGATAAGTCAGATGCTGAGTCTGTTCCTGGGACACCTGACACCTGACCAGAGGAGATAACAAGGCTGAAACTGAGCTGATTTCTGAAACTCTTCAAGGTATCACCAAATATAATGAAACTAACATAGCAGTTAATCAAAATTGTAGTAATGTCACTGCTTTGCCCACTACCAATCATATTAGAGGTTTCTAACCATTCTGGAAAATTCCCCTAGCCCTGCATAAAAGGGGGCCATTTTGATGAATGATTGACCCTGCATGCTAGTTATTTCTGTAGAAGAAATGCTCTTTGCCTTTGCATACTATTTGGGTCAGCAATTCTTAGACCCTAATCCTGGAAACCTAGCTAACTACTCATTGCTAATGAAGTCAGGGCTATTGGAGGAGAACCTACAACTACTACTTTACTAAATAATCATAACCTCTAACAACAATGTAAATATTGTGTCCTTATACCTATAGATCAGTGTAATCTTCACCCCTCATCATGGGTCCTCCAGTTCTATATGATTGACTGTTCAAAAGTTATTTAACATAGTTGTGCCTTGGTTTTCTCATTCATAAGATGGGATAATGGTAGTGCCTAATTTTAGAATAGTCATGAAGATTAATTGGGCTAATACTCATAGAATAGTGGCTAGCACCTAGTAAGTGGGGTAAGTAGATTTCTATTGTAAGTTATTTATATTACTACTTTCAGAAAACCACAGATCACTAGAGTTTATCTAGTGTAATCTTGCTGGCATTAAAGTTTTAATAATTATATTTTCCATCTTGGATATTTTAATGATTTTAGGTTATTAAAAAGAATTTTAAAAGAGGGAGCCTGGAGGCAATGGCTCAGAGGTTGAGTGCTTGCTGTTCTTGCAGAAGACCCAAGTTCGGTTCCTAGCATGTGTGTTGGGCTGCGCACACCCACTGGGCTTCCATAGTGAGTGAATTTCGAGGGCTAGAAGATGGAATAGAATTGTTCCACTGTATTTCATACATCCACTTGCTGTGCATGCATCCAAGAACAGCATTGTTGTGGATGGCCCTGGGGCTGTTTGCATTTTGATGCTAATTCCACTCTCCTGGGAGGGGCTGTGGACAAGGAGTTAATCACCACTCAGGTGACTTTTTGTGAACCAACTCCCTAACGAATAAAGAAGCCAATCACTGGATGAGTAGCCGGGACTTCTGGGTTTGACAGAGGAAGAGAGGAAACAGGAGAGAGGGTACTTTTGGAACGGGGACAGCATAAGGGTAAGATGTAGCTGCTAGAGTTTCCCTGGCATCATGGCGGATCACCACCATGGAATTCACCACCAGAGAAATCAGATTTTAATAAGGCTTACAAGATTTAGTTTTAGTTGTTGAGCCTGGAGACTGAGTTACCATGGTTTCTGAACTAGGTTTGTGTTGTATCTTCCTTCACACAGCAGCTCATCTGGGTTCAAGAGAGAAAGGTATGGGGGCAAAGCGTGGGTTTGTCTGATGTGCACCACAAAGGCCGTGGGTGCATGGTGCTGGTGTGGTAGCGACCTGCCAGTGGAAACTTAGCAAGTTGGGTGGAGAGATTTTGGAGGTCTGAGTCATAGAGTCTCCATTAGATAAAGCAGGTCAGCCACTGCCCGCCAGCTTATGGCCGGTCAGGTCGCCAGGGCAAAGAGTTGACAGCACTAGCACAGGAACGTGCTGTTTCATTTTTTAATATTTCCCATAACACAGCATGCTCCAGGCAGAACACTGATGTGTTTGTTTGTTTGTTTGTTTGTTTGTTTAGGTCTTTTGAGATATATATAGTGTTCACTTGTGATTTACTGTGTAGAGCCCCAATCTTGTGGCCATCCTTCTGCCTCTGCCTCCCAAGTACTGGGATTCTATACACAAGCCAAATGGCTGGCTCTTATTAGTGTTATTAAAAGAAACTGTTTTGGGCTAGAGAAATGACCCAGCAGTTAGGAGCCTTTGCTGCTTGGTCATGACGTCAGTCATTAGTTCAAATCCCAGGCCCCATGTCAGAGGGCTCACAGTCATTACCTGTAACTCCAGCTCCAAGAGATCACATGCCATCTTCTGGCCTCCCTGGGCATCCATGTGTATGTGCAAGCACACTTACAGACACACAAATAAAATAAAAATATACCTTTTTTTTTTTTTTTTGGTTTTTCAAGACAGGGTTTCTATGTGTAGCTCTGGCTGTCCTGGAACTCACTCTGTAGACCAGGCTGGCCTCAAACTCAGAAATCTGCCTGCCTCTGCCTTCCGAGTGCTGGGATTAAAGGTGTCCGCCAACACTGCCCAACTTTTTTTTTTTTTTTTTTTTTTTAATATATCATTTTTTAAAAGTAACTAACTGGGCTGGAGAGATGGCTCAGCCATTAAAGGCTAGGCTCACAACCAAAATATAAGAGTTTGGTTCCCAGAACCCACGGCTGTCTCTCCAGCCACCAAAAAAAAAAAAAAAAAAGTAACTGTTTTGGTTCATGGCTCACTTACCCTACTTATTGACAGTTTGTCACTTTATCCCAGTGTTCTGCCTTATGAATATTTACCAAGTCTTTTCTAATGAAGTCTTGAGTGAAGAGTTTCAAATACTTAAATGCTTCTTAATATCCCAGTGGCTTTCACTCTAATTTTCTTATTGTTATTTGTTTGCTTGTTTATTGATTGATTGGTTGGTCCTGGAGATTGAACCAAGGTTTTATACAGACCAGGCAACGGTTCCACTACTGAACAAGCTCTGAAGCATTTAGCTATTAAAATTCAGGCAGAGCGTGTCTCTTTCTCTTGGTCAGGAAGTTAAAAGGAGTTCAGTTGTAAATTCGTATTTGTTCTGTTTTGTTCTACTTTATTAACTATTCAAATCTGGAGTGGTACCCATGGAGATGCCTTTGAATACGACCCAAGTCATGACACTAGCCCTTGTCATTGGACCTCACCACAATGCTAACGGAGCTGGAGAGAAATCTTGTCCTTGGGAAACGATCAACGGTCAACGTGCCACAGTCAGAAACACATTACCCCCTTTAAAACACTGACTGGAAAATAGGTAAATAATGGCTGCTAAAATAATAAAATAATAAAGATTCGGACAGAAACAAACAGAAAACCAGCCCAGTTGTGACTGTGCTCTTTTTGTTTTTGTTTTTGTTTTTTTTTTTTTTTTTGGTTTTTCGAGACAGAGTTTCTCTGTGTAGCCCTGGCTGTCCTGGAACTCACTCTGTAGACCAGGCTGGCCTCGAACTCAGAAATCCAGCTGCCTCTGTCTCCCAAGTGCTGGGATTAAAGGCGTGCACCACCACTGCCCAGCCGCCTGTGCTCTTTCTATATTGCTGTGGTCACAGTGGAGTATGAAAATGTCTGTGCTTTCTAACCCGCACACTCGCTGGGCTGCCCATGGCTTGGCTTCCTGCTTTCACTCAGAATGGAAGGAACCGCAGGGTTTCTCCAAGGTCTCACAGCCCCTGGATTTTATTCACAAATCTTAGCTTAAGGCTCACAGATGGTGAAATCAGCATGATAAGAAAATTCATCTTAACTAGATATGGTGGGAAATACCTGAAACATCCATAACTCGGAGGTAGAGGCAGGAAGATCGCAGTTTCAGTTCAGCCTTTCCTACTGTAAGCTGGTATTCAGCCAGACTACATGAGACTCTGTCTCTGAACAAACACAAAACCCCTTAACCACTCACCTCTCCTGCACTTATTTCTCACCATACATTTATGTGGGAACTTTTGCAGATCTCTGCCCTTCTTGTGGTTTTCTGCTGTTGTTTTTGGAGATAGGGCTCTGTTATGTAACTCTGACTGTTCTGGAACTCATTATATAGACCAAGCTGGCCTCAGACTCACAGAGATCCACCTGCTTCAGCTTCTGGAGTGCACAACTGCTCTTGTTGTTTATAGAGAGATTGGTCATTTTCTCTTGTGGTATTCCTACGGTATTTTTCCTACTGCAAAAGAAAATTTTTCCATTGAATATATTTTCACTGAATAAAGCCCTCTGATTATTTCTTATCCAATTTTAAAACTTATATTTTGTCAGCAAATATTTAGGCTTATAACTCTAAAAGATAAAGATTTCTTCAATTTCTTGAAACATGGTCTATTTTAATACCAGGCTGGCCTAAAACTTGAGGTTCTTCTGCCTCAGTCTCCTGAATGCTGGTAATACGAGTGTATGCCACCACACTAGACTCAAATAAGACTTTTAAAAATACCATGACTTGGTCTTAAAGAACCAGGGGTAGTGGGATGGCTCAGCAGGTAAAGAACTTGCCACAGAGGGGGCAGACGCCTTGTAGCAGGGTTGGTAGGACCAGAACACTAGTGGAGAAGTGAACTCCCTACATTTCCCCAAACAGGAAGCCAGACAGCACTGTTGAGTTTCACCCTGAATGAACCCTGGACATTGCTCTCAGCCAGAGTGGCATCAATGGCTGCCTGCAGTAGGGCAGGGCCAAGCAGGCACATGAGGATCAAAAAACGCTTTTGGCAGTAGCTACTGGTTTGGCTTAAAAAGCACAAGTAAAACTGTGACCTCTTCCCAGTTCTATCAGACTCTCTCCTTCATTATGTCACAATAAAGGACTCCATCTCCACTAGTGTGAACCAGATAATGCCACAAACAGCCAGGACTTTCCCCTAGACCCCACCCTTACCCCCATGGGGTGCAGCCCCACTAAGTGTGAACTTACACACATGAAGAGGTAACGAGACACCTCCTGAATCACGGGGGTGTTGGAGAGACCTAGAAGGGGCACTAGAGGAAGGCAACACTGTCAGTGGAGGCCACATGGGAAACATGAGGACGCAGTTCTACTGTATGCAGCCAGCGTGGTATCAATGGATGCCTGCAGTAGGGCAAGGCCAAGCAGCTAATGGTCAAGAGAGGCCAAGTGGTGAAGGTGGATTTAAGTTCCACTTTCTCTTGATAGATGGGTATCAGGTTAAGGCAGGTTTAGAAGACAGGCCATGTGTGTGGAAAACAGTCCTCACTGGCAGCAGTGCCACACCTTCAATGAACCTGGAAGCTGTACTTAGGTGAACATTGGCTTGGGAAGCTAAACTACTTTTCGGCCTCCTGCTTCATGGTTGAGCCCCAGGCCCTGTTTAACACTTTTCTTGGTTGTTGTAATCCACATCCCAGCTAAACTATGTGGAAATGGGACATGTCAACAAACTAGAAAAATCCCGGCAATAAAAAGTCAAGATGAGCCGGGCAGTGGTGGCGCACGCCTTTAGTCCCAGCACTTGGGAGGCAGAGGCAGGTGGATTTCTGAGTTCGAGGCCAGCCTGGTCTACAGAGTGAGTTCCAGGACTGCCAGAGCTACACAGAGAAACCCTGTCTCAAAAAAACCAAAAAAAAAAAAAGTCAAGATGATTGAGAGCTGACTGTGTTCATGTGCTCAGACACATAGATTCTCAGTGGTTTCCAATGACTTCCACTTTACACTGTACCTCTCTCTGCTGCCTTCACCCTGTTTGAAAAGATGAGACAGATGGAAGAAAAGTGAGAAAATTCCTTAGACAGTAAAAGAGTAAGGCCAGACCGAGTTTCTCTCACTTGGAGTGGCTGTAAACTCAGCCTCAAGAAGCAGAGGCATTAAAAGGACCAGAAGTTAAGGTCATCCTCAGCTACACAGTAAGTTCAAGGCTAGCTTGGGCTACATGAGACATTATGTAAATAAATAAATAAAATTACCAAGACTCTCTATTCTACCTAACATCAGACAAGACTTAAAACAACAGCAGCTGAATGTGGTGATGTACACCTTTAATTTCAGGATTTGGGAGCAGAGGCAGGTGGATCTCCGAAGGTCAGCTTGGTCTACATGGAGAGTTCTAGGCCAGCCAGGGACATATACTGATATCCTGTCTAAAAACAACACCAAAATCTTTGTGCTGTATGAAAATGTTCAAATGGACCATGACTGAGTGACCACCTCTCCTTAAAACTTCAAGTATGTTCTGAGAAGAACATTTCACTAAACCGTGATCTCCTCCAGTTCATGTTAAATACTTTTCTGATTCAAACCCACAGGGGCAATGAATAGATGCTGAGGTTGCCATCCCCAGGAAGAAGAAACCCTCATCTGGGTAGCCTTCTGTGGCTCTACAGTGTACACCATGCCTCAGACCAATTCCTTCCATCTAAACCCAAGGAAACCCAAAAAACAAGGGTGTTACAAAAATGTGAGAAGATATTTTTCACATCAAATGTGCAAAGGAAATGTGTTAAGCCAAAGGCTAAACAAATGACTTTTAAATATGTCTAACGATCTGCAGCCTTGTTCATATCACAGGCAATGGCTCCTTGCCTTCCTGAGGATCTACAGGACACGTGGGTCCTGCACTCCACTCTGCCCTGCACGTGTAAATATCGGCATGCAGAGAACACCAGGTAATGGTAGCAGCTTACATACTTCCATTGGTGAGTTAAGGGAAGGTTGGTCTCCTAAGAGTCGAACTCTTAAGTACATCTGGATTATAACCATAAAAATATACATTCCCAGTAAATTACAACCATCTTTTATACAATGAAATAGGAGGAATTTGGGGGTTGCTATTCTTGGATGTCAATTTGATTACATTTGGAATTAAGTAAACCACCCAAATGGAGGGCACACCTGTCGGGGATTTCTGCTTAATTTGAAGTGGGAAGATATACTTTTAATCCAGATTTTTAATCTAGATCTAATCTGGAAGCCTATCTAAGAACATTCGGGAAAGCTTTTGTTCCTTGCCTGCTAGCTCTCTCCTTGTTAGTACGTCCACTCCTTCACTGGCATTACAGTCTACTTCTTCCAGATTCCAGCGTATACTGAAGGCCAGCTGAGACATCCAGCCTCATGACTGAGCAACTACAGCCAGCCATTGTTGGATTAGCTGGACCATAGAGTGTAAGTCATTCTTATATGTCCCCTTTCTATATATACATAGTATATTCATTCTATAAGTTCTGTTATTCTAGAGAACCCTGAGTAATACAATTTCCCTCTTAAAAATTTCTACACCAGCTGATCTGTGGTGGCATACACTTTTATTCCCAGCACTTGGAAGACAGAGGCAGGCAGATCTCTGAGTTTGAGGCCAGCCCGGTCTACAGAATGAATTCTAGGACAACCAGGGCTACACAGGGAAACCTTGTCAAAAAACAAACAAACAAAAACAACCCCAAAAAACAAAATCAGTTTTTATACCTTATTTCTAGCATGTGTGCATGGTGAGGGAGCAAGAGACCTGGCATCAGACTTGCATGGCAAGTGCTTTCACAAGTCCTGAGAGTATTTTCTGATATGAACTTTTCCACACTGTAATACTAGGCTACAGTGCAGACTAAAACATGTTAAAAGACAATAGAAAGCCAGTTCGTGGAAGCATACTCCTTTAATCCCAGTATTGGGTCAGCAGAGGCAGGTGGATCTCTGTGAGTTCAAGGCCAGCCTGGTCTACAGACCAGGTTCCAGGACAGCCAGGGCAACACAGAAAAACCCTAACTTGAAAAAACAAAAACTACAGTTGAAAAATTTAAAGCTTTTGTCTACCTGTATTAGCATTTCCCCCTTCACTCATTTTTCTTATATAACTTGTTTATTTTGTGTATGTGAATACATGGTCACTCTCTTCAAACACAACAGAAGAAGGCATCGGGTCCCATTACAGATGGTTGTAAGCCACCATGTCGTTGCTGGGAACTGAACTCAGGACCTCTAGAAGAGCAGTCAGTGCTCTTAACCACTGAGCCATCTCTCCAGCCCCCTTCACCCATTTCTAATATTTATTTTTAATTATGTGTACATCTGTGAACATGAGTGCAGGAACCCTGGGGCTGGAGTGATGGTGGTTTTGAGCGACCCTGCAGAGTGCTGGGAACCCAACTCCGGTCCTCTGCACAAGCAGTTCCTGCTCTTTACCCCTAGGCCTTCCCTCTCTCCATCTTTCCCCCTCATCCTTGTTTGTTTTGCTATTTTTTTTTTTTTTCAAGATGGGGGTCTCACTATGTAGCTGTCATGGAACTCACTGTGTAAGTGAGACTAGTTCACAGAGATCTGCCAGCCTCTGCCTTCAGGGTGCTGGGATTAAAGATGTTCCTACCGTACCTGGCTCTCCTCCGCAGTTGATCGTTGGTTGGTTGGTTGGATTTGAGGGTGTCCTGCCTCTACCTTGGTAGTGCTGGGATCACAGACATGTGGCACAGTGCCTAGCTGGATACATTTTAAATGTTACATGTATGTTGAGAAAAAAATTGGGAGGTTAATGGTGGTATCTCTTACTTATGAAATGTCTGACTTAAAAATAACTATCCTCAGGCTGGAGAGATGGCTCAGTGATTAAGAGCACTGACTGCTCTTCCAGAGGTCCTAAGTTCAATTCCCAGCAACCACGTGGTGGCTCACAACCATCTGTAATGGGATCTGACGCCCTCTCCTGGTGTGTCGGAAGAGATTGACAGTGTACTCATATACATAAAATAAACAAATCTTTAAAAACTAATAATTATTCTCTATTGTGTTTGTTTGGTCCCAATATTTCTGTTTGTTTGGTTTTTTTTTTTTTTTTTTTTTTTGTTTTTTCAAGACAGGGTTTCTCTGTGTAGTTCTGGCTGTCCTGGAACTCATTCTGTAGACCAGGCTGGCCTCGAACTCAGAAATCCACCTGCCTCTGCCTCCCAAGTGCTGGGATTAAAGGCGTCTGTCACCACTGCCCGGCTCCAATATTTCTGTATTGAGTACAAGTAAGTAGGCTGTGTAAAAACAACATATATTCAGTGTTTCAAAATAGCCTAGGCAAGCAGGATTCAGACGGATCTATTTCCAGCCACACACAGCTTACAAGTGAGGGATGGCAGTAGCAACCTTCTGCTAAGTAAGGAGAAGGCAGTGCATTTGGAATTAGTATCACATAGACAACTGCCCCAAGAAACACAGAATTTACTGAAACAGCTTTCTGAATCATCAATTTTGAGTTCCTACGGAATCCTGCCCTACCCATAAAAGGGACTTCAAGGCTTATAAAGCTCTTGAATTTGGTCCTTAAGAAATTCATGATGTTGGCCTGTGCTGAAACACACAGGACATTATTACATAACTGAGCAGCCCGGAGAGGGATCAGGATTAAAAATAAAATAGAAAACACAGCAAAGCTAGGCGGGGCTGTTTAATGAGAAAAAGGTGACTCAAAGGCAAACACTATTTGTGCAGGAGAAAAAAATGTCAGCCCACAGGCTCATCAAATAACAAGTACATTCTAGCTCTGAGTCAAAAGGCATTGTTTATCCAGGGAATGTTTACATCAGAAACATTGTAAACAATACTCATGAGTGCACATACAAAATACATGTCTTAAAAGCCAAACCTCTTGCTGTGTTCTCGGACTTATTGTCCTTCCTCTCAGCCTGCTTCCCGACTGTAGCCAACAATCTAGACTCTTGAATACTGTATACTTCACTCGGCTGTCATGCTGCTGTTTGTCTGTGGTACAGGTGTGCACATACGTGCGTAGGACTGTGTGGGACTGCGTGTGTGTGGAAGTCACAGGACAACTTGTAGGAGTCATCCTGTCCTTCCATCTGGGGTTCTAAGATTGAACTCTAGGGGCTCTGCCCGAACTGTGAGTGCATTTGCCTAATGAGCATCTTGCTGACTCTCAATAAAACGTGGCCTGTGCGACGTCATGGTCACCTGTTGATTAGTCACACATGCAGCCACCTCTGCCTCCCACCATCCTACGGCTTGAAGGGACCGTCATAAAATTCTTTACTTCATTTTATGTGTATGGTTGTTTTGCCTGCATGTGTGCATGTGCACCACAGTGCCTGGTTCCTTCAGAGGTCGGAAGAGGCCATCAGATCACCTGTAACTAGGGAGGCATGGCTATAAGCCATGTGGTGCTGGGAACTGAACAAAAGTCCTCTGTAAGGCAGCCCCAGGATACTAATTTTAAGAAATAATGCATTGGGCTGGAGAGCTGGCTCAGCGGTTAAGAGCACTGACTGCTCTTCCAGAGGTCCTGAGTTCAATTCCCAGCAACCACATGGTGGCTCACAACCATCTGTAATGGGGTCTGATGCCCTCTTCTGGTGTGTCTGAAGAGAGCTACAGTGTACTCATATACATAAAATAAAAAAAAAAATTAAAAAAAGAAAGAATGCATTACTACAGTCATTTTCACATGAGGAAAAGCAGGGAAATGGCCAGTCTGCCCTCCTTCCGACCCATTTCAGTCAGTCCCAGTTCTGTGTGGCTTCTTGCTCAGTCTGATTATGGAAACAAACTGTAGGCTGATGCTCTGTTTCACCTTTAGTAACTGTCTGCATTGTGTTTTCAAGTCTGAGGAGCTTCCTGGTCAAGTCATCAACTGGGCTAGTGTCTTTAAAGAAATTAGATTTGTACCACCTAAAACAGCTAGAATGCAAGGGCACCTGGAGTTTTGCTGAAATGGGTAAAACCTCAACTCTCTGATCTTAATTCAAAATGTTTCACCAGGCCAGAAGACATGGACATTTGTACTCACAAACTTTCCTTTAGAAGTTGGACCACCTTTATTTACTTTTATTTTTGGATTTTTGAGACATGGTCTCATCTAGGCCAGCTGGTCTTAAACTTACTAGAGGATAACCTGGTCCTCCTCTTCCACCTCCCAAGTGTCAGGATTACAGGTGTTCTTTGTCCTTCCTGCCTTCCTTTGGACTAAGGGAGTTCTTCATGCCAGGAAATTAACAATACTAAATGAGACCCCCATCTTAGTCTTTCGGTAACTTCGGCTCACCAAATCTGTAACATCGAATCAAAAGCATCTTAGAAAGTGTTCAAGTGTTTGCTGAGCCACTAAGGACCCAGTAATCCGGCTGAGTGTCTCAGTTCGTTTTACGACCCTTAGGCAGGAGCCAAGATTTTTAGCAGTTGATTGCTGCCAAATTTATCTCCAAACACTGGCTACAGTGCTAACAAAGACTCGGGAACTCTTCAACCCAGGCCCCTGCAGAATCCTTGAAGTGAGTCCCGTTTCCAGGTACTTGCCTCTGAGGACTAGCTGGAAGACTCCCTGAAGCAGCTAAGAGCAGCACCAGTATCAACCAGATACTTGCTGACACAACCAGATACTTGCTGACACAAGCACACTGGACATTCACTCACGCATGCAATGACTCCCACTTGCTGTCAATCAGAAAGCTTCTAGGCACTGGGAAGGCTAAGATGAAGCAAGCCCTTGCAAAGTTCTCAGTCTGGATTTTATTTGCAAAACTGTATTATTTTAAACTATTACTAATGAACAATTAAAGTAGACACTTCATAGCTAAAACAAAGACTAGACTCACCTGCCAAGTACCACTTGGTCACAGGGCTGTCTTATAGTCCAAACCTGCTAGAGAGCAGCCATGTAAAATACTTTTAATCTGTACAACTAGTAAGTATTTTATAATCTAAAATTTAGCCACATGACTCCTGGAACTTTGGAGGCAGAAGTAAGTGGATCTCTAAGTTCAAGGCCAGCCTGGTCTACAGAGCAAGTTCCAGGACAGCCAGGGTTACACAGAGAAATACTGTCTGAAAAAAAACAAAATAAGTAAATAAATAAATTAAATTTAAAATGCACATTTCCTGTCAGGTGCCGTAGTACACACCTTTAATCCCTCTACTTAGGAAACAGAGGTTCTAGAAGTTCAAGGCTAGCCTAGTCTATTTGGCAAGTTCTAGGGTAGCCAAGTGAGACAAAGTAAGATCCTGTCGCAAAAAAGCAAACAAAAGGCACAACCTCTTGATGGCTGCTCAATGCAATACTGTTAGTATAATTTATACTAATACAGAGATTTGCCAACACAATTTTATTCATGATCATGGTAATGCTGAATGACTGAGGCTGTGGCTTCAGTTAGCCGGGGTTGTTAAGAAAGTGAAAGCTTCCAGACCACCCAGAAATGAAGTTAAATAAGGCGCCAACTGGTGAGCAGCTGCTTTATCTGAATCTCAGGGTTTTTTCATCACTATAGATAAATTTTTGGTTAGAAGGCTAGCATTAGGGATACACATCCTTTAACAACCACTTAGACTTAAAGTTCATTTTCATGCCCTAAAAATACATTTTGCAGCTCCACGGAGTATCTCAGCTTTGGCTGCCAGCATAGTACAGTGTGATCCTAAATCCTTTCCCCTTTGGGTCCCCAAGGATGAGACACAGGAGGGTGACTGCCCTTCCCTCATACCTGGCTCCTCCTGGGATCTCAGCTTCCCAGTAATGGCACAGCAGCCCTGTCTGGCATCCCAGTCTGGCTCTGCAGCTGCTAGGTGAGTTACCTGCCCTAGCAATAGTGCCTTTCTCCTTAGGTAAAAAGTTAGTTTCCAGGGCTGTGAGGCTGGCTCAGCGACTACGAGCTCCTCAGAGGTTCCCATATCCATATCAGGTGGCTCACAACCACCTGTGACTCCAGTTCCATGGGACTTGCACATAAATTGACAAAGAGGAACACACACACACACGTTAGCTTTTACTGTTTCTAAAAAGAACCTAGACCACACATTTTTTAAGCCAATAAACTTAAAGTAAATCAGTTTCAGCAACATGAAATCATTTTAGTATCTTTTTCTCCATGATTGAATATACAAAGATAATGGGAGTAACGTATTCCTCTTCTGTAAAGAAGGATGGAATATATCAAAGTCTACTCGCTGGATTTTCTTTAAATAGTCCTCTAGAGAAACCTGGAAAAAGAAAACAGTGGTCACTGGATCATAAAATGATCACATTTCCTAAAAAGAGAACAGTACAGCTTGGCATGGTGGTCACACCTGCAATCCCAGCGCTCAAAAGATAGAGCTGGCGAACTGCCGTGAGTCTGAGGCCAGCCTGTGCTAAATGGTGAGATGGAGGCCAATCTGGGCTACATAGTAAGTAAGACCTTGTTTCAAAGAAACAGTACAAGTATTAAAACTATTTTGGTTTCCTGAGGTGGTATTACAAAATGAGAAAAACATTTTTTCTTTCCCAAACAGGAAATTGTATGTAGTTCCAACTGGCCTAGAACTCATTATGTAGACCAGGCCGGGCTTGAATTCATAGAGATCCTCCTGCCTCTGCCCCCTGAGTGCCAGGAGTGAAGCTGTGCACCACCATATCCGGCCAAGTTGAGAATGTTTTAAAGACTACAGCTGGAGCCACAGGCAGTTGGAGCTGCCTGACCTGGTGCTGGGAATTGAACTCTAGTCCTCTAGAAGAGCAGCAGTATTCTTACCCACTGCACCACTCTACCCCAGAACGAGAACTATCTAAGAGAGACAATAAAGACGTCTCCCCAGAAGCACACAGAACGGTAAGGCCATAACTAGTAAGAGGTACAACGCAGTAAAGCTAGTGCTGGAAGCACAGGGCCTGTTGATCATGTCCATGTTTTACCCAAGGCCTACGCATTGGAGAAGCTGTGCCTCTGCTTCTGGGGCATTAGAAAGAAGATGTCCAGCTAGGGAGTGGGTTGGTAGTGGAATGACCAGCATCTGTGAGAGCCTGAGTTTGATACCAAAGACCAAAAAATAAGTAATTGTTTTCTTTTGTAATTGTCTTATTAGCTATCAGCAGGCATCTCAGGCTGGCCTCAAATACAGTCACCTGCCCTTAGCTTCTGGAGTTACAGTGTGTGTCATCACAAACAGAAAAACTAATCAAGGAAAGTGAAACATCTCCAGTGCAGTGCGTGTCACTACGCTCAAGCTGACTATTCATTTTTAAAGATTTATTTATTTATGTGGCCACCCACACAGTACCTGCAGTGGCAGGAAGGGCATCAGCCCAGAGCTGGATTTATGGCTGATCGTGAGCTGCCTGACATGGGGGCTAGAAATTAAACCCAGGTCCTCTGCAAGAGCAGCAAGTGCTCTTAGCCACTAAGCATTTCTCCAGCCCCCCCAGTTGACCTTTTGAAAAATTATTTTTTGAAGTTTAATGGGTCTCTTTGTTCTTGCTAGAAAACAAGATTTTCAGACAAAAAGAATAATCACAGGTCCCCATAAGTCACCTACGCATCATCTATCACACAAGGATTAAGGACAGATGGGAATTGCATAGCATTCTTTAATTTTTGGTTGTCTATTGTTTGGCTAATTGGTAAAATGTCCTCTTATCTCTGCCGCCCAGGCACTGGCATTCCTCACAGGTATGCAGGAGCACACTCAGTTCATGAAGGCTGGCTTGGCTAGTCAGGCACTCTACCAACTGAGCTACACGCCCGCCCTTAAGAGCCACTCTGCAACACCGTCACTCAAGTGTGCAACCATGATCCTGAGGCCCTCAAGCCCTTCTCAGACAACATCCACAGCGCCCCCTGGAGGTCTGCAGCATAGACCTGGGCCATGTCAAACAAGAGTGAATGAGCCCCTGTCTTTCCCTCCTTCTAGACGGTTTTCATTGAGCACTATGCAGTGTGTGGCGCTCCAGATCAACATAGCACCACAGACACCTTCACTCTCTGGCACCTCCATGACTCCACAGCTAAGAATTTTGTGGAGTCCCTTCTTTCCTACTTCTGCGTGCCTTCTGGGGGTTGGACTCAGACTGACAGGCTTATATAAGAAACAACTTTACCTGCTGAGCCATCTCACAGGAAGGGAATTTGAGCCCAGGAAGCCACCTTTTTAACAATGTTTCCAGGTTATTTCAATGCTCAGCAATGACCTGTGAGCTGACGCTACATGGTCAGGTTACCATGGAGACACTCCAACAAGGTGGCTTCGTCTGTAACCCTCATTTTACTTAGTATAATTAAGGAACACAGGGGTTAAGGAAATTAAGGCCCCATGGCTAGAAAGAGACAGCGGAGTAAAGACGAGGTAGCCTGGCTGCAGAGCCTATGCTGACAACATCACAGAAAGCACATGTGCCATCATAGACTAATCAAGCCATCATGAGGTAGGGAAACAGAACCAAAAGCAGTACTCTGGGGCCTTGAGGAGACATGAGAATGGCCCCAATCTACTCACTAGTCACCCAGCCTTCTCCACTGAAGCACTCACCGTCTGAAGAAAGGCAGGAAATGCTTCCGCAGGTATGCTTCTGTGGAAGGACCTCGCCTTAAAGGAGGAAGGAAAGAAACTGGTTGGAATGTTTCAGAAACAGTCTCCTTCCGAGGGTGACCACAAAGCAGCAGAGGCAGTTTAAAGACTTCACAAAGGCCTCGCACAAAATCAAGATAACAGCTCATTCCCTGCTGCCCAAGTCTAGCTTCAAAGTCTCGTGGGTTTAGCAAAACCCAACTCTGTCCTATGGAAGCCCCTCCACTTTGGGCTTAGCTGTGGCACTGCCCAACCCCCACCATACCTCACACTAACTGTAGTAAGTGAGCACCCAATACTTCCTAGCCTAGTCTCCTGTTCAGATGCTCAGATGGCCCGCTAGTGGGTCTGCCTCTGTCTGACTCATTCGATACTGAGGAGCTCACATTTCACCTTCATCCCTGGTGATCAGGCAGCAGCTATTCTTCCTGCAATGCAAAAGTCTTTGTATTTAACCCCCAGTGTCAGTCCAGCCTGACGCCTGGCTCTTCCACGCTTTGACCCACCTGGTCCACTCTGGCTGATGCCATCCTGCATTTGCCACACCTGCCCTTTCCAGGTCTTTGTCTATAATAGGCCCTACACTGTCTGTCACACTAGGAAGAGCACATCCTGCCTCCACTTCCTGACTGCACACTGTGGTCTTACACCCGACAGCATCCTCAGACCGCTCTGCGGCCATCTATGGTTCTCTACAGCATGGTCACCTTTCTCTCAGCCTCTCCGCAGCACAGGAATGCTGACACGCTTCCTCACTGGTTCTTCCCTTTAGCTTCTTCCTACTAAATGGCCTTGTCCCCAGCTTGTCCCCAGCTGAGGGATGGGCGTGGCCTCACACCTCTGTCCCCTGTCCTCATCTAGAGCTACACTCTCCTTGAGCAGCAGCATCTAGCCTCACAGCTTTGACAGTAACTTCTCACTCACTCAGTGACTCCAACTCTGACCTCCCAAAGTCACAATCTCCCTAAATGTCACCTACCTCAAATGGAATTATAACCAGAACAACACCGGCACCAAGCATACCACTCACTGTCTTGCACCGACTGGCACTAATGTGGTCTACGTGTGAACACTGTGCAGCCTTTGACTTGTTCTCCTCACCAGCTTGTCAGTCACTCAACTATCAAATGTCATTGTGGTTGTTGGCCATTGTGGTTGTTGGCACACACACGCACACACACCACACACATCTCTCCAAACACCTTTTCCTTTTCGGAAGTAAATCGTACTTGTAGGAAGCCCTGGGTGTTACTAACACGAGCACAGCCATGTCAAGCCCTCCCACCAGCACCTCAGACCCACGAGAATGACAACGCTTTCCCTGAGTCAGGCTCAGAGAATTTCCCTGGTCTGTGTTCAGATGTTGACACAATGTGCAGATGTTTGTGGGACAAGACTGCTCACCTACAGACCTCTAGCTAACCCTTCCTCCCGGTGCTGCACATAATCAACACGGGGTTTCCAGGTGAGTAGTAGTGGCTCTCTATCAGAGTGAGCACAGATCACCTGATTCTCGCTCTTCTGTCTCTACTGATTCTACTCTTCAGTGTCTGTCATTTCTTAGTGCCTGGGAAGCCCCAGTCAGGTGTCCAGGACCAAGCTGTGTGTGGCCAGATGTGAGGAGACACTCACTCACCTGCCAGCTCCCAATCTTAGTCTCACACACTTCCAGGGCCAGGCATGGTAGCACACACCCATCATCTCAGCACAGGGGCTGAAGAAACCCAAGGCCAGCGCAGCCTTCGATGAAAGTTCCTGGGCTGGAGAGATAGTTCAGCCGTTAAAGACTAGGCTTACAACCAAAAATATAAGAGTTCGGTTCCCAGCACCCACGGCTGTCTCTCCAGCCACTAAAAAAAAAAAAAAAAAAAGCATGCTGGGCAGTGGTGGCACACACCTTTAATCCCAGCACTTGGGAGGCAGAGGCAGGCGGATTTCTGAGTTCAAGGCCAGCCTGCTCTACAGAGTGAGTTCCAGGACAGCCAGGGCTACACAGAGAAACCCTGTCTCAAAAAAAAAAAAAAAAAAAAAAAAGCAACAGAAACAAAGAAAAGCCCACCTCTGCGAGCTTTCTACTGTAGCACTTATATCGTACTTACTGGGCCTCGTGCAGTTCTAATCACAGTTAATACGTGGCAGAGTTGAATTATACCATGCTTTTGCTTCTTGAGCACACACCAGCACCTGCCGTGTTCCTGTGCTTCTCAGAAGCCTCCAAAGCACTGTGATGCCTCTTCAAGCCACTGCCCTAAAACTGTGTTCTAGGAGTGCATTCTATGCAACCAATAGCCCGTAGCTTTCAGCCCTGGCTACTTAGAATGGCTTGGAGACCCTGCCTGCTAGCTCAGTGGTAGCCTTCCTAGCACGTGGAAGACCCCGACATCAGTCCCCAACACTCCACAACAAATATATTTTTTAAATTATTATTTCCTTTTTAAATTTTTAAGGTTTCTTTCTTTCTTTCTTTTTTAGTTTTTAGAGACAGGGTTTTTCTGGAACTCCCTCTGTAGACCAGGGTGGCCTCAGAAATCCACCTGCCTCTAGGAGTAAAGGCATGCACCATTATGCCCAACCACAAGTAAATTAATAAAACACTTGGAAGTTGCAATTGTCAGTTAAAATCTCAGTGTACTCTATCAATCTCCAAGGAGAGAGGTCTGGAACTGGGGGGAGGTAGGTAGACAAATCTCTCTGAATCTGAGGTTAGCTTGGTCTACACAGTAAGTTCCAGACTATTCAGGGCTATACCATAGACCCCTGTTTCAAAAAAGATTTGTTCTTTCACAATTTCATACACAGGTGTGTGTGGATCACACACACATACATACACACTCACACACACACACACACACACAGAATGTCTTCCTTCCCCCATTATCTTCTCTTACCCCCCTTCTCCCACCAAACCTCTCCTGAGGAGAAAACTCTTAAAGAACAAAACCGGATTTAGGTGAACACCAGTTTAGGAGCCATCAGAGATTCAGATGGAAAACTAAACTCCACAGTGGAAAGGTCAAAAAGAGTAAGAGTGAGAGTAAAATGACTTCAGTTTGGACCATTTGGGCCCTTCCCAGCTATCGTCCCATTGGAGTGGTTAGGACACACTGGGACAGGAAGAACCAAGCCGGGTGACTTGTGCTCCCTCTGAGGCAGCAGTGAGAGCACAGCATGCAGTCAGCAGGACAGAACTAAGAAGTCTGGGGCAGCCATAACCCAGCCTGCAGCAGCGGCCAGCAACAAGCCAGGGCAGAAAGGCTCCAGGAACTGAGAATGCTGCTGCGAATGGGGCTCTAGGAGGAAGGAGACAGGCAAGTGTGGACAACAGACACATTCGGTGGCTGAGCAGAGGAGCCCACGTGAGAAAGCTCAGGTCTTCCACTCACAAAGGAGTGTGTCCATCAGCTTTCAATAGTCCCTGAGATAAGCCCTGGGATCCAACGAACAATGGAGTAAAAACCGTCAAGGTAAGAATCCACAGTACACTACAGAAATGCTACAGTAAATAAGTCCATAGTAGGCCACAGAAACTGCCCTATCCAGTGGAGGCAACGCCTCAGTGACTGGGAAGGAGGCTACTTACGTGCTTTAGGTGCAAGTGCGCCTGGCTGGCCATGTCATAGACTACATCCCTCACGTTTTTATCTTGGTCCCTTCGTAGAAAGTCCTCCTGTGAAACACCATGCTGTGAAGCAAATATAATGTTAGGAATCTATAAGCACAGTCAAAATCAATATTGCTTAAAAAAACAGACAGATAGACAGCATCTATAGGAAAAGGCTAAATTTTAAATTGTGTGTGTATAAGTGTAGGGGCAATCTTGTCAACTTGATTGGCTAGATAACCAACTAAGAGACATGCTTGTAGATGGTCTCTGAGGGTGTGTCCTGGAAGGATTAACTAAGGGGCCAAGATGTCTCCCGGACGTTTGGATGAAACGTAGTGCTGGTTTTGCCTGTCACCTTTGCTCCTTGCTGGTGTATGCATCTGCCAGTGTTGCTGGTGAGGGGCAGCATGCTGCTACCACTACTGCCATACTTCACCGACACTGGAGGCCAGCTTCTCTGGACTTTAAATGTGCACTAAAGACCTGCAGCTCTCCAGGAATCCCCAGGCCTTCAGTGCCAGGCGGGGACAGCTGAGGCAACTAGCCACGGGGACTGACCAGGTCCTCCGTTTCTCCAGTGTGCAGGCAGCCACTACTGGACATGAGGCATGCTAATGTCCTAAACCCTCTTTAGGATATATATTCACTCTACTAGTTCTGTTTCTAGAAAAACCCAACTAGTAAGTACAGTGTGTGTGATGAAAAAGATGGAAGAGAAAGCTTAACAAAATACTAAGAGATTAAAAGGAGGGCTGGAGAGACGGCTCAACACTTAAGAGTACTGGCTGCTCTTGCAGAGAACGTTCTCAGCAGAGAATGGACCAGGTTCCAGGCTCAGCACCCATATCTGGCATCTCAGAAACTCCTGCCCCAGAGGTCCAGAGACTCTTCTGGCCTTCAAAGGAACCCATGTGTGTACATACATACATACATACATACATACACACAAATCAATAAAAAGGCAGACAATGAGGAACCTCACTCAAATTCCAAAATTTCTAATTATCCCCACCCCCACCCCCCAATGGTTTTTCAAGACAGGGTTTTTCTGTGTAGCCCTGGCTGTCCTGGAACTTGCTCTATAGACCATGTTGGCCTCAAATCCTGCCTGCCTCTGCCTCTGCCTCCCAAGTGCTAGAATTAAAGGCCTGCACCACCACTGCCTGGCTCTGATAAACATCTTTAAAATACATATTCCAGCTGGGTGAGGCAACCAATGTCTGTGATGTCAGCACTTAGGGGGTGGAGGATCAGAAGTTCAAGGTCATCCTCAGCTACATAGAGATTCAAGAGTTCAAGTTCAGCCTGAGCTACCAGAAACCTGGTCCTCCCCAAAACAAAATCAACAAAACATTATTACCACCAATAAAAGAAAATAGCAGACAAGCCCAGGTGAGGTTGCTATAGCTACCTGAATGGATGGTGCACTACCCAGGCCTCTTACTATAGTAGGAAGTGCCCCTGCAAACACTAACGCTTGATATAGAAGGTGCTCTCTTACTAATCAGGCAAAGCAGGAGTGACATGCAGACCTTTCAAACAGCTTCAAACAGCGACACAGCAAACTAAACTAAACACAGAGCATCCCCCCGCCCCCAGCGGAATCAGTGGCAGCAGCCTCGCCTGCACACAGACATCCATGGGCAGGAACACTTGTCTCCTGCTACTGTGATAGGGGGTTGCTCTCAAGCACGTGACGATGCCTTGTGCCTTTCCAATGTGGCTTGCAGCATGGTCTGCATGGAGATCCTTCACACCTGGAATCACAGAACCCAAAAGTTGCTCTATTGTCCTTGAAGCATAACAAATCAAGACATCATCTAAACCCAGTAAAAGTATTCATCCTATTTGACATCTGGAAACAGGATTTATGGCGGAAACTGGGTGTCAGGGATCTTCCTGGTGTCAGGGATCTTCCTGCTGGCAGGTATCCGGAAAACTGGGCTCGCTAACTCTGACTTTAGCACACCAAGAGCGTACTGAGAACTTAATCAGCCTTCATGGGAAATGCCGTAAGTGTTTCATTTCTTCCCTCTAAGCAAGCTCCTACAACCCTCCTGTTAGGGTACATCAGGACAGGCCTGGGACATTCAACAGGGACCGCATTGAGGGGTGACATCAAGACCGGTCCCCCCTTCAAATGAGATACTATTGTCCTTGGCCCCAGGAATCTTCTCCTTACAGTAAGATACCACCAGCCTGGAGCAAGACAACAGGAAAGTACCCATTCAATACTCTTAAAGCAGCCAGGCAGTGGTGGCGCACGCCTTTAATCCCAGCACTCGGGAGGCAGAGGCAGGTGGATTTCTGAGTTCGAGGCCAGCCTGGTCTACAGAGTGAGTTCAAGGACAGCCAGGGCTACACAGAGAAACCCTGTCTTGAAAAAACCAAAAACCAAAAACCAAACCAAACCAAACAAAATACTCTTAAAGGAGAGGAGAGGCCTGGAGAGATGGCTCAGCGGTTAAGAGCACTGACTGCTCTCCCAGAGGTCCTGAGTTCAATTCCCAGCAACCACATGATGGCTCACAAGCATTTGTAATGGGATCTCATGCCCTCTTCTGGTGTGTCTGAAAACAGCTACAGTGGACTCATATGAATAAAAAATAAATAAAATCTTTAGAGGAAAGGAGAAAAAGATTCATAAAATGTATACGTGTACTTTTATTCTATTTTCCCCCATGGAGAAGAATTCCTGACAGGGAGGACCTGAAGGAGGTGCTGCAGAAAAGGTAAAGCCATGGGCACCACCAGCCAGGACCCAGCGCACTCCTGAGAGCCTGAGCACCTGAGGCCGCTGCACTCTGGAAGACATATACATGCACAGAACATAGAGACCTCTCGCTTACAATTAGAGATGTGAGCTGGCTGGTAGTGCACACCTTTCAGTCCAGCGCTCGAGGCAGCGGTGGATGGATTCCAATGAGTTCAAGAACACCTTGGTCTACTACACACTGAGTTGGCTGGCCAAGGACATAGAGTGAGGCCGTGTCTCAAAAAGAACTCAGTAAAAGTTGTAGCATGATAGTGCGTGCTTGTAATCACAGCACTTAGGGAGGCTGAGGCAGAAGGATTGCCTCTAGTTTGAGGCCAGCCTAGGCCACACAGTGAAACCCTGTCTCAAGAGGGAATGTTACTGCAGGGACAACAGAGAATGAAAGGCGCAACCTGAGGTCTGGGGCGGAAAGGCTGCTCACCCAGCACCTCCAGCATCAGGTAGAGCAGGGAACTCTGCGTGTTCTCAGCATAATGCTCAAGTTCCTGGATACTGCGGTATGCTCTGTCATCCAGATTTTTTTCCTGAAGTCAAAGAAAATTCAAATGAAGTTTACTAAATTATTATTTATAATACAAAGTGCTATCTTTTTTATAACTTATTTTCATTTTATACTCATTGGTGTTTTGCCTGCATGGATATCTGTTTGAGGGTCTCAAAAGCCCTAGAACTGTAGTCACAGACAAATGTGAGCTGCCATGTGGATGGGGGGAACTGAACCTGGGACTTCTGGAAGAGCAGCCAGTGCTCTAACCACTGAGCAATCTCTCCAGCCCCAAAAGTGCTTTTTGGGTTTTTTTTTTGCCTAAAATAAATAAGAATATCACTTAACTGATTTGTTTAGTGAACAATAAAGATTAAAATATAGCTAGGCAGGTTGAAGAGATAGCCCAGTGGCTAAGAGCACATGCTGCTCTTCCAGAGGACTTGACTTCAATTCCCAGCACCCCACCTCAGGCAGTTCACAAATACACTTGTAACCCTAGCTCCAGGGGATCTGACACCCTCTTCTGGCTTCCAAGAAGCTCCTGTGTACATGTGGCACACACATACACACACACACACACACACACAAAATAAATAAAATAAATTTTAAATAAAAATAATTTTTACTTTTATTTATATACATTTACACACACACACACACACACACACACACACACACACACACACACACAGCTAGACAGGCGACTGGATGATGAGATGACTTGGTAGTTAAGAGTACTTGCTGTTCTTGTAGAGACCTCAGATTCTGTTTTCAGCATCTCAGGGAAGCCGGTGCCCTCTGACCTCCTCAGGCACACTTGCACATGCCATACAAGACATTCATACATATAAGATAAAATACTTCAAATATATTTTTCATTCTACACAATTTTTAAAAAATTCTATATAGGGTTGGAGAGATGGCTCAGCGGTTAAGAGCGCCGACTGCTCTTCTGAAGGTCGTGAGTTCAAATCCCAGCAACCACATGGTGGCTCACAACCATCCGTAATGAGATCTGATGCCCTCTTCTGGGGTGTCTGAAGACAGCTACAGTGTACTTACATATGATAAATAAATAAATCTTTAAAAACAAACAAAAAAAAAACTTTATATATAAAAAAAAAAAAAAATTCTATATAAATGCCAGGCCAGACAGGGCTACGTGAAACTCTGTCTCAAAAAGCAAAATTAATTGCCCCCATCAAAGTCTTATCTATTGGTGCTTACAAATTACCTCACAAAGTAAGGCTCAAGAACAGTATGAATGCACAAAGCCCACAGGCATGGGGCTTTACTTCTCAGGTTCTTACTGGTCACGTGTGTGTCTTCTCTACAGGTATAGGTGGGTGTGGCTTTGCTGAGCTGAGAGTTCCTGATATACCTTACACATTAAGCCCTATCAGATAAGTAACTGACAGTGTGCTTCCCATTCTCTCTGGGTTTTCAACCTTTTGAACTTTTAATTTTAAGGAATTTCAACATCTCTTTTTTCTTATATGTGCCATTGATATCACACTTAAGAAACTATCAGCTAACTTAAAGTCACGAAGACTTAGAGTTTACATCACTGTTTTCTCCAGAAAGTTTCTGGTTTATCCACAGGCCATCAAACTATACTGCTGACCTTCATAAGTCAGCATGAGGCAGTGGTCCTCACACTATAACTGTATCTATTTAGGTAGTTTTAATATTCTTTTTAGACAGGGTCTCAGGCAAACCAAGCTGCCCTTACCTATGAATGTGCTTGAGTATGTCCCTGAGCTCTTGTCCCCACATGCCAAGGGCTGGAGTTATGGACCTGCACCATGACACCTGGCCAGATTCCTCCTTTTGCATGTGTATACCCCATGGGCCCAGCATTATCTGTTGAAAATAATACTTTTCCTACTGAATTGTTCAGATAGTCAACTGACTATAAATATGTTTTGTATCTGCTACCCCCACCTGAGATAGGATTTCTCTGTAATAGCTCTGGCTGTCCTGGAACTCACTCTGTAGACCAGGCTGGCCTTGAACTCCCAGAAATCAGCCTGCCTCTGCCTCCTCAGTGCTGGGATTAAAGGCGTGCACCACCACCACCCTGCTTGCTTATAATTGTTTCATAATGAACTGATTAGTTTTGTGTGTCTGCATACATGAGAGCAGGTGTAGCTGTTCCAGGTAGACATGTAGAGGTCACAGGACAACTTTGGGAAGTCAGTTCTCCCTGGCCACCTTGTGGGATCAAGGGGTCAAACTCAGGTCAGGAGGCCTCTGCAGCGAGTACTTCTACTTGCTGAGCCACCCTGCCTGCCCCTGGCCTCTATGTCTGTCCCACTGACCTGTACCACAGCCTTGCCAGTACCACAGTGTGATCGCTACAGCCTAACAGCTATGTTCTGTATAAACAGCTCATTAACTGAAGGAGGAGGAGACAACCACCAAGGGGGAGCTTAAAGAAGGACTACATGGAACCTGTAGCCTGTCTGAGCAGGCTGCATGGGATGGAATACACCCGTGACCCTGTACGCCAGAGCTGGAGCAGGGTGGTTTGACATTAAGATCACCCTTAGCTCCAGAACAGGCTGGCTACATGAGACCTGGTCTTAAAAAAAGAAAAGGTAATGCCAGGCAGTGGTGGCGCACGCCTTTAATCCCAGCACTTGGGAGGCAGAGGCAGGCGGATTTCTGAGTTCGAGGCCAGCCTGCTCTACAGAGTGAGTTCCAGGACAGCCAGGGCTACCCAGAGAAACCCTGTCTCGAAAAACCAAAAAAAAAAAAAAAAAAGAAAAGGTAACCCGAGTCCCTTACTTTTACCCAGCCTCCCTTCAGACACTCAGTGCTGGGGCTGAGCGGAACAGCACACTTGTAAGCCCAGCACTCGTCGCGCTGCTGCTAGTTCATGGCTAACTGACCACTGGTGAGTTCCACCAGGGGAATATACAGTGAGAGATGCTTAGGAGCACTTGCGCTCTTTCAGATGACCCAGGATCAATTCTCAGCATAATGTCTATCTAAAATGACTAACAACCATCTAACTCCAGTTCCAGACGGTTCAACCCCTTCCTCTGGATTCCTTGGACAATGTGCACACATGATGCATGGGTATACACGGAGACTAAACACCTATACACATACATTTTTAAAATCTCAAAAAATAATAATAATTTATGAGCCAGGGATGTAGCCCAGTGGGTAGCATCCATAAACCCATGTTTGGTTCCCCAGCTCAGCACAAAACAAGGCAAGGCAGCACAGACCTGTAATCAATACACTCAAGAGGCAGAAGCAGGACGATCACAGGTTCAAGGTAATCCAGTACTACGTAGTGAGTTCAAGGACAGCCTGAGCATATATGAGACCCTGTCTGGAAAAAATTAAGGAATAAGTAAATAAAGCAAACTTAAAATTTTCCTTACCATGACGTATGATTAAACATTGGGCCAAGGAGGACACTGACCCAAAATGCATCAACTAGATGACAAAATGGTGCAAGGGCACAGAGCAAGAAGCAGTTCAGCTGGGCCAGGCTTCAGTTCTAAGAATTTAACAGCAATGTCTACCCACGGGGATGGTCAGACTGTATGATCGTTACTTCTTGGACACACATCTGAGCGCCAGGGCACAGAAATCTCTGTGTAAGATACTCTGGCAGTTGATGGTGTCAGGGAAGCGTCCTGTTAAGGCGTGGTGATCATCAGACTGTGGTACTGTGATCACGCTCTTTAAAAGGCGCTCTTCTGGTTACCTCCTTCTCCACTCAACTAGTTTTTCTGGTGCTAGGGATTAAACCTAGCATTGCAAAAGCTCTACCACTGAGCCTCATCCCCAGCCCAAAAAGTCTCTTTAAGATACATATGTAGTCAGGCAGTGGTGCCACACACCTTTATTCCCAGGGCTGGATCTCTGAGTTCAAGGCCAGCCTGGTCTACAGAGTGATTCCCAGACTACATAGAAAAACCGTGCCTCAAAAAACTAAAAAACTAAAACAAACAAACAAACAAACAAACAAAAAACAAAACTAAAAGATAAAAAATACATCTGTATTTGCTGATCAAATGATGTGACTAGGGTTTACTTTTTTTTTTTTTTTAAACCCAATGAAGTTAATGAAGAGAGTTAGAATATACATGAAATAAAATCAGATATCTGGGCATGGTGGCTTATGCCTGTAATTACAGACCTTGGAACACACACACACACACGCACACGCACACGCACACTTAGTGCAGGCCTTCCGTCTGGGTGCTGGTCTCTACCTGACTCCAGGGAGAGAGAAGAGGAAGTGACAGATAAGTATGTGGGGATGGACTGTGGAAAATACCTTTGTTCTCTAAGTTTCCTTCCTCCAAAAGATAAATATGCATACAAAACTTTTCCTCCATGAATCATTAACCTAAGCATTAGGAAGGGAAAAGAATTTAAGACTCGGATAACTGGGACTTACTCGTTCATCGATGATTCTTAGAAGCCATCTTTTAGTTAGTTTATGTCTCTTGACAGCCTAAAAACAAGAGTGTTAGACAGTTTTAGAAGGTACTAGAAATGCCTTCTCTAGATATGAACACAGTACACTGCAAAGGTAGGTAAGGAACCCTTGTTACAACTCATCAGATAGGCATCGATGCTGAAAAGCCACCAGGAGCTATGAGTCACCCCGACAGGCCGTCAGTCATTCCCTGTGAAGTGACTCTGCAAGTCTCCCCACCCTTCCTCTGCCGCACTGGCACACTTAATACTCTACTTTCTTTCTTTTTCTTTCCTTTCTTGAATGTTAGGTTCCTTTTAAAATTTTTTATATTAAAATATAATTACAGATGGGTGGTGATGGCACACGCCTATGATCCCGCACTTGGGAGGCAGAGGCAGGCAGATCTCTGAGTTCAAAGCCAGTCTAGTCTACAAAGCAAGTTCCAGAACAGCAAGGGCTACCCATAGAAACCTTGTCTCGAAAAATCAATATATAAATAAAATACAGCATTTTTTTCATAGACAGATAGATGGTAGATGTATGGATGGATGACAGGCAGACAGACAGACAGATAAACAGACAAGCCAACAAAAGGGGGTGGACAAGTGTCTTTCTAGAAGTGACACTCGTTAAACATTCCAGCCAAGAATCCATAACCTGTATCTAATGAGAAATTATTAGACAAACTAAAATGAATGTCCAGAGAGGAAAAGACAAGTTAGGATTGATTTTACTTAAGACAATGTCGGCAGGGGGTGGGCTGTACGTCCATTGGTAGGGTGCTTGCCTGGTGTGTGCAAAGCCCTGGCTTCACTCCTCAGTACCACAGGGGAAAAAAAAAAAGTCTATGTCACTTGGGGGTATGAAGAGGTATATCTGTAATTTCAGCACTTGAGATGCTGAGGCAGGAGGATTGCTACAAGTTCTAGGCCAGCCTGGGGATACATGGTGAACTCCAAGTCACCTTACTATAGTGAGACACGGAGTGGGGTGGGGGAGTAAATTTACTGAATTACAGGTTTTTCTAGCTATATGTGAGACTTGTCTCTATTTTTGTGGGGGGAGGGGGTCTTGTTCACACCGCCTGGGCTGTAAGTTCTGGTCCTCCTGCCTCCGCCTCCCAAGCATTGGGGTTAGAGTAAGCATTACTACTCTCATCTGCAAATATCCCCATTCTCAGGAAGTCCCAAAGTACCTAGACTATGGAAGTGCTGTAACACACAAATGAGTTAGAAACAATTATTTGTGTGAATATATATATTTACATATACATACACATACATGCAAACACACATATGTGCGTACATATGAACACACTAAGAGGGAAGGAAAAGGAGAGACAGTGCAGAACACAAGAGAAGAGAGACACTTGTAAATGATTTGTCAGGACTGGGGCCGTAGCTCAAGTGCTGTTCTAGTTTGCTTTCTGTTGCTGGGATAATAAAATACTCTGACCAAGGAAACTCAGGGAGGAAAGGTTTCGTTGGCTTACACGTCCAGATCACAGTCCACCAGTAAGGAAAGGCAAGGCAGTAACACAAGATGGAACTTGAAGCAGAAACCACAGAGGCGTAATGTGTGTTGGTTTGCTCACTGGCTTCTGCTCAACTGGCTTTCTTGTACAGCTCAGGACCACCTACCTAGGGATGGACCTGCCCACTGTGAGCTGGCCCTCTTAAATCAATTATCAATCAACACAACGCTGCACAGAGACCCCCACAGCCCAGTCTGAGGGAGGCAATTCAGTTGAGTCTGCAAGGATTAAGCTCAAGTGCAGGGCTTGACTGGGAGCCTTTACCAACTACTCTTTTTTTCTTTCCGAGACAGGGTTTCTCTGGGTAGCCCTGGCTGTCCTGGAACTCGAGCTGTAGACCAGGCTGGCCTCGAACTTAGATATGCCTGCCTCTGCCTCCCAAGTGCTGGGGACAGAGGCATGTGCCACCACCGCCCAGCTTTCCCTGTTGCAGTGACACACATTCTCTAGATATGCAGGGAGAAAATCTCCTTGCACAAAAGATTAACGAGAACTGGCAAAAAGAACTGCTCATCAGAGAACAGAAATGTTCCTACCAGTGCATCCAACTTGCAGCTTCCATTCTGCAAACAGATGTGTAGAAAATGCATAAGTAGTTTATAATATATAGGCAAAATTCCTCTTTTTGTTCATTTAAAAACAACAACAACACAGTACAGCAAGATGTCTCAGAGGTGACCACTCCTGTCAAGCAAGCCTAACTACCTGAGTTCAATGCACAGAAGAGGATAGCTGGCTTGTCCTCTGAGTACCATGTGTGACATATTCTGTGGCATCCCATACCTGGCCTCCCACTTCCCCGCGCCCCCATTCAAGAATACTGGTTGAGGTAGCTCAACCAGTGAAGCACTTACCATCTGAGCATAAGGACCCCCAGAGCCTATGGGAAAAGCTACAGCCAGCAGGACATGCTTGTAATGCCCCCAGCATTAGGAAGGAGGGGACTAGCTGACCCTGGGACCCACTGGCCAGTCAGGTTGGCTTGTTTTGTGAGCTTAGCAAGAGATCCTGTCTCAAAAGAGCAAGCAACAACAACAAAAGTGGCTAGTGCCTACAGAATGATACTCAAGACTGTTTCCTGGCCACATGCATGTTCACGTACCACATGAACACCCCACACAGAAATGTGGAGCTCGGGAGATAGGCGAGTGGGTAAAGTACTTGCTTTGATAGTGTGAGGGTCTGAGTTTGGATCTCTAGCACCAGTGTAGAGCCAGGCATGGTGGTCACATCTATAACCCCAGTACTGGGTAGTTGGGGTAGGGTAAGATACAGATACGGGAAGATCCTGGGGAGTCACTAGCTAAATGGTTAATTCTAAATTCAGCAAAAAATCTGAACTCAAAATCTAAGATGGAGAATAGAGAAAAGTACCCACAGTCAATCTCTAGTCTCTACACACACCCTAACAGGCAGGCGCGCGCACACACACACACACACACATACACACACACACACACACACACTGTTTAAAATGGGGAGCAAACGGAACACCAGCATTTACTGCTCCCTGCTTCCTGACTATGGATGTAATGTGACCAACTATCTCCTGCTCCTGAAGCCGCACTTGCCATGCCAAGATGAACTGTACCCCTGGGACCGAAAGCCAAAATAAACCTCTCCTTCCTTAAGTTGCTTTTGCTGCAGCAAGGCATGTCACTAATACACCTGACAAAACAGCTCAGAACACTAAAGGAGCCCAAGAATATTCAGGGCAGACCCCACTACCATCAGCAATCCCTGAATCATATCCAACAAGTAGGCTCAAATAAAATTGTTATATATTAAAAGTAGTATACACACCTATGTGCACATACGCTTATGTACACACACACACACACACACACACACACACACATATATATATATATATTTTTTTTTTTCCCCGTTTACCTTCCAGAGTTCAATGGCCACAGGCTGCTGTGGTGGGTTGTCACAGTATATATCTTCCACAGCCTTTTTCCAGAACTGCATGCGCATCAGTCCAATGGTTTTCTCAGAGACTAAGTCCTTAACCTGTAAACAGAGTTTAAAACCTCTAGGTTAGAGACATATCTCAGTGGTAGGGTGCTTGTCTGTCTATGTATGGAAACCCCAGCATAGAAACAAACAAAGACAACTTACTGTTTGAAAACCAAGTTATTATGAGGGGCCCTCTGAGTTCATCTGACTGTCCTAGACCATTACTATGGTGGTCAATACCTGCCTTCATTTTTCAGAGCCAACACAAAGTATAAATGACTGAATGCACGTGTCCCTTGATACTAGTATCTTTTATTAGCATAACATATAGGCCAGGTGTAGTGGCTCATGCCTATAATCCCAGAATTCGGGAGGATAATAGCTGCTGTGAGCTTGAGGCCAACCTGGGCTATGTAGTAAGTTCCAGGCCAGCCTGGGCTGCAGAATAAGACCATGTCTAAGTTAATCGTGGAGGTCAGAGGCGAGCTCTGGAGTCAGCTCTCTCCTTGCAGCCGTATGTCGGTTCCAGGGATCGGCCTCAGGCTGCCAGGCTTGTGAAGTGAGTACTACTCACTGAGCTGTCTCACTGCTTTAAAGGTTGTTTCTTGAGGCCGCAGAGATGCTTCAGCAGCCGAGAGCATGGCTGCTCTTCCCGAGCACCCCACCACCACAGCCCCCACCCCTGTTCTATTCTCAGCACCCACATGGTGGCTCACAGCCATCTGTAACTGCAATTCCAGGGATCCAATAGACTCTTGTGGCCTGCATAGGCACCAGCTACACACATGGTACACAGAGGCACAGGCAAACACTTATACACACAAAATAATAAATTAATAATAACAATAAAGGTTGATTCTCCCTGAGCTGGGTATTAGCACTACCTGTAACCACAGCGCGTGACAAGAGCACCAAGGCACCCTTAGCTGTGTAACAAGTTTAAAGCCCGCCTGGGTTACATGAGAGCCTATCTTAAAATCAAAGCAAGCCATGCTCCTCAGCGATCACTCTGTCTCCACATCTGCTTTATTTCCTGTGAGAACCATTACAGTATTTGGACTGCTGCAATGTTTGCTTATGTTAAGTATGAGTATTCTTTGTTCACACAGTCAGAAGCATTTCTGTAACAGACACAGTAAGTACACTCAGCTGCAGGAGCGTCATGAAATCAGCTCTGGACTGCTCCTGTACTGTGGATCCCAAATCTGCAACTTCATTTTCTTGGGGGGGGGGGGCGGGGGGCGGCGTTAACTTCAATTACTCAACATCAATTGTATGAGGGTAATCAGCCATACATTTCCCCGTCAGAACTGGTGAGCCGACAGGCTGGAAGGATGGCTCACCTTGGCAGAGGTGTCTGGTTCTAAGCACCCACATGGTGGCTCACAACCATTTGTAACTCCAGTTCCAGGAGCTCCATCACCCTTTCCTGACCTCCATGGGCACAAGGCACGCATGCAGTGTATGTACATACGTGCAGGCAAAATACTCATACACACACTTTTTTTTTAAAATAAATCTTTTTTTAAAACGATAAGCCAAGGAAGCTTTTCCTACTCTCGCAGTGATAACTGCGTGGAGGTTGGCATGGCACACGCCTTTGTTCCCAGCACTTGGCAGCCAATGGCAGGTGGATCTCTGTGAGTTGTAGGGTAGCCTGGTCTACACAATGAGTTCTAAGAAAGCCAGGGATCCATAGTGAGACCCTGTATCAAAAAACCAACAACAAACAAGAATGTAGGGGTAGTTCTGACACTAAGGCCCTGCTCCCCAATTGGTTTCTGATCTGTCAGCAAAGAAGCCATGGGCCAGCTGCTGGGTGGGAGGGACAGGCGGGGCTTCTGGGTCCCTGGAGGCAAGCAGACAGACGTAAGGGAGGAGAGGAGAGTCGCAATGCTTCTGATGAAGAAGTTGACCAGCCATGTGAGCTCTCGAAATAGAGGGCCACGCAGGCCGCTCCACAGGCAGGGCTCAGGGTGTTTAGCAGGGGCTAGATGTAACTGAGCAACTACGGTTTAGGGTAGGTGGGAGGTGCGGAGCAAATGTATTGATAAGGGCACCCTAGCCACAGGAGTTTAATAATGCCTAGCAACTGAGCTAAGAAGGCAAGTTGAAAATGAACTCTCTCTCTCTCTCTCTCTCTCCCTCTCTCTCTCACTCTGTGTGTGTGTGTGTGTGTGTGTGTGTGCCTTTTATCTGTGGATTCAAGGGAAGTGTGGCCTGTTCCTGGAGCTTTGGTAGGGTGGCAAAGCTACACGCAACAAAGAATAATTATGGTGCAGGTGCCTCAGGGTCCCTGGGGAATTAACTGCTGGTGGCCTTGAGACTTTCCAGGCAGGAGAAAAGGTTTAGCTAAGGAAGAGGACAGACTCACTGGGACAGAAGGTGGTAGCCAAGGCTCCCGTGGAAAGGAGGTGCAGACTGCCTGGCACTAGCAGAGGCAGTAGCCTATTCTACACAGAAATTCAGCGCTCTCTTGCGTGTATAGCGCACTGTGGTTTTGTACATGTGCCACACTATTCGAGACTCCAGCTTCCAATATCTGACCTATCTGCTGCTGTCCTGAGAAGACCAACCATTTGACTAAAATTCTATTCCCACCCCATTTCAAACTTGTCCTGTATCGTCCCATGCTCTGTCCACTCAAGGAAAAAGAAGGCTCTGTTCTTTCTCAGTAATTTCTGAGACAGAAGCAGTCAGGGTCTGCCAGAATCTCTTGCACTCTACAGTCCATTGAAACTGCACATTAAGTCTTTAACTTTTTCCAATTTTCTATAAACACAAACAAAGTACGAAACTGTTAGAGAAAGCAGTAAGATTCTCATTAGTTTATTCAACTGACAAACAACGCTAAATGCGAATCTGAAATACGCTCAGAAAAACTTAAATATGCAGACTATCATTTCCAGAAACATGAACTTCACCATCTAGTTTTATTACTTGATACTAACCAAGCCTGAGCAGCTAGCATAAGAAAGAAACCACCCGCAGCGACTCTAAGTACATCTAAGGTGGATTACTCTATTTCTTTACTGCTCTATAGTAAGCACACCCTACAACCAATCATGTCAATCTTGTCATAATATTTTAAGGTATTTTAATACCAGCCTGAGCCAGTTCCACATTGAAGGCCCGCAGTGCAGAAGCAGACCGTTGGCAGTCAGCAGGGAACAGTAAGGAACACAAGTAACTTTCATAATCCCGTTTCCTACAACAAACAGAAACAAAGAAGAAAAGGTAGTTAGTCTTCACTTTCCAAGCTGCACACAAAACACTGACAAAAAACCAACTAGAAACAATGAAGCTTTGGATCACAGTCGGCCTCGGGTCTGAAATTTTATAACTATTTCTCTATAAAAATATATATATGTTTCTTATCCCAAACAAGTTAAAAAGGGAATCTTTATTATTTTATTTTTTATTTACAAAGCACTTGTCATTGCTTCAGAACATTTTACTTTTAATAAGAATTGAAATGAGCTATAAAAGAAGCAAGCAAGGCCGGGCATGTTGACACATGCTATAATCCCAGCATTTCAGAAGTGAAGGTAGAAGTATCAGGAGTTTGAGGCTAGCCTAGGCTACATGAAACTGTCTCAAAATAACAAGGAAAAAAGGCTGTGGAGCAGGTATAAAGACAATAGTTTAAGTACATTTTTTTATTACATATACATAGTAAGACAAAGAAATAGGATATATAAACCAGCAGGGTGGTGGTGCATGCCTTTAATCCCAGCACTCAGGAGGCAGAGGTAGACTACAGAGTGAGTTCTAGGACAGCTAGGACTTTACACAAAGAAACCCTATCTCAAACAAACAAACAAACAAACAAACAAAAACAATGTGTGTATATATTTCTGCATTTGCTAAAAGAGCCTAGGAGCACAAATAATTCCCACACTCCCAGCATCAACAAATAATACCAACTACCTAAATATGGACATTGGTTCCTAAGACCTCCAGGCATTCTTGAAAGAATGATGCCCCAAGCTGGGGCCAGAGAAAATATAAAACAAGCTAACAACATCTTGAACATAAAGCAAAGATTCAAAGAATGGAAAGACTGATTGTCAAAAGAACACCAGAAACAAGTTTGGCAAAAGTCTACAGATATTTGAGAATGGGTATGTCATATACTCGGGTGGCTACAGCAAGAGACCGCAAGTTCACAATTTCGTGATTTCAAGGGCAGTTTTGGAAAACACCTGAGAAGCTGTCTAAGACTACGTTTGTCACACAGCTCAGTGGGACAGAGCTTGTCTAGCACCACCAGGCTCTGAGTTCAGCCTCCAGCACCATAAAGAAAACAGCAACCAACCAAGGCAGGGTGGCAGTCAAAGCTCGAAGCTTAGTACTTGCTCCGAGTGGGGGGAACCCAAAACCCTTAGCAAACATGGAAGCACTTGCATTTCTCAGATTTACTTCCCTAATCAAATGCAAGGTGATTTAGGTTTTTGTTGTTGTTGTTTTGGGGTTTTTTTGGTTTTTCAAGACAGGGTTTCTCTGTGTAGCCCTGGCTGTCCTGGAACTCACTCTGTAGACCAGGCTGGCCTCGAACTCAGAAATCCACCTGCCTCTGCCTCCCAAGTGCTGGCATCAAAGGTGTGCGCCACCACTGCCCGGCAATTTAGTTATTTTAGTAACACTTTGAAGCCCTTGAAAGCAGGCATTTTAAAACCAGATGCTGAGGCTGGAGAGCTGGCTGAGTACTTAAGAGCACTAGCTCTTCTCCCACAGGGCCCTAGTTCGATTCCCAGCATCACATTGGCTCACAACTGTTCCAGGGAATCCGATCGGTGGCACTAGGCATACACACCGTACATCCAGGCAAAACACTCATACACGTGAAATAAAAATAACACATAATAAAAACAACAAAACAAAAGAAGATGGTGGCACAGACCAGCAGTTCCAGGCTAGCCTGGTCTACAGGGCCAACCATAGCTACATAAAAGCCCTGTCTCAAAACAAACGAACAACAACACACAAGTCATGAGGCTGTTCTTGGGCAAATCCCTTGAACTAATTTATTTTAAAAATTGTATTTATTTTTATGTGTATGAGTGTTTTGCCTACATGTATGTCTATGCACCGTGTGCCTACCTTGTGTTCAAGAAGGCCAGAAGAGAGCATTAGATCTCGTGTGGATGCTGGGAATTAAACCTGGGTCCTCCAGAGCAGCCTGTGCTCTTAACCGCTAACCCCTCTCTCCAGCTTCCAAATGCTCTACTTCTTAAAAATCCCTTGAGGAAAATCATTACTTGTAAGGAGCGTTAAATACGTTGCTCTAGATTTTATTTTTCTAAACAAAATTTTAGTTTTGAGGTTGCTTTGTAGTCAAATCTGAACGTCTGGCCAGTACCTCCTAAGAAGATGAGTCATAGGCGAGCATGCCAGGTTTTGTGAGATGTGTTTATCCAAAGCACGCTAGGCAAGCACCCTACCAAGGGACCTAAAAATCCGCAGGCCCCGTGAATTACTTTTGATAGTGCAGCACACAGAGTCCAAAGTCAGTTAATGCTGTTAAAGTCACTAGCTGTCCATGAATAAAAAGTGCTATGCATGCAAAGGTTGTAAGGTCCTTTAAATTAGGGTTCAGGCAGAGTGATGTGTTGAGCCAGAATTTCATGGCCACGTGGGCAGGCCTGCGGCCTCCTCCAAGCACCCGCACAGAGCCGAGCAGAACGCAGGGCCGGAAGGACGAAGCTCGGGGTTCAGAGCTCCTCGTTCCACAGGCTCTGGGCTCTCGGGGATGTCCCCGGGGCTTGGCCGCTCACCTCAGCAGCTCCAGGCAGTAGAGGTGGGACCCGGGGAAGCCCGGCCCACTGGCCGCCGCCACGCTGCGCCGGACTGCCGAGGGCCCCGGCAGGCGCCGCACACGTTCCCACGCATCCCGAGGCGGCCGGCGACGGAGCAGGCTAGCCAAACCGAATGGCCTTGGGCCGCGAACTGAACCCAGCATGGAGGTCGCCATGACACCCGCTTCGGATGCCCTCCGACCCTGAGGCCACGCCCCCGGCAAGCGGCCACGCCCCCGGCAGATCTCTGCAACTCAGCAGAGGAAGGCGGACACTCAGACCGGAGCCAGGTGTCGCTGTGGTCCCGCACTTTGGTGACTTGGCTGTCCTCTCCAGCGTCCACCCTCATAGGACTCCAGAACGCCTAAAGGGATGGGTACCTGCTTTTCTTTTTTTCTTTTTTCTTTTGATACTTTATTTACATTTCCAATGTTTCCCCCTTCTAGGTCTCCTGTTTGGAGACCACCTATCTCTTCTCCCTCCCCCATCTCTATGAGGGAATTCCACCTCCCACCCACCCGCCCGCCCACTCCCATATTCCCACCTTGACATTCCCCTTTACTGGGGCCTCTCCTGCCCCTGATGGCCAACAAGGCCCTCCTCTGCCACATATGTGGTCCGAAACATGGGTCTCTCTCCATGTGTATTCTTTGGTTGGTGGTCCAGCCTCCAGGAAGACGTGTGTGTGTGTGTGTGTGTGTGTGTGTGTGTGTGTGTGTGTGTGTGTGTGTGTGT
>CM052702.1:18015894-18046743 GCA_028551405.1 Uromys caudimaculatus | reverse complement strand
GAATTTTGATGGAGATTGCATTGAATCTGTAGATTGCTTTTGGCAGGATGGCCATTTTTACTATATTAATCCTGCCAATCCATGAGCAGGGGAGAGCTTTCCACCTTCTAAGGTCTTCTTCGATTTCTTTCTTCAGAGACTTGAAGTTCTTGTCATACAGATCTTTCACTTGTTTGGTTAGAGTCACACCAAGATACTTTATATTCTTTGTGACAATTGTGAAGGGTGTCATTTCCCTAATTTCTTTCTCAGCCTGTTTATCCTTTGAGTATAGGAAGGCTACTGATTTGTTTGAGTTAATTTTACATCCGGCCACTTTGCTGAAGTTGTTTATCAGCTGCAGCAGTTCTCTGGTGGAGGTTTTCGGGTCATTTAAGTATACCATCATATCATCTGCAAAGAGTGATATTTTGATTTCTTCCTTTCCCTGCTTTTCAAAGAAGCGGCTGCCACCCCAGAGACCTCCGTCCTCTTTGGTCCTTTGCAAGGGCGCTGTTGACACTTAGCTCGTAACCGAACTGCCGGAAGCTTGCTATACCTGAATGCCCACTATTCACCCACACACATTCCCAGAGACCTCCCAGCGTGGCCTTGAATGGGTACCACTGACAAGACGCTCTACCTCCAAGAGAAAAATACAAAGATGCTTGAGAGATGCAACAGGTTGTGCCTCCATTATCAACCACTAAGGACAGATGGGAAGGAGAAGAAGGGGGAAGGGGGGAGAGAGAGACAGACAAAACTTAATTTCTTTCTTTCGTTTTTTTTTTTTTTTTTTTTTTTTTTTTAAAGAATTGGTAACAACATATCATTTGCGGTTGGTTCTCTCTCACAACACTCTAAAAGCCCAAGAGGGAGGAGTCATTTGTTTCCTGCTTTCAGTCCCTTGATCATTGTAAAAGCTGACTTGCCTGTTTGTCATCTGTAACGCCAGCACGAAGGAGGCTGAGTCAGGAATTGTCGAATGTTCAAAGCCAGCCTATGCTTTTTGAAGCAAGACAAAAAGAGAAATTTGTGAACCTAAGAAAGAAAAGTAGCCTTTCAGCCAGGAATCAAGCCAAAGCCTTTTCCCTGTGGAGAATTTAGAATTCCAGTATAAGGCTGGAAAGATGGGTCAGTGGGTAAAATGATCAGATACTACCGGATGAGGTAGAGGAGCTCAGAAGAAAAAAGAAGGTTTAGAGGGGCAGGAGACGAAAGAGGGTAATGGGAGGCAAATATGTTGAAATACATTATGTACATGTCATAATGAAACCCATTATTATACATAATTAATGTGCTAATTTAAATATTTAAATACAGTATTTTAAAGTGCAATAAAAATGAAATTATATTGCAAATGGTATGTTGTTACCAACCATTCTTAATTGAATATTCTACAGGTATAGTGGCACGCACATATAATGCCCGCATTTGAGAGTTAGGGGCAAAGGATGAAAAATTCAAAGGACAGCTGGAGAGAGGGCTCAGTGGTTAAGAACAACTGTTTGTACTCTAGTGAAGGAGAGAAAGAGGGGGTATAGACTTAGTGGGGAAGTGGGAGTGATCTCCAAGGAGGCAGGGGAGAGGGAACCACGATTAGAATATATTGTATGAAAAAACATTTTCTTTAGTTTTTTTTTCTTTTATTAGATATTTTCTTTATTTACATTTCAAATCTTATCCCCTTTCCAGGTCTCTCCTCTGGAACCCCCCTAATCTCATACCCTCCCCTGCCTCTATGAGGGTGCTTCCCCCACCCACCCACCCACTCCTACCTTCCTGCCTTGGCATTCCCCTACAGTGGGGCATCTAACACCCTCAGGCCCAAGGGCCTCTCCTCCCACTGATGTCTAACAAGGCCCTCCTCTGCCCCATATGTGGCCAGCACCATGGGTCCCTCCATGTGTATTCTTTGGTTGGTGGTCCAGTGTCTGGGAGCTCCTGGTGTGTGTGTGTGTGTGTGTGTGTGTGAAAATCCATTTTCAATTTAAAAAAAGAAAAAGAGCACTGGTTACTTTTTCAGAGGACCCTAGCTAGGTTAGCTCCCAGCATCCACATCAGGTGGTTCACGACCACCTGTAATTCTAGCTCCAGGGAGGACTGCAGTGACCTTTCGTGAACTCTGGAATTTTGGTTTTTTTAAAAAACATAGAAATATTACACGAATGTACTTTTGCTTACATCCCAGATGTAAGGATGCAGGGCTGATTCGTACTGTCCACAGCAGCTGACTGTGATTTGCCTCATGCTCTAGCAGAGGCATGTTTTTGTCAGCTGCAGATAGTTTCTGTGATTGTGTGACGTTTGGAATTCTGAGAACTTTTCAGAGGGTAGATAAATGTTAGTTCCCAGAGAGGCAAGGTGGGGATGGTTCTTTGTTGTAGTAAATATTTAATCTCAATCAAGGGTTTCTACCTCACCTTAGATCATTCAGTTCCCAGATAAAAGACACAAAACTTCTATATTTACAACCTAGGGCTTAGCAGATCTCTACCTTCTATGCTATTAGTATCTACTTCTCTGTCAGTAACCCCAAGATAATACTTGCCATGTTCAGCCTGGGCGGCTCTTACTAGGACTGCCCAGTTTTCATGATCCCTTTCCCCACGGTGTCTCCTTCACCTTCTCTGTCTCCAACTCTTCGTCTGTGCCTCAGACCTCAAGTCTAGGAACTGAAACCCTGCCTACCTCTTTTCTGCTCAGCTACAGGCCGGAGATACCTTTATTCAACCGATAGTTTTGATAGTTTTACGTGAGGATTTCCTTGTCCCTGAGGGCAATCAGACTTGGGGGTCAGTATTTAGCATTACAATACATAGTAACAAGCCAAACCTCAATAGTTGTTAGTCATTTAGGAAGGTTGGTTGTGGTTTGTTAGTAGCTGAAGTCAAAGAAGAAACAAAAGGAAAGACTAGATTCAGGGATCTCTCTCTCTCTCTCTCTCTCTCTCTCTCTCTCTCTCTCTCTCTTTCTCTCCTACCTAGTGTTAAGAGAATAAAGTGTGTTGGGGGGGTAATAAAGGGTGGGAAAAAGAAGAACCTCACAAAGTAGCAAAGACCAGCTACAGAGGAGATCCATCTGGTACCCACACATACACATAGTTAAAAACTTTTTAATTAAATTAAAAAAGAATTCAGAGTCATCCTGGGCTATAGCGAGTTTGGGGGCCTAGGTGGGCTACCTGTATCAAAAAAGAAAAAGAAGGGGAAAAAGAAGACCTGTGAATACATGAAGCTGTGTTCTTAGTCAAATTCTCTGACGCTGAGTACACTTTCATTTAGCGTATAATCAAAACAGAAAGTTCACTGCCTGTACAAAGGGCTGATAATGATCACAGAAGCACTTTTTATTATGTTGGCTTCCCACCACGGCGGATTTAGTTTATTACTCTATGGTAGTGACTGTAATTGACCTGGGTTGTGTACAAAATATACTGGCACACTTCCCCAAACCTCAGCCCAATCGTCACTGCTCTTTGCTTGATCACTAACTACATTGTAAAGAGTCATGTCTTGTTGTTCCAGATATCATCCCACCTCTGATTTTCCATAGCCTTTGTGAAGAGCTTGTCATTCCTTGTGCCAAGAGTCAGGCTAATGTGTCACAAGAGCTCAATTCTGTATTCATATTTTTTAAAATAATTTATTTATTAAGTATTTTAGGTATATGAGTACACTATTTGCACAGATGCCTGCTTGACAAAAGAGGGCGTCACATCCCATCACAGATGGTTGTGAGCCACTATGTGGGTGCTGGGAATTGAACTCAGGACCTCTGGAAGAGCAGACAGTGCTCCTAACCACTGAGCCATCTCTCCAGTCCTATTTTAGTTTTTGTTGTTGTTGTTTTGTTTTAAATGTCAACAGGAATTAATTTTCTCATAGTTTTCAGATCAGTATACTAACATTTTTTTTTTTAGTTCTGATATTGGGTTCCTCATCATAGAGAACCCTTTTTCTGGCAAAACAAAAAAACAATAAACAAAAAAACAACAGTGTGTGTGTGTGTGTGTGTGTGTGTGTGTGTGTCCTTCCACCATGTGGATAGCATGGATAGAGCTCAGGTTTTTAGGCTTGGTAACCAGGGTCTTTACACACTGAGATCTATGTCTATTTCATGATTACATGTCATGTGTGTGGAGGTCTTCCCACCAAGGCCAGAAGAGCATCAAATCCCAGGGAGCTGGGGGTACAGTCACCCAACATGGGTGCAGCTAACAGAACATATCCAATAGAACGGCAGCAAGTACTCTCAACCGCTGAGCTGTCCATCCCCCAGTTCTGTTTTGTTTTACATGTTGTTGTTATTCATGTATAAAGCCCAACAGAAAGGCCTTCCTCACTAAGGAAGCTGTGGCAGTTCTCGTCTCTAATCACAGCACTTGTGCTGGAGAGGTAGGGGATCGGGAGTCCAAGGTCATTCTCAGCTGTCTGTTGAATTAGAGGCCTGCATCGGCCATGTAAGACCCTGTCTCAACTCCCTCCCTACCCTGCCCCCCCCCAAAAAAATAAGAAAAGAAAAACACAGGTAAATGCACAAAAAATGTCATATTACAACCTGTAATACAATTACTGTCCATATTTTGATATTTTCCTTTTTTTATGCATAGACTTGGTTTTATATATTGCCTGTTCAGTGTTACTAACCTAATGTCATCATGTACACTTTTATACTATTATTTGTTCCTGTCAAGATATTTCTCAAGCATCTACTATGTGCTTACACTAGCTCAACAGCTAGGATGCCATGATACACACACACATATATGTGTGTGTGTGTGTGTGTGTGTGTGTATATATATATATATATATATATATACACACACACACACACACACACACACACATATACTTACATACATACATACACACACTCAAAGGCCAGGATTATACACATGCTCTGTGTCCTCCTTCTCCTACTCTACTGAGAAAGAGTCTTACCATATAGCCTGGACCTCAGTATGTAGACCAGGCTGACCTCAAACTCTCAGGTATCTGTGAGTTGCCTCTGCCTCCCAGGTATCCCTTTCTTTCTTTCTTTCTTTCTTTCTTTCTTTCTTTCTTTCTTTTTTATTTATTTATTTATTTATTTATTTTGTTTTTTCGAGACAGGGTTTCTCTGTGTAGCTCTGGCTGTCCTGGAACTCACTCTGTAGACCAGGCTAGCCTCGAACTCAGAAATCCACCTGCCTCTGCCTCCCAAGTGCTGGGATTAAAGGCGTGCGCCACCACTGCCTGGCCAGGTATCCCTTTTTAATTAGCATCAGCTGTTGCTGTGCCTGGACACAGAATTTTTGTCATCTGTTAAAAACCAGTACAAATACTAATACTAATAAAACAAAACTATAAGCAAGTGAAAATCACACATAAATAATTATAAAACATGGTAACTGCTATTGTATTAATATATATGTGTATATATATTATAATGTATATATATTATAATATATATGTGTGTATATATATATGTATGTAATCTACTCTAAGGATAGGCAATGAAAGTGGCTTGAACACTCAAACAGCAGAAGTTTGGGTGTGATACTCCCCATGTAGCCTAGGAAACCCTCAAACACTACAGTGGTAAGCATGCACCATGCCTGGCTTTTAGATTGGATTTTTTTTATTTTTATTTTTTGGTTTTTTGGTTTTTTTTTTTTTTTTTCAAGACAGGGTTTCTCTGTGTAGCCCTGGCTGTCCTGGAACTCACTCTGTAGACCAGGCTGGCCTCGAACTCAGAAATCCACCTGCCTCTGCCTCCCAAGTGCTGGGATTAAAGGCGTGCGCCACCACTGCCTTGCTAGATTGTTTTATTTTAATTTATTGTGATAGTGAACACTGAACCCAAGACTTTCGGTTAGACACAGGAATAACCACCAATTCCATTGACAGTCATTTATTTGCTTATTTTATTTTGAGACAAGTGTCACTAAGTTGTGCAGGCTAGCCTTGGACTCCAGACAGGCTTCAGACTTGGAATATTCCTGCCTCAGCCTCCCAGACCCTTCTCACCCACACTCTACAGAAAAGACAAATAAGGTGTAGAAAGGTCTAGTGATGTCCTCAACATTATACAACTGGTACTAGTTGATAGAGATAAACTAGTATCTTGTACCCCTCTCCACGATCTCCTGCATCTATTTTGCTGCCGGGCAAGTACTGAGTGGAAAGAATGAATGCCTCACGAGAGGGAGCTGCACGTGTGAAGGACCTTGGTACAGGACCCAGTTCCTATCAAGAGCAGAGCGGTAGCCATGTGATCTGCACTCTCAGAGCAAGGGAAGATGCACCTGAGAAGAGAGGTCACCAGGCATCAAATGTTGGTGACTTTCTAGGGAAAACTGGGATTTAGGAATCTTTATTGAAATGTGTTAGGGAGCCACCAGAGAAGTCAAAACAGGTGCTTGATGTAATTTGTCTTAGATTTGAGAAAGACAACTCTGATTTTTGTGGGGAGATTAACTTGGAAGTAGGGACACTATATGGGAGCTTGTTGACAAAAATCAACCCAGAGGCCCTGGTGACTCGGATGGGTGTAACTGGGGAGACAGGGAAAACGGGGGGGGGGGCTTCAGTCATGGAAAGGTGGCATCCAGAAAGGGTCCCACTGGCTTGCTCATACAGAAGCCCCTTCTTTTCCTCACGTGGCCATCCTCTTCTTCCAGAGGAGTCAGCAGCATCGCCAGCCTAGGGATTTGTGAGATTAAAGAAGCAGAGAGCATGGTGTCCTCACCCACCAGTGGCTGATGCCACAACGAGACTTGCAAAAGAGTCCACTATGAGGCTTCTGAGGAAGTTACTCCACTAAAGGAAGCACAAATGTAAGACAGAGTATAGGAACTATTCCTTCCAAAATGCTTTAACTAAGACTAAAAGGTGGCTTGATGAAATGGTTCAGCAGAGAAAGACACTGCCTTTCATAAGCCTGTGAATTTTGTTCAGCCTCTAGATCCACATGGTAAAAGGAGAGACAGGACACCGCCATATCCATCCCTGCCACACACAAGATAAAATAAATTAATTAAAAAATTCTGCTGGGCAGTGGTGGCACACGCCTTTAATCCCAGCACTTGGGAGGCAGAGGCAGGCGGATTTCTGAGTTCGAGGCCAGCCTGGTCTACAGAGTGAGTTCCAGGACAGCCAGGGCTACACAGAGAAACCCTGTCTCGAAAAACCAAGAAAAAAAAAATTTTAAAACTAATTCCAGGGCTAAGGGTATACTTCAATCGTAGTATTCAACCAGCGTAAGTGTAATAGTTCTGAGGAGAAAGGTACCCTGGCAGTCAGGAGCCAAGGAATACCACAGAGTCAAACCTCACACAGGAGATTTATTGGGAGAGACACGACAGCAGCTGCCTCTGCTCAGGCCAGAAGAAAAATTAAGAAGAAAATAAATGACATGAAAAAACAATTTGAAATCCCTCCCCCCCCCCGCACTCCCCACCCCCTAAAACCCCCACAACAGTGCTCCTGAGATTAGGTTATAAAGAGTCGTTCCCTCTCATCTTGAGATCATGATGCCCCTGCCTCCAGGCCCCCAGAATCTAGTCTGTAATCTGTGGGGAGTTAGATGTCCTGACTGGGGGGGGGGGGCTACAGGATGTGAATCACTCTTCTTCATTTGTTTTTGTTTTTGTCTTTGCTTATGGGATCTTTCCATCAAGGTGTTTGTTAGTCACGTTTATATAGTCAAATGTACAAGTATTTTCTTTCTCCGCCTCCGACCCCCCTAGACAAGGTCTCACTGTGAAGCTTTGGCCTGGAACTCACAGAGAGCCACGTGCCCCTGTGACTAAGTGCTTGGATTGTGACTGTTATTTGACTATGCCTGGCAAGTATATTTACTTCTATAAGTTTTAGAGTCTGAGAGTTTGTGATTTGTGTTGTCTTTAGAAAGGTATTCAGTTCTGTTTCTTTGCTTTTTGGTTTGTTGTTGTTCTTTCTGTATTCAAAGGATTCATTCTGTATTCAAAACTAACCTGGAACTCTATGTAGCTCAGGCTGGCCTCAAACTCACGACAGTCACTTTTTCCCAGCCTGGGATTTGGGATTAGAGATGAGAGCTACCATGCCAGGATGTTTTTTGTTTTGTTTTGTTTTGTTTTTAAATAATTTTTTGAAATATAATTATATTATTCCTCCCTTCCCTTTTCTCCCTCCAAACTCGCCCATGGGCCCCTTCCCCTTGCTCTCTTTCAAACGGATTGGTGGACTCTTTCTCTAAACGTTGCTGCAGACAGGCATGAGTGTACTCACGGGCTGTTGAGTGAGCGACTGTCCTTTCTTCCTTGTCTCCAGCTTCTCTTACCAGGACTAAGTCAGTAGCCTTCTTCTTGCTTTGATCCCAGGATAGGTGAACTGCGTGTGCGCTTTGTGTCCCTGTCATTGCGTCTGTCCGCTAATGCTCCCCCGCCCACACTCCCTTTGGGGAGAAGCCTGTTCAACAGCACTCAAGACCCCGTCTGTATAAGCAGACGCCTCTGGTGAAGGACGGCAAAGTACTTCCTGTTGCAATGGCATGACCACACCGCCAGCGGCCACTGGTCATTAGATGTGGGTTCTGAACTTTGAGCTGCTACAGAACTGCCAAGTGAGCAGTGTTAAGTGGAATGGTTTAAATGACAATTTTGTGAGCACAGAAAATATTTCTAAAGTGACCACCGCCAAAACCTGTTCCCAGTCCCTCGGCTGCTGAGTCCCTGTAGTATTCCCTCATATAGAGCTGCCCCAGGCCGGGTGAGTTGTTCTCTTGTCTGCTTGTCTTTATTTTTCCATTTGATTGCCTTGTTTTGTTTTGGCAGTGCCAGCTATTGGACCCAGGGCCTCTCACACACTAGGCAAGAACTCCACCTCTGAGAACATCCCTAGCTGATTTTAGGATCTGTTTTTTATTCAATTATAAAGGCATTTGTAAGCCGGGCAGTGGTGGTGCACGCCTTTAATCCCAGCACTTGGGAGGCAGAGGCAGGTGGATTTCTGAGTTCGAGGCCAACCTGGTCTACAGAGTGAGTTCCAGGACAGCCAGGGCTACACAGAGAAACCCTGTCTCGAAAAACCAAAAAATAAAAAAATAAAAATAATTAAAGGCATTTGTATTAGAATTAAATTCATACCTGATACAACTTTTTAAAATATTGAGCCTTACACTGACATGGTGTACATCTTTAATCCTAGTACTTGGGAGGCAGAGGCAGGTGGATCTCTATGAGTTCAATGCCAGCCTGGTCTACATAGTGAGTTCCAGGCTAGCCAGAGGTATAAAATGAGACCATATCTCAAAATAAATCAAATACTTAACTTTATAAACAAATTAATTTCATTGATACATATAATACTTTAATTATTCTCTAATTCAATCCTCATATTATTAAAAAGGAAAACATTTGTAATTTTCTATACACACAATACCTGTAACACCAGATATGTGAATCTTTCACGTAAAATTATTATAACATGAAATACTGTGAGTTGGTACAGATCCCACAGATTAAAAGGGATTAGTCTCTTAAGACTGACTCCATTTCAGACACCAGTAACAAAGTGGACCCATCCCCAGGCTGCCTATGTTTTTGTTTAACTTGGCTATAAAGCAAAAATTCCCTGACTCTCTTCCTTGAGTACGGTAATGGATGTAATAGCTCACATCACTCTGAGATACACACATTTACTGGTTTGTCATAGTGGATATAGAAAAGAACATGGATGACCACCCAGGTGAAGAGTTACATTAGGTAAGATTTGTGGGTAGGCATGGAGCCTCATGCAATCTCTAGGCACACGGTTCTCTCGGCTCCTGAGTATGTTCACTAAGCTAGACGTTCTCTAGAACTTCCCAGCAGAGAATTTTAATGAGGCTGTGTCACGAAATTATGGTGGGTTATTAACTCATTTGCTAGCTACTAGGGGGTGAGAGTAAAACTGGAAGTTCCAAACTTCTAAGTGACCGGTCCCTAACCAGAAGCTTTCCAGGGACCCCTCAAGAGCCACGTTATCAGAACAAAAGACACTCTTATGGCCTGTGAGATTTAAAGGGCTGAGGAGCTCTGTGTGAGGGACAAGAGTCTAACACAAATACAACAAATGTATGACAAATGCTCCCAAGGACACTGGAAGTTCTCTGCCAAATCCCTCCTTTTTTAACAAAAAAAATTTATTTACTTATATATTTTATGTATGACTGACTGTTCTGTCTGCATGTATGCCTGCACTTCCTGAGTACTGGGATTATAGCAGGGAGCCAGCGCACACTGGGGTTCTTAGGTTTTTTATTGCATTTTGAGATAGGGTCTCACTGGATGACCCAAACTAACTTTGGGAACCCTTGATCCTCCTACCTCTGCTTCCTGAGTTCTGGAACTGCTGATAGGTACCACCACACCCAGCCTACCTGTCGTGAACTGCCACTGGGCACACCCTGGCTTCTTTGCTACTGCTTAGGATTTTTATTCTTTAACCCGCCCTGTTCTAACACACCTTCTTACCTTGTAGGACTGTTCTTTCAGCGTGTACATGGTGTTCTTGACTTTGCCTCTTCTTTGGTGAGTGCTTCCTGGGTATGAATGTGGGCTGGGTTTGTGTCCCTAGTCAGTTTGGTGCTTCAGAGTGATATCTGTGACACAGGAGGACCAGAGGCATGGCAGGGGATCCATTGCAATCTGCTAAGTGTGGACCCACAGGTTGTTCCTGAAGCTGACTGCTGCTAACACACAATCACCTTTTGTTTAGGGAGTCATCAAAGGAGCAGCAGCTGGCTCTGGAGCACAGGCATCGGCGGCTTGGAACTAATTAGGAAAAACACAGCCAGTGAGGTTTCTGGTGATGCTGATGTGGTAACTAGGCAAAAAATGGTGCCCACCGAGGCGTAGTCTACACGAACAGGTTCAGAGGACACAGTCAGTTCAGAACAGCAAGCAATGTGATATCAGAAGGCCTACCAAAGAGGAAGGCGTGAAGACTATTGTCTTAGGCTGGTGAGGTGTTTGCTGCCAACACTGGCCAGCTGAGTTCTATCCCTGGCATCCGAATCTCGAAGATGACCTCTGATAGTTGTCCTCTGAGCTCCACTAGGGCACTGTGGCATTTGTACACACACACACACACACACACACACACACACACACACACACACACAAATAAATAAATGGTGGTGAAAATGTTTCAGAGATCATTCTCTCTCCTTCCAGCCCCCACCCCACTATGAGCAGTCTGACTGATATAACCGCACTCTCTTATTGACTCAGAAATTCCTCCAACTTCCTGCCCAAGGACACTCACTGAGTTGTTTTTCTGAGAGAGGGTGGCTCCTGTGTAACTATTCTACACACAAGCACCCTCTGGATTTTTCTGGCATGCAGCAGCACGGCACCAAGACAAGGAAAGGATCACTGGAATTGGATATGTAATCTGTGGTCTTGGAATGGCTTCTGGGGCAAAGCAAGTGATATTTTTTTGGGCAATAAGCAGTCTGGGAGTTTCAAAATTCTACTTTAGCTGGTCTTCAATGTTGTTTCGTAACCAGAGGTCACACCTGTTTATCACCAAGGATGTTCCATCTGGCCAACAAAATATTGTGGTATTTCGCTGTTCCTGGAACATCTTCTGTGCTGTGTCTTCAAGGAGACCTTTTAGCAGTGATCCAAATCCCCAGCCTTTGACCAACCACCTGGGGGCGCTATGAATCCCAAAGGAGCTCCACAGGGACAGTCCTGGCAAACAAAAACTGTTCATTACTCTCTTGTTTATAAACACGGAAGGAGGGCTTGTCTGAATCAAGTCAAAGGAAAGGAGAGGAGGGGCGAGGAGGGGCGAGGAGGGGAGGGAAGGGGAAGGAACAGAGGGAGGAAGGGAGGGAAGGAGGGAGAGAATAAAACCAAAGCAGGACAATTCCACCACAAATGGTGTGACCCAAGGCCTAGAAGAAAGCGCTAGCCGGGCAGTGGTGGCGCACGCCTTTAATGCCAGTACTTGGGAAGCAGAGACAGGCGGATTTCTGAGTTCGAGGCCAGCCTGGTCTACAGAGTGAGGTCCAGGACAGCCAGGGCTATACAGAGAAACCCTGTTTCGAAAAACAAAACAAAACAAAACAAGAAAGCGCTGAAGTTACGGTCTGCCTTGCTGGGGTTTGTGGGTACAGGAAGAGAGCCTCGAGTTTATCCTGGTCACCCTACCCTTTTGCCACTTCCCGAACTTCTATTAATCCTCTTACCCTATTCAAATACCTCGTTCTTTCTGAATTTTCCTGAACCACAGCCATGACCTAGAAAAGTGAGTCAGGCCCTCATTTGTGATCATAACCATTACGTATGCTTTTGGTCACTATACCTGTTTTTACCGTGATCTGTTTACACGGCCCTCTTCCCCACTGCCAAAGGTAAACTGGCTCATTCTTCGTTTTACATGGCCAAATGCCCAGCACTGTATTGTTCTGAAAGACGAGTCTTTTTTGGCATTGGACACAAGGCACCTGGTCGGTCGTACGTTTATGCACTGCCGCACAGATATGCCTGGCTGACGGAGCAAACTGGGTTGCTGGGTTGGTGTGGGCTGTCCCTTCCCAGAGGAAGGGGAGGCTTTCTCATCAGCTGGCATGTACTCGCAGGGCTGCACCTTCCCTGGAGGAAGGAGGATTACACAATATATACCACGATACTAACTAGTCTTGCAGTCCCACCAACTGACTGAGAAATCGGACCCGGAGGCTGCAAGAATGGCAGGCTATAAAGACGATAAACATGGTTCAGGGCATCATGGCTCCTAGGGAACCGGGTCCACTCCTAGCTGGGCCTGGAAGTGCACACTTGTAATCCCAGCGCGAGGGAGGGAGAGGAAGGAGCACCAGGTTAACGTTAGCCTCCACTACACAGCGAAGTCGAAGACAGCCTGTGCTACATGAGACCAGGTCTCAGAAAACAAAGTTTCCACTACTCAGTCGTCAAAGCTATAGTTATCAGATTCGAGGGAACTTACTGTCAATTATGAGTGAGAGAAACTTGAGTGCATGATGTTTTCCTATCATTCTTACCCATAATTGCCACTTTTAAAAATGGAGAATTATACAATTATACCCAAGGGTTAGTCATCTAATGATTCAACAAACAATTTTTGAGCATTTAGCACTGGTTACATGTTTACTGTGGACCAGGCACCTACAAACAGTAATGAAATCTCCTGATATTTAACACTTGTTTAGGGAAACTATTTGCATTTTTCTCTTTCCTTTCCTTTCTGTTTTGAGTCAAGGGGATATGTACCTCAGACTGGTTTTACTCACCACATAGCAGAGGGGGCCTTATGCTCTTCCTCCACCTCCCAAGGGTTGGGATTTTAGGCATTCACCACCATGCCTGATTTATAGGTTTTAAATTTTGATTTGTTATTACATTGATTTATTTAATTTGTGTGTGTGTATATATACATGTGCATACACACATCAATCCTATGAAAGTCAGAAGACAGCGGGCAAAGGTTCTTTCTCTCCATCTACCATGTGGGGCCTGGAGAACTGAACCTAAAGCATCAGGCCTAGAGGCAGGCACAGTCATCCATCGAGCCAGGTGTCGGCCTTTTTTATCTAGATGGTGTCTACCATTCTATTCTAACAGAAACTGCAATTGTAGCTTTTTTCATTTTGTTCTTTGGTTTCCATGGGACCCTCAGCCATTCTGGAGAGGTGGTCACTCAATGTTTCACAGACTTAACACTTAAAATTATCTATATGTGAAGAAGGAAGATTATGTCATATGGTTATGGTAGATTGTTTCTGCATCAACACTTTTCTAATCAGAACTGAGAATCTAACATTTTTAAACAGTGTGTGTATGTATATATGTTTATTTGTATATATATTATATATATCATTACTTTAAATTTTGATTCTAGCCAGGCGATGGTGGTACATACCTTTAATCCCAGTACTTGGGAGGCTGAGGCAGGCAGATCTCTGTTTGAGGCCAGCCTGGTCTACAGAGTAAGTTCCTGGACAGCCAGAGAAGACAGAGAAACCCTGTCTTAAAATACTGAAAAAAAAATTCTGTATTTTGGTTTATATTGTATAGATACATATATTATGCACACCAGGCTACTCCTGTGATAATATCACTCCAGTGTGGAAAAGGGCGGAGGCACAGCTGTGCAGCAGAGCTGCGAACACTTTATTTCTATTACAGGCCCTAGGACGGGTGCCTAGGGCATGAGTCCTGCCTGTGAGCATCCCCCAGCACCCAGTCCACCTAGGAGTTATCCCGTCATTTCTTTGTCTTCTCCTCCTCTTTCATCTAACCCCGCCCCTTTGCTTTCTCTACCCCCTGTTGCTGTCTACTGTACCAAGATGAGTTCAATAACTTCTTTGTTTATTAAGGCAGGGTCTCCCGTGGTCCAGGCTAGCCTTGAGCTTGGTAAGTATCCAAGGATGACACATACTTCTGATTCTCCCACCTTGGGAGTAGTAAGATTACAGGCATGCCAGCAGCCCCAATTCATTTTTCATTTTATCTCGATGTCTGGGGCGAGCGACCTTCTTCCTTGATGTATTGTGTGTCACCAGACTGCTGTTTCTCCTCTGGCTTTATAATACAGAACTCCCTCAGTTTCGTACAGGAAACTTAACAAATAATGCATAAATGAGTACGGGAATAAAAGGGACAAAAGAACCCTTTACCTTTATATTTCATTTATTTTTAATAATTGAAACAATTAAACAGTGGTAAGAGTACTGGCTGCTCTTGTAGAGGACGGAGGTTTTGTTCCATTATCTACATGGTGACTCACAACTGCCTGCAGTTCTAGTTCCAGGGAATCTGAGGCCCTCTTTTGGCCTGTGTAGGCATCAGTAATAAACATGATGCACATACACATACACAGGCAAAACTCAAACACATTGAAAAAAAATTTAAAAGATTTTTTTAAGTTCTAGAACAAACATGTAAAAAAAAAAATCTTCACATGGCATTACCTACTATGCTTGACTCTGTACAAATTCCCACTTTTAAAAAACTGGTTTGGGGGCAGAAGAGGTGGCTCAGCAGTTAAGAGCACTGACTGCTTGCTCTTCCAGAGGCTCTGAGTTCAGTTCTCAGCAACCACATGGTGGCTCACAACCATCTGTAATGGGATCCAATGCCCTCTTCTGGAGTGTCTGAAGATGGAGACAGTGTACTCACATACATAAAATAAGTAAATAAATCTTAAAAAACAACAACAACAACCCGGTTTTGAGATGAGATCACACATAGCTTAAACTCTCTATACAGCCAAGGATAACCTTGAACTCCCGATATTCCTGCATCCATCTCCCAAGAGCTTGGATCATGGGATTTTGCTACAATACCAAGCTTCAAATTTCCAATTTTTAAATGGTGGCTTCCAAATCAGCCCACGCTATACAGAGAGACCTTGTTTCGAAGACTAACACCAAGAGCCAGAGAGATGTGTCAGAGGGTAAAGGCACTTGCTGCTGAGTCTGACTACACAAATTTGATCCCGAGTTCAATCTGGAAATGAGCCCCAGAATCCCCATGGTGGAAGGAGAGAACCAACTCTGAAAAGTTGTCCTTTAACCTCTAACTTAGGCATGCGCGCGCGCCCGCACACACCCACACCCACACCCACACCCACACCCACACCCACACACACACACACTGCTTCATATAAGGACGGCACGCCATTAATATCTGGAATGAAGAGAACAGTAAAAGAGGCTCCCCCGTTGAAAATACTAACGTCTAAAACTTCATCTTTTGAAGTCAACTATTTGAGAAGAAAGCGGTAGCCTGCTGAGACAGTTCATCAAGTAAACGAACTTTCTTCAAAAGCCTGGTGACCTATGTTTAGATCCCCAGAACCCGGGTCAAAAACCCAAGTGTGTTGGTGGTTCATATCTATAACCCCAGCAAACCTACTATGACATAGAGGACCGAAACAGGAAAATCTCTGGGAAACGTGTGACCAGCTAGTGTGCAGTGTGCTCTGCAGCAGCGGAAGCAAGCAAGGCTCCGCCTCTCATTTATACTGTGACATGCACATGTGCGCATGCATGGGTGCGCGCACACACACAAATATAAAAATAGGGGGTAAAAAGGAAAGGCTTCTTGGACGTTTTGTATGGATATTTGGAGTGTGAAGCTCGCTGGAGTGGGCACTGTGGCTCACACCTGTCGAGTTTGTTGGTTGTCTATACACGAGAGGAAATGGCAGGTGTCAGACATTCCTTGCTCTGGCTTCAACAGAAATGTAAGATCTGCAACTTACCAAACTGAATTTTGTCTTTCATCGCACACTCTCGTTGGACTATGAGCTGAGGAGTATGGGAGGACTCTTTGCTAGCCTATAGATGGCCAAAATGCTTGTAGTGAGTTAAAAGAGAACATTTTCGTGTAGCATGTACAAGGAAAAAAGAATTAAGCTCCTTTTTTTTTTTTTTTTACAAAAGGAGGATTTTCAAAAAGATTTATTTTTACTTATTTATCTGTGTGGTTGTGTATATCTGTGTGTGTGTGTAGTGAATGTCACATGTCTGGGCACCAGACAGAATAGAGTTGGATCTGGTAGATTGGTAGTTTTGAGCTACCCAATGTAGGTTCGGGAACTGAACTCAAGACCTCTGGAAGACCAGCAAACATGCTTAATCACTAAGCCACCTCTCCAGTCCTAGAAGTCCCCCCCACCCCGGGAGTTTTTTGTTTTGTTTTGTTTAAAAAAACAACAAATTACCAAAAGGATCAAAAGAAAAACCCAAGTCATAGAAACACAAGTGTACGACCTTGAGAGTAGGTCTGAGAAATGCAAGGTAAAATAACAGTAACGTTGTAATTTTGCCCATCTATGTGGTTGAAGAGTGATGGCTTCCAGGGTGGTGAGGGACAGTCAGACATTTAGCGTTGACCTAGAAATCCCATGTCTGGGAGCCTAATCTGTTAAAAAGCAATCCACCCAACAGCTAGGTTTTAGATTTCCATAGGAAAGCCCACTCGGTTTTTAACAAATAAACAGTATGCTTTTTCTTTATTTTTGGTTTTTCGAGACAGGGTTTCTCTGTGTAGCCCTGGCTGTCCTGGAACTCACTCTGTAGACCAGGCTGGCCTTGAACTCAAAAATCCACCTGTGCCTCTGCCTCCCAAGTGCTGGGATTAAAGGCGTGCGCCACCACTGCCCAGCAACAGTATGCTTTTTTAAAAAGTATTTTTGAATTTATAAAGTTAAGTTCCTGCTCTCTACAGAATTAATTATTAATTACACATTACAGGAGCTGAAGGTATCACCAGAGTAGGGCTTATGAGTCATCTTTGAGGAAACCAAGTTCAGGTTTTTGTGTCACAAAGAACTGAGGAAGCCACAGAGAAGCAGTATTGGAAGTGTAGTTATTGCAAGTCAACACATAAAAGGTGAATTACAGAGTGGAGGTGGGCTCAAGCAAGCACATGACTCAAGCACCTTCTTGTTTGGGGGGCCACGGGGGTTTTAACTACAAAACAGAAATGAAGCTTCCTTGATCGCTCCTCAACTGGTGTAGATGCCTGACATCTTTAGCTTATATACTGTTATTCTTACTTATGCGCGCTGTCCCACGCTCCTCTGGTATAATCTTCTGCATGAGACGCAGTCCATTAGCCCTCAAGTGATTTGAGACATCCCCAGGCAGTCAAATTCTCTTACCTAGAGTCCACATGTGGCTCCAGGAGGATCTTCTGCTGGGCTCTCTTTCTCAGCTGTGGTCAGATTTTGTTGTTTATTGGAGAGGGGTTGCAAAATCCAATAGACAATCCAGGGCAGTTGTAAGGGGCAGGGCTTGAGGCTGTTGGATCCTGGAATTAACCTTCCTGTGACTCACAGTAGGCAAGTCTGACCCTGCCTTCCTGCCTCAGGAGTGTAGTTAGGTAACAGAGCATTTACCTAACACACTCATGGTCCTGACTCTGAGTCCCAGCACCATAAAAATGAATGAACAAACACGGATATATTCAACACTTACCCCCTGTCGAATAGAGGCAGGCTGGAAGAACCTGATTTGCTAAAATTCTTCATTAAAATGTAAGGTCATGGGAGGCCAGAGAGATGGCTCAGCAGGTAAAAGCACTTGCTGCTCTTGCAGAGGACCCGGGTTTGTTTCCAGTACCCACGTGGCAGCTCACAACCATATGTAACTCCAGTTCCAAGGGGTCTGATCCTCTCCTCCGACTTCCCCAGCATCGCACATATCACGTGCACAGTCAATCAAACATGCAGGCAAAACACCTATAAAACACCCAGGCTGGCCTTGAACTCACAGGAATCCTCCTGCCTCCACCTCCCATGTGCTGATATGACATGTACTTAAAAACCACTTTTGCTAAAAACCATAATATGTCTTTTACAAAACCTTGGGTCATGAATTTTTAAATGAAGACAGGTACCAAGTATAGAATCATAAGATCCAGTCCATCAGGGGCTGCACAGACAAGACCCTGTTTCAAACAAAATAAACTTGGCATGGTGGTTTATACCTATACACCAACATTTGAAGGCTAAGGGAGAGGGGGCTTTTAGTTTCAGGCCTGAGTGGGCTACATAGTAAGATACTGTCCCAGGAAACAAGAGAGAGAGAGAGAGGGAGAGAGGGAGAGAGAGAGAGAGAGAGATACACAGAGAGAGAGACAGAGAAAGTGAGACAGAGAGACAGAAACACAGAGAGAAACACAGATACAGAGACAGAGACACAGACAAAATCAAAGAGACAGAGACAAACAGAATCCAGAGCTTCAGTCAATGCTACGTAAGCCCTAAACCAACCAGCTTCAGACCCACACAAAACTTTAACCCATGTGTTAAGTTTAGAAAGTGAAAGTACAGTGCAGCCCAACGGCTCACACCTCCAAACCCAAGGTAACCAGAGTTAGGATCATGTTCTGTAGCTCTAAGAAGGTAGGCTTGGGATATCCCCGATATTTCAATTAAAAAGACATGGCAAGATGAAAAGTGGAGAGAAAATTCGCCCACTACAGCCATAGCAAAAAGAGAAAAAAGACCCTAAGTCTGATTTCAAGTACTGACAAAAGCTATCGGTTTGAACAGGGTAAAGGGTGTGCAAGACTAAGCAGTCCTGCCTAAGGTGTGGGCCCCAGCCATCCCAGTGCCAGGCCCAGGCCTGGGAGAGCTCTGGAGATATCTTGATTGCTTAAGGGCATAAGGTGGTTCTCCCAAGATCACAATTGTGTTGCAGGGTGTGGCCCCCAACCAGGATAATTCCACTGAGCTGCTCTGCTCTGGAAAGTTCTGCAGTTCTGGGAATCTAAAATGTCTAGAAGGTAGATTAAGGAAAACAATTTATCTCTATGCCTTCAGCCAAAGAAAAGGAAGCCTGTGGGGGGAAAACATGAAGGCAGAGACAGCAGGCTTTCATAATGTTGTGAGTCCGAATGAAGAAAGAATGGTTTTTAGCAAAAGTAGTTTCTAAGTACATGTCATATCAACACATGGGAGGTGGAGGCAGGAGGATTCCTATGAGTTCAAGGCCAGCCTGGGCTATAAAGTGAGTTTCAGGTCGACCTGGGCTAGTGTGAGACCCTGCTCAAACAAACAAAAAGGAGCCTTGTACAGAGATGTATATATCTGTATTCCTAGCACTTGAGAGGTGGGTCAGGAACGTCAGGAATTCAGGCTACAAAGCAAATTCAAAGGCAGCCTAGGCTACACAAAATCATCTCAGGAAAATAAATTCTAAAGAGTGAACAGTCAAAGGGCATATACACTAATGGAAGGGTATGCACCCACAGGCCTCTCTGTGCATTTAGGGTCACAAAAAAATCTGATTTTCTCCCTGTAAAGCTGAGTTTTCTGGCCGGGCAGTGGTGGCTCACTTTAATCCCAGCACTTGGGAGGCAGAGGCAGGTGGATTTCTGAGTTCGAGGCCAGCCTGGTCTACAGAGTGAGTTCCAGGATAGCCAGGGCTACACAGAGAAACTCTGTCTCGGAAAAAAAGAAAAAAAAAAAAAAAAAAAAAAAAAGCTGAGTTTTCTGTCAAATTGACAGAACTGAGAGTAACAAAAGAGGGAGCCTCAACTGAGAAATGCCTCCATCAGACTGCACTGTAGACTAGTCTGTGGGGGGTATTTTCTTCATTAATGATTGGGGTGGGAGGGGCCCAGCAACTGTGGGCAGTGCTATCCCTGAGCAGGAGGTCCTGGGTTGTTCAGACCATCAGACTGGGCATGCCTTGGGGAGCAAGCTCGTAAGCAGTGTTCCTTCACGGCCTTTGCATCAGGTCCTTCCTGAGTTCCCTCAGGGATGGACTGGGAACGCAAAGCAGCTGTGGCATCAAGAGCCTATGTGCTGTGCTCTGAGCATGTAAACAGGAGGGGCCCTGGGACTCACTGGCCTACTAGCTTAGCTTGCCTGGCTCAAGGTAGATGGCCCAGCAGTTAAGAGCACTTGCCTTCCTACAGGAGACACAGGTTCAGCTCCTAGAACCCACACGGTGGTTCACAATCATTCATAACTCCAGTTCCAGGAGATCTGACACTTTCTTCTGACCTCCTCAGGCACAAGGCACACACATAGTGCACACACGTAGATGCAGGCAAAACAATTATACACATAAAATAAATTGTTAAAAAAAAAAAAAGCACCGGGCAGTGGTGGCGCACGCCTTTAATCCCAGCACTTGGGAGGCAGAGGCAGGTGGATTTCTGAGTTCGAGGCCAGCCTGATTTACAGAGTGAGTTTCAGGACAGCCAGGGCTACACAGAGAAACCCTGTCTCGAAAAACCAAGAAAAAAAATGGAAAGAAGCAGCCCCTTTATCTTAAGCTAGAATCATGAGTCAAAATTTACATTTTTACTTTGTGATCTAAAATAATTAATAATGGCTTATTATATAAACTTTTAAGTATAGTCAGGAAGAAACTGACACTTAAAATGGGTATGCTTTAGCATACATGTGCCCCTAGACCCAAGGACAAAGAAACCTACCATACAGAGTACCCCTTTTGGTAGAGGGGCAATGAGACTGAACTCAGGGCCTGAACTACTGAGCTACACCCTAGCCCTGATCTATGCATCTCACAGGGGCCTGCGTTTGTCAATTCCCTTTATTATCTAGCTGCTTCTCTGTCCTCTTTTGTGATCTCTGCTGAAATTACATCTCCTTTGGCTCTTCTACTTAACCTTCATTAGCCCACTTTCTGTCTCTGCTGGCAAGGGCAGGTGAGGTCATGGAGAGGTTTCTGGTCTCTTAGGATGACCCCAGCTCCTAAGCCTTTCTCTGTTGCTGATTTGGGGAACCCCTGCAGCACCACCCTCCCTCTCTCCTATGGCCCAGTGACCCAGGTGCTCCTAGGATATGATGGCTCATGACCTAAGTTCAACCTTATCTGGTTTAAAATGGCACAAACCATGGCAAATTACCTGTACAAAAGGCTTGTTTCAACTACAAATTACACACAGATGCTTGAGGACCCCTCCTGTAAGAAGGAGAAGGTAAGTCCAAACCAAAGGCAACCCATTTGAGTGAATGGTGCTTTCAGATGTGTGAGCACGTACATGTGCTATGCAATGGCGAACTGGTAGTGTTTGGATTTACAAGCACGGAGTTCAGATAGTTCTGCATCTATATGTCTACAAATTGAACCATGTAAATGTTAGCATAGCCATATTAGGGTGGCTGAATTGGGCACAAAGATAAAAAGAGGACAGACTGCATGGCAGCTGGAGGCGCCACATCCCAACAGCAGGGCATCTTGTAATATCTCACACAAGACCCCTCAGATCCTCTGAGGCTAACACAGCTGAACATAGTATTCATTCTGCTCTGCTTCAGTATTATAGTGTCTCCATCATTAATCCTGAAAACTGCTGCTCCATCACTGTGCTGCCATGACACTCAAGAACCCATGGAAGGACAGGGCTCAGAGCAAACCTAACAGGGACTCTCTCCACATACTTCTGGAGTCCCCACCTTGTCTCCATTTAGATCTTGAATAATCTTGGTTCCAGTGCCTCTAAGACACAAAAGTCCCAGGTCAAGTGACTCTCCTCTCCTCCTCCCCCTCTCTCTCCTCCCTCCCTCCCTGCCCCCACTCAACCTTTTTTGTTTTGTTTTGTTTTGTTTTTTTGTTGTTGTTGTTTTTCGAGACAGGGTTTCCCTGTGTAGCCCTGGCTGTCCTGGAACCCCCTCTGTAGACCAGGCTGGCCTCGAACTCAGGAATCCACCTGCCTCTGCCTCCCAAGTGCTGGGATTAAAGGCGTGCACCACCACTGCCCGGCTCCCACTCAACCTTTGAAAGTGAACTTTACCCAGCATTAAAATGTCTTCCCAACTCCTGACTTCCTGGCCTCTAAATTGTTTCTCTGTAACAAGAGCCTGGAAATGTGAGAGGGGTTTGTAGCTCAGTCATAGAATACTTGGAAGCAGTGTACAACCCTGGGTTCAATCCCCCAGCAAACAGAAAACACTGGGTACAGTTTCATTCCTACCCCTCCAAGACCTCTCCAGGCTTCTTCTGTGGCAACAATGTAATAACCGATTGATTGTTCTCTAGGTTAAATAGGGAACCGTTTCCATGGACATTCACCAGTAACAGTAACCATGGTTGCCACCATTAGTCGGCCCAGTTCCTGAAAGTGGTTTCCCTCGTGGAGAAGCATTTCTAGTTATTTCAGCAAACCAGTAGAGTGTTAGTGCTCTGGGCCTCTTATGGCTAAACTAGGGCACAGTGAAACCACTGAACTAGACCACTCCACTGGTAGAAAGAAAGGTTTATTGGAGATCAAACTGCCAAGGCTTATATGGGAGCAAGGAATGGGGTAAAGTGTCAGATGTAGAAGTGGATTTTATAGGACAGTCAGGAGGTAGGGTCTTTGAGTGAGTCAGGCTGTTTGGATTGACCAGTAACTAAACCCCTTGTCAGTAGGTGACCTTGGGGGTGGATTAAGGGAAGTTCCTGGTAAACAGAAACCCACCCTTGGCTTCTGTTTACCCAGCCAAAATCCTGTTCAGGCCTTTGTCCCCAGCAGTACTGGAGTTTTGTTTTGTTTCATTGGGGGGCTGTTTGGACCTATTGGACTTAACCTTAAGCAGCTGAAATGCATGTGAATACAGAAGTATAGAGTAAAATGAATAGGAAATGATCCACCCTAGGGCATTTAAGAATGGAAAAGCTGAATTGGTGGCTCACACTTTCAATCTCAGCAGTCTGGAGGCCAAGGCAGAACTGCTGTGAGTCTAGATCAGCCAGAACACCAGAGAAAAATCCTTCTCAAACTCTCTCTCCTGCCAAAATAATAAAACCAGTAATAATAATGGAAAAGCTAGACTTAGTGGCTCAACCTGTAATCCCAGAACACAAGAGGATAAGACAGGATGAATATGTCAAAATCTCAAGGCCACCCTGGGCTATAGAGTGAGACCCTGTCTCAACCCCTCAAGGAGGAGGTGCCTTAGTTAGGGTTCTTTGTTTGTTTGTTTGTTTGTTTTGTTTTTGCTTTTTCGAGACAGGGTTTCTCTGTGTAGCCCTGGCTGTCCTGGAACTCACTCTGTAGACCAGGCTGGCCTTGAACTCAGAAATCCGCCTCTCTCTGCCTCCCAAGTGCTGGGAATAAAGGCGTGCGCCACCACTGCCCGGCTAGTTAGGGTTCTTATTGCTGTGAAGAGATACCATGACCACAGAAACTTTTTTTTAAATTGTTTCTTGTGAATTTCCCATCATGCACCCCAAACACACTCATCTCTCCCTCTTCTTGTACCTGCCCTCTACCCTTGCAACCTCCCTCCCAGCAAAGAAAAAAATCTCACTGTGGAAGCTGTAGTGTGTCATGGTGTTGCACAGTATTCTCTTTTGTCCACATTCCTTTGTTTGCAAATGTTCATGGCGATGACTCTTTTGTCTGGTAGGAGGCCTCTGATTTCTGCTACTCTTTCAATACTAGAACTTCACTGGGACTTCTCTCACATAATCTGTTGTTGGCCTGTGTCATGGAGAGCCTCTAGTTTGGGATGTGTAAGACCCACCTCTTCATGTGTTCCAGGAGTTCAATGATGGGGCCCATGTTGGGTGGGCCAGTTCAAAGCCATAGATCTGGGCCTGAGAGGTATCTAAACTGATCAGCCCACTGACTCACCCCACCCTAGCAACCAGGGCCAGCTCTACCTACTGCTTCAGCCATTGAGGGACAGGGACAGCTCTCCTGCTCTCATGACCTGTCATAGGTGGTAAGGGACAGAGAAGGGCATCTCTCCCTTGCTCACACTAATACCCTGCACAGCAGACACAAGTTGTAGGGCCAGCTCACCTACACCCCCGACACCAGGGTGACTCTACTGTACCCTCCAAATAAGGTGCAGGGTCTGCTCTTCTGAGCACTGCTGCTGGTGAGGGGAAGGGCCAGCTCTTCTGCTCCCATGACCCCAGTGCTAGGTCTTTCACCTGCTGCAGGTGACAAGGGGTGGGGGTGGGGGGCAGAAGAGTATCTCTTCCTTGTCCACACAAGAACAAAGAAGATGAGTGGCAAGACCAGCTCTCCCATGCTCATACCCTTGGGGCTGGCTCACCTGAAACTCCTGCAGTGTGCAGGGACTCACTCGAGAGTACTGTAGCTGATTAGAGAGAGGGCCAGTTCTCCTGCTCTCATGCCTTCAGGGCCAGCTCTCCCACAATGTCCAGGCAAAGGGTGGGGCCAGTTCTACATAGCCCTCAGGCATCAACATGCCCCCAAGGGGCAGCCCAGAACATGGATGTCTACCTGGCCTTTGGTGGTAAGAGACCCCTGCTGTTGCAGGACCACAAACTCAGACATGGTCCCCAGTGGCATCACTGGCTGCTCACATCAGGCTGTTCCTCACTACCCTTCGGTCTCTAGTTCTGTCTCTTCATTGTGCCTATATCCTTCTGTTTCTCTTTCTCTTCCATTTCTCTACTTACTTGCTCCTCTTATGGCACCTGGGATCTCTGATTGTCTGGGGTTGTCTTAGGAGTGGTCTCGGGAGTGCTATGCCCCATTTGTGCATTATGGCACTGGGTAGACGTCATTACAGTTCAGAGGCTTAGTCCTCCCTTATCATCATAGTGGGGAACCTGGTAGTGTGCATGCAGGCGTGGCGCTGCTGGAGGAGTAGCTGAGAGTTCCACAGCCAGATCCTCAGGCAACAGGAAGAGAGAGTGACACCGGGCTTGGCTTGAGCCTCTGAAATCTCCAGTGACATACTTACTGCAACAAAGCCAAACTTCCTAATAGTGCCACTCCCTGAGGGCCTATGGTCATTTTCATCAAACCACAATAGAGGGAAACACAGAAGACACCAAAGAGGAACAGGTTTGGGTCTGAATTAATCCCCAATTCCTGGGTTAATTTAGTCTAATGGTCATAGTATAGGGATGTACAGTAAGGCGAGGTGGGCTTCTGTCCCCAGCCCTGCCTCAAGCAGGCAGAGGCTTTCTTTTCTCCTCCTTTTACTACTTAATATTTGTTTGATTATTTGAGGGGCGCACAGGCACACAGACCATGGCTCATATGTGGAGGTCAGCGGACAAACATGGGATTTGGTTATATAGCCTTTCTCCATGTGCAGTCTGTAAACAGGACTCACGTCATCAGATCTTGATGGCAGGTGTTCTTACGTGCTGAGCCAATGCACGGACCTGAGGTTTTCTGTTGGTGGTGGTGGTGACCGTGGTGGCAGGGCATATGCGTCAGTATGCAAGGGAGGAAGCCAACTGTTGGCGCCTTTCTCTATTGCTCTCTGCCTTACAGTCTCTCAAAACAGGATTTCTCACAGAACTAGGATGGCAGCAAGCAAGCTCCAGGGATCATCCTGTCTGCGGCCTCTTTCCCAGTGTTGGGGTTACATGCGGTAGGTTATACACTGGGGTGCATGTGGTTCTCCTGGTTTCTTACATAGGTGCTAAGGATCTACACGTAGGTCCTCATACGTGCATGGCAAGTATTCTCATCTACTGAGTCTTCTTCCCAGGAAGATTTTCTACAACTCTGCAGTGCTGTCAGTAACCACGAGTGACAGACACAGGTAACCAATGGTTTGTTCATGGCAACAGGAGATGTGCTTCAATAGAAGAATGGACTATACTGGCTCAGGCCTCTAATCAAATACTATCAAATACTAGGGAGACTGAGGCACAAAGATCACTGTGAGTTTGAGGCCAGCTTGGGTTATATAGGTATTACAGGCCATCTCAGAGGGAAGGAGGGAGGGAGGGAGGGAGGGAGGGAGGGAGGGAGGGAGGGAGGGTGGGAGGGACGGAATAGCAACGAATAATATTTTTCTCAAACACAAGATCTCGGTATATAGTCCTGGCTTAGAACTTTATATATGGGTTTACAGAAATCTACCTGCCTCTACCTCCCAAATGCTAGGACTAAAGGCTTGAGCCATCATGCGCAGTTTAACAACAAATAATGTTGAAATGTTGAGAGACTCAGACGGAAAATTGCAACAGTTGGATGCCACAACCACGTCTGGGACCAAAGTGTCCTGGGAACCCGTAGCTAGAGTGTTGTAATGATCGAGGTCTCACAGGGAGTTGACTAGGAAACACACTTCCTGTCTCCTGATTTGCTGGCTCTTCCCTCTGCTGGAACTTAACCAGAAGCCAGCCAGCCAAGAAGCCATGCCTCACAGGGGTCAGGGTCCCTGAGCAGAGACATGAGGAATGACCCAGAAATGGACAGTCACTGCTTCCAGCCTGTTCATTTCACTCCTAAATATGTGGGGGATATGTTGTCTAGTACAAGAGCTGGCCGTTCCAAAGAGGCCACCAAGAAAAACCAAGTAAGATGCCACTGAACCTAAGACACAAAGACCACACATTTTATGATGGGTACTTTTACCATGATAAAAAAAAAAAAAAGTATAACTAGGGACTTTAAAAGAAATCAAGAGAGAAGAGAGCCGGGTGTGGTAGCTCCCACCTGCGATCACAGCACTCTGGAGGTGGAGCCACAAGTTCAAAGTCATCCTTGGCTACAGAGTGAGTTTGAGGCCAGTGGGTTGCAATGACCACAGTCTTGGAGGGAGTTGAATGTGTCTGTGTGAGTGAGTCTATGATGAAGTAGAGGAAGGAGGAGGAAGAAAACGAGGAAGGAGGAGAAAGAAAGACGAGAAGGACAGAAAAGAGCCAGGGTATGGGAGTATGGAGGCCAAGGAGAATGGACGTTTGCTGAAGGGAAAAGCATTCGGAATGTTTTTATTCTTTCCATGACTTATTCTTTTTATTCACATTACATCCTAATTGCAACCCCCTTCCTCCCAGTCCCACCCTTACAAGTCCCTCCCCCCATTCCTTCCTCCCCTTCTCCTCAGAGAACCCTAGGACATTTAGTCCCAGCAGGACTAAGCACCTCCTCTCCCTATAAGGCTGAACCAGGCAGTCCAGGTAGGGGAAGGGGATGCAAAGGCAGGCAACAGAGTCAGAGACAGCCCCCACTGCAATCGACAGGGGCCCACATGAAGACCAAGCTGCATATCTGCTACAAATGTATGGGTGGCCTAGGTCCAGCCCCTGCAAAGCATTCCAACTATTGAAGTGAGTTAATAATAATCCCAGAAAGAACTGGCCATTGACAAGCAGCAGTAAGAATTCAACAACAGCGGAGGAGGAAAGGGGGATGTGACAAAGTCTGGCTGCAAAGGGGACAAGGTTTTGGGAGGCTAGCAGAACAAATGGCTGGGGGTTTCTTTGTAAAAGAGCTTTAGGTTCAAGTAAGAAGGACCGAGGAGGGGTGAGAGGTGCGCATCATTAAACAGTTCTGGTCCAAGCATGGCCTCTTTGATCATTGTCTCAGTCCAGGTTCTGCAAAGGGGTTCCCAGGAGCACTAGTTCCAGTCATGGCTAGGACGAATCTCTGCGGCTCTGGGAAGAAAGGTGCAGCTTTACGGGCAAGAGACGATCATGCTTATCTGGGAATGCTCTGCCCCGGAAGGGCCTGCAGTTCCTGGAATCCAAAGTGACTGCAGGTTGAGACCAGTGACTGACCCCTGTGCTTGAAGGTGGATAAGGTCACTGGGTAGACAGACGTTGAGAGCGCAGAGTCAAGCAAGAACCTGAGGCAAAGTGAAGAAGACAGTCACAAAATGCAGGCTTTTGTCTGACTTTTAGTTACCTTGTGGGCCAAGCAAGGACTCACAGCTTCTTAGCAAGGGCGCTTTCCAAGTGCCTGTCATGCCGAAAGCTAAACATGTCTAATGTCGATGAAGAAGAAGGAGGTACAGATAGGTGGAGGGAGAAGGTAAGGTGTCCAAGGCAGGGCAACAGGGGACGGGGTGGCAGGACAAACTGGTAACCAAAGCAACAGGGAGAAGTGGGAGGTGAGCCACCTTTGAGGTCGAAGTGCAGTGGGGAGAGAGAAACTTGTGGAAAGGTTTAAGGCTATCATGTGGGAAAGGACACAGAACAAAGGTGGGTTGTGGAGGGCTGAAGGCCCCTTGCAGGTAGAGTACCTTGCATGTATTATATAACAGTGGGATCTGAAGCATGGCTTTCTCCAGTATTGGTAAGCAACTGAAGTCCAGAAAGAGACACTGGAGAGGTAGCTCAGTTGGTACCTAAGTTCATTTCCCAGAACCTCACATAAAATAAACCAGGTATAATGGCAAGAACTTAACATCTCAGTGCTGATGGAGGGGGGGGGGGGGGATGGAGTTCAAGATGGACTGTGAGGTTACTGTAGACTGTCAGTCTTCTGGCCTATGCACACAGTACACTCTATGTACACACACACACACACACACACGAGAAAGAGAGAGAGAGAGAGAGAGAGAGAGAGAGAGAGAGAGAGAGAGAGAGAGAGAACACCCTGGGTTGCAGCCACCCCAAGAGCTTAGGGTCCCAGGGAGTGAAGGAGCCATCGGCTACAAAGTGAGGCACTTGAATCATACCTCGAATCCTTTCCCACTGCCATGTCCCAAGACAAACTAGATCAGAAATTGCAGCACTAATACTGTGATATTGTGTCATTTACTAAGACAGAATCTCGTGTATCTCCCTGGCATCATTGCTCAGGGTCCCATGAGGGAAACAAGCTCTTTCTTTGGGTCTGATGAATGCTAACAATTGTCCATGGATAATTTCAACATGGTGACTTTTAGGCACTGTCATGTGAAGGAAGCCCAGGGCCAAGCAGAGATGAAAGCAGGAGCTACCTTCTTTGAGTCCCCAGATCCCCTGAAGCCTGTTACTACCACCCCTCCCAGACTTGTCAGCGGCACAAGCCAACCCCACGCTTCTCTTGTTTAAACTACCACAAACTGGTTTGCCTACTCGCTCTGAAGGGTTTGGATGAGTACACATTTCATATCCTCAAATCCAAGTCTTCTACTAGATGTGGGACTAAGTACCAGCACCCAGCATGAGTGCTCAGTCACGTTCAAGGACAGCTGGAATCCTAAGTCATTCTAGACCCAACGTAAGACTGATTTACCAGAAAACTTTTACTGTGCTAAATGGTTAAACTGTCAACTTGAGGTCTAGGGAGATGGGCCTCTGAGCATTCCTGAGTGTGGTTCTTTTGAGGTAGGAAGACACAGCCACTGTAGGTAGCACCATTCTCTGGCCTAGAATCTTGGATTGTGTGAAAAGGAGAACAGATCTCCGATATTCTTCTCTCCACTTCTTTTTTTGTTGGTTTTGTTTTGTTTTTGTATTTCAAGACAGTGTTTCTCTGTGTAGCCCTGGCTGTCTTCAAACTCTTTTTCTAGACAAGGCTGGATTTGAATTCACAGAATTCTACCTGCCTCTGCCTGTGCTGGGATTAAAGGAGTGTGCCATCACCGCCTGGCTTGTCTCTTCACTTCTTGACTGTTGATGCAATATGTCCAGCTGTTTCAAGCTCCTACCACTGTGATTTCCCCAGAATGTCGGGCTGGACCTGGAACTGGGCACCAAAGTAACCCTTCAGGGTTTTTTTTTTTCAGAATTTTTAAAATCCCAGCATCAGGAAAAGTAACCAATATAGCCCCTCCCCCTACTCCCCAGCCAATTAAGAGCACATCCAAAATGCTACAGGAAACGCCTGAGATCCTTTGTGATACGTTATTTTGATTTATTTATTTACGTATATGAGTATTTTACTAGAATGTTTATGTCTGTGCCACCGTCCCTTAGAGGTCAGGTGAATCCCTGAAACTGGAGTTATACACGGTTGTGAGCTACCATGTGGGTGCTAGGAACTGTGGGTCCTCTGCCAAACAAGAGCTCTTAACACAGAGCTATCTTCCAGTTCCTGTGACACTATGTACTGCTTCATGTGTGTCTTCTATTGCTGTTTTGAAATAACGTGACCAAAAGCATCTTGGGGGAGGAAAGAGTTTATTTCACTTACTTTTCCATATCACCGTTTGTCATTGCAGGATGTCAGGACAGAAACTCACACAGGGCGGGGACTGGAGGCAGGAGCTGATTCAGAAGCCATGGAGGGTGTTGCTTACTGACTCGCTTCTTCTGCCTTGCTCAGCCTGCTTTCTTATAGAACTCAGGACTACCAACCCAGGGATGGCTCCACCCACAATGGCCTGGACCCTCCTCCATCAATCACCAATTAAGAAAATGCCACACAGGTTTGTCTACAGTCCATCTTATGAAGGCTTTTTTTTTTTTTTTTTTTTTTAATTTTGGTTTTTCGAGACAGGGTTTCTCTGTGTAGCCCTGGCTGTCCTGGAACTCACTCTGTAGACCAGGCCTGCCTCTGTCTCCCAAGTGCTGGGATTAAAGGCGTGTGCCACCACTGCCCTGCTATTTTTTTAATTTAAATATTTATTTTTTTAATTGGAAATTTTCTTTATTTCAAATGTTATCCCCTTTCCTGGTTTTCCCCCCTCCCAGAAACCCCCTATCCCATCTCCCCTCCCCCTGCTTCTATGAGGGTGTTACCCTACCCACCCACCCATTCCCACC
>CM052702.1:18002641-18015794 GCA_028551405.1 Uromys caudimaculatus | reverse complement strand
ATGCCTGACAAGGCTATCCTCTGCTACATATGCAGCTGGAGCCATGGGTCCCTCCATGTGTACTCCTTGGTTGGTGGTTTAGTCCCTGGGAGCTCTGGGGGGTCTGGTTGGTTGATATTGTTGTTCTTCCTATGGGGTTGCAAACCCCTTCAGCTCCTTCAGTCCTTTCTTTAACTCCTCCATTGGGGACCCCATGATCAGTCCAATGGTTGGCTGTGAGCATCCACCTCTGTATTTGTAAGGCTCTGGCAGGGCCTCTCAGGAGACAGCTATATCAGGATCCTGTCAGCAAGCACTTCTTGGCATCCACAATAGTGTCTGGGTTTGGTGACTGTATGTGGGATGGATCCCCAGGTGGGACAGTCTCTGGATGGCCTTTCCTTCAGTCTCTGCTCTACACTTTGTCTCCACATTTGCTCCCATGAGTACTTTGTTCCTCTTTTCTTAATTGAGATTCCTTCCTTTCAGATGACTCTAGTTTGTGCTAAGTTGATATAAAGCTAGTCATCACTTTGAGTGTGTGTGTGTGTGTGTGTGTGTGTGTGTGTGTGTGTGTGTGTGTGTTGTAGTACTAATAGCCTTCTTCATGCTAGGTGTGTATTCTACCACTGAGCTTCATTCCCAGACCTGGATCCTTATTTACATGGTGTTTGTGGTCTTGGCCTTTCCCCTACCTGACAATGGTCAGATTCAGGCTAAGGTCTACAGGGAGGAGATCAGTAAGTTAGCCGGCATAAACTGGACTCCTGTCATGCAGAAGAAAGAGGAAACTTCAGTTTCTCCTGAAGTGAGACAGCACATGTCTTATACATGATTGCAGCCTTTTGGCCTAAAAAGAAAATGAACATAGAGAAGAAATTATGTCCTTCATAAAAGAAGTTGCAGAATAAGAAAAAAAAACATTTGTTTGTTTATTTAAAACCAAAATTACTAAAAGAATGCACAACAGGATTTTTTGTTTGTTTGTCTGTTTGTTTGAGACAAGATCTCACTAGGTAACAGCAGCTAGCCTGGAAATCATACAGGCCAGTGCAGGTCAGAGAGACCTGCCTGTCTCGTGAGCCCTGGCATTAAAGGCAGGCATGCCCATGCCCACACACATAGAATGAGCTCAGAAACATTTTATAAACAATTTGGGAAGTAAATATACTAGAAATACAAAACAGTTCATGAGCTAGGCCTGTGGCTCAGTTGGTAGAGTGTTCGTTCATCCACCGTGCACAAAGCCCCAAGTTCAATGCCTAGGCCTGCAGGCCGTGGGCCTGACAGCACAAGCCTGTATAATTTCACACTTGGAACGTGGAAGCAGAAGGCACAGGCATTCAGCATCAATTCTGGTTACTGAGTGAGCACACAGCCAGCCTGGAAATCTCAAAAAATGAAATAAAACTACTCATAAAACCAGACATAATAATCCACTGACTACAATCAAGAACTGTCAAAGTAATTGAATCTCCTTTTCCTTAGTTCAATCATTTTTCCAAGTAATGCAGGCAGGTCAATTTGACCTGGGTGTGCATTCTGCGCAGGGTGAGTGCAAATGTTTGTGAAGCATTCTTCTCCAGGAGTCATCTGAAGAGACTCTGGCCAGCTCAAGTGTTGCAGGCATGGCTCTGGCAGGCCTTGCCCTTCTCCCCATCCCCTCTGCCTCGCTAAAAAAACCGTTAGATTACATTCCTAAAGCCAGTCCCCAAGGTCTGTTCCCTTATTGGCTACTTCTTCCTCCTTAGGCTGACCACCAAGGTCCAGCTATCAAACTATTAAAGTCTAGCAAGCAAAAGCCTCCTTTGGCTCCCTAGGTAACATGCCCAATTAAAATGAAATACCTCATCGAACACAGGGTTTCCCCCATTACCTTTATAAACTGCCATTTGCTTATGTGCCACAGCTGTCTCCTCTATCCAGAGGCAGTCTTTTATCCTCTGGAACAAATACCTCTCCCCCCTCTCCCTTGTTCCCTTCCCCCTCTTCTTTATCCTTTATCTCTCTGGGGCAAATAAATCTCCTTTGAGCTGAGAACTTGGTCTCCAGGTATGTTGGGCCAATACTTTTCCTTTCAGTACCTACTCCAACTCTGCATTAAACGTGACAACCGAATCCCCTCTGAAGTTACGAGGCATGTAGCTCAGCTGGCAAATTGCTTGCCTTGTATGCATAAAGCCTGGGTCCCCACCATCCCACAAAACTGAGTATTATGGTATGCCTGTGTAAGACCCCAGTACCCAGGAGAAGTGAAGGCAAGCAAATCATACATTCGAGGCCATCTACAGCTATGTTGCAAATTTGAGAGCAGCCTAGGCTACACGAGACCTTTCTTAAAAGGGTGGGGGTAAGGGGCTTTGTTCCAGACTCCTTATACAGATGCCCTACAAATATCAGTTGAATAATAAACAGCAGATGTCTCAAATCTTGTCCCTGAATGTATAACTATATCTGAGTTCCTCACACTGCTTCCTCTTCAGCCCGTCTCAGAGGTTTAAGGTCAGTCTGGGACAGATATATTGAAGCAGAAGTTTATACCAACATCCGTGTCTAATCTAACCTTGGGGGAAACAGGAAAGAGCATCCGGGCAGATAGGCCGAGCAGCAATGCACCGCTGAGTATTTTGAGTCACCTGGAAACTTTTCTGTTGCAGGAAGACACGCACAGGCCAGCTGTGTGGCTTCAGAGTCTGATGACACCTGAAACGGAGCATTGCCATGAGGAGGTGCTCGGGGGTCAGGGCCTGGTTGATCACAGGCTTGACCAGGCTAGCTCTCCAAAGGTAGGATGGCCAAGTTCAAGGAAACTGAGTCACACTCAACAATGACAGTAACAAAATGTTCCAAAGGGTCAGAAATTGAAAAGTTGTCCTCCTGTCCCAATGAAATAAGGACAGAAATTCTATGCACACAAAACTGAATGGCTTTCCCCCCAACCCCCTTTTCTTTTTCCTTTGTTTTGTTTTGAGAGAGTCTCATTACATAATCCAGACTGACCTGAAATTTACTGTCCAGCCTATGCCAGCCTCAGATTGAAAGTCTTCCTGCCTCTAATCCTAGCACTTGGAAGGCAGAGGCATGTATATCTCTTGGAGTTCAAAGCCAGCCTGGTCTACGTAGTGAGTTCTAGGACAGTTGGAACTACATTATAGAGAGATCTGTCTAAAAACAGTTATGGAAGGAAGGGAGAGAGGGAGGGAGGGAGGAAGGATGGACGGATGGAAGGAAGGAAATCTTCCTGCCTCAGGCTCCTCGGTGCCAGGAGTACAGGCACACACCATCACCCCCATCTTGAATAACGAATAACCAAATAAGCCTACTGACTCTTGGTGAGACATTTTTGTGGTGATCAAAGAACAATCTGCAGAAGTTAATCTCCTTCGACCATGTGAGCTTCAGGATTAAACTCGGTTCATCGGGCTTGAGAGACAGCGTCCTTACCCACTGAGCCACCTCACTGGCCTGAGTATCAGTCTTCAGACAAGATACAGCCCAGAGTTTTCCAGCTCGCACACAGTGCCTGTTAGTGGTTTTGAGAACCAATGCGGTGAGTCGTGAGTAGCATTTAGGAAACAAGCGAACGGAATTGAGCAGGGATCTCCTGAGTACATGTAGTATTACTTACATGTGCACACATGCATTCATACCAGCACACACACACTGTGTGGTTATGTGAAGTGTTTAGCTGTGAGCTGTGGTCAAAGGCTTGAGAACCACTGATCTTGTCTAATGAATGCTCTTCTCCCCACCCCGACATTCCTCTCCAACCATAACGAGCCACTTTCAGCTCCTTTAAACATTACGCTCTGTCTAACTATAGGAAGTTGGCACCCTCGGCCCTCAGTGCAGAATGATTTTGCTCTCTGTCTACCTGGAGGCTGATGGTTTGCCCAGCTGCTCGCTGCTGTGCCCTTTGATGACACATCTGAGCCAATCTAGACTCCCATGCTTGCCCTTCCTTTCCCCCTTCCTCCTGATTTAATTGCAGCATTATGCACCTGAAATGAACATGGTTTACAGTGATATGTTTAAGTGTCAAGTTGACAAGGGGTAGAATGTCCGAGATAGCTTTAACTGTCAGCTAGAAGGGTCTGCTTCTGGGGAGGTCGAGTTGTGTAGTTTTCACCTTGCTATTGCCGGAATTTCAAATGATGCTTCCAGTTCACAGTATGTAACTAATAAAAAGGTGGGCATTTTATATAGTGAGATAAAAATGGTATCCATACATGGCAAAAAAAGTGCGGTGTGGTCTATACAAAACATGCTCTCATTATGCGTTCATCCGAGAGAGAGTGTGTGTGTGCATTTGATCACACACAAGGAACATTTTTGAAGAATATATACCCACCATACTTAACCTGGGAGGTAGAAGCAGGGGGGTCATGAGTTCAAGGTCATCCATAGCTACGTACCAGTCAGTCTGAGGCCAGATTGAGCTACAGGAGCCTCTGCCTCAAAGGAACACAAAATAAGCACAGGAAGAAAAAAATGAAAAGTGGTAATCATGGTGGCCACATGTAACCAGGGGAAGAAAAAAGGACTAGTGTTTCACTGGGTACTTTTTGTTTTTTTTTGTGATGTATTCAAGGGTTCTTTCCTTCTAAAAGTAATTAAATTACTAACTATTCCACCAAAATGTTTTATAGGGAATGTATACTTTTTCTTAAAAAAGAGGTAAGATTTATGGCTTCCAAAAACCCATAATACAAAAAGGCATAATTACTTTTATTGACTGATTAAAAAGAGAGCCTTTATTGTCTATAATGATTAAATCTATCCGATCCCTGATTGACATTGTCTCAGGATGCACTGGGACATAATTACAATCTCAGCCATTGAGAATGTGAGGCAGGGGCCAGCCTGGTCTACAGAGTGAGTTCCAGGACAGCCAGGGCTACACAGAGAAACCTTGTCTCGAAAAAAAAAAGAAAACGAAAAAAAAAAAAAAAAGAGAGAGAATGTGAGGCAGGAGAATTACCAGTGACACTGAGGCCAACCTATGTTACATAGTAAGATCTCATCTCAAAAAAAAAAAAAAAAAAATCAGAACCACAACAAACAAACTAAATTAAACAAACAAAAGCCAAGTAAGAGAGCTTACAGAGATGGCTACATGCTTAAGAGCATGTCCTGCTCTTCAGGAGGACCTGAGTCCAATGTCTCACAACCCCTATAACTCCACCTTCAAGGCCTCGGTGGGCATCTGCGCTCACATGCACAGACCCATACACATTAAAAAAAAACAAAACAAAACAAAAAAAAACAGGCTGGAGAGTTGGCTCAGCAATTAAGAGCATCTGTTGCTCTTGGAAAGGACCAGGGTTCAACTCCCAGAACCCATGGTGGCTCACACACATCCAGAACTCCAGATACAGGCGATCTGATGACCTCTTCTGACCTCTGCAGGCACCAGGCACCAATGTAGCACAGACCAACATACCTGTGAGTAAAACATTCATATACATGAAATAAAATAAATAAATATTCAAAAATTAATAATAAAACTCAAACTAGATTTTATAAAATCGAGCAAACAGGAAGTATTGCTTTTGAAGCCAGGCCTGGTGGTGTAAGCCTGTACAACCTTTGCCAGTGTTGAGGCAACAGAAGAATCTTGAGACCAAGTCCTGCCTGGGTTGCTGGACAACTTTAAGGGTGATGTAGGCAACTTGGCTAAATTAAAAAACTACAATAATAATAATAATAATAATACAAAAGAAGGTACAGCTCAGCATCGGGTACTTGCCTAGCACGCACGAGACCCCATGTCCAAGCCCCAGGACCATTTTTAAAAAGTCACATCTTTCTCTTTCTGAGTTCAATCCAGATATAAGAAGGACAGAGTGGACAATATTTCATTTTCTATTAAATAAGCTCCCCACCCTGCCCCCATCGTAGGTAAACCACAGATTCTCAGGCAAGTCTCATTAGCCACTGTAAGTCTGCTTAATCAAAGGACCATCTTGGATAATTTTGCAACTGTTGGTAACAGGATTCTTCTGCCAGACTTCTGGTTGGACACTGTAAACTCCTCACCTCATCAAGACTGCCTTTTGTTAAGCCTAGTAATCAGAATGAAATGAGATGTTGATTACGGAACTGAGTTCCTATGGCAACAGTAAAATAAATGCCACAGTGTCTGTAGCACGGAGGAAAATAATATACTAATAATAGGTAGCCCTGTGGATCCTTTTAATGAGACAGCTCCCTGAGAGCCAGCAACTTCTACATGTTGGAACAGAAATGACAGTGGAGATCTTCAAACTTTTAAAACCCAGATAAACGGTCTTTATTAGTCACCGACTCTGGGTCAAACCATGCTTATGGCTAATTTAGAAGTATCATCCAAAGCCAGGCAGTGGTGGCGCACGCCTTTAATCCCAGCACTTGGGAGGCAGAGGCAGGTGGATTTCTGAGTTTGAGGCCAGCCTGGTCTACAGAGTGAGTTCCGGGACAGCCAGGGCTACACAGAGAAACCCTGTCTCGAAAAACCAAAAAAAAAAAAAAGTATCATCCAGATGCTTCTAGTGTATAGGTTGGTAATTCATTTAATCTTACACTTTGAATACTACCTTCCTGCCCTCTTTACTGCTCATCGAGATCTGGCAGGGTGAGCTGTTGCCAGCAGTGCCTGACTGTGGCTACAGGAGCTAGCCACATGTGAACACACAGGGGTGGTACCCTTCTGCTTCCATGTCCGTGTGTCTCTGTTCCAAAAGGAGCCTTGAGGTCTGCCCTCTTTTGAAATGCCCACATTTCTTTGAAATGTGCAGCTGTCCCTTTGATACTGTAGCTGTCCCTTTAAGGTTGTACTTTGAGTTTTTTGAGATTTCTTACTCAAAAGGGAGACTGCTGGATCCTATGATGATATTAGCTCTTATTCATTTTTCCTGAGTAGAATTTCAACTTTGTGTCAAAATAAGAGTTTGGGGCCAGCAAATGGCTCAGCTGGTCAAGGCACTTTTTCACCCAGCCTGACAACTTGAGTTTAATCCTTGGTCCTACCTGGTGAAGAAAACAAATTCCCTCAAGGTGTCCACTAACTTGTGTTGCAGTCTCACACACACACACACACACACGTGTACACACACACACACACACACATACACACACACAGTATAAATAAGTACCATAAAAATTTTAAAGATTCTGGAATTTTCAAAATATAACATATTTAGGCTTTTCCACTTTTACAAAAAGGAAAGAGTAAAGTTTTTGAGTTTAGGACAGTGGGTGTGGGTGAGTTGGTATTATGGTCACCTAAAGTGTGTGAAGCCCTGTGTTCAATTCTCAGCACCACAGAAAGTGGTAAATGCCTGTAATCTCAGCACTTGGGAAATGGAGGGAGGAAAAGCAAGAATGCAAGGTCATCTTCAGCTACGTAGAGAGTTCAAGGACAGCCTGGGGTACATTAGACCCTGTTTCAGAAATGAGTAACTAGAGAGGGCTGGGGAGATATCCTTGGCTTTTTACTTATTGAAGTCTGAGGTGCCGCTGTTGCTAACTGGTTAGTAAGACAACTGCATGAATTGGTAATAAGCAAAGAGCTGTGGTTTCCTTCCAACTAATTGTCTGCTCAGGGTGTGGGCTGGCTAGTTTATGTCAATTTGACACAAATCAGAGTCACTTGGGAAGTGAGAATGTCAACTGAGAAAATGCCCCCACCAGACTGGTCTACGGGTAAACCTATAGTCATTTTCTTGATTGACGAGTGGTGTGGAAGGGCATCTCCCAGTGGGTGGGGCCACTCCTGGGCTGGTGGTTCGTGGTGCTGTAAAAATGTGGGCTGAGCAAGCCATGAGGAGCATTAAGTAACGTTTCTCTCTGGCTCCTGCCATGATTCTACATCAATGTTCTTGCCCTGACTTCTTTTTTTTTTTTTTTTGGTTTTTTGAGACAGGGTTTCTCTGTGTAGCCCTGGCTGTCCTGGAACTCACTCTGTAGACCAGGCTGGCCTCAAACTCAGAAATCCACCTGCCTCTGCCTCCCAAGTGCTGGGATTAAAGGCATGCGCCACCACCGCCCGGCAAAGATGTATTTATTTTATTTTATTTTTTATGTGTAAGTACACTGTAGCTGTCTTCAGACACCCCAGAAGAAGGAATCAGATCTCATTATGGATGGTTGTGAGCCATCATGTGGTTGCTGGGATTTGAACTCATGACCTTGGGAAGAGCAGCCGGCGCTCTTAACCGCTGAGCCATCTCTCCAGACCCTTGCCCTGACTTCTTGTAGTGATGGACTGTAATGTGGAACTGTGAGCCGAAATACACCCTTTCCTCCCCAAGTTGTCTGTTGTCATGTTGTTTTATCATAGCAATAGAAACCCTAACCAAGACGGAGGGTAAGAAAGAGCTCACTCCAGGCACACAAACTTCTGATCGGCGGAATTACTTTTTTGTTGTTGTTTTTCAAGACAGGGTTTACTTTTTGAACGACACACTTAACACTATCACATCCAAGTTTCATCTGAACATTGGAAGTATATTAACTAAAGAATATAGCTAATCAAAATTAAGCCAAGCCAACTATGGAACACTGAGAGTGGGAAAATCGTCTTCCCAGTGAAGAGCACAGTAATTTGTTATCCAAAACCAACCTATCAGCCTGGGGAATACACATACAAATAACATTATACAAACTGAGCAGGTTCTATTTAGGAATATGCGTGTATATACATATATGCATGTAAGAATAACTAGTTGTTTTAGAAAAGCAAGGAGGGAAGGGAGAAATTTTGTAATTATATTATAATCTTAATCATAAAAAACCAAGCCAAGCAAAAATGTAACACCAGATGCATAAATCCCAATGCAGTAACATAGGAAACACACACCAAAAAAAGCAATGGTAATATAGCTCCTTTTAAAGCTTTTAATCCCACAGCAATGGCATCTAGTTAGAGTGAGTTAGATAAAATCAGAGAACTTAAAACAAGGATTGCATTGTTCAAGGATACAGAGCTGAAGGAAATAAGGATGTCCTACTTTGCTTCCTTGCTGTGATAAAACACTGACCAAAACTTGGGAAGGAAAGGGTTTACTTCAGGTTTCATTTCCAGGTATCAGTTCATCACCGAGAAAGCCAGGGCAGGAACTCAAGGCAGGAAATAAAGCCAGAGCCACGAGGGAAGGCTGCTCACTGGCTTTCTCAGCCTGCTTTCTCACACAACTGAGGACCACCTGCCGTGGGGCTGCACAGCCCACAGTAGACTGGGCCCTCCCACATCAATCATTAATCAAGAAAATGCCCCCACAGAAATACTACAGACAAACAAATCCGAAATGCTGGCACTAAAAAACATATTAAGGCGAATCAAAACTCTATAGAATGTCCCAGCAGCAGAACGGACGAAAGAGAAGAGTAACTGAGCTGAGACAAAGTAAGGGACTGGAAAAGTCATCAAGGTCTTAGACAGTCATAAAAGGTGCCACTCAGAATTCTAGGACGTAAGGACACTATGTAAATACCAGATTTACAGTATGGTTCTAAAGGCATAGAAAACACAAGAATCATAACAAAAAAAATTCTCAGAGTTGGGACAAGAGATGCTAACCCAGATACAGGAGGCACAGTAGCACAGGCCTTTAATCTCAACATTGGGGGGATCTCTGTGGGTTTGAAGTCAGCTAGGTCTACAAAGAGAGTTTCAGGCAGCCAGGGCTACATAGTGAGACTGTCTCACAAAACAGGGCACCAAACAAACAAGACCAGGGAAGAACCTTTCCACTTGGAACATAATTAAAATACTACATAAACAAAACAAAGAAAGTATATTGAAGCCGGGCAGTGGTGGCACACACCTTTAATCCCAGCACTTGGGAGGCAGAGGCAGGCGAATTTCTGAGTTTGAGGCCAGCCTGGTCTATGGAGTGAGTTCCAGGACAGCCAGGGCTACACAGAGAAACCCTGTCTTGAAAAAAAAAAAAAAAAAAAAAAAAAAGAAAGAAAGTATATTGAAAACAGCAAGAGAGAAACATCAAGTCAAAGAGGCAGGCCCATCGGAACAACAGATTACTCAAATGAAGCTTTATAAGCCGGAGGGCTTGGAATGATGTATTTCAAGTTCTGAAAGATAACAACTGCCAACTCAGAATAGTCTTCACAGCAAAGCTATCTGTCATAATTAAAGGAAAACTAAGCACTCTCCACGATAAAAATAGATGAAAGGAATTTATGACCATGAAGGCAGCTCTAAGCAGATACTTGAAGGATTCCTACAGACTGAAGAGAAAAACAAATCACTCACAAGGTAGGCCGGAGGAAAGAATAAGCCACGCTTCAATAATACTGGAGTGGGAGGGGGATGGGGGTGGGGGTTGGGGGCCCGGGTCCCACGATGACAGGACACTATAAAATCAACAAGGTGGCCAGAGTCAACAAGCAGCTTTATCTTAGAATTCCTTTTTGTTGTTGTTTTGTTTGTCTCTGTTTTGGTGGTGGTGGTGTTTGAGTGAGGGTTTCTCTGTGTAGCCCTGGCTGGCCTGATACTAGCTCTGTAGACCAAGCTCCCCTTGAACTCACAGAGATCTGGTGTGCCTCTGCCTCCCAAGTGCTGGGATTAAAGAGTGCACCACCACCTCCCAACAACTTTCAATAATAATTCTGAACACTAATGGTGTCAATTTTTCAATCAAAAGACACAGACTAGTGAATTGTATTTAAAAAATCAGGGACTATCTATTTGTTGCCTCACCACAAAAGACAGACACTACCTAAGAGACAAATGATGGGGAAAAGAATTTCAAGAAAATGGACTCAGGAAATAAGCAGGTGTGACTGTCCAAATATCTGATGCAGTAGACTTCAACTCAACACTAGAAAAGAAAGATAAAGATGATTACTTCATATTGATTAAGCTAACGACCAATCAAGAGGACACTATGATTCTAAACCTCCATACTCTGAACCCAGGTACACTTGGTTTCATAAAACAAATACTACTAAATGTCAAGTCACAGATTAACTACAATACCCTACTTTCATTAACTGACAGGTTGTGGTGGTTTGAATGAGAATGGTTCCCATAGGCTCATATATTTGCTTGGTTACCTCCACCACTAATCCCCCCCCCCCCCATTTGGTGGAACTGTTTGGGAAGGATTAGGAGGTGTGGCCTTGTTGTACTAGGTGTGGCCTTGCTGGAGGAGATGTGTCACTGGGGGTGGGTTTTGAGGTTTCAAAAGTCCATTCCAGGTCCAGTCTTGCTCTCTCTGCCTCCAACCTGTGGGTCAGATGTAAGCTCTCAGCTGCTGCTTCAGCACCATGCCTGCCTGACTGCTGACACACTCCCTGTCATGATGATCATGAGCTAACCTCTGAAACTGCAAGCAAGTTCCCAGTTAAATGCTCTCTTTTATAAGTAGCCTTAGTCATGGTGTTTCATCACAGCAATAGAAAATACTAAGATTCAGGTCGTCCTGACAAAAAATGGAGGGCTTCTGAATTAGATGACAACACCGATCAAATGAACTTATCAGACATATATAGAACATTCCATCCAAACACTGAAGAATACACATTTTCCTTGTAGTCTTTCTGATTACAAGAGAATAAAATTATAAATTAACAAGAGAAATTCTAGAGTATAACACAAACATGTGGAGATCAAATAACATAATACTGAACAATGAGTGGCTCCAAGAAAATATGAAAAATGAATAGAAACATTCCTCGAGTCAAATGAAAATGAAAATACAACATGCAAAAAAACCACCCAAGGGACACATTGAAAGCAGGAAATACAACCTATGAAAAACCCATGGGACACAGTGAAAGCAGTCATGAAGGAAGTTTATTGCTCTAAGTGCCTACAAAATTAAAGAGATCTCAAATAGATGACTTAATGATATATCTTACAACTGTAAAAAAAAAAAAAAAAAGAACAATAAGGAAACAAAACAGAGAGAAAAGAAAAGGAGAGAAAGAAAGAAGACAGGTTAGAGAGATGGCTCAGTGGTTAAGAGCAGTTGCTGCTCTTCCAGAGGACTTGGGATCAGTTCCCAGCAGCCACATGGTAGTTCCAACCCTTTGAACCTCCATTTCCAGGGGGAACTAATGCCCTCTTCTGACCTTCATAGTCAGGAACAAATCTGGAGCACTTACATATACATGCTGTATTCTATTAGCCAAATTAAATGACAGCAAACCATATGGGTCCTTGGGAGGTAGAAGCAGGGGGAGCAAGAGTTCAAGGTCATCTTAAGCTACATGGTGAGTTCAAAGCCAATCTGGGTTTTGAGAACCTGCCTTAGAAGGAAAGAAGGAAGGAGGGAGGGATGGAGAAAAGGAGGAAGGGAGAAGGAAAGAGAGAGAGAAAGATGGTGCTTCAACAGAGGTGGGTAGATGCATGGACAGACGGACAGATGGACACACACACACACACACACACACACACACACACACACACTCACAAGCTCATTTGAGTGGGTTCTAATCCAACATCCCAACATGCTGATGTCCTGTGTGCTTGACAGTCTTATGTCAACCTGACACAAGCTGAAGTCACCTGAGAGGAGCCTCAATTTAGAAAATGCCTCCATAAGATCAGGCATTGGGCAAGCCTGTAGGGCATTTTCTTAATTAATGTTCAGTGGGGGAGGACCCAGCCCATTGTGGGTGGGGCCATCTGTGAGCTGGTGGTTGTAGGTTCTGTAAGAAGGCTGAGCAGAGCAGGGGAACAGGCCAGTAAGCAGAGCTCCTCCGTGGGCTATGAATCACCTCCTGCCTCCAGGCTCCTGCCCTGTTTGAGGTCCTGTCCTGACTTCCTCTGATGATGAACAGCAATGTGGAAGTGTAAGCCAGTTAAACCTTCTCTTCCCCAAGTTGCTTTGGCTGTGGTGTTTCATCAGAGCATTAGAAGCACTGACCAAGACACCTTCTAAGAGAAGGGCCTCTGGCAGGAATAGAGGAAACTATGTGTGGATACACTGGGTAGAAGACAGCTGTCTCTAGGCTGAGAGAAGCTTCAGAAAAATCTGACAACTCCTGAACCTCAGACTCCTGGCACTAGAACTGTGACAAAATTAATTTGGGGACTGGAGATGGCTCAGTGGCCAAGAGAGCTTGCTGCTCTTGAAAGGACCAGAGTTCAATTCCCAGTACTGACGGTGGGTGGCTCACAACTGCCTGTAACTCCAGCTCCAGGACAGCCATCCATTGCTTTCTTCTA
>CM052702.1:17972641-17997641 GCA_028551405.1 Uromys caudimaculatus | reverse complement strand
CTGTTCCAATCTATGCACCAAATGCAAGGGCACCCACATTCATAAAAGAAACTTTACTAAAGCTCAAAGCACACATTGCACCTAACACAATAATAGTAGGAGACTTCAACACCCCATTATCATCGATGGACAGATCTTGGAAACACAAACTAAACAGAGACACAGTGAAACTAATAGATGTTATGAACCAAATGGATTTAACAGATATCTATAGAACATTTCATCCTAAATCAAAAGAATATACCTTCTGAGGAGGGCCTTGATGGCCATCAGGGGGAGGAGAGGCCCTTGGGCCTGAGGGTGTTAGAGGCCCCAGTAAAGGGGAATGTCAAGGTGGGAATATGGGAATGGGTGGGTGGGAGGGGGAATACCCTCATAGAGGTGGGGGAGGGAGGAGGGAATAGGGAGTTTCCAAAGAGGAGACCTGGAAAAGGGAAACATTGGAAATGTAAATAAAGTATCAAAAAAATATATATATATATATATTAAAAAAAAAAAAAAAAAAGAAAGAAAGAAAGAAAGAAAGAAAGAAATGGCTGTTCCAGGGCTGTTAGGATGGCTCAGTCAGTAGAGGCTTGCAGCCAAGCTTGCGCGATGACTTGACTTTAAGCCCTGGGAGCCGCATGGTGGAAGAGAATCAGCTCCACAAAGTTTTCCTCTGACCTCCACATAGGTGCTGTGGCATGTGTGTACCCCTCCAATAATAATACTAAATTTAAATTGCCATTCCGTGTTTTTGTTTTCATGTCTGCCTTAATAAGATATAGCTCCTACGTCATGTATTTTAACTGCTTAAAATGTACCAGGCAATTATTTTTTTTAGTATTTTCAGAGTTTTGAATGCAAACATCATCATGGTAATTTAAGAACATTTTCACTAATTAATTTACTCATCTATTGCCTGTCAGTGTGGATTCAGCTGTCCTATCCTTTCTACAAGCCGGATTATGCAGTGTGTCTGTGTGTGGCGTCTTCATATGGTTCAGAGTCTTGCAGGCTCACCCATGTTGCCGGAAGTGTCAGCACTTCATTCCTTTGTGCTGAGCCATGTACCTGGGAGATGTTGCATTGTTTGCCCGCTCGGTGGATGGTGTGTTTCATCATGTAAGTGAGGAAACTGAAGCATGTAATTAGGTTGGGGGTTGGGATCACAGAAAGCCAGATGTCCTTGGCTCTAACTTCTTCAGTGTTCATTCCATTAAATAACACTCCACTCTCTCTTTTCTTCCTTCCGTGTGAGTGTGTGTGTGTGTGTGTGTGTGTGTGTGTGTGTGTGTGTGTGTGTTTTGGATTTTTTTTTTTTTTTTTTTTTTTTGGTCTTTCAAGACAGGGTTTCTCTGTGTAGCCCTGGCTGTCCTGGAACTCACTCTGTACACCAGGCTGGCCTCGAACTCAGAAATCCGCCTGCCTCTGCCTCCCGAGTGCTGGGATTAAAGGCATGCGCCACCACTGCCCGGCTGTGTGTGTGTGTGTGTGTATGTGGTGTGTGTGTGTGTGTGTGTGTGTGTGTGTGTGTGTGTGTGTAGACAGGGTTTCTCTGTGTAGTCCTGACTTTCCTAGAAGTAGCTGTGTAGACCAGGGTGGCCTTGAACTCACAGAGATCCCACTGCCTCTGCCTTGTGACAGTTGGGGTTAAAGGCCTGCACCACCACCTCCATCCACCAGCTTTTTTTGGTTGTTGTTTGTTTTTTGTTTAATTTTCTGGGTGGTGTGTATAAGTGTATATATAAGTGTGTGTGTGCTCATGTTTGAGTGGGGATGGGGGGGGGATATCAGACTCTTTATTAACACGGTCTACTTTATTCCTCTGAGACATAGTTTCCTCACTGCACTTGGAGCTAGACTGCCAACCACCCGGCCTGAGCAAGCCTTCTGTCTCTGATGTCCTACAGTGCTGGGCTTGAGGTGTGAGCGGTCACATGGACTTTTTACAAGGGCGCTGGGATCTGGACACAGGTGTTTTACGGCATGCATCCTTAACCACTGAGCCATCTCTCTGGCCTCTGAGGCCCGTCATTAAAAAATGCACATTCATCTCTACTTTCACAACACACTGGGCCTAAGAAATTTTGCAAACAGGAATGAAAGTACGAGACGCAAATGCAGGGCAGCCTGGGCACCTTTCTGGGTGCCTGGTAGTTATCTGAGAGACTTCTTGCTTTGGAAGAAAAAGAGAAGAAACATTTCAAAAGTGGAAAGAATTCAATTTTTAAAATCTTTGTAATTAGTGGTTAGTGTCTGCTCACCCCTTCTCTGACTCTCTCTATACAAGTCAATTGTCATTAGAATGGCCTCATGGGAACTGAGAGGAACAAAGAAAATGAGGTTCTGCTTATGGAAGTGAAACACAGGGAGGCCCACAGTCATCCTGGTTCAGCTTAGGCCAAAGCACGGGCTCTAGAATGCGCAGGCCACATGGGACCCTTAGGAAACTCCTCGTTGCTTTGCTTTTGCACTGCTGGATATCAAAGCCTGGCCTCACTGGTATGCTAGGTCTGGCTGCTTGTGTCTCCCTGATACTGTTAGACACTTAAGTGAGCCCTTGGGTGGGGTGATCCTGGAGGAGGCAGCTCCAGTAAAGATAAAAATACTGACAAAGTTAACTCAGGAGTGAAATTCAACAAGAAAGCACTGCCAGAACTTATGCAACAACGGGGAGACCCTGTAGTCTATCTCTGGCTTCCTTTCTGATCACAGCCTCTTAGGAACAGGTGGGGATTCTTACTCAGGAATCCTAGACTAACTTGCTGACAACGGGCAGATTGACAAGAGGACTGTCCCCGTTGATGGCAGCTACTCTATACATATTCAGGTGTGCTCAGATAAAATTCTAAACAAATTCTGACTCCTGCCTGCTTGATTCCTGTCCTACTGTAATGCTCCACGGTGGTTGAGACACCGGTGATGGAGTGCCTGTAGCCAGGGACCTCCTGCAGGAGAGACCTGCATCCTGATTTGCTGGAGAAGGTGACTGAGGGACTAGACAAAAACAAAACCCGTGCAAGCTGCAGCACAGTGCGTATAAACATATGGTCACACCAGCTTAGACACTGGAAACTCTGTGTCTCCAGGGGGTTTATCCAAATTTAGAAAGCCACAGAGAAAGACAGGAGCAGTAAATCCTGGCGGGTCAGGGGCTCTGAGTGGTGAGCCAAGGCTTTGGGCATAGACAGTAAGAAGAACAACTGGCTCATTTTTAATGTTTAAAATTAGATTTATTTATGTATTATGTAGTGGGTGTGCCGTGTAGTATGTGACAGTCAGATGACAACTTACAAGCATTTGTTCTCTTTCCACCAGGAGGATCCCAGGAAATCAAACTCAGGTATTCAGGCCTGGCAGCAAGCACCATTCTTTTTTTTTTTTTTTTTTTCCAAGACAGGGTTTCTCTGTGTAACCCTGGCTGTCCTAGAACTCACTCTGTAGACCAGGCTGGCCTCGAACTCAGAAATCCGCCTGCCTCTGCCTCCCCAGTGCTGGGATTAAAGGCGTGCGCCACCACTGCCCAGCAGCAAGCGCCATTCTTAAGCCTAATGGTAGAGCCTGTGTGAGCATCGTCTGCACTTGTGCTGGCTAGTTTTTTTGTTTGTTTGTTTTGTTTTTTTTGTTGTTTTTGTTTTTTTTTTGTCAACTTGACACAAACTAGAGTCATTAGAGATGAGGGAACCTCAACCTAGAAAATGACTTCATTAAAACTGGCCAACAGCCGGGCAGTGGTGGCGCACGCCTTTAATCCCAGCACTCGGGAGGCAGAGACAGGTGGATTTCTGAGTTCGAGGCCTGCCTGGTCTACAGAGTGAGTTCCAGGACAGCCAGGGCTACGCAGAGAAACCCTGTCTCGGAAAAAAAAAAATAAAAAAAAAAAAAAAAAAAAAACCCAAAATCTGGCCAACAGGCAAGCCTGTAGGACATTTTCTTGGTTAATAATTGATGTGGGAGAGCCCAGTCAACGGTGGGTGGTGCTACCCATGGGCAGGTTGTCCTGAGCTGTATACACGAAAGCAGATTAAGCTAGCATTTCTCCATGGCTTCTGCTTCAGTCTCTGCCTCATTTCCCTAAGTGATGGATTGTTACCTGAAAGTATAAAATGATAATCTTTATCATAGCAATAGAAGAATAATACAGTTCATAATGGTTTTCTTAATTAGAAATATTACTGACCAATGAAGTAAACACTGAGGACACAGAAATTCTGTAATTCCTCAAGGTAGGGGTGTTACTCTTGATTGAATGTAGGGTTTCCTGTATGCTAAGCATGTGCCTCTACCCCTGAGCTGTAGCTTTTTCTTTCTTCTCCTCCCACCCTTTCTTAAAAACATGACCTCATGTAGCCCAGGTTGGCCTGAAAATTGCTATGTAGCTAAGGATGGCCTTAAACTTCTGATCTTTTAGCCTCCAACTTCCAAGTGCTGAAATTACAAGTGTGCACCATCAAGTTTGGAAAATTCTTTTTCTTCCTCCTTTTCTTCTAGTTTTTTTTTTTGGGGGGATTTATTTTTATTTTTTAAATGTCTGTTTGTTTCTGTGTCTTTTTTAGTATATGCCATGTGTGTGCCCATGCCCTTGGAGGCTAGAAAAGGGCACCCGACCCCCTAGAGCTGGAGTAATGGGCAGTTGTGAGCTGCCAGATGTGGGTGCTGGGAACTGAACTCAGGTTCTCTGGAAGAGAGTACTCTTAGCTCCTAGGCTGTTTCTCCAGCTCCACCTTCCCCCTTTTAGAACGACAGGTTCTTCCTGCAGGCTTTCTGGGGCCACCAGTGCTCTGATCCTAGTCTCACTTCCCCCACAATCCCATTACACATGGCTTGGTAAATATTAACGAAGATTTAAAAAATAACCACAGGGATTTTTAGGAAAAAAAAGTGTGTGTGTGTGTGTGTGTGTGTGTGTGTGTGTGTGTGTGTGTGTGTGTTCCACAGCACATGTGTGGAAGTCAGAGGATAACTTCAGTTGCCTTTATCTACTCAGCCAACTGGCTAGCCCAACCATAATTTTAAAAGAAATACAAAAAATTTAAAAATCATATAAAATACATCTTTATATTACATGCTCTAAATATTTATTTAGTGCATTGTGGTTTTGAAAGTACTAGCTTGTATTTTATGTGTATGAGTGTTTTGCAATCATGTACATATGTGAAACATGAATGGGCCTGGTATCCATGAAGGCCAAAGAAGGCATTAGATGCCCTGGAGTTCCAGGTAGTAGTAAGCCCAGTAGTAAGCCACTGTGCGGTGCTAGGATGCTCTGAAAGAGCAGTCAGCACTCTTAACCAGCAAGCCTCTCTCCATCCCCTTTACTGGGTGTTTTGTTTTGTTTGTTTGTTTGTTTTATCTAAGGTCTTGCTATATACCCCAGGAAGGTATAGAAATTGCTATGCAGATCAGGCTGGCCTAGAACTTGTAACAATCTTCCTGCCTCTGAGTCCTGGAATTACAAGTGTGAGCTACCATGCCCAACTTAAGTATTTAATTTTTTGGAAAATGGAAGATGGCAGATATCTTCCATTCTCTTAGGTGAGAGAATTACTTATTTTCTTTTCTACTTCTGAGCTGCTGTTAAACTAGTGCCTATCAAAATGGCTTGTGGGGTATCCTACATTTTTACACAACATGCCATTGTTGGGTTCCATTCACTGTTTCCTGGGACACATGCCTCAGGGTGGACACATCTGAAAGTACATCATTTTATGCAACATGAAGGTTCAAACATGGGAGCACACATAGAAAGGCACAATGACATCACTGACGACAAAGTACTGTGTCTCCTCTGCACCCTTAGAAACTTGGCTTGTAGCTTTAGTTTGTATTTTGATGATTACAGTGTAACTGTGATAGCTCCGGAGCTGACACTGTCACACAACCATGCTGAAAGGGGAAAAGGAAAAAAGTTCTTAGGGTCTTTTATGACTAGGGAGATAACTTTCCAGAAATCCCTCTACAGATCTCCCCTTCAAGGCCCTGTGGCTACAGTTGGATCATATAGCCAAATCTTGTTGAAAGAGAGGCCAGATAATGACTGTCTAGCATTTCCAAGGCCTAGGAGGGGCAGCTCTACCAGTAAGGAGAACTCATGAAGAATGGCACCTGGCATTGTTCCCTAGGAGGGGCTGGCCAGACAGGTCTGACTGCCACCAGAATCCACACCTGTATCCCCGGCTTTGTGACATTATCTACAAGAGTCATCGTCCAGCTGTTAAAACTGCCATTCATACAAACACCACTATAAAAACACACCCCTCCAAGATCACCTGGGACTTTCCCACTTCTCGTCTTTATACCTGGGGTTCCTCCAACCTGGGAGCCCGTCCCCATCCATATTGTTTGTAGACAAAAAGTCATCTCTCAAAGATATCACTCCAACACCATTTTCCCAATTAAGCCTTCAAATTCCCCAATAAGGCCATCCACATAGTTGTAGGCAAATGGTGGCTCTTCTCTTTGGTCTCCCAGGGAACTTGTTTGCACAGGCTCTTTGAGCTCAGTGAATGAGGTAGGACTGTTCTGCCCTCTGAGTTGCAGAGAGAATGAATGCAGGAGCGAGCTATCTCCTAGGTGAACACAGACTCAAAGCTCACCAAGGTAGACCTGGGCAGGGGATGGTAACAGATGAATTCCCCAAGCATCATTGCTGTTGGTCACCTGTGGAGTTCAACACTCTACATGAATCTCATGCTTTTGTGAGTTTTGCTTCTGGAACTGGAGGAAGGAACCATCTTGGACACTCTGCTCTCCTGAACTAGCTCCATCAGAAACTGGTCCCCTGGAGGCAACCTGGCTCAGCACAGGTTGACAGTTTGCCGGAGTGAGCACTCACCTCCAGACCCTTCTAGTCACCCTGTCTTCCTGAGGGACAAGCATGGAGTCCACAGATAGAGGCCCAGGCTCATTAAATGCTGACACCTAACCACCGGGCTGGAGAAGGCATCCCTTCCCTGTTTCAACACCACAGATGAAAGGCCTATTTATAGTAGTTCCTTTTACCTGGTACACCCGTGCACCTACCAAGAAGATAATACACACTAAATGACATCTCTATTTGGAAGCTGGGTGTGGTGGTGCCCACCCGTAATGCCAGCACTTTGGAGCCAGAAGTATTGCTTCAAGTTCAAGGTCAACCTGGACTCCACAGCAAGACCCTGCCTTGAAAGGCAACAACAATAATAATTTTTAAAAAAATTACAATCTGAAAAGGACCAGACCATTGAACTAGAAAGTTAGCATAGGTTTTATTATTTTTCTGTTTGTTTGGTTTGGTTTGGTTTTATTTGAGACAGGATCTCATGTAGCCTAGGTGAGCATAAAATTTTCTATGTAGGTTAAGATGATCTTGAACTCCTAATCCTCCTGCCTCCACTTCCTGAGCACTGGGATCCCAGATATACATAAATATACTCAGTCTATGTAATGCTGAGGTTAGAACCCAGGGCTTCATACATACTAAGCAAGCACTCAACCCACTGAGCTATAGCCCCACCCTTTTTAGGCTTTTGAAACACAGTCTTTCTGTGTAGCTCAGGCTGGTCTCAAACTTGCAGTGATCCTCCTGTGTGCTGGTTTGAATAGGTATCTCATAGACCTCTGTGTTTGAATGCTTGGCCATAGAGAGTACACTATTAGGAGGTGTGGCCTTATTGGAGTAGGTGTGGCTTTGTTAGAGTTAGTGTGCCACTATGGGAGTGAGCTCTGAGGTCTCCTGTGCTCAAGCTATGCCCAGTGTGGTACACTGTCTCCTTTTGCTGCCTTCGGGTCAAGATATAGAGCTCTCAGCTCCTTCACCAGCACCACATCTGCCTGCATGCTGCCATGCTTCCCACCATGATGAAGACAGACTAAACCTCTGAAACTGCAAGCCAGCCCCTCTAAATGTTCGCCTTTATAAGAGTTCCTGTGGTCATGTTGTTTCTTTACAGCAATAAAACCTGAAGTAAGACATCCTGCTTCTGGTGTGCTAGGATTTGGAGCCTGTGCCAGCACTGAATGTCAGTGCTCCTGTGCATTGGCTAAAAGCAGATGGCTGCTCCCTTCCGTCTGCTGCTGCATTCTCAGGTTGCACATGGATGCAAGATGGCAAAACAGCTTCAGCAAGTTTCAAGTTCAGTTGCTGGGGACCTAATTCACTGGAGGAGTATGTACAAGCACCAGGCCCTGGGTTTGATCGTTAGTACCAACAAATCAAACAAAGGTTCATATTCAAGAGTCAAGAATATGGTGGTGGGAATGAGCCTCGTTGTAGTGGCTTCAACTTGATTTGTTTCCATTATTTGCTCCTTCAAGCCAATCACAAGGCATAGGGAATATGCTTTGCTGACTGACACAGACCTGGATCCTGTGATGCTTCTCTTGGGTAGAATATGAAACTCTGGGAACTCTATGATATATGACAGGAAGCCCAAACGAAAGGCAGAGTAATGGTTGTTATTAATTTGACAGAACATGCAATCACCTAGGAGATGGACCTCTGGCCATGCTACTGTGGGATTATCTTGAGTATGTTAATTAGCCAACTGTCCACTGTGGGAGGCACCATTCCCTGGTTGGGATGCCAGACTCTATATACTTGAAGAAAGGGAGCTTAGCAATAGACCGTGGATGCCATGTGACCAGCTGCTTTGACTTCCCTACCATTAGGGACTGTACCTTGAACTGTGAGCCAAAATAAACTGTTTCTCCCTTGAGTTGGTTTGGAGAGGAGGAAACACACACACACACACACACACACACACACACACACACACACACACACACACACACCTAAGTCAGGGGCTATTGCTGGAAAAAACAAGACAATCAGAGTAAACATGAAACTTCACGTCTGACTCATGACAACATGATTTTTCTCCTTAAAATAGGGACACCCCAGTCACACCTTCCTCAGGATATACCCAGTCAGCTCTTTTGAGCAGTGTTGTCTCCCACAAACCAGTTCTTACTATGGGTAATTTCTGAGGTTGATCAAACCAGTCTGACACCCGTGTTTTGTTTTCCCTATTCGTCATAAAAGACCAAGTTCCTTTAGAGATGATGTACACAAAACATAAACATACAAGAGGAATTAAAGATCACTCTTTTCTCGTTGCAGGAGTGTGACTGCCATTTCTAGGCATTTTCTTCCAGTCTGACTCCTATGGGATGCAGCTCACTTTTGTCATACTCTTGTTTAATATTCTTGAGAGTCTCCTGAACATGTTTCTTTTTTTCTTTAACTTTGTATCATAAAAAGTTTTACCATAATAGTATGCAGACCTTATGAGTATAATTTCTTTTCATAAACACATTTAAACAATTTGATCTAGTATCTGTGAAATAAGCACAGTTTGACAGGGGAAGGAAGCACATGCATACCTACACACACACACAAACACAAAACAAATCAGTGTAGTAATTTTAAAAGACTCATGCTTTGTTGCCCCAGATCTATTTACATGCTGGCTCTGTGATGATTGACTTACCAAACAATAGCAAAAAAACCCCATTACCTTCCCATTTTACTTTATTAATATGGCATTTAACAACCACTTATAGAGGAGGAATGAGGGGCTGTGGACTGTTCAGAGTTCTTTACAGATTCATTTGGTGCTCACAATGTAAAGACCTTGTAAAGAAGTGCTCATGATGGTTGGTGCTAATTATCAACTTGACAAAACCTAAAAATCACTTGGAAGGTGGGCTTCTGAGCACCCAGAGGACTGTCTTGATTACAGTGAGGTTGGAAGACCTTCTCCTAGTGGGCGGCACCAGCCCCTAGTCCTGGACTGCAGTGAAGAAAACAAGCGGAGCACTGGCTTGCATGCATCCACTGCTCTCTCTGCCTGTACACGTAACCTGACTAGGATGGACTTTAACCTGCAACTCAGAACCAAAAACTGCCTTTCTCCCTTAAGTTGCTTTGGTCAGAGCATTTTATCACAGCAATGGGAAAAGAAACTAAGACACTTATTGAACAATTTGTTGCCCCCCCCCCCCCCCCCAAATCATGTAGTTTGCTTGAGGTCATGTAGCTGTGAGGGCTGAAGCCAGAGTGAATACCACAGACAGTTCATGGTTAGATACTGCAATCCTAATTACATGTAGTATTCTTCTTTAATTTTCTTGCTGAGAGGTGGTGGCACATGCCTTTAATACCAGCACTGGGAGGGGCAGGGGCAGAGGCAGGCAGATCTTTGAGTACGAGGCCAGCCTGGTCTAGAGTTAATTCCAAGACAGCCAGGGCTACATAGAGAAACACTGTCTCAACAAAACAAAACAAAAGAAGAAAAAAAAATTTCTTTTCTTTTCTTTTTTATACAGTATAGGCTGTCCTTGAACTCCTGATCCTCCTGTCTCTACCTCCAAGTCCTGGGATTACAGCCATGACCACAGCCACTTCTCCCACTCTTTTTGGAGACAGTCTTTAGAAATGAATGTTCAAATTGTGCCTTTTCTTTTGACTCCTCACTGTGTGGCCCTGTCTGGCCCAGAACCCTGTATGCAGGTCAGGCTGGCCTTGAGTCATAGAGATCTGTCTCTGTCTCCCAATGGCTGGGACCAAAAATGTTCTCCACCACAGCCAGCCTGCATTTATTTCTACAATCAAAAATTCATTTCCCTTTACATTGATTTCACACTCTATGTCCTTCTATGCCACTGACCAAAACTTTTAATCTTTTTCTTTTGAAACAAGGTCTCATTGTAGCCCAGGCCACAAACTCACTATGTCGTTGAGGATAACCTTTGATTTCTGATTCTCCTGCCTCACACCTCTCGAGTGCTGGAAGTATAAACGTGAGACACCACACCCCGTTTTGTGCAGTTCAAAGAATCAGTTTCTGGGTGCTGTGCTTGCTAGGTAAACAATCTACCAACTGAGCTACATCCCAACCCCCTAACCAGCTTCTAAGAGGGCATTCTCCCTGGCAAATCAGAACCTTCTTTGTCTGATCTAGTGTCTGTGAACTAGCTGCAGGTCGGCAGAAGACAAATATGGAGGAGACACTGCCAGAAAACAAGTAATGCAGCTGGCTGTCTTATAAGCAACTGCATCATTCTTTACCTGGTGAGTCAGAAGTCTTAAAAATAGAGTCATGCACTGATAAGGGTGGAGCAGGGACCTGGGAAGTGATTTTCATCTTTATGTGACTGTCACAGAATGTAAGAGTGCACGTATGCAGGATTAGATGGTTTGGGCTCAGTGATCCAGGTCTCAATGCAACCCACAGACACAGTAACACTGACCTAGGAGGCACTGCTGGATTAAGACCTCAGCTAGCACCGGGCGGTGGTGGTGGCGCACGCCTTTATTCCCAGCACTTGGGAGGCAGAGAGGGGCGGATTTCTGAGTTCGAGGCCAGCCTGGTCTACAGAGTGAGTTCCAGGACAGCCAGGGCTACACAGAGAAACCCTGTCTTGAAAAACCAACAACAACAACAACAACAAAAGACCGCAAATAAAGAGACAAATAGGTTTTTTGTCTCTTTTATGGGTTTTGGTGTTTTGTTCTGCTTTTTGAGACAGTGTCTCCCTGGCTGGCCTAGAACTTGTTATGTAGATCAGGCTGGCTCACAAACTCACAGAGATCCTCCTGCTTCTGCCTCCTGAGTATCCATGCTGGGACCAAAAGCATGCGCTACCATACATGTTTTTCTTTTTTAATGAAGTTCAGAAAAATTTTAAGAGTCATGTTAATTTGTTTTGTGTATGTGTGTGTATGTGTGTGCACACGCGCCCCACATGTGCCTCCTTCCCCTGTTAAACTGCCACGATTTCAGACACTAGATCTGATCCTGCCAGGAAGAGCACTTTCCTGAAAAGCTGCTTTCTGAGAGGAGCATGGCATGCGTGAGGTCGGAGGGCAAGCTGTTTACGTCTGCTCCCCTATCATGCAGTGTTTGGGGACAGAAGGTGGTGCATCAAGCATGTCTGCAAATAATGCCTTTTACACACTGAGACACACCATCAGCCCTGTTTTTGTTTTGTATTTTTGGGTTGTCTGTTTGTTTTTGAGGCTAGGTCTCTTAATTGCCTGGGAACTTAATACATAGACCTGTCTGGCCTTGAGCATGTGTCACTTCTCCTGCTTCCACTTCCTGAGCTCCGGCACTCTGCACTGCCATGCCCAACTGTGCATATATTAAGGTTTTCTTTTAATTAGGCATATACTCCAAGCTAATGATGACAAGTGTACTGCAGTGAATTCATAAACCTACAGCATGGTTGTTTGTTATCGAGTATTATGTAGTGTGTAATTGTATTGCCCTTTCTTCTTCCTGTTTTAGTCCTGGGGAATGAACCCAGAGCCCTGCACATGTTAGGCGAGTGTCCTACCACTGAGCTACACAGCAGCCTGCTAGACCTCCACAGGATGGGCAGCTTTGGGGTCACAGCAAACCTGAGAAATCATTACATTATGGAATCTCTAGGCAATAACATTCTTCATCTTCATTATATTTATAGTTCATAGATGACCAAAACATACATATTGGGCACATTGTTAGGTCTCAGAAACCCGGGAGAGATGGCTGAGGTGCCTGAGACATGTGACTATGTGAAATCTATGCAAGGGCTGGTAATATGAGGGGACTTCTCTTTATCTGGGAGCAGTGTTGAGTACACAGAAGCAGGCACTTCTAAGCTAGTCTTTGTCACAGAGGTGGGCAGGATGACTTCCTCCAGGGCAGTGTGTCTGCAGTGGCTCTGATCACTCCTTCTTAGGAGGAAGTCAGAAGACAAATATCATGAGGGAATATCAGCCTTGCTCTGTGGCACCATTGGCTTCACTCTCTACACACTGTCTCTCTCCTTTCCCTCCCTCTCCCCTTCCCTTCCCTCTCCTCTCTTCCCTCTCCCTTCCTTTCTTCCTCCCCCTCCCCACTAGGTATTGACTCAGGGCCTCTGTGGTGGTTTTAATAAGAATACCTCCTAGGTGCACTATTTGCAGCTTAATCCCCAGGAACTGTTTGGGGAGGATCAAGAGGTGTACCCTAGCTGGAGTAGGTGGGCTGCTGAGGGGTAGGTTTTAAGGTTTCAAAAGCCCATACCAGGCTCTGTCTGTCTGTCTGTCTGTCTGTCTCCCTCTCTCCCTCTTCTCTCTCTATGCCTGATGCCTGCAGATTAGGAGGTGTAGCTCCAGCTCCACACCTGTCTGCTTCCTGCCTGTCGAGGACTAACCCTCTAAAGCTGTAAGCCAGCCCCCAGCCAAATGCTTTCTTCTGTAAGAACTGCCTTGGTCATGGTGTCTGTTCACAGCAATAGAACAGGGACCAAGAGCCTTACTCAAACTTGTCCAGGTAAGTGCCCTGCCATAGGCCTATACCTCCAACCTTGACTTTCCAACCTTTAGGGCCTAGGTCACATGCACTCCTGCAGTGGGGTCTCTCAGAACTCAGCCCAGCTAAGTCCACTCTACAGTCCCCTGTCAGCTTTCGGGCAGAGGTGGGAGGCCCAGCTGTGCAGCCAGCTGCCACCTTAAACTGGGCTTATTTTTGCCGAGTTATTTTAAGGTCCTGGTTATATTTACATCTTTTAGCCCTTATTACTCCTGAAGACTAGTTTTTCAGATGAGATCAGACTGTTCAGGTTTTGAAGGCTATAAATAGGCCTTCATTTTCAAATTTCAGTTAGACACATCACAGAACTTTCTGAGTTATCTAAAGGGCCCTGCAGAAAAGTCTTCTTGTGTGACTATAGGTGAACACGTAGCTGAGTAGTCCCATAAGTGAAATGTGTGATATGTTATACAATTTAATCCTGCTTGGGGTGTGTGTGTGTGTATGTAGTCTGTACATACATGTGCGCCCACAAGGGTGGAGGTCAGAGGTTCAGTCAAGTCACTCTCCACTGTATTTTTGGGACAGAGTTTCTCACTGAACCCCTAAGCTTACCAATTCAGCTAGATTGACTAACCAGTGAGCCCCAGATAGCCTCCTGGCTTTTTGTTCTATGTGAGTTCTAGCAAACAAACTAGGGTGTTCACGATTAATTGACAGGTACTTAAGCGACAGAGACATCTACACGGTCCCTAATCCTTAAAAATCAACATAATATATACATTTTCCTATTACCATAAATTCTTCCTAGATATTTTATACATATCTGTGATTTAATATTAATAAGTTAGTAGTGATTTATATCACTGTTCTGTGAAGAGACACTGTCTTAGTTTGGGTTTTATTGCTGTGAAGAAACACCATGACCACAGCAACTCTTAGAAAGGAAAACATTGAACTGGGGCTGGTTTATAGTTTCCAAGGTTTACTCCATTATCATCATGGCAGGGAGCAAGGCAGCATGCAGACAGACATGGTGCTGGAGAAGGAGCTGAGAGCTCCACATCTTGATCTGTAGGCAGAACAAGACTGTGTGTCACCCTGGGTGTAGTTTGAGCATAGGAGACCTCAAAGCCTGCCCCCATAGTGACACAATTCCTCCAACAAGGCCACGCCTACTCCAACAAGGCCATACTTCCTAATAGTGACAAGTATTCAAACACATGAGTCTGTGGAGGCCATTCCTATTCAAGCCACCACATTCCACTCCCTGGTCCCCAGCTTGTACCCACAACATAATGCAAAATGCATTTAGTCTAACTTCGAAGGTACTCACAGTCTGTAAGTCTCAAACTTGTTTAAAAGTCCAAAGTTCAAAGTCTCTTCTGAGATTCATGCAATCTATTAACTGTAATTCCATGTAAACTCAAAAAGCAGATCACATACTGTTGGGAGCCACTGGAGCACAGGCTGGGCTTCTGGCCTCACTCAGTGTGTGGGAGCCTGACTTTTTGCTCCAAGATAATGTTTACGCAAGTGGCCTGGGAATCCCGAGATATGGTTTACCACAGGACGTTCAAGATAAGATCAGCCACCATAGGTTCCATTAGCAGATGCTCACCCACTGTTTGAACCTGGTTATTGATTTACTCCTTCCCCTACCCTCCTGACTCCAATTCTCTTTCTTTTTACTCTTTATAAGCAGTAGCTTTCTAAGAATAAAACAGACCTTGACAAGACTCTGCTTGGTCTCGCTCCTTTCTTTCTCTTGCCCATTTCTATTATAGGTTGGGATTCTCCTCGAAACTGCGAATAACTAGGTCCTGCGGGGCGGGACAACATACTTCCAATATATGATGGCACAGGGTGTACATTACTGTTCCAGAACATAGGGAAGGGAGCACAGTGAGGAAACACTGGACCAAAGCAAGACTGGAAACCATCTGGGCAGACTCCAACCTCTGCACCTCTGTATCTGATGTCAAAGTATTCCTCAGATCTCTAACCCCTTTCAGCTTTGTTGACTGTAACACACTTCTCTGTCTTGGGCTGACTCCACTACCTGTTAGCAGCTTTCCTTCGTGGGTGTCCCATGGCTCTGGCATCTCTAAGCCCTTGGGGTCTCCAAGGCAATCGAAACTTCACCTTCACACAATGGCCTCTCTGGGCCTCCATGCAGGGATACCACTACCACATGTTGGACCTCAGTGGCTTTTCTTAGTGGACAAGGGAAATGTATAACCCCTTTCTTCTATCTTTAATTCAAATCCAGAACCATGCGGCCAAAGGTGCCAAGTCTGGCTGCTTGCTGGGGCTGGAACATGGCCCCTTGTTCAATTACATCTTGACCAGCTTTCTGTTCTCGACAGTTTCCTTCACTGCCTAAGCTTGGCTGTCCTAGTACTTGCTCTGTAGATCAAGCTGACCTTCATCTCAGAGATGTGCATGCCTGTCTACTGAGTTCTAAAACTAAAGGCATGTACCAAACTGTTCTTTAATTCTTTTTCACAAGATGGAAGCTTAGCTGGGTGGGATCTTGCCCCGAGATCACCACTCCCTTTCTTTATTCCATTTAAAAGCTTGCATCTGCTTATCTCCTTGAATACAGGATCTAGCTCCAATGCTTCCTGGTACCCCCTTTCTCCTTGAACCATGCATTTTGTATTTTCCTTGCTCAGCTTGCATGGCCACTCATAATCACATGACACAGCCACACTAGACTGTTCTGAAATCTCCTTTCCCAATGCAATTAATCCAAAACTCTTCACTTTAGCCTCAGGCAGACTTTTCAGACAAAGGCAAAAAATAGCCACATTCTTCACCAGAATATCACAAGAACAGTCTCGAGGCCACACACATTCTTCACCTCGAAAACCTCTTGAGCAAGGCCCCCCACAGTCCAAATCACCCTCAGGCCCACTGTCTTCCATGTTCCTGCTAGTATGGTCCTATGGCTCTAAACAGTACTTAGAGTATTGTATTGCTTTCCTAACCCAAAGTCCCAAAATCCACATTCCCCCAAACAAAAGCATGGTTAGGCCTATCCCAGCAATGCCCCAGTCCCTGGTACTAACTTCCAACTTTGGGTTTTATTGTTGTAAAGAATCACCATGACCACAACATGACCTCTTATACAGGAAAACATTTCATTGGGGCTGGCTTACAGTTCCCATTGTCATCACGGTGGGGAGCATGGCAGCAGGCAGACAGACATGGTGCTGGAGAAGGAGCCGAGAGTCCTACATCTTGATTTGCAGGCAGCAGAAGACTGTGTGCCACACTGGGCATAGTTTGAGTATAGGAGACCTCAAAGCCCACCCCCACTGTGACACACTTCCTCTAACAAGGCCACACCTCCTAATGGTGCTACTCCCTATGACCAAACATTCAAACACATGAATCTATGGGGACCTTTCATAATCATACCACCACAGACACTACAGGTGAAGCAACTTTTATAAAGGAGAGCATTTAATTGGGGGTTTGCTTACAGATTCAGTTGCTTAGTCCATTATCATCACGGTGTGGAACATGGCACTGGAGTAGCTGAGAGTTTGCATCCTGATCCAGAGACAAGCAGAATGAAATGCTGAGCCTGGCATGGGCTATTTGATACCTCAAAACCCACCCCCAGTGACAAACCCCAAGGCTGTACCTACTCCAGAAAGGCCCTATCCTCCAATTCTTTTAACCCTTCTCTAACAGTGCCATTCTCTGGTGACGAAGCCTATGGTGGCCATTCTTATTCAAACCACCACAAGGACAGTATGCCATGCCGGTTTTCTCAGCTAGTCTCTTGTCTTAAGCTTTTGAACCATTTTCTATTGTTGTAGATAAAACTGTGGCCACTTTTTCCCCTCCACATTTTAGCTCACTTTCTTAGATTTCCGTGAACTGGAATTACTGGGTAAAATGGCACGAACAGCTTTTTGTTCATAGTTTAAAACGTATCATCTTGTAGTTTTAATCTGTATTTCTTTCCTTGCTGATGATGGCAAACATTTTTATTAATCTCTGTTTACTAGTTGTGTTTCCTTCTTGGGGAACACGCTCTTCATATCCTTTGCCTGTTTCCTGTTAGGGTCTTAGTATTTTTCACACTAATTTGTGTGTTTTCCCCATCATAAAGTTCCTAACCTTTGTATTACTCCTAACCGTTCTTGGTCTGAATTTCAATGCTAGAGTGTTTTGTTTGTTGGTATACTTATTTTCAGATTTGAGGCTTTCCCCCTCATGCTTTTCCTCCTCCTCCTCTGATTCTTCTTTTTGGGCAGTGACTGTATGAATGCATAGTGGTCTCACCAGAGTCCCCCATCCTCTCCTGGCCAATGCTCCCTCTCGTAGACACTCCCATTTCCAGAGGTTCTGAGGCTCCTGGGCTCAGTCCAAATGTCTTCTCTGCTCCATTTCCTAGGCAGCGGCTCATCTAGCCCAGGGCTTTCAGTGTTAATTCAACCCCAGCCCAGTTTCTATTGCCAACCTGGACCCCTGTCCTGCTACTCCAGACTCCAGCTTCAGATGCAGCATCTCCTCTTGGTCCAACAGAATCCTAAATGGTTCCTTTTCTCACACTGACAACGTACTAAACAAAAACCACTGAGAGAAGAAAGGCTTCATTCTGCCTCAGAGGCTTAGGGTAGAAAGGTGTGGCCACAGAGCGATTGGTTCTCGCTGTAGTGGCAGGGGACTTGAGTCTGACCCGGCCATGGTATGTTGCTGCCTGTCCATGTTCAAGGTAGGTCTTCGCTGCTCAGTCAAATGTTCTGGAAATACCTTCCTGTGTGTCTCCCAGATGATTTCACGATGCCTTTACATCAAAGCCAAGGTTTGCTTGTTTGACTGCAGGGTCTCACGTGGCTCAGACTAACCTTAAACTTTTAACCCCCTTTCTCTACCTTCCAACTCAATCTGAATTACAGGCTTGCATCATGTCTGCCTTCAAATTATTATTTTTTAATTATTTTATTCTACCAACTAAAGAATACACATGGAGGGACCCACGGTGCTGGCTGCATATGTGGCAGAGGAGGGCCTTGTTGGCCATCCGTGGGAGGAGAGGCCCTTGGGCCTGAGGGTGTTAGATCCCCCAGTATAGGGGAATGCCAGGGAGGGAAGACAGGAGTGGGTGGGCAGGTAGGGGAGCACCCTCATAGAGGTGGGGAGGGGGGTGGGATAGGGGGTTTCCGAAGGAGAGATCTGGAAAGGGGAAACATTTGAAATGTAAATAAAGTAAATATCCAATCCAAAAAACATTTATTTTATTTTATTTTTTGAGATGGGGTTTCCTCTGTGTAGCCCTAGCTGTCCTGGAACTCCATTTATAAACCAGGGTAGCATTGAACTAAGAGATGTGCCTGCCTATACGTGGGATTAAAGGCATGTGCCACCTGTCCAGCTTCAAATTCTTGACACCGGAATGGCAATCTGAACCCTAAGGACGCTCATTTTAAAAGGTCTGCAGTCATCTTTGACCTCTGTCTGTCATACTTTGAATCACCAGAAAGGCCTACTAACTAGATCTGGGGTCCAGTCAATTCTCCCACTTTCAGTGTAAGGCTCTCCTGTCTTCCACCTGCCAAAATGGCAGCACCCCAGTGGGCGCCTTCCTACTTCCATTATTGGCATTATTATTATTGCTGTTGTTGTTTTATTTGCTTTACATCCTGATCGAAGCTTCCTCCCCCTCTTCCCCTCCCAGTCCCTCCCTGTCACCCCACTCCCCACAAGCCATCCTACCTTTTTTCCTGGCCCTTTTATTATCTGTTTGACCTACCTCAATCTTTTGAAGATGAGGCAGACCATGTGACATCACCACTCAGAACCTTCCAGAATGTTTTTTATTTGGACTTTTCACTGTCTGTCAGGTGATCCTCAGAACACTTCTTTACCTGTCCAACTCAGTCTTCTTTGCTCACTCAGTTCCAGCCACATTGCCTCTATAACTCCTTCATGATGACGTCAGTCGGGTATGCTCCCACCTCTGGGATAAGGAAAAAGGTAATGACCTGGTGCCCTTGAGTTATTTCACTCAGATGTTCCACTGTCACTCCTAACCATGCATCGGGTTTGTTCCACCATTTTTCTTTGAATAAAATCCCCTTGCTACTTTGCAAGTCTGAGCAAACCTTTGAATAAGAGGACCGGCCTAGATCGGTGTTAATCCTGCCTTCTTTCCTTTTTTTTTTTGTTTCAGTGTTCAGGATCAAACCCAGGGTCCTGTGCATGCTAAACGACTAAGCAGCAGTACAATGAGCTCCACAGAGACAGCGCCTGGGCAATTGAGAGCTGGACAGGTGCTGGGTGACTGCCTCATGGAGGAAAATCAACTAAACAAGGGCAAAAGAGATCCTAAGTAGCCGAGAGGCAAAATGTCCTCATATGCATCCTTTGTGCACACCTGCCGGGAGGAGCACCAGAAGAAATACCTGATGCTTCTGTCAATTCTCAGAGTTCTCCAAGATGTACTCAGAGAGGCGGAAGACCACATCTGCTAAAGAAAAGGGGAAATTTGAAGACATGGCAAAGGCGGGCAAGGCTTGTTATGAAAGAGAAATGAAAACCTACATACCCCCAAAAGGGGAGACCAAAAAGAAGTTCAAGGACCCCAATGCACCCAAGAGGCCTCCTTCGGCTTTCTTGTTCTGTTCTGAGTACCACCCAGAACTCAGAGGCTCATCCACTGGTGATGCTGCAAAGAAATTAGCAGGGACGTGGGACAAGTGGAGGACAAGCAGCCCTCTAAGAAGGCTGCCGAGCGGAAGGGGAAATATTGCTGCCTACAGAGCTAAAGGGAAACCTGACGCAGCGAAAAGGGGGGGGGTCAGAGCTGAAAAGAGCAAGAAGAAGAAGGAAGAGGAAGAGGATGAAGAGGATGCTGAAGAGGAAGAGGAAGAGGAAGAGGAAGAGGAAGAGGAAGTAGCAGTAATGGTAGAAGGTGAAGAAGTTGGTTCTAGTGCGGGCTTTTATTGTTGCTACTGTTTATAATGCATTTGATTCCCCTGCACACCACTCATTCCTTTTAAGGAAAAAAACCGAAATGTAAGGCTGTGTAAGATTTGTTGTTAAACTGTACAGTGTCTTTCTGTATAGTTAACATACTACGGAATGTGTCTTTAGAGAGCCCTGTCCTGGTGGTATTTTCAGTAGCCACTAACCTTGCCTGATGCAGTCTGGGGGTTGTAAATTGGCATGGAAACTTAAAAGCAGGTTCTTGTTGGTGTACAGCACAAATTAGTTATATATGGGGACAGCAGTTTGGTTTTCTTTCTTTTTGGTTTGGTTTTGTTTGTTTGTTTGTTTTCCATCTTCAGTTGTCTCTGATACAGCTTATACGAAGATAATTGTTGTTCTGTTAACTGAATACCACTCTGTAATTAAAAAAAAAATGCAGCTGTTTTGTTGACATTCTGAATTTGTCTAAGTAAATACAATTATTTTAATTAAAAAACAAAACAAAACAGACAAAACAACTAAGCTGTATTTCCAACACTAATCCAGCAAAGGGTTCCTTGAAAACTTCTCACATCTCACTGACCAGAACAAGGGTTGACAAGAGGGAGCTGAGGACGTAAAGGAGAACAGCTGCAGACTCTACCCTAAAGCTACCCAACCAGGAATGCTAGGGGTACGCGTGGCTACCAGCGACCTTTGTGGTAACAGATCTTCAGGAGATTGACATATCTGAAGCTAGTGAATCAGAGCCACAACGAAGGGAGTGTCTGTCTGTCTGTGTTTTGGGAAAAGGTCTCATGTATTTGAGGCTGGCCTGAGACTTGCTGTGTACCAAGGGACACCTTGAATGTCTGATTTCTTTTTCTTTTTCCCCCACCTCCTGAATGCTAGTGTTACAGGTATGAGCTACCACACTGCATTTATGGACTGGTGGGGATAAAACTCAGCGCCTTCGCCATGCTGGGCCAACATTATACCTACTAAGCTACACCTCCAGTTCCCATTGTAGCCGTTCTTACGGGATGATAAAAAGTCCTGGACTACAACACACATCACTTGTTTTCTTTGTAGAGGTTCCATTACTTGCTCACCAGAAGACATTAGTTCTCTGACCTCTTAAATAGAAGTGATAATGCTTATACTGATTTCAATTCAATAAATTGTTGTGGTGGCCAGTTTAAATAATGTAGACAAAAACATTGGAACCTGTCATTTATTATTATTCATTCAACTATTATTCTTCGATTATTAGTAGGCAAATGTTTTGATTTATGAATGGATCTAAGGAGAAGTTCTGAATGAATTAGGTCTGAAGTTCAGACACAAAATAAAACTGGAAAGATTATAACAGTGACTGTTATCTATCAACAAAGAACCAGGACAAAGAGGAGGTCTCAAAAGGGAAAGGGTGGAGACTGTCACTGTGCTCAGCTGTGCTTCATTAGAGGTCAACATTTCAGACAAGGGAAACTCCCTTGATGAAGTTTCTAATGTTTGAGGAGAATGCAGGAGATCAATTAATACAAGATCAAAGCGTCTGTCCACTATTAGAGGTGTGGCATTCTAGAATACTTTTATCCCATTCTGCGTCAGTGTCTCATGTCATACTATGCAGCTCAGTCTGTCCTGGAATTCACTCTACAGAAACTCAAGCTTGAGACTCTCTTGCCTCAGCTTCCCAAGTGCTGGAATTACAGACCCGTGCCAGCACATCCGGCTTGAGTTTTGGTCTTTCACAAGACATTTTTCTGGGATCAATAATGACAGGTTGATTTGCCACAGCTATGTCAACAGTTTATGTAGCTGACATGATGAGCAGAGTACAAGTGCTGGGAAATGCGAAACTACCCATAAAAGCTTTGAGAGAAAAGGTTACAACAGTCAGCAACAGAAATAGAAACTGAAACCACAGAAACTCAAAAACCTACTTTTACAAAAAAACAAAGTTTTACAGCGGTCCCAGGGGGGCTGCTCCAGGTGGTTTCCAGAGGAGGGAAGCTGCATAGGTGGCTTCATAGCAGATACTTTTGAGTGTACTGAAAGGGAGCACTCACAGGAAGATCGGTGAGAAGGTAGGAAACAAATTCGAGGAACTTAACATTCTGGTTCTGGGTTAAAGAGACTGGGATGCTACTGTTTGAGTACCAAGCATGGACCCCATTCCTTATGTACTAAAGCCTGCTCCCTCTGTTCCTTGTTTATTCATTCCACCATGGCAGTCCACAGAACACACTGGTGCTGTTTTTACTGGGCGAACTTAGTTCCAAGAGGTACCAGTTGATCCAGGTTTGCCTTCAGGTAACTTAGACAAGGCCTGGAAATTGCCATGTCTGAAACAGCAGGGCCTTCCTGAGGCTAGGAGTTTAACCTGTCTCTTCAGGTGAGCCTATGTCCAGGAACAAGGGTTGGAAGCCTGCTACCTGGCAGCATGGAGGTTGTCTCATAGCTAGACTTTTTGTGTGAGTCTGTTCAATTGGTCTGTACAAAATGTGAAGCCAAGGTCTATTTATTGATTGACTTGTTTAACATTTGGGCTGTAACGCACAAGTACTGAGATAAGGGGTTTGTAGAAGCGACATCGAAAAGCCACATATTCCTTGGCACTAGGAGAGGGTGTGATCTGCATATGGAAATCCCATGATGTAACCCTCTGAAACGGCTGTGGGAGACCTGCCAAAGTCATCATCAAGTTGACCAAGCTCAGTTCAAACAAATAGGCCAAGGCTGGTCATAGTTTCAAAATATTCAATCTGTAGACCTGGTTTCTATGGTGTTTTAGTTTGTCAGACTGGCCCATCTTTTCCTCCCTGTCCCCTGTCATGAACTCACTGACCTCACAAGCCTTCAGTATCTAGTATATAGGTCGCCAGGGCAGCTGTCACTTGATATGTGAACGGGTTTCCTTCTCTGGATCCCGAAGGAGAATTCTGATCAGTCCCTCTCAAAGAAAGGATTAAAATGTACTCTGATGGCTCTCAACAGTTGCAGAATGATCATTCCTGGGGTCAAGTGTAGGCCCCAGTGACTCACAGGTTATGTGACACGACTAAGTCATTCAACACCTCTTGATCCCAGCCCTTCTCAGGTAGGCCTTGCTACTGCGGTTACCCCACCTGTTCTCCAGCCAGTCTCAGCTTCTCTGTGACACCCTTCTCATCAGTAATACCTGGGTGTCATTTCTCCCCTCATAGAAATCTGAGAGGAGACCAAAATGTCTGCCTCCCACTCCCCTCTAGCTGCTTGGAGCGCTCCTCTCTAGCAGTCTTTTTCTTCACTTTTGTTTTTGTTTTGGGACACTCTCAGATACTCCAGACAGGCCTCTAACTCTATGTAGCTGTGATTGCCTTCAGCCTTTGGTCCTCCTGCCTCTACTTCCCAAGAGTGCAGGTGTATACCACCATGTCTGGCTCAAAATTTCCTTTAAAAGGATTTCTTGGAGCTGGAGAGAAGGCGCAGTGGTGAGGAGCACATGCTGCTCTTGCAGAAGCACCCATGTAACATCCTGCAACTGTGCAGGGGATCTGACACATTCTTGTGGTTCTCATGGGCACCAGACACACACAGCGATCTCATATACCTGCAGGCAAACACTCATTCATACACCTAAAGTAAAATCTTAAAAGGATTGCACAGTTGTATGAACTGAATTGTGCCCCCCACCTTGAAATTCACGTTAAGAGGCTTCAGAGTGTGGCTAGATTTGAAAAGTTAGACAGACCATCTGGTCTCATTGCTTGCCCTCAGATTTCTACCCTCCAAAGGGCTAGACTCTATCAACTATTCTGTGACTGACCTCTCTGTTCTGGGAACCTGGTTAAGGCTGCTGAGCAGACAAATAACAGTTAGACTTTTTAAATTTTATTTTTAAATTTTATTTTATTTTTAAGATTTATTTATGTATGAATGTTTTGCTCACATGTATGCCTGTGTACCATAAGTGTGCCTGGTGTCCACAGAGAAGGACATCAGATCTCTGGAACCAAGGATCTGGGCTTCCATATAGCTAGCTGGGAATCAAACCCAGGTCCTCTTTAAGGATGAGTGCTCTTGGGGGAAGGGGGAGGGGATAGGGGGTTTCCAAAGTGGAGACCTGGAAAGGGGGAAACATTTGAAATGTAAATATTAAAAATAAAATTTTTTTTTTAAAAAAAGCCTTTATAATACATTATATACCTGGAATTTATATCCTGCCTCTGGAGACTGAGAAGATCGTGAAGAAGGATGTGTTCTCTCTCTCTCTCTCTTTTTTTTTTTTTCCTTTTTTCAAGACAGGGTTTCTCTGTATAGCCCTGACTGTCCTGGAACTCACTCTGTAGACCAGGCTGGCCTCAAACTCAGAAATCCACCTGCCTCTGCCTCTCGAGTGCTGGGATTAAAGGCGTGTGCCACCACTGCCCGGCTGTGAAGAAGGATGTGGAGAACCAAATCCTGGATGCCGGTTCACAACTGTGTCGGAATTCTTGCTCAAGATCCTAAATTGCAGCAAGACTACATTTCTGTTGCATACTCTAATGTACATGGAAAACAGTTCCTGACAGTAGGTCAAAGATGCACATTGCCTGCCATGAGAGATATGAGCTCAGATTCTGTTAGAAAATTTTTAAGTGACGTGAAGCAACTTGCCCAGCTGTATTAACTTCAGCAAGTGGTCCCAAGACAAACCCATGGCTTGTGCAAACACTGTGGACACAGCAGTGATCTGCACCCACTTTGAACTCGAGACACAATCTAACTGCAAAAGGGCAGCACTGTCTGCAAAGAAGAGCTTAGTCTCCTGCTCATGCATCAGCCCCTCCCTTCTCTCC
>CM052702.1:17925552-17972541 GCA_028551405.1 Uromys caudimaculatus | reverse complement strand
AAAAAAAAAAAAAAAAAAAAAAAAAAAAAAAAAAAAAAAAGAGGCATGTTTACTTAATGTGAGCTCTTCTCAGATTCTCTGAAATAAACATGCCTGTACTTTGAAAAAAAAACAAAAAAAAACAAATGAGTGCTCTTAACCACTGAGCCATTCCTCCAGCCCTACAACTAGACTTTCTATTCCTATTGTTCTTTTCAACCTCCCCCAACCAGGATTTCCCCAGTCCGCACAAACTGCTGTATCAGGGTTACCAGTGACCACTATCCAACAGATCCAAAGCCCCTGGGCTATGGGTTTGAAATCTAGTGTCCCTGAGCTATCCCTGGGGCTTCTCTGCAGCTGCTCAGATTTTCTGGAGGAAGCTCTTTTTTGGGACTCTAGCATGACATTCTCATTTCCCCACTCTCTGGTGAGCTGTTCCTTCTCCAGCCCTCTTCTGAATCCAGTCTTCCTTAGTGCATTTCACTCACTTTCATTGCTCTAAAGATGACGGGAACACTGAGAAGTCACACCTTACCTCAGCCTTTCCAAACTCTCCAAGGGCCCTGGACATTTCCACCAGAAGACTGGAAGAGCCCAACACCCATCCCCACCTCTCCTCTATCGCCCCCATTCCCTCTAATGGTGTTAGGACTCACCAGCAGTCAGAATCCCACCACCACCCCACACATACCTCAGCCCACTTAACAGCCTCATCTCAACCTTAAAATAAACCATGCTTTCAAGATGATTTTCAAGATGGCTGCTGCCCATTTCCCTGCTCACCTCTGGGTTCTCCTCCTGACTGAGGGCCTGCTAATCATTGAGCCTACTCATTTCTCAGCAGCTTTTTTTTTTTTTTTTTCCCCCCCAATGCTGGGTATTGAATCTAGAGCCTTGTACACAGTAGACAAGTAGTGGGCACTGAGTTATATCTCCTACCCTTAATTTTAAAAACTCTTTTATTTCAAGTAACAGGAGTTGCTTAGGAAGGACTTGCAATCTTCCTGCCTATCCTTCTGAGTCACTGGGATGACAGACCCATACCACAGAACCTGGCTTCTCATCATATCTCAAATACAATACAGGCTTGCTCTGGTTTGCAAGTTTCCTCCTGACAGTGGCCCTGTCCAGCTAGGTGACCACACTGCCTTCCCTGCCGACCCTTTGGCTACACTGCCAGTCTTCTGCAGTGACTGGTGGTGGTAGGGCCTAAGTCTCACCACTCCCTCTACTTCTATTAGTCGTTTCTTAGAGCCTCACAGAGCCTGCTTGCTCCTTGGGTTATTTAGGGTTTGGCTCAAAGCCCATCTCCTGGAGAGGTCTTTCTTAAAACCCTCCTCTCACCTAGCACTTGCCAGAAGGTCAGAGAAACCAGCACACTCAGGTAACACCCAAACTACGTGCCAAACATCCTTAGAGCAACTTTTTAAAGGGTCTTCGAAAAAAAAAAAAAAAATCTAAGGTGAGGAGAGGTTAAATTCAAGGTCCAAAACTAGCCCTCTAAACCATTACTTCTCACACCCACTTTCAAATCTGTTCTGAGTTATGGGTAATGTGGGCTCTAAGAAGCTGGTTTTCTGGGATGGGGTGGACTTGGGGAATGGGAGTGGGTGGGACGGGGACAATTTTTATCACTCTTGCATTTGGGCAGAGAAAGCCGCTCAGGTGTATCAGTGTGTGCTGGGGGAGGGGAGACACTCAGCACAAGTTACAGGGCAGAGCCCAGCATGCTTTTACTCCCACACTTGGAAGTCTAAAGCAGGAGAACTGCCCCAAGTTCAAAGTTAGCCTAAGCTGATGAGACTTTGTCTCAAGCAAATAAAACATTTAAACAGAAACCCAAACAAACAAAAAGCAATAGCCAAGATTTGGGTTTGGGGTTGGATCTCTCTTGGGTCTAGACACCTTTATGGGTTCCACCCCAAGCACCAAAACACAAAACAAAACAAAAACTAAGAAAACAATTTATAGAAGTTACAAAAGTTGCAGAACCCCCTCCCTCTGCTTTTTTTTCAGGGTGCAAAGGTTGGAACCTAAAGCCTTGTGCATGTTAGGCACAAGCTCCACCGCTGAGCTACATCTCCAGCCCAAATGCTATTGTGTTTACAGTCCTGGAGTAATCCCTCACTCCCCAACTGTTTTCTGTTTCATTTAGAGAGTAGAGTTCCACTTGTAATCCCAGCACTTGGACGGCAGGAAGAAGACCAACACAGGTGTAGACCACAGTGGTCAACTCAGCAAGTTACAGCCTGCCAAGGCTAAATAGTGAGACCCTGTCTCAAAACAATAGGGGCTGAAGAGATGGGTCTGAGATTAAGAGCACTGGCTGATCTTCCAGAGGACTTGGGTTCAATTCCCAGCACCAGCTGTCTATAATTCATCTTAGGATCTGACACCCTTTCTTGGCCTTTGTGGGCACTAGGCAAGGATATGGGGCACAGACACATATGCAGACAACACACACACACACATACAAATGAAATAAAACTTTAAAACTTAAAGGAGGAGGGAGGAGGAGGAGGAGGAGGAGGAGGAGGAGGAGGAGGAGGAGGAGGAGGAGGGTGGTCGTGGTCCAGGAAATTTCTTCCTTCCTCCTTGTCTTAAGTCACTGTTCTATTCTTGTGATGAGACATCATGATCACAGCAACTCTTATGATAGAAAGCATTTAAGTGAAGCATGTTTAGTTTCAGAGGTTTAGTCCATTGTAACCATGGCGGGGAGGCAAAAATGGTACTAAACAGTAGCTGAGAGTTCTACACCCAGATGAGACGGTAGCAGGAAGAAAAACACTAGGCATGCTCTGAGCCTTTGAAAGCCACCCACGGTGACATACTTCCTCCAAAGCCACACCCACTCTAACGAGCCATGTCTCCTAATACAGCTCAAGAGTGCCACTCTTCAAATCTATGAGCCTGTGGCAGCCATTCTTATTCACACCGCCACACTTCTGTTCCAGGCTTTCTGGTACAGTTTGACTCATTCTCTTAATTTGGAATAATGGATATCACTGGAATTTTAAGTAACTGACCATCTTAAATGCAATTTAGAACAACTTTGCATTTTCCTTAGACAACTAGCAACAGTTTGGCCTGTAGTAAAAGGCCAGGTCTCTGTTGACCAAGCCGATTTCACTTTGGGATTCTCTACAGTTCTACAGTATAGCGAAACAGTTTGGTGATTTATGTTGAAGAAGGCCTTGTAGGGTCCTCCTTTGTGGCTGGGAGGAAACAATACTCTTTTTTTTTTTTTTTTAATTTTATTTTTATTTTTCTATTTAATGGATACGAGTACACTGTAGCTGTCTTCACACACACCAGAAGAGGGCAGCATCAGATCCATTACAGATGGATGAGCCACCATGTGGTTGCTGGGAATTGAACTCAGGACCTCTGGAAGAGCAGTCAGTGCTCTTAACCGATGAGCTGTCTCTCCAGCCCCGGAAACAATACTCTTTAGCAATCTCAGTGTGACAGCCACAACCTGATTTTGTGAGCAGGAGGCAAGAGCATTACTCGTATCTGGATGATAGCATTAATGTGGTCCAGCCCTGTGATCCTTCAAACAAACTTGAGGTTGAACTCCTTTTTGTTCTGGTAGATAAGGGAGTGTATTGAGTTCCATGGAAAACAGACAAGGGTACTCTGACAGATGGGGAGAGAAAGTCGCCCACAGCAGGGGGGCAGCCTGGAACTGGGTACTATAGCAACACTCTGAGAATTAGCCTATGAATTAAAGGATGGTTGCATTCAGGGTGTCTGGCCAGGCAAGGAATGACCAGGTCTTTTGTCATCCAACAGAGAGAAGATTGTGTTGCTGGTGTGTGATTTGAGTTCAGATGCATGCAGACAGCTCTATGCTGCAGAGGTGCCCTTACTCCATGTCTGACTTCATGTAAGCATGCAAACCAGAGTGTTCAAAGCAGGGAGGCAGCAGGAACAATCCACCCTGGTGTCCTGGTGTGGGCAGTAGGCAGTGAAGGGTTTTGGTGATTTCTGTTGTTAGCAGGAATTTCAAAACAATTTTTGAAACTAAGAGTAACATTTCTTTTATTATATCTAGTCCCTGAACTTCCAGACAATGTCAGTTGTCTCATAGGGACAGACATATAAACTTTCTACAAATAACTATCAGCCCCTTGCTTCTTGGTACATCACAGGAATAAAACAAGTACCGGGTAGTAAGACTATACATCAGCAAAAGTAAACAGAGAGCATGCTATGCCTGAGATTACATATGACTTTCCTTTCCTTTTGTGGTTTCTCTATCACTGAACTAAAATGTTTGGCCTGATGAAAAAATAAAAGACTTGTTAAGTAAGAAATGGGTATGTCTGTGTTAGGTCTTTTGGGGGGTTTGTTGCTGGTGGTGGTGGTAGGATTTCTATTGTTGTAGTTTGGTTTTGGTTGGTGTGTTGTTTGAGACAAGGTCTCTGGAAGACCAGACAGACCTCAGCTTGGAAGATGACCTTGAACTCCTGGTCTTCCTGCCTCACAAGCGCTAAGATTACAGATATGTTCTAACACTCTCTACTGACTTTCTGGCTTTTCATTTTGTATTTTGTTCATCTGTTGTTTTAGGTTCAGTCCTGAAAAACAAAAGCAAAACAGCAAACCTCCTTCATTTAATGCATTAAAACAATTATTTGCTGGGTATAGTAGCACATGCCTGTGACCTAAACCCCTGGGAGGCAGAGGCAGGAGAATTAGGAATTTATGGGCAGCCTGGACTACACAGTGAGTTTTAAAAAAAAAAAAAAAAAAAGAGCAATCATTTGTTTGCTCAGGATTCTGCCATTTTGGCAGGACTCAGTGGAGACAGCATATCACATAGTGGTCTGCTGATGCTGGAACTGCCTAGAGGGTCTTTTCTCTCCTTCCATCTGGTACCTTGACTTGGATAGATGGTGCTCCGGGGCCTGGCTAGGCCTCTTTACACAGCTGTTTTGCACTTCCTCACAGCATGACTGAGCCTGTCCTGCCTTGTGGTTGTCTTCTTCCAGACTACAAGGCAGAAACTGCTCGATGGTCTTAATGCTCAGAAGTGTAAGTCCTAGAATATCATTATTAGTACACTGTGTGGGTCATGAACTGACAGGGCTAGCCCAGACTCAAAGTGTATGTGTGTAGGGTAGAGGACTATGTCTCGTGATGGAGGCCTATGGTGGCTGTCTCTGGAGGCATCATTTACCTCAGGTTTTCTCTGTCATAATAAGGTACTGCTATCACACTTTGCCTTTAGGAATAACAAACTTATTAAGCTGCATGAAGTAAGTTTTTTTTGGTTAAAAAAAAAACCCTAGACTTTTATAATTGTTAATAAATTTTGATTGTAAATGGGAAGAAGACCTCTAGATGGATTCCTTCCTTCCCCCAACCCCAGGGGCAGAGTGGCCTCTAGATGGATTCTTAAAGAGAAACAAGAGGTGGTGGGGCTCCTAACATAGCAATAATATTTGACAGAAAATAACTTGATTTGCCAAAACCTAAAATCCAGACTGTGCACAGATGCACCCTTGAAGCATGTATGGTCAAATGATCAACACATTATTGATTATTACCTGAGTGTCAGACAATTCTCTGACTCCCTGAAGAGCAGAGTCTTGGAGATAAAAAGCCATTTCTCCTCCTGGAAGGCTGGGTGTTTTAAGTGTTTTTCGTGGCCTGGAATGGGTTCCCCTCTCCTAATTTTGGGGTTGGTAAATTAAACAACGGGGGGCTGATGGGCCCACAGCTTCAGATAAACATGTCCAGGACCAGCTTTGAACATACCTGACCAGCCTGGACCAATCACCAAGAAGGGAACCCTGCTGACAGGAGAAAAAGCACACGTCTTTGTCTCATGTCAAGAGGAAGAGGAAGACATTTGCCATCTTTATCTGTAACCTGTTTCTTTATCTCCCCATTTGTATAGCCCAGTGGTTCTCAACCTTCCTAATGCTGTAACCCTTTAATACAGTTTTCATGTTATGGTGACCCCCAAATATAAAAATTGTTTTTGTAACTTCTTCATAACTATAATTTGCTAATGCGAATTGTAAATATGTGTTTTCCAATGGTCTTAGGTGACACACAGGCTGAGAATCGATGGTCTATCCAAGACCTCAGAGTCTCTCTTGAGACTACTTGAGCTGTACATCTCACCAAGGCCAGAAGATTACATCTCAGACCCACAGAATACATATAACTGATAGGCACCAACATGACTCCTGTAATTCCTAGTTAATCCCCCTATGTATGTGTAATAGAGTTTAGAATCCCTTTATAAGTGCAGTGTCTTATTTTCTTCTCACTATAAATAGCTGGTGAGTAGGTAGGTCTCATGTGAATGTTTACACTTTGTAAAAAAGGTAATAACCTCCTCGGATCTTATAAGACCTTAGATGCAGACCCTTGGGAAGAAACAAAGCTAATTCTGTACTCAGGGTTCCTCTTTTTGGAAGTTAAGGCCCTTTAGGCCTCGAGTGGTGGCCTCCTCTGCCCGACTTTTCCCTTTCTAGGGTGGACTCCTGGAGGCAAGACCTGTGAGCTTCCAGTTGACGTTCCTAAAGCAGGTTAGGTCCAGGCTTACTGTCTTACTAAGAGGTGGACACAGGCATCCCATGTATTTGGGGCCCAGACTTCTTTTCAAGGAATGCCCAGCGGTAGGTTGTCTTCAGCATCACGACTATTGGCTTATTTCTACACTGGCCAGAGGAGCAACTGGTATCCCTAAGCAGCCTCTCAGCAAATAGGGGTCGAGTGCCTCGTACCCACACTCTGGGCTCCTCACTCAGCCGAAGGGGCTTCGGGGGTCCAGCTCTTCCCCTCTTGGTCCCGCTGGCTCCCACATCGGCCACTCCCCGGCCGCTGTTCTCTCCCCTCCTCCCGCTTGCCCTGAGTATTCTCGAGCTCCCGCTTTGTTGCCCGGGCTTGTTTCTGCCCGGGGCGCGCCGCCCGCCCAGTGCCAGGTCACGTGCGTTAGTGACAACCTCTCGCAGGGCGGCCCGGGGCCCCCCGCGCAGCCGATTGGTCGGCCTGGGGCTGGCGCGGCTCGGGGCGGGGCCGGGAAGCCGATCAGCTGTTCCCAGAGCTGCACAACAACAAAAGGACCCAGACGGGCGGGCGGCGCCAGGGCAGCGACCGCGGCGCAGGAGCCGGGCCCGCCGCAGCTACCTCAGCGCCCGCCGCGCCGCTCGGCTCACGTAAGTGCGGGCGACACAGGCTGGAGGGCGGCGGTTGGTTGTCCGCTCTCTGGCTTTCGTTCCCAGCCCTCTCCCTACCGTGACGTGCACGGCGACACCGAGAACCTGCGAGTGACGGAAACCCGCTCCGTTACCCCAGACCCGCCCCGACCCTCGCGCATCACCGAGCTGCACCTGTGGGAAGAGCACTTCCCGTCGCTTCGGTCCTCATCAGTTTGATCACTGACACTTAGGGTGTACTAGAGACTGCGGTGGGTTCTAAACACTTCATCTCAGACCGTCGCGACCGCCCTGTGAGGCCCCAACTTTGCTTATTTAAGCGGAGGAAACTTGGAGGCACAGAAATTAATTTTAAGGCCACACAGCTAATTAAAAGGAAGCGGTGTTTGCCATCTGCAGAGGGATTTCACGTGCAATTCCTTCATTTTGCTTCTACTTTCATGGTATGTTTACTCCCTGTAAAAGTTTAGAGTAGATTAAGGGGGAACCCCTTTCCACCTGTAACTTCTAAAAGACTAAGGCGTTCCTTGCTGAAAGAGCCCTTTTAGAATGCTGAGTAGTTTTGAGAGAGAAGAGTATGACTCTTGGGTCTTTGGACCAAATGCCCCAAGATCTTAAAATCACATGCTTGATGGTGATTTTAATACTTTTCATCGGCAGATGTGAAAACACCAGGCAGCTTGTTCAGCCTCAGCCACTATAATTTTCAAAGTCCTTGCTGGAAACCTTGGCCTACTAATTTTTGTGACCAGTGTCTCTTTTGTTTTCTCATTCTGTTCTGCTCCCTAGTGTATTTCTCTTGGAAGTGACTGCTTTCAAAAGTTAGCGTTAACAAAGCAGTGAATTACCAATCTAATTGCTCTCTGTTCACTGTCTTCAGACTTCAGAACAGGATGTGGTGAGTCCATAGGGGAATAATCTTGTAAATTAGCTAAATAGAGGTGTAAGGAGCTAAGACAACTTTCTTGGCTTGGTATTTTTGTGGTTCAAAACTGACTTTTAAATTACTTGAATCAAAGCCAAGGCTTGGTGGCTCAAGCCTGTAATAGCAGTACTGGAAAGGTGGCAGTGGGAGAATCAGGAGTTCAAGGCCAGCCCTTGTTTCTGACTGAAAGAACAAACCTCTGTATTAGCATCTTTGTTTTTCTGAACTGGTAGTTTCTCTTCTTCCACCATGTTGATTCCGGGGATCCCACTCAAGTCATCAGGCTTGCCATCAGACACGTTGACATGATGAGTTATCTTTCTGACCCCACAAGTCATCGTTTTAAGGTTGCTTTTCAATATGTTTAGCCAGCTGGTATTTCAAAACTGCATTCATCAAAGTTGTGGGTGCTTTTGTTGTTGTTTTTAATTTTAAAAATGTTTTTTGGAGCCGCCTGCTGGCAGCCAAAACCACTGAAAAGTGCTAGTCTCTGAAGTTTTTGGAATCAGGCTGGAAGGAACCTGAGGTCATGTGCAGGGAAAAGCAAGGCACCAGGTTGGAAGGATCCCTGCCCTGCTGCTGCCTCAAGACACCAGCTCTCTTGCTTCTGGGCAAGGTATTTTCATTTCATTTTGGGGCTCGGTTTCCTCATCATAGGACAGAGAAATAAATATCTCAACTGGCTATCACAGACCATAAGCATTCATACATACACACACACACCCTTTAAAGAAAAAAATATAACTAATTCCCACATGTGGCAGAAGGTCCAAAACCAACATTAAGTCCACACTGTCTTTCCCTGGGTATGTATCTCAAAACTGAGAAAAGTGCTGGCTGGGTGGTGGTGGCCCATGCTTTCAATCCCAGCACTAAAAAGGCAGGCAGATCTCTGAGGAGTTTGTGGCCAGTCTGATCTACAGAGTGGGTTCCAGGACAGCTAAAGCTACACAGAGAAACTGTTTTAAAACAAAAACAAAAACCAAGAAAGGCATACCAGCAAGATCTTAAAATTAACCACTCCACTGTAAGTTCTCTCAAAGGAGAATGTTTTACCCACAAGTAAACTCAGCTACTTTCTGTGTACACAAAACACTTTTTACTCATATGTGATAAATAAGATAAAATGTTAAATTTTAGGTATGACTTTTTAAAAATTATGCCTATAAGAAAAACAAAAAACAAAGGAAAATGGCCCAGATGCTAACAATGATTGAACAAAGTGATGGAATAGAATCAGTCCATCTTCATGGTCTCAACTTCCATGATGTGGTTTTGTTCATCTTAGAGATTTAAAAAAAAAAAAAAAAAAAGATACCATTTTTTTTTTTTTTTTTGTAATGGAGGATGGAGATATTTTAAAGCAAGTAAGCAGTAATGGGTAAATCTGCCTTGATCAATACTTGGGCCCATATAATTTGTTTCTATTTCCTACCTAGAGGCTGCCAAGTACCTAAGAACAACAGGCTGCTTAATCCTGCTTCTCTCTCCTCTTTGCTAAATTCCAAACCTATTTCTGTCAGTCTGTCCTCTTGGGGATTCATGTTTTCTCTGGAACTTTCACTAGTTTTACTACTGCCCTAGAGTTGTGAATATAAGTCAATAACCATATGGGGAAATTCTGAAGCCTTGCTGCACCTCTTGGTTTCCACATAGAACCTGCTCTCCTCTTGGAGCTACCATCTCTGCGTAGGTGTCAAAAGGAATAGTGACTATTATGAAGGGACATTTTCTGAGTCATCTGTGGGAGGACAGGGTGTTAAAGCTTAGGAAGAGTTTTAAAAGATGTTTAATTTTTATTCCCTCCCCCCTCACATATACAGAGAGACTAGACAGACTGATGAGAGAACATGCATGTAGGTACTTGCAGAGGCCAGAAGAGGGCGTAAGATCTTTGGAGCTGGAGTTAGAAGCAGTTGTGTGCCACCTATGAGTGATGGGCATCAAACTCTGGTCCTTTTGCAGGGAAGCAAACACTCTTAACTGCTTACCTATCTCTTCAGCCCCCTAGGATTTTTTTAAAAAAACACAACAGCACTGTTCTATGTGGATGCTTAAATTTTCAGTACCTATGTTAACTATCAAAAACATCATTACATTGATATGTAATTGATATAAAATTATTGAGATATTTAATGTTTCAGTACCAAATCTTTCCAATACATTCCAGTATATATCTTATATGAGTAGTATAATCAGATGCAAAGTTCTCACTGGAAATACTTAAAGCATTTTTAGTTTTTTTTGATCTAAGAATAGTTTATTGAGTATACAAGGGAGCAGTTGGCTAGGCAAAAGCTAGAAAACCCTGTCTGGCTTTGTATTTGGTTGATGAAGTTTAGAGCTGAAAAAGGAGGCTCACATATGGTAACTGTTCAGATGTAGTTTAAAGGTTTCTGAAGTTTGACTCAAATATCTATGAAAATTAAGGGATGGGTATGGTATGTATACCTTTAATCTCAGGAGTAGGAAGGCAGAGACAGGTGGTTTTCCTGTGAGTTTGAGGCCAGCCTGGTCTAAAAAGTTCCAGGGTAGCCACATCATAAGACCCACTTTTAGTTAAAAACAACAACAACAACAACTAAATTGAGGGACTGGCAAGACAGTTCAGTGTGCATAGGTGTGTATAAACACACACACACACACACAGAGAGAGAGAGAGAGAGAGAGAGAGAGAGAGAGAGAGAGAGAGAGAGAGAGAGAGAGAGAGAGGAAAATTTTTAACCAGGCAGTGGTGGTACATGCCCTTAATCCCAGCACTTGGGAGGCAGAGGCTGGAGGATCTCTCGAGTTTGAGACCAGCCTGGTCTACAGAGTGAGTTAGTTCTAGGGCTACACTGAGAAACCCTGTCTTGAAAGAAAAATTTTTAAAAAAAAATTTTTTTTTTTTTAACAAACAGAACAGTTTTAAAAGTTAAGATTCAAGCAGGGGCATGGTAGTGTATGCTTTTAATCCCAGCACTCAGGAGGCAGAGGCAGATGGATCTCTGTGAGTTCAAGGCCAGCCTGGTCTACAAAGTGAGTTCCAGGACAGCTGTTATACAGAGAAACCCTGTCTCAAACCATAACCCTAACCCTCACCCCACCCCAAAAAAGAAAATTCAGTGTCTTGGTCATGTCATAGTAGTAAAATACATGAGATGGTTTTATCTGATGTATTTGGTGGCAGCCTTGTAGAGTTTGGTGTCTCTAGCACCTGGTTGTCCCTGGCAACAACTACAGAAGGTAGTGTCAGAGAGCTTCATATAGTTAGACTACCCTCATATCAGGATTGTTTATTGTGGACCCTCGTTGAAGCAGTCCTGCCCTTTCTCCTGTTTTTCTTACAAGGATTAATTCACACAACTCCAGCTACCTATGATAATGCCAGAACTTCCCCTGCTGGTTTCTAGGCTAGCATTCCCTCATCTCTTTCCAGGACTCCATTCTGAGCCCTTCTCAAGGCCCCCAGATATGTCATAGAAATACCAGCAGTGACTCTATGAGCTGAAGATGAATTCTTTTCTTCCCATTGATGATTCTTGCAGAGAAATGTGACACCTGGAAATGGCCTCCTGACTTCAAGAAACCAAGAGTATGACTTGTGCTGTGTCTCACAGCTATCTTTAGGAGCATCATGTCTGTGACAGAGTCTGGATTTTTTTACAGGCATAGCCAGCCTCCCTGGGTTTGGTTGTAGCTAAAGGGGGTAGTTTGCAGTTGCCCCAATAGCCTTGATCTAGCCATATTTTGTGGCTTGTAGTCACTGATAGGGCCTGAATCCAAGTACCAAGCCTGACCCAAGGCAGTATCATAAGTGGAGGACAAGGCTCTCACTCAGGATCACTGAAGAATTTTCCTGTGAGGTTCTCTCCATTCCACAGCAGCTCTAGTTAATTCAGGCATACAGCCTTAATACTCGGACTCTCAGCTCATTCAGCACAGTTGTACTTGACTGATATTTGCCTTCATAACCTAAGATAAATTGGGAAAGTTGAAAATATCTTTACTCCCCCTTTCTTATATGCTCAAACCCTTCATGTACACCCAACCTCATAATGACTTATCCTTTGAGTCAGGCAGACCGCACAGTCCTTTTTTTTCCTACAGTTTCTCTTGATTTCTAATTAGTCTGCAGTCCTCGAAATCTGATCATGCTGTTTCCCAGACGGTTTCAGAAAAACTGGTTACGCAAGTGATATTTCCTGTTTACCCACTTTTAATAATTAATGGGTGAGGATGATGCATTACAACCCCAAAGTGTCTTAATGTCTTGTTTTGAGATGTTTTACCCTTATATGCAAATAGTTGTGGCAGTCTACTCTATAAAAGAGAATGGTCTCAGATGTTTTAGCTGCACAGCTCAACTATTCTTTAAAGATGATTTTGAAAGTGAGTTGGGCATTGTATCTAATGTATGTAATCTTAGCTGATGCAGAAAGAGCACTGTTTCAAACCAACCTGGACTAGTTAGAGTGAGACTCTGTCAAAACAAAACAAAACAGAGCCTATTTGTCATTCTTGTTGTGTTGATACCTCCTAAATTTGCACTTCTGGCTAAAACCACACCCCCAAACTTGTATTCTACTGTAACATCTCTAACATGATACATTCCTCTAACTCACCACAGCAGTAGCATCCATCTTGTACTTTGTGTGGTATCCCTGTCTCTAAATGGTCCCACTAAAACTCTACTTATCCAGAAACCTGGTTCTTCCTGACCACCCCTCCCCATCCCCTTTTTCTTCTGAGACAGCATTTCTCTGTAGCCTTAGCTGTCCTGGAACTCATTCTGTAGATCAGGCTGCCCACAAACTCCTGAGAGATCCACCTGCCTCTGCCTCCTGAGTGTTGGGATTAAAGGCATGGCCACCATTGCCAGGTATTTTAGTTTTTTGTTTTTAAAAATAGCATTTCACTATGTACCCCAAGCTGGCCAAGAAATTTTGATCCTCTAGTCACAATCTGTCAAGTGCTAAGGTTAAAGATATGTATCTCCATGTCTAGGGTTCTCATCTTTTTTCTTTTTTTAAAGATTTATTTAGTTATTTTATGTATGTATATGAGTACACTATTGCTGTCTTCAGACACACCAAAAGAGGGCATTGGATCCCATTACAGATGGTTGTGAGTCATGATGTAGGTTTTGGGAATTGAACTCAGGACCTTTGGAAGAACAGCCAGTGCTTAACTGCTGAGCCAACTCTCCAGCCCCCTGGGGGGATTTCTCTTCTTAATTTCTTCCCTCTAAGGTCCTGCAGGATCTGTTCCTGCTTGGCCCCCAGCTTCTTCTTGTGACTCTGTCTGGATCTTGAGCTATCTGGACACTGCCATGCTCTCGCCTATGTAGGCTTTCAGTTTTCTGTCTGCCCCTTCTCCACTCCAGATCTCAGGTATCCAAGGTCAGTTACTGGAAAGCTACACTAGGGAGGTCTGAGGACCATCTAGTATTCTTTCTGCTATATCCATAATTGCACTGTTTCACTTTCTATGTGATTCTTTTTCACTGCTGGCCCTCTTGTGCCCAGTACTATGCCTTATAGGTACTCACTAAATATTTGTAGAGTAACAGTTGATCTGTCCAGCGAACTTTGAGTCAGGAAAGCAAAGAGATATTCTTGAGAAAATAATTAAAAATTATTGTTGATGTGTGTTCAGTTTACTATGCTATCAGGTAGCCAGGTAGAAATGGGCACTTATAACTGTACTTTGTACTTAGATAAAATAAACTGGGTTTTGTCATTTAGAACTCCCCAGTACTACCTAAGGTAGGAGCCATTTAAAAAGGTGTGTGTAGCACATGTGTAGGGGTTGGAAGATAAGTACAAGTTGGTTCTCTCCTTCTACTGTGTTGGTCCCAGGGATCAAACTTAAGTCATTAGGCTTAGAAGCAAGTGCCTTTACCCACTGAGCTATCTCACTGGCTCATCTTCCTAATACCCCCCCCCCCCCAGATTTATTTATTTTATGTGAATAAGTGTTTTACTTGCATGCATAGGTACTATGTGTGTGCCAGGTGCCTCTGGGGTCAGAAGAGGGTGTCAGATCTCCTGGAATTGGAGTTAACAGATGGTTGTGAGCCACTATGTAGGTGCTGGGAACTGAACTGGTCATCTGCAAGAGCAACATATGATCTTAACCATATTGTCTCTCCAACTTCATCTACCTAAACTTAAAGTGAGAAAGGGGGAAATCAAGATTTGAGTACCATGTACACACTGACTCCTGAACCACTCCACAGAGAATAGTGTTGACAGCCCCAGTTCTTGCATGGTTAAGTTTCCACAGTATAAAATTTCCCCATGCCAGTAATAGGAATTGTTTCAAAAGTTAAACTATGCTGTTCTTACAGATTTCAAATATAAGGCATACTGAAATACATACATAATGAATACAAAACAACAGGACAGTAGGGTAGGAAAATGACGGCTTGGCATCATGGTGGAAGCAAGAAAGGGTTGGAAGTAAAGGCCAACCTTATCTCCAAAAGAACCAAAAAACCAACAACAAAAACAACTCAACAACAAATAAAAATAAATCTCCATCTTCTGTTTTATTTTAGGGATGATGACCCTTCTTGCTCTTCACCTATGTTGAAGAAACACTGTGCACTTTAAACTCCCATCTGTGACATTGGGCCAACTGAAGACAGGGTTTTGAAATCTCAGCTATAAAGATATCCAGCCAAAGTCTCAATCTTGTCTTAACAATGTTTCAGAGACTGAATAAAATGTTTGTAGGCGAAGTCACTACTTCTTCCAGCCAAGAACCAGAATTTAGTGAGAAAGAAGATGATGAGTGGATTCTTGTTGACTTCATAGGTAAGGCATATGCAACAATTAATCATCACAAGAAGTGGCATCCAGCAAGCTATGTAGCTGACAATAATCTTAAATACTCTTGATCCTCCTGCTTTCATTTCCCAAGACGATGATTATAGGCATACCCCTCCCACACCTGGCTCAAAAGTGGGAACTCCTGGGGCTGGAGGAAAGCTCAGTCAGTAAAGTGCTTCTGCACATCCATATACCCTCAAACATATGTATATACACCGACAATGTGAACTCTTAGTTTTGTAACCCCTAAAGCCTGGTCCAAATAAAGGCACTTTGACAGGAAGCCCTCATATGAGCAACAGGAACCCACAGGGCTCATAATATGTTTATTTGTTAGAATAAAAGTCCTAATGCCACTCCTCAATGTCTGTGTAATGGTACACAGAGACTGGAAAATATAATTATTACAAGCAAATATCAATGCCTTTGTGAGCATCGGTTAATATAGTATTGTCCTTTATTCTGTGTTGTGATCTTGATGGGTGACTCCACAACTTCTCATCCTCCCATATGCATTGTGGATCACAATCTAGATACCTGCGCTGGTTTCTCAGCAGAGGAAGAAGAAGAAGATGAAGACATTGGTGAAGAGTCCTCATCAGAGCACACTTCTGTCTTCTCCTGTTTACCTGCATCTTTGGAATGCTTGGCTGACACCAGTGATTCCTGCTTCCTTCAGTTTGAGTCCTGTCCAATGGAGGAGAGCTGGTTCATCACTCCTCCTCCATGTTTTACAGCAGGTGGATTAACCACTATCAAAGTGGAAACAAGTCCTATGGAAAACCTTCTCATTGAACATCCCAGCATGTCTGTCTATGCTGTGCACAACTCCTGTCCTGGTCTCAGTGAGGCCAGCTGTGGGAATGATGAATATAACTCAAGTGGTCCCAGGTATGTTGCAAGCACTTCAATCTCTGCATAGTTTGCTAAGCAAAAATTTTATTTCTACACAGAACAAAGCTAAGGCTTTAGAAGACTCAAAACAAATTGTGCTAGAAATTTACTTAAGTAACTTGGGCTATAAATGCAACATTCAGGTTAAGATTGAGTTTTATAAGGTTATTGTAGCTTGGCTCAATTGTATAATAGCCAGCTCCTTTATAAAATCATGCTACTGAAGGGAAATAAAAAGACTAGTATTTCTGATAAGTATATTAGAATGTAATTCTGCTATATTATAGACTAGATTTAGGGTATCAAATTCACCTAAAATATGTCTCAAAAATTTATTTTCTTCTACATATTCTTAGCTAAGCATCTTAAATGGTGCTTAATCTTGAAAATCCAAGTATTTGTTCCAAGGGCTGCCCTCAGATTTCAGAAGTGATGTTCTGTTACATGGTAGTCCAAAATGGAGATAGATGAAGGCCCAGTAAGCTCAGGGAAGGGAAGTCAGTTAAAATTAGTGTGTTCCAAATCAACCTTCCAGATACTCTGTGGCCTTCATCAAGAGAACATTCTCAGGAATATATCTGAGACAATTCTCACATACAAAAACCAAGTCCTCCTCTCCGTCTCATCTGCTTTGAGTCTGGCTAGTCCATCATCCATGTCAATGGAACATGCCCTGTAACATCAAAGCATGTTGTGAGTGTTGCCACTGATTTATTCCTTCTTGTAGGTGAGACTGGAACCTTTGGAGCACTGCACTGTTATCTGAAGGGCTCCTTTTGCATGGTTTAGGCTGTGGCTCCACTGGACCATTGTATATATAGCTGTTTTCCCATCTGTGGAGTATAAATAAAACCCAGGCATTGCTAATTACTACCCTTTTAAGTCCCAATATAACATGCATTTTAGCAAGGCTAAATATATTTCCTCTTTTCCTGTACCAATACAAAAATCATGTCTTTATACAATCACAAAGTACCAGGCATAAACTGAGTCTTCAAGTGGCACTTTATTGAAAGCCATAATTTTGCTGAGTTAAGTGTATTCAGAATCTCAACTAAAATTTAAAATATAACTTTGTTTATGCTGATTTAATTGCTTTATAGTTGCTTTAAGCATTTTTTCAGTTCTTAAAAATTCTTCCCTACTGATTCTGATTGCACCTCTGTGAAATCCACTCAACAATTAACACGATTAGGGATTAGAAAGATGGCTCAGTTGTTAAGAGCACTGGTTGCTCTTTCATATGACCCAAGTTCAATTTCCAGAATCCATATGGCGGCTCATGACTGTAACTCCAGTCCCCGTGGATGATCCCATCTTCTGGCCTCTGTGGGTACTGCAGGCATGTGGTGCAGATTTACAAGCAGGCAAAGCATTCATACAAACAAATGAGTAAAATCTCAAAAAAAGTTTTATACACATAAAAAATAGCATGGTTAACAAACTATCACTTTAAATTTATTTACTGGCTGTCTTAGGGTTTCTATTCCTGCACAAACATCATGACCAAGAAGCAAGTTGGGGAGGAAAGGGTTTATTCAGCTTACACTTCCACGTTGCTGTTCACCACTAAAGGAAGTCAGGACTGGAACTGAAGCAGGTCAGGAAGCAGGAGCTGATATAGAGGACATGGAGGGATGTTTCTTACTGGCTTGCTTCTCCTGGCATGCTCAGCTGGCTTTCTTATAGAGCCCAAGACTACCAGCCCACAGATGGTACCACCCACAAGGGGCCCTCCCCCCCTTGATCACTAACTGAGAAAATAAATGCCTTACAGCTGGATCTCATGGAGGCATTTTCTCAACTGAAATTCCTTTTTCTGTGATAACTACAGCTTGTGTCAAGTTGACAAAAACCCAGCCAGTACAATTGACCTCGTGTCAACTTGACATATAAATACATCACTATTAAGCCTCAACCCTTACTTTCTTATTCATCCTAAGATCTAAATAACTTTAAAAGTCCCACAGTCTTTGCAAATTTTACATATTAAAATTTCAATCCCTTTAAAAATATCCAATCTCTTAGAATTCAAAGTCTTTTTACAATTAAAAGTTTCTTAACTGTGGGCTCCACTAAAATACCTTTTTCAAGAGGGAAAAAATATCAGGGCACAGTCACAATCAAAAGCAAAATCAAACTCCAACCATCCAATGTCTTGGGATCCATTCACGATCTTCTGGATTCCTCCAAGGACTTGAGTCACTTCTCCAGCTCTGCCCTTTGTAGCACACACCTTGTCTTCTAGGCTTCAGATGCCTGTACTCCACTGCTGCTGCTGTACTTGGTGGTCATCTCATGGTACTGGCATCTCCAAAACACTGCTGTCTTCTGCTGCAACTAGGCTTTACCAACAGCCTCTCATAGGCTCTCTTCATGGTGCCAAGCCTCAACTCCTTTGCATGACCCCTTCAGTTCTGAGCTGTCAATTGCTACTGAGGCTGCACCTTCACCAATGGCCTTCTGCGGCCTCTCACAGTGCCTGAGCCTCAGCTGCTCTTCATGACTCCTTCATGCCTTCAAAACCAGTACCACTTGGGTAACTCTTACACATTACCAAGTCCAGCCACTCTCAGAATATGCAGAACTTTTCTGCCATTTGAATCCCAACTTGATACAGGGCAAAGAAGATGTGTTACTACAAGAGGAGAACTGTAGGAAGCAGATAAAAGCTTGTCAAGTAGAAACATTTTCAGGACTCCTTGAATATCTTAACCCAAACCACAAACAGACTAACAACATGGAAAAAAGTGAAACACTACATCTTCCTATTACAGTATACCCTAAACAACCAAGTGTCGGGGCACTGACAAAAGACACACAAAATTTCATTTTGGCCAACATTTTTCTCAATTGTCTAAAGCCCAGTTCCAAGTACATCTTGCCATTTAGCACACTGAAAAAAAAAAAGCTCAGAGAGGTCCTGCAGACTGTGGGACTAACTCATTCATATCCTGATCCTTATTTCCTGGCCTGCCTCCTATTCTGGCCAGAAAACAAAGAGCTAGATCAAGATTCCACACTAATAGAAAAGTATGTCTCATCCTTGAATCTATCCTTCAGGAGACAGTACAAGCACATGTGCAGGTCTAGGCAGCCAAGCACATGTGTTCTACCTGGGGCAGGAGAAGGGTCTTAACAGTCTTGTTCACAAGGCTGAAATTGAGCACTACACTTCAGTGAAGTACAAGATTCAAATTCCTTCTGGCAGAGTGGAGTAGTGTGGGAAAAAGGAGAGGTCAAAGACCAACACTGGCTAGATGGCCAGGCTGAAGGCAAGCTAATCTCACTAGAATATGGAACAGAGGCAAAAATAAAAATACCAGTGACTTCTGTGTATTCAGGTTCACTTAGAAGTGGAAGGAACATAGAGTGTCCTTCTACCTAGGATTTTCCATTGAGGGTCCTCTGGCATATGGCATAAAAGAATCTAAGGTATATTAGTTTAGCAAGGTTAATTTACATCTATCATTGTACTTACTCTTTCTAGGTCACAGAATTTGCATGGCATTTTTGGCTTCATCATAAGTAATCACAGTTTGCTTCTTTTTCTCTGAATCAGTTATGGGAAACTTTGTAGGACAGGAAATTATGTCCATACCACAGAGCTTGGCACATAGTAGCATCACTCATTCCATACCCTCAGTTTGCATTCCCAAACAGACATTTTTGGTTAAGATGTTTCAGTTGGTTTCTATGAGTCATACTCTAACTGGTCAATAAAAATGTTGTAAATTAAAAAAAAAAAATCTCAAGATTTCACCTCAATGATGCTGGTCTCTTCCCAATCACAGCCAATTTCCCAGTTCCAGCTAACCAGCATCAATAATCCTAGTAATACAATGGTTTTGCTTTAGTAGTTCTGGTATCTTGTTAATCACAGCTGATTCTTCAGCCCCAGTAGAATCTTCACATTCAAAGTAGCAACGGCCCTGATAATACTCTTTAATATTAACCTCTGAAATTTCACAAGCCAGGCCTCTATCTTCTGCATTGTTCTCAACATTATCTTCCAAGCTCCTACAGAACATTCCACAGAGCTCTTAACATCCCAATGACTCTTCTAGCTCAAAGTTCCAAAGTCCTTCCACAGTCCTCCCCAAAACATGGTCAGGTTGTCACAGGAATACCTCACTACACTGGCACCAGTTTATCTTAGGGTTTCCATTCCTGCACAAACATCATGACCAAGAAGCAAGTTGGGGAGGAAGGGGTTTATTCAGCTTACACTTCCACGTTGCTGTTCACCACTAAAGGAAGTCAGGACTGGAACTGAAGCAGGTCAGGAAGCAGGAGCTGATATAGAGGCCATGGAGGGACGTTTCTTACTGGCTTGCTCAGCTGGTTTTCTTATAGAGCCCAAGACTACCAGCCCACAGATGGTACCACCCACAAGGGGCCCTCCCCCCCTTGATCACTAACTGAGAAAATAAATGCCTTACAGGTGGATCTCATGGAGGCATTTTCTCAACTGAAACTCCTTTCTCTGTGATAACTACAGCTTGTGTCTAGTTAACACAAAACCAGCCAGTATACTGGCATTTGCTACTTTTCAGTACTAAAGTACATTTGTGTGTGTATAATCGACAGCTTTGCAAACTAATATTATTACAGCAGATATTCATTGCCAAAAATTTAAATATGCAGAAATGACATCCCTCACGATCCACAGATGAATACTATTAACACCCCAGGAATGTGTTAAGTTGTTTTTACTATATGGGCTCATACTAGTAACTATTCGCCTATACTTTGAACCTATTTAGGGGCATGCTTTCTATACTATTTAATGCACACATATAGAGTAGAATAAAACAGATACCATTAAGAAATTAATACAGGGTTGGGATGCAGCTCAGTGGTACAGTGTTTTGAATCATACTCATTCTTCCCCACAAGAACCTAGCCCTAGAGTATTTCACTAACTTTATTAAACCAACATCTGTGCACTGTATCTAGGACCCACGTGTTTATAACTTGATGCCACAAGAAGTTGGTTTTGCATTCTTATGTCATAAATATTAACATGTAGGACCAACAAACAGATTGTTTTCATAAATGAATTATCAAAGGCCAGGCATGGTGGTATGTGACTGTAATCCCAGCATTTAGGAGAGTGAGGCAGGAGGATCACTAATGTAAGACCAGCTTAGAATACACAGTGAGCTACTGTCTCAAAAGGGATACATGTATGTTCCTAAATCAAGGTAGAATCAAATGTTACTGAAATGGCAAGACTTTATGTAGTAAACAGTCCTTACTTTCTGAGCAAGCAATAAACCCTATCCTTCAAACATATTACTTCTACTCTGTCCTCAGAGATATTAGCATAAACCACATGAATATGAAGCTAAGTACTTATAATGGCTTTAGAGTGTATGTTTTATTGCATCTTAGCCTTTATTAATATTGTTTGTGAAAGCTTATGAGCAACCATAATTTTAAGTAATATATGTCTTCAATTGACCATAGTAAATCAGTCTTAATAAAGAAAAAAATGACCATGTCCTAGTAGTAAAATTAAAATGGCATTTTAAATCTTACTAGTGATTTAATAGTTCACCATTTAACATTTGTAGGGCCAGAAAAAGCTGCTTATAAGACTCACGGGCACAGAGTAAGTATGTTTACTTTGGGACCATATGATCTGTGTTATGAGTTTGAGCAGGGAGACTAGGAACTCAAATGCCCGCTTTCTAAAAATCATAGTTTATATTAGCTTTTTTCTGTTTGCTTGTTTCTTTCTTTTTTCCCCTACTATTAGGGATCAAGTCCAGGGCCTTGTACATACTGGACAGGCATTCTACCATTGAGCTGCATCCCAATCCTTTGTCAATTTCTTAGTAGCCGTGTGTATGCATGTGCATGCATGCGTACATATGTAGTTTCCTCTGATCATTTTAGACAAAATATGTAACTACGCTTCTTGAATAAAATAACTGGTAAAAATCTTAAAACTCAGACTTAGATATAGCTCAGTTTATAGAGTGCTTGCCTGGTGTACAAGAAAACTTAGGTGTAGCTTCCAGTGAATAAACTGGATATGGTGGTGCACACCTCTAGGCCCAGCCCTAAAGGGGTACAGGTGGGGTTATCAGAAGTTCAAGGTCATTCCTGGCTACATAGAGAGCTTGAAGCCAGCTGGATAAAGAGAGCTTGAAGCCAGCTGGATAAAATAACCTATCTCAGGAATCATCTTTATCATCACAGTTGTGCTGAGAATGTAGGATCTGGTCAAGCATTTGTCAACTGTGCAAGAAGCCTGAGATCAGTACACAGCACTGCAGAAAATGAACTTTGTTGTGTTAATATAGTTTATACTAATTCAACTTGACTGGCTTTTAGTATAGAAAACAATCTTACTATATACAACCATGTTCTAAGATACATGGGTTTTGGTTTGGTTTGGGTTGGATTTGGGTTTTTGAGACAAGGGTTTCTCTGTGTAGCCCTGGTTGTCCTGGAACTAACTCTGTAGACCACACTGGCCTCAAATTCAGAGATCCACCTACCTCTGCTTCCTGAGTGCTAGGATTAAAGGCATGCACCACCACAGCCTGGCTTAAAATACTGGTCTTAAAGCACTTCCATATAAATGCCATTCCAAAATATGCACTTCTGTGGCATATATAAAAAACTGATGTATGTAATAGGTATTGACCTCTTACCTAGAAAATGTAAAGTTGGTAGAATGTCCTTATGTGCATTTCTATGAAATACAGATTCACATGTTACCTAGGATATTTTACTTGTAGCCAGAAATCATCTGTGAAGATACTGTTGGTATATATGCTTTTGATCAAATTTGAAAATTAAAATATTTTATGCTAAGAATGAAATAGATAACTTTAAAACAGTTGAAAGCTGTGTGTGATGGTTCACAGTGATAATTCAAGCATGTGGGAAGCTGAGGCAGGAGGATCAGTAACTCAAGGCCAGTGTTAGCTACATAAGAAACTGAAGGCCATCCTAAGCTACATGATATTCTGTCTCATAAATGTAAATAGAATTGCAGGTGTTCAGTAAACATCAGTTCTCCTGGAGAACCACATTAAATTCACTCAGTATGAAGCACATTTTTAATTTAGCCATCTCTGGACAATACAGTCTATATTTCTATTAAAAATTACTTTCAGCTAAGAGTTATGACACATTTGTAATTCTAAAACTTGGGAGGCTGAAGGAGGAGGATGGTAAATTTAAGAGTAGCCCCTCAAATTTATCGTTATTGAGGGCTCAATAACAAGACCCTACCTCAAAAACAATAATAGCAGTTGATTGGTGTCTCCCTTCTACCACTCTCAGCAAATACAGTCACAAAATATAAATCTGTCCATCAGCCATGAGACACCAAGTTCATACCCAACCCTAGACATATAAATGTAAAAAATCAAATTACTAAGTAACTTTTTTAGTAATATACTCTGTTACTGATACACTTACTTTGGTCTATGATTTCAGAATGGAAGCCCAGAGTGAAATGGAGAAGCACATTCACTGCTGTGTTGCAGCGCTTGCTGCTCAGGCAACATTTTTGGAACAACCCAAGAGTTTTCGCCCTTCCCAGTGGATAAAAGGACACAGTGAAAGACAGTCTCTGAACAGAAATGGCCTCCGTCGCCAGAATCTTACCAGGGATTGCCACACTCGACAAATGAAGCACAGTGGCTGGGTGGTTCACCAGCCCTGCCCACGCCAGTACAATTACTGAGAATGTTGAGTTATGTTGGTTGGTTTCCTTAGGTTTTGTGCATATGTATTGGATGTCTGTGCGTACAATGAAAGTGCTGTCTCCTTCCAGCCAACTAAAGATCTATCGCCTAGTGTATCAGTGTGTTTAGATACTATCACAACCAGATTTTTGTGCTATGTATCACATAATGCCTTGCTCCTGACAATTACTTTTAAAAAATCTTTTCAGAATATTTTTGGAAACATATCAATACAGTGACAGTGTTTGGGGTTGTCTTTAAGCACAGTAAGGTATATGTATGAGTTTGCATCTTAAGGACATTTCTTACCCCAAGTGTAAGAATAGGCATCTTTTCAATTTCCTTTATTTTGTATTATTTAATCTTTGGTGTAAGCAAAAATTTATTCTCAGGGTCAGCCATATACTTTATTGACCAGTACTTGATAGTCTTTTCTGTATATAATGAGTACATTTTTACACTAACACGAGCATTAACAGGTGATTTTTGCCATGGATATAATGGAATTAATGGCTGAACTTACTTTTGAAAGAAAACTTGACATATTTCTGTATGTATGGTTCTTTTTTTCCCCCCAGATTAGTCATTGCAGTTCATTGTGGAATTCAGGTACATTAACTTTGGTGAACAATATATTCAGTAATTCTGATGTGACTCCGTGATATGGTACAAATAATACAGATGTCATGGACGAAAGCACTTGTTTCATATGCAAAGGGAAAAATTAGACTCATGAGATATTTGAAATCTTGTTTCAATTTGTAGATAACCCACAGAGCAGTCAGTATTTGGAGATGTCTAGAGTCTTAACTGCCAGCTCAGCTGAAAATGCACAAGTATGTGCCCAAGCACTCTGACTTCCTGTCACAAGAAAGGGAGAGACACTGGTAACTCCTCAGACATGGAGCCTGTCCTCCCAAGGGATTTCTGGTGACATCTGTATATAGCACCTAAGTAAAGACTGATGGGTTGGTTTCCACAAGCTTTCATTTTTCAACTTCACAATATCTTTAACCACTTTGGCCTCTGTTTCCTCCACAGTAGGGGAGTAATAATACTTACCTCCCTCACAGAGTTGTGAGGATTATATACTGATTGGAAGTGGGGCTGTCAGAACTGAACTCTGTGAACTTCCAGGGTCTTTCTACTGAACCTAGTTGTGGGAGGCCATGGCAGTTTCCTGCCATTATTCTTCAGGGTTGGTGCTAATGAGGCTAGAGTGCAGGATTCCACTCATATATACCAGTTAATGTGATATAGAGGAAAGCCCATTTTCTCACCTCTATCTGGTTAGTTCTTTTTAAAAGCAGTTTTGGTGGATTTTGATGAGCCATCCACACTTGCAACCAACTTTCTGGAAAATTAAACCCATTTACAGCTTGAAGCACATTCTATTGAGGATAATACCATTGCCTGCATATTCAAACTGTTCACTTCCCTAGCCCCTCTGCAACCCTAACTAAACATTTGTTTATGAAATAATTTCAAGGAAAAAAGAAGCATACTGTTATGTGAAGTATTATCCCTACAGCAGCTTGATGCAGGGAACCCTAGGAAACTTTAAGGAACAGTGCTCTCCTCTGATGAGGCTGGGCTTTTAGAGCTTCAGTTAGAAGGGGAAGGAAGGGGTATTCTTAACACTGCTGTGGTTGGGTGCCAGGATGTCTCCTTAGAACAGGAATCTAGATTTCTTCTTTCCTTAAGCCTTTTCCATATTGACTTCTTCTTTTATTTATTTGTTTTCTAATTAAGGGGCCAAGTCTGTAGAATTTGTTACTATTTGTTTTCATGGAGGTGTGCATATTTTATTCCACAGCTGTTATAGGGTCATATGTTGGTAACTTGAAACAGACCAGCTAAGTGTCTTCTGGACAGAGGTTCTGAATACATGTAGCTTTTCCCCTACTCTCTTACATCACATGTAAGCTGTGTCTCATAAGCTAGAAGTTCAGCCATCAGAATTTGTCCAGCATGTATTGGTTTGTGTATTAAACTACACTTTTTTCTTGGTTTTGTTTTTTAAAAAACAACTTTCCCACCACATTTATTCATCCCTTAAGTACACTTACATCTCTGTCAGTTACTGACTTTTCATTTGCTTTGTCTATGCTAAGTGTTTTGTTCCTGAAAACCAGCAAACAAATCAATTATTGGGATTTTTTCTTTGGGGTTAAGATTATCACACCACCTATGGTAAATAGGTAGCACACTGTAGTTTTTGTGTGAAAATCTAAAGCTTATGTCTAAAATTGGCACTTGTAAGAACTGAAGAAAAAGGTTACATAACTTGATTGAAGTTCTTAGTCATTAGGTGTTTTGTTAGGCAACTACTGTGTGTTAGATACAAATCTAATAACATAGAACAATGTTAACCTGTTAAACATTTTTTTTGAAATATGGCCAAAAATACATTTTGAGATGATTACTCATTATCATCATCACCATCATTTTGCTGTTATACCTACTAGTGTTTTACAGTGTTCTTCAATGCACTGAAAGTACAAGCAGTAGGAAGACCCCAAGAGTTGAGGATGTAGCTTAGTGGTAGAGGTTTTGCCTAGCATGTGCAGGGTCCTGAGTTCCATCCTCAGCACTGTAACACAAAAACAAAACAAAGAAGCAAGACTCCAGAATTTAGTAGCACTGACCATTTCTAAACAGCCTAGAATATTGCTTGCGAAGTCTAGAATACATGGTATGCATCAGCTGTACATCTGGAGTCTATTTTTTAGCTTTTTATAGTGGACCCCACATTCCCCAAAGTTTATGTTTTATGTTAAACATTTTAGAATGTGTATTCTGTTAATTACTATTTCCTGGGTTATATTCTGCACTGTATATAGGTACTTAGCTCATCATATTTATCTTTTGTGACAATTTGTATTTGTACGGTTGGATTGGTGGGGAATTTTTTGCAGAGATGTAAAAAGATTGGATTTTACTTCCCACTGCAGGAAATTCAAAACAAAACAGAACATCAACTTTCTGTATATTTTTCCAATTCCCATGCAAATTGTTCTTGTTTTATTAGTTCTTTGGTTTTAGCAAAAAGAGTGTTTACTTAAAATTTGTGAGGGCTCATATGCCTAGCTGTTGTTTTTGCTTCTCAAATCAGTACAGGTTTATGATCTTCGCTTTAACTGCTTTGCTATTTTGCTCTGTCTTCACAGAGGCATTCAGTCTTTGTATACTCTTAAAAGAAGAAAAAGCAAGGGAGGGTATCTTCTTTATCCTCATTTTCTTTGAGTTGGAAACAAAAGTAAGTATGAAGGACTACAACTAGAAGATAGACATTTAAATAAACTAGTGGAAAAAAGTTTTTACCTTTTTTTTTCTGTTTTAGAGACAGTTAAAAGACTGCTCCTTGTACTGGGAGATACTAGTGTATGCTTCTATTGTTGCCTTGAAATTATCTTTTTATTTTTTAAGGCCTATATATACTATTACCTTTAAATTCTTTGAAGTTAGGTAGTTTCATGCCACTAGCCTCTGGTGTATTATAAATGGCAACCCTATGTTCTTATTCTGTTAAAATTGTACATGAACGCCTCCTGTCTATTTTACAAACTTCCATATATGACAGTGTTGTCTACTTTGTCATAGGCCAGTTTCTCTTGAAATGTGACACCAATTCAAGTGGCTTAGGTGCAGAGAGATGGCAGGAATAGGTACAGAGGCAACAGGAAGTGTTTTTTGTTTTTAAACTGGCAACAGTATCCTTTATGTGGAAGAGAAATTACTATTTAGAGGAAGGCAGCTTAAAGGGATGATGTTCTGTGTATCATTGATAAGTTTCCTTGTGATACTGAAAAATGTTTCTAATTGTTAAATGCCCAGTTTGGCTTTGTACTTGCCTGATGTTTTAGTATTGTTTTCTAGATGGACTTGTAAAAACCAAACAGTGCTTGGTGAGGTTAGAGGTGTGTATTTGGGGGTCTCAGGTATGTGTGTGGTTTTGTTTTCCTCCAGAAGTTTTGAACATTAGTCAGTAATTGTGTGTGTTATTTTTAAGAAGTGGCTTTATTTTTTTGTCTAGTAAAATTGTGAACACATTTGCCTTCTGAAGGCAGGATATGAGCTATGGATTCTGAAAAGTATTGTAGGTTGTACTATGTGCCTTAATGTGTTTATGGGCACAATATTTTCTCTCATCAACTTGAAACTTAAAAGGGACATTTTGGTTAGATTATATACTGTACATCAATCTATGCATAAATGGCAGCTTGTTTTCTTGAGCCACTATCTGTTTTTCTTTTTTTTATAAAATTTTTATACTGATTGGGTCAGAGATGGTCAGTTTTATACAGAATGAACAGCACAGCACTTTGCCAAAAAACAAAAAAAAAAAACAAAACATGTAGCATTGCTTAAACATTGTATATTAACACCATTTATTTGTAATGGGTTCAGAAGTGCATTTTGCACTGCCCAGAGTTACAGTTTTTTAATCTGTCAGTAAATAAAATGTCCTTTAACTTAACATGTGGCGGGTTCTTTTATCTTCATGATCATTACTCTAGAAAGTAATACAACTTACTTAAAACACTTGCTGTTTAGCATTGCTCGTGCAAAAAGTTGTTTGATATGCACTGTAAATGTTTCTTTTAAAGGCATGTTGCTGAACACATGAAATCTCAATATTCAATAACTGCTGGGTAGAAGCATTGTTGCAAGTACAAGGCCAGCTTGGCCTACATAGCAAAAGCCCTGTCTTCTTTTAAAAAAAGCCCTTGTTTACACATATGTATATACATTATACACACACACACATATCCCATCTAAAGTGAGACATTATTTAAGTAAAGAAGAATTTAAGGGTGATTTCCGCTAGTACTTTCTCCTAAATCTATTCTTTTGGGGGGAAAGGCTGTATGGGTATTTTGCTTACATGTATGTCTGTGTACCATTTGCATGCAGTGCCCATGGGAGGCCAGAAGAGGGTGACAGATCCCTGGGAGTAGAATTATAGACAGTTGTAAACCACCAACCTGGAATCAAACCCAGGTCCTTTGGAAGATTAACCAGTATTCTTAACCACTGAGCTTTCTCTTCAGCCCCAAAGTTAATTTTCTTGAGACAGTGTCCTAGAGTGGCCTTGAATTCTTGATCTGTTATTTTTCAAGTTAAGGTAGAAATAGACTTGTATTTGAAGGGCCAGAACTTTAAAAGGGAAGAATTTACTTCCTACATGAATAAAACTTCAGTTTTTCATTAAGTTTTTCTATGTATACATCGTGTGTGTGTGTGTGTGTGTGTGTGTGTGTGTGTGTGTGTGTGTGTGTTGCAGGAGGGAAGAAGCTCAGTACCAAAAGTACTCAGTGGTTGCTGCTTTATTTTACTAAGGCAGGATCTCACATGAACTTATGAACTTAGAGCGCTCCAGCTCTCTCCAGGTGGCCACCGCACTCACTATCTAATACTTACCTGAGTGCTGGGGCTCTTAGCTCCAGCCTTCATGCCTGCATAACAAGTGCTTTAGTCAATGAGCCCTACCTCTTTTAAGTTTTGCCAAAAAGGATGTGTTCAAAAATTACCTCAATAAACCTTAGTCTAAAAGCTTTAAGTAAAATGCAACACCCAACTAAATTAAAATTGGTGTCATATTCAAATTAAAAAAAAAAAAAAGGAGAAACCCATTTTATCAGTTCAGCATTCACTGACTATCTCACAAAGATAAAACACTGGAGATAGCAGGAGACTACAGACTGGGAACAGAGAGAGGTGTGAGTAGGCTAAAGTGGAGGTGAGGACATGAGGAGGGAAACAGGATGGTGGTGACTAGTGCAAGCTACTGGGAATATAAGCAGAGTACATATGGTCTATGTTACCTCTGTCTGCTAGCCCTTTAAAGCCAAATTACAGGATGAAAATTATCCAGCATATTTTTGGCAACCATTCTCAAGAGTTAAACTGTCCCAACAACAGAGAAATCAAAATATTTTTTTCAGTGATCTCACATTCTAAATCCAGCCCCTTCAGAAGTTTACACAGGTGAAAATGATTAGCAGTTAAAAGAGCTGACCATACTTTTTCCGAGATAAACCAATCCTCTGACATCACAACAGAGGCTGACCTGGTAGCATGGAGCCCCAGGCCCCACCCTGCACCAGCTTGCCTGGAAACACCAAGGGGCTCAGGTTAAGGCCAACAAGAATCAAGCACAAATCTCAGGATTCTCAAAGAACATTCAAATGGTCATATAGCATTATTTGAGGGCATCTTTTTCTCTGAGGAGTCTAGACTGTGTCACTCAGGAAGGGAGCCACTGGTTATGTTGAATACTTTGTTAAACTGAAAAATTTGCTAACTGGAAAGAGGCAGGAGGGTCAAGGACTCAAGGTCATCCTTGACCCATAGCAAATTTGAAGCCAGCCTAGACTATGTGCAACCCTGTCTGAAAAGAAAAAAATTCTGAGTGATAAGGAGTCAATATTTCATTCAAAAGAGAAATAAACAAACAAAATATTTCATTCAACAAGTCTAAAAGATTTGAAATTAAGAAATAACTTTCAGCGGGCAGTGGTGGCGCACGCCTTTAATCCCAGCACTTGGGAGGCAGAGGCAGGTGGATTTCTGAGTTCGAGGCCAGCCTGGTCTACAGAGTGAGTTCCAGGACAGCCAGGGCTACACAGAGAAATCCTGTCTCAAAAAACCAAAAAAAAAAAAAAAGAAAAAAGAAACAAATCTAATGAGGGTAGGGATGTAACTCAATTGGTACAGGGCTTGCCTAACATGTACAAAGCCCACACTGGATGAAATTGGGTACAGTGGTATATGCAGGCAATCCCAGCACTGGGGTGGTATAGGTTACTATGATCAGAAGTTCAGATTCTGATTCTTAGAACAATGTCAATTGCTCTTGTACACCTTGTCATAGAACTAGACTGGTAAAACATTAATTCTTATGGCATAGCATTTACTGAAGGACTTGACAAAGCAAAGACTTTTTATGCTCTAACTAAACTGACCTATGGACTAGTGGTACAGCTTAGTGGTGAGTCAGTGCCCTTTCCTACTAGGCAGGAGGTCCCGAGTTTGGTCCAAAGTACTGCCAAAAAACTGTAACAAGATCAATCCATTTCTTGTAGATTTAATGTTTCTCTCTCTCTCTCTCTCTTAAAGATTTCATTTATTTATTTATTTTTTTAAGATTTATTTATTTATTATATGTAAGTACACTGTAGCTGTCTTCTGACACACCAGAAGAGGGCATCAGATCCCATTACGGATGGTTGTGAGCCACCATGTGGTTGCTGAGAATTGAACTCAGGACCTCTGGAAGAGCAGTCAGTGCTCTTAACTGCTGAGTCATCTCTCCAGCCCCTTATTTTTTGTTTTTGTTTTTGTTGGTGTGTGTGTGTGTGTGTGTGTGTAAAAGTGCTTGCCACCTGAATTCAGTCTCTGAATCCCAAATTAAACAAGTGAGCAGACTCCTAAACATTGTCCTTTGACAGTCACGTGTGCTGTGACACAGGCGCTCCCATAATTTCTTAGATACATACTAATAAAAATAAAAATTTAAATTCAGAGTCAGGCAGTGGTGGCACAGGCTTTTAATCCCAGCACTTGGGAGGTACAGGCAGGCAAAGCTCTGAATTTGAGGCCAGCCTGGTCTACAGAGTGAGTTCCAGGACGCCAAGGCTACACAGAAAACCCTATCTGTCTCCACAACAACACCATCATCATTCAGTCCATAGTTCTTCACTTGCAATACTGAAGTGTGAAAACCCTTAAAACTAAGATCTCCCGTTACGTTTGGCAACAAACTTATTGCCCCCTCAAAATCTGTCTTAACTGACCTAAAACTCAGTTGTCACAACATTCTCTTTAATGTGTCTCCCAAGTCTGCAAGTCTTTATTGTTTTGTTTTTCTGTAACTATTAAAGTATTAAAGATAGAGGTTTGAGGACTGAAGTGATGCTCATCCACTAAGAGAACTGGCCAGTGTTCTAGAGGACTCAGGCTCAGGTCATCTATCTCAGCACTCATACACCTAACAACACCCACACAGTAGCACCACCTGAAACTCCAATTCCAAAGGATCCGATGCCCTCTTCTGGCCTCAGAAAGTACTACATACATGTAGTGCACAGTGCAGGCAAAACACCACTTATTAAAGAAACAAAGGGGGGAAAAAGCAAAAAAGGAGGGGCTTGAGAAATGGCTTTGTCATAAAGCACATGCTATGCAAGCATGAGGACCTGAGCTCAGATCCCCAGCACCTACAAAGGGGCACAAAGGTGCTGTATACCTGTGATCCCAGTGTTTGATGGTGGGGATAGGAGGATCCCACTGGCTTACCTGGCTAGCCAATTTAGCCAAATTGGCAAGCTCTAGGTTCAGTGAAAAACTATTTCAAAAACTAAAGTGGAAAGAAATTGACACTTGACATCTACCTCTGGCTTCTGCACATACACATCCCTCCACATACATACATACATACACATACATACACATATACATACATACATACATATTTTAATTAAATGTTATATCTGGCTGTGAGTACATTACTTCAGGCCCTCGGCTGGGCTGTCAAGAAACATGGCATGCATGCATTCATTTATGCTCTTGCAGGACATCTGAAAAGCTCTTAATTTCAAAAGTTATCCAGCTTCCAAATTTCTGGGTTACAGATTATAAACCATTCCTCAGAGAGCAACCAGGTCTGGTGGCACAGGTCTGAATTCTACCTACTTTAGAGGCTAAGGCAAGGTTCCAAATTCAAGATCTGCTTGGGCTACAGAGTGAGTTTAAGGCTAGCCTGGGCAACTTAGTGAGACCTTGTCTCAAAATAAGAGATAAAAAGGGACTGGATTAGAAGCTCCTAGAGGTTAAGATACCAGCCTCTCTTACCTTTGCCATTATTCTTGTTATTTCTTGGCTTCTCAGAAAACAAATTACTTCATATATCCTTTCTGTCTCATATAGTCTTTTGTTGTTGTTGTTTTTAGTTTTTGAGACAGCATTTCTCTGTGTAGCTCTGGCTGTCCTGGAACTCACTCTGTAGACCAGGCTGGTCTTAAACTCAATCATGCACTACCACGCCCAGCTGTCTCATACATTCTTAACAACATATTTGTATCTAATAGCTTACTCATTAGAATATATTATTCAATCAACTAGAAGTGAGTTTTTTCTAAAAAAAAAAAAAAAAAAAAAAGAACAAAGCTGGCCCTGGTAATGCAGGTCTATAACATCCCAGCTATGTCACAAGCTGAGGCTGGACAGTTGCAAACTCAAGGCCAGCCTAGGCAACCTCTTCTCAATCTCAAAAAACAAAAACTAAAAAGGTAGCCAGGAATCCAGATAAGTGGTACAGCATTTATACTCCTGCTCTAGGTTCAGTCCTTAAATAGGTAACTATTGTCTTGTTTAGAGGACAGAACTACAGAGTATAAAAATAAGGGATCTGAGAGGTCTACACAGAGATGGCACAGCAAAGACCCAGAGACAAGAAGTATGTCAGCTGAGTTTGACTTTATTTTAAAGAAACAGAATTTTACCATCTTGCCCAGATTAGCCTTGGAGCCTGGACTCAAATAACCCTGTCTCAGCTTGTCAGTAACCAAAACAACAGGTAAAAACCCCTGACTTTTGGAAAACAGAGACCCATGCCTCCAAGAACCTTTGTACCGTTTTTTCCCTTCCTGAAAATGAATATGGAAACAATCAAAATAACTACTTCAAAAGATGCTGTAGAGGTTAAGTTTATTAGCCACAAAATTTTAGGGCATATACAGGAGGCTCTTCAGAAAATGCCAAATTTTTTAAGTGCATAAAGAAATTTTATACTTTTTTTTTTTTTTTTTTTTTTGAGATAGAGTCTTTCTACATAGCCCTGGTCTTAAAACTCAGAGATCCACCTGTTCTGCTTCCCAAGTGCTGGGATTAAAAGTGTGAGTCACTATACCTGTCAGAATTTTGTATTTTAAAGCAAGTAAATGTAAAACTGGAATGACTAGGAGGAAAAACAACACTAAAAAGCAAACTTTAAAAAATGAACAACTGGGGCTAGAGAGATGGCTCAAAGGTTAAGAGCACTGGCTGCTCTTCTAGAGGTCCTGAGTTCAATTCCCAATACCCATATGGAGGCTCACAACCATCTGTAATGGGATCTGATGCCCTCTTCTAATGTGTCTGAAGATAGTGACAGTATACTCATATACATAAAATAAATAAATCATTTAAAAATACATATGAACAATTAAATACTTAACATGATGCTTAAGGAAATACCCAACATGGATCTTGCTATGTAGACCAGACTAACCTCACACTCACAGAGATCCACTGCCTCTGCCTTCTGACTGCTAGGATTAAAGGCCTGTGTGTGTAGCATCACAAAGGCTAAAATTGTTTAACTTCTGGTAAGGAGGAAGAGCAAGAAAAGCTTGTATTTATCAATCATCAGTTCTATGATTGGTCGACAGAAAGGTTTCATTTTAACATTTTATGCTTGCATAAAACTTTGATCATATTTACCTCCCATTAACTACTTTACAAACAGTTCCCTTTCTATTTCATGTCTCGACTTCCAAGTGCTGGGGATCAAACCCATGATAGGCCAAGTGCTCTACCACTGTGCTGTAGGTTCTACATGAGAAAACATATCATACTTTCCATTCTGAATGGAAAGTTTATTCTATCTCCCTTAATATTATGTCCCATTAATTTTCCTGCAAATAAAACCTTGCTCTTCATAATTGAATAATACTCGATTGTGCGTATCTAGCATATTTTCTTTATCGATTCACACAGACAGTCACCTAAGCTGAAAAATTAAGTACTGTGAATATTGGGCAGTAATAAAGGCTTGGAAGTACCTTTGCTTTACTTTTTAATTTATTTTTGGTTTTTCAAGACAGGATTTTGCTGGCTAGAACTCACTCTATAGCAGAGGCTGGCCTCAGACTAACTCATAGAGGTCCCTTGCTTCTGCCTCCTGAGTTCTGAGCTTAAAGGTGTGCACCACCACTGCCGGCTTGGTACCTTCGTTTTATGTTGATTCAATCATTCTAATTTTGCGTTCCCAACAGCTACTCTGCTCACATACTTAAGGATATGCCCACAGTACATTTCTAATGACTTAATTACACTAACAAGCGTTTGGGCTTATGATACTTAAGATCAATCCCATGTAAATGCATCCCTCTTTCAGTATATCCTGAATTTCAGTCTATCACCCACATAGGCCACCACCAGTTGGGATTTTTAGGACAGTGTCTCACATAATCTAGATTGGTCTTGAACTCACTATGGAGCTGAGGCTGTAGGTCATCAATTTTGCTTACACTCATTTAACACACATTATTGAAAGGTATCCACACATACTCCTGCTTTCTTGCCATAACCGGTTAGAATCTAAGCTGTACACGATGACTGCTACTGCAAAGGGAGGCAACTCCTTCCTTCTCTAGAGTTTTGATAAGCAATTATTGGTTGGTTGACCTTTCCTTAGGCCTAGACAAGGTATTGGGTCTCCTCTGATCCTGTCTCCTGCGTGTAAATGTGGGAGAGCAAGCTTTTGCCGGTGTAAGGGACTACCCTGAGAGTGTGTGACAGAGGGCTGTGCGGGAGGGAGAAAAGCCGAGGGCCTTCCTAGGCTCTCGAGAACAGCGTGGCTGGCACAAAAGGCCCGCCGCGGCCGGCTGCCTCCAGGTGCATCTCGGGAAGGGCCGGCCCGCGCGGCCGCTGGCCTTGGCGCCCTCACACCGGCTCACTCCGGATGAGGATGGACAAACGCCCGACCGCCTGCCTCCAGGAGCCCTTCCTCCGCTTCCGCAGCCGGGGGGGTGGGGGTCTTTGTTCCCCAAGCGACGTCCCGCCACGGGACTGTGTGTGGAGTGTCGCCCGCAAACGCGGCCTGAAGAGGCGCAGGGCGCTGAGAGGTGGTCGGAGCCCTGAGCTTAAGTGCCCAGATCCAGGCGCGGCGCCCGGCGACCCGCCACGTCCCAGCACCACGTCCCAGCAGCGCTCGCAGGCGGGAGGCTCTCACGCGCAGGCGGTTCGCGCGGGCTCCGCAGGGCGCGCTGGCGGCCGGGCGGGGCGCACACGTGGTGCCGACCGTCCTGCCTCCGGCCTGGTCCCCAGAGGCGCCGCGCTCGTGCGGATGGGGACAGCTCCCGCTTCAGTCCCGAGTGCTCAGCGCCCGGAACAGGAGTCTGAGGAGAAAGGCAGCGCGCCGCGCCAGACCCCCGCGCGGGCTCTGTGAGGGAGCCGTAGGCCAGAGCGGAGTGGCCGCTCGGCGGGGCGCGAGGACAGGGGTCACACGTACCTCGTCCAGGGGCTGAGGCGCCTTCCTGTGCGCGGCCGCCCGCTGGTCGCCCGGCGGGTGGCTCCCGCTCCGCACGTGGCGGGCGGCGCGCTCCGGAGTGTTTACATTCTGCGGCCGCTCCACGTTGTGCTGCCGTCCTTTCCTGCCATTGGCCGGCTCCTCAGCCGCGGCTTCGCTCCTCCCGGGGGGGCGGGTCCTCAGGCTCCCGCTCCCCGCGTCCCTGAGAAGACTTGGGTTCTCCCCCCTCCCCCCCAAGGCCTGGGCGGAACCGTGTCGCCTCTTCCGAAGTGCCGAGCTGAACCGCAGCCGGACACCCCGAGACCCAAGAGCTGGCGGGAGGGGAATAGGCGTGAACTGGAAGGCATGCGGGAATCTGCGGTGGTCGACCAACACGGGGGAGGAGCCTCTCAGACGCTGCAGCCGCGGCGCGCGCAGGTGAAGCGCCCAGAGGGGCGGAGGAGCACGGTCCGGGGGCAGCCGTGCGGCCACTTGGCGCCCGCGCGCACTGAGGGCAGGGCGCGGCGCGCGCGGGCCGGCGAGCTGGGCGGGCGCGGGCGGGGGAGGGGAAGGCGCCGTCCGAGGTGTCAGTCTGCGGCGCATGCGTGCGGGGCGGTCCGGGCCAGGCCTATATATTGAGTTGGCGCCGGCGCCAGCTGAGCCGAGCTGTGGAGGGTCTGGCGGTGAGGAGGTATTGGGGACACGGGTGTGCGGGAGCGAAGGGAACCTCGTCTGGCGGGAGCCATGGGAGAGGAAAAATGGAGGGGGGGGACAAGAAGTAGGAGACTGGAATTAAGGGGTTCCCCAGGTCGGTCCCTGTCAGGATTCTTGTCAGGAGGCCAAGGAGAGGCAGGGGATGGAGTGTATCCCCAAATGAGAGGCCACGGCAAAGCTTCTCTGGGTGCTTCTCTGTCCATCCTCAGTTTGGGAAGGTCTCCCGCGCGAGAGGATTTTACGGAGAAATTCTTAAGCACAGTTTTCTCCTTGAACCCCCCCCCCTTCTGCTCTTCTGAAATTGAGGTCCCGTCACCCCTGCAAGCGACACTGCCCGCCGGGTGGGCCTGGGAAGGAGGGAAAGGAGCCTGGAGGACGTGACACCAGAGGTTCCCTCCACCCCCTGCTTCCCCGCCACAGCCGCTCTCCAAATTGGCGCGGAACCGGCTTCTCCACAGCCTGCTCTTGGAGGCTCGTCCAGGCGCCTGGCAGGCCGAGCCCAGGACGTGCCTTTCCCACCCTGTTGTACTGGGGAGTGCATGAATGGCCCAGAAGATCATCTAAAGGGTGCTAGTACTTTGCAGATTCCTTAACGCACTCACGTTCCCAGTGTACGGTTAAGGAAATGAAAGCATGTATGTAAAATGACTGAGATAACTAGTGTTTTTCAGACGATAGTGCAGTATTTTTTTAAAAAGGTTCAGGCCACCTTCTGGTAACGTTAGCTGGTAATTTCTGAATCAGTTTCAATCGGAACTTGAAGATTATGGATGACTATGTTCTTGATTTTGTTATTCTTCTCCCCCATTTAGAAGTTTCATAGACCCCAAAGAAGAGAATGTCAAGACGCAGGTAAACACTATTAGTCTTGGAGACATGTTTCAAAATTAGCTGCTGCTTTTGAAATATATGACTTAATTAAATTTCCTTTCTAAAATTCATCACAGTAGCCGTTTACAAGCTAAGCAACAGCATGCCCAGCCCAGCCAGCCAGACTCTCCACAAGAAGCCCAGATAATTCAGGCCAAGAAGAGAAAAACAGCACAGGTGATCTAAGAGGGAGAAAGGGAAGAAGAATATTCCTTGCTGAGACCTTAGTTTACATGTTCTTTTCTATTCTCCAGGATGTCAAAAAAAGGAAAGAGGAGATCACCAGGAAGCATCAGTATGAGATCAGGGTATGCAGAGCTGGGCGGGGTGGACGGGGTGTGCTGGGGAAGCCTAAGTAGAATCGTGTGGTGTTGCCTTGCACTAGGAAGGTTCTAATGGTCTTGGAGGGGAACTTGAAGGGGGTTCATATAAAGCCCTCGTCCACAGCTTCAGTGAGGTTAGCCTAGAGGCAGCTGGTTCCCTTTTAGAGCTGGCTGGTGCACCAGGGCCCGCCTATATGCTGCTCTTTGTTCACCTCAGACTACAGTGGAGGGCCCTGATAGCTACAGGCTGGCATAAAAAGACTGTCAGTCTGGCACCCAGGCTTTGATATCCCTTCCTACGAGCTTACTTGGAGATGGTAATTCTTTCAAAAAGATCCTCAAGTGACTCCACTAGACTAAATTTTTTTATATTTTTGCATTCAAGTATTAGAAGACACTTTAAAAAGAGCTTTTTTAAAAGTATCCTTGCTAAAATTTCTAGATTCAGAGAACTACTCTTAAAATTTTACATTACAAATGCATTCATTATTATTTCAGTACATTAAGTACTGTATTACCAGGCTTCGTTATCTAACTTATGAAGACTAATATGAATTATATGGCTTTAAAATTTAAGTACGAATATCAAATTGGCTATCATTTGAAGATGTAGAACAAAAGCCAAGGTTTCTTAATGCACTAATAGATTTTTCTCTTTCTGTTTTGAAATGACAGAATTGTTGGCCACCTGTACTGTCTGGAGGAATCAGCCCTTGCATTATCATTGAAACACCCCATAAAGAAATAGGAACAAGTGACTTCTCTAGATTTACAAATTACAGATTTAAAAATCTTTTTATTAATCCCTCACCTCTGCCAGATTTAAGGTAAAAAAATTTCAGTAACTTTATACCAAATGTTAAAGTGGTAGAATTAAGATAATGTCATGTATTTTCTTTTGGCTTTATTATAAAATAGGGAAACTTGTTTTTTCTTCTTTTTAGTACTTCCCTTACTAAGAAGTAAGCATGTATCATTCTACATGAGACAATATTTGCAAATGATAGCAAGTCATATATTTAAAGCCTAAACTTGGATTTTACTTCACTTGCTTGGGAAGTACTTCCAGACATAGAACTGAACTACTTTTTAAAATGTAGCTTAAATTATTTGTCTAGTTAAAACATTTTTAAATAAACAGCAGTTTCAATTGACAACCCTACTTACTCCTTACAAGTTTACTATCAGTTATGATATGACTACAGCTTATAGAAAATACTCATATAGTAATTGACATTTGACTTGAATAAGCAAATTAATGGAGTCAGACAAAGTATCTCTGTGCCTGATACTTTGTTCCACCTTAAAAATCATTATAAATGATGCTACTTATATTTTCAAGTGTTGAAACTTAATTATCACTGTGATCATATACTTATTTTTACATATACATATATTTATTTTTCTAGCGTTGCTTTTAAGAGTTATTTTTCTGGGCGATAATGCCTAGCACTCAGGAGGTAGAAACAGGCAGATCTCTGTGACTTCAAGGGCAGCCTGGTCTACACAGAGAAACCTTGTCTCAAAAATACAAAGTTATCTTAAACCATAACTTTTTTCTTTTTTTGGTTTTTCAAGACAGGGTTTCTCTGTATAGCCCTGGAACTCACTCTGTAGACCAGGCTGGCCTCGAACTCAGAAATCTGCCTGTCTCTGCCTCCCAAGTGCTGGGATTAAAGGCGTGCGACACCACTGCCTAGCAAACCATAACTTTTATAAATTATAAAAAAATAGGATTGTGTAGCATTCCTGAGATCTATCAGTAAGGTGGAAATCCAAGAGCTACTTCTTTCCATTTGTAATTGTAGATTGAAGTTCGATATTTGAAACTTGTATTTATGCTATTGTAAACTGAACTTGTATAGGTCACAACTATAAATTATGTGTTTTCCCCCAACCCCTTGTAGCTGGGCATGTTCACAGGAGGTTTGGCAAAACATGTTACAAAAGGAAAACAGATACGTGCATGACAAACATTTTGAAGTTCTGCATTCTGACCTGGAACCACAGATGAGGTCAATACTTTTAGACTGGCTTTTAGAGGTATGTTCTAAAAAAATAGAAATTTCTTTTGCATCTATGACAGAAAAATATTTATATGGGTATGTGCCTTCCATGAGACTTCAGAGTATGTTGTCCACACTGTAGTTTGTAACACCTAAAGTAGAATATGACTTGATATTTTTTTCCCTTGTAGTGCTGGGGAATGAATTCAGGGCATTGTATGCTAGACCAGTGCTGAGCTATAACCCCAGACCAACTAACTACTTTTTTTTAAGAATAAAATCAGGAGTTGGGAGCATAGCTCAGTGGTAATGTGTACTCAGTACCAAAGCAAAGAGTAAAGTCCTACCTAAGAACACATCTTCAATACAACCAAAACCAAAATCAGAAATCCCTGGTATGTGTTAGGTTTGTTTCTAGTCGAGGGTACTCAAGGTGAATGGAATGTATAGTTGACGAGGTTTTGTATACAGGCATACAAAGGACCAGTTTAGGCTTTGGAGGCTAATATCACCAATGTTACTAAATTAGCTTGCAATAAAATATGAAAAATAATAACTTATGGAAAAACTGTAAAACTAGGAAAGCAAGGATAACAAGCTGACAACCCTACCTATCAGTACATGTTATTGTTCTTTCAGGTCTGTGAAGTATACACTCTTCATAGGGAGACATTTTACCTTGCTCAAGACTTTTTTGACAGATTTATGTTGACACAAAAGGATGTAAATAAAAATATGCTTCAACTCATTGGGATTACCTCATTGTTCATTGCTTCCAAACTTGAGGTGAGTTCTAAATTTCTTCCAGATATATTTACTGTAAACTTAGTTTTTAGATAAATACATTAATCTCAGGATACTGTCATTTTCTGAACTAAATGTTTATGGAAAAAGACTTGTTTTATTTTTTATAGTGGGGATATAAGAAGTTATCATAGGTCAATGTTGTTACATAATTATATAGCACCTGAGTTCAGAAGAATGGTCTTTAGAAACTAAACAATCAAATGAAAGAAATGTTATGCTGAGTAAGAATAATGGTCTATCCAGCCTAATATTTTCCTGTCTAATGTTGGTGTCATGTTAAAAAACTTAATTGCCTTAAACTTGCAAAAATATGTAATTGCCATCTATTAATTTTTAATACGTTGTTGGCTATTTCCAATGCTCTTCGCAGCTGGAATCATTTTGAGGAATTGAGCACATTAATATCCCAAAGTATGCATCTTTTTCTTCCAAGTGTATCTTCTGAGTTTTATGTTCTCTCCAAATTCTACAACATATGGCATATCAGTTTTTAGAGTCAGCCTGTCCTATTGTTTCAGATCTTTATATATCAAAGTCTTTAGTTTGCTGCCACATTGCCAGGTTTTTCTTCTAACCCTCTGCTAATTTCTAATTATCAAGACTTTTAAGACGAAACTTGCCATCAGCCAAAACACAATCTTCTTTTCCTCCCCCCTGCCTATACTGGGGATTGAACCCAGGGGCTTGCCATTGGCAAGCACTTTTGAGACAGGGTGTCATGATTTAGCCATGGCTAGCCTGGAACTTGTACTGCCTAGGCCAGGTTGGTGCCAAATCACAGATCTGACTACCTCTACCTCTTGATTGCTGGGATTAAAAACGATACCACACCTGGCCTTCTTTTGTTTCTTAAAGTATAGGTGCTACTACAGCAAGCATAAGCTCAGTATTTGTAGATAAATATACTTTTGTACTAGGAACCTTATTTTTGTTGTTTTGAGATGTTCTGAGTGGTCCAAGTGGCCTACACTGTCTTCAGACTCACTCTACAGCTGGAAGATGACCTTGATGTTCCTGCCTCCACCTATCAAGTGATAGGACTACAGGCTTACATGTAGTGTTTCCTGCACATTAGACAAGCACTCAACTAAATGAGCCACATCCCCAGTCCAAGACCCTATTTGTTGAATGTCTTGTTTCAGTCTGACCACCAGACAGTATTAAGAAGGTTACTATTTCTTAATTGAAATAACAGATTAAGATTGAAATACAAAGTCAACTCCAGAAAAATAAATTTTGAAGATGAATACAGTAGTTAGTAAAAGATAATTACATACCAAAAAATCTTAATGTGGTTTTGATTTATAATCACTTTGTGAAGCTGTCCTTAAAACTGAAGCCTACATATGTATAACCTATATATAATTTTGTTTTTATTTAAATTGTGCTTAATTTAAAAATTTCTAAATTAAAGGAAATCTACGCTCCCAAACTCCAAGAGTTTGCTTATGTCACTGATGGTGCTTGCAGTGAAGTAGATATCTTAAAGATGGAGCTCAATATATTAAAGGTAATGACAATGTCCTTTCTTAGTTGTAGTTTTATAATGCAGTATGATGAGTGAAACTTGGATATAAGAAAAAGCCAACCTTAAGGGCCAATGAAATGACTCAGCAAGCTAGAGAGACTTAACTGCCAGGCAGGCACGACGTTTGGATTCATGGGGACCCACATGATGTAAGAAGTTGCCTTTTAACCTCCATATATTAATCACATCATGTGCTCACCCCCAAATTAAATATAATTTTGAACAAAATTTTAAGAAGAATTAAAAGTGAGATTTTAGTCTGAGCATATAATTCTAAAAAGTTGATGCAAAAATACTGATATTAATGGTTTGTAGGGAAATTTACTTAACCTCTAAACTCTACTGTGTATATATACACATACACATTATATGTCATAATTAATGCACATTTTAAATTTTCATTGACAGGCTTTAAAATGGGAACTTTGTCCGGTAACAGTCATCTCCTGGTTGAATCTTTTTCTCCAAGTCGATGCTGTTAAAGATGTTCCTAAGGTTCTTCTACCTCAATATTCTCAGGAGACGTTCATCCAGATAGCTCAGGTATTGACCCTGTTACTGAACATATAAGTTGTCAACTACACAACAAAAAGTCATTTGGATTAGAATTTGTGTTTTAAATCTGTAAGTCAACAAAGTTGTGGAATATTTCTAGTACATAATTTTTAATATCCCTATTCCAAAATTTTGAAAATGTTCCAAAATTGGAATTTTTTTTAAAAAGATTTATTTTATGAGTACACTGTCACTCTTTCCAGACACACTAGAAGAAGGCATCAGATGTCATTACAGATGGTTGTGAGCCACCATGTGGTTGCTGGGAATTGAACTCATGTCCTCTGGAAGAGCAGTCAGTGCTCTTAACTGCTGAGCCATCTCTCCACCCCCCAAAATTGGAATTTTTGATTGTGAAAAATCCCACACTTGACTTCAGTGATGGTCACAAAGAACAGGCATATTAAAAATACTCTATAAAATTGAGTGTATATGTATATAGCGTGTATGTAAGTGAATTGAGTTCTGACATGAGTTCCAGCTCCCAAGAGATCTCATTTACTTGTAAGTACTTCAAGTTGCCAAAACATCCCAGATTCGAAAATACTGGTCTCATGTATTACTTAAGATAATCTGTGGTAGTATTTCACTTGCAATTCTTCTAGTTTCTACCACCTTCTTGCCTGATGTGTGAGTACAAATACTAAGTTTTCTTCAGTTACCAGGAAATCAGCTTAACCCTCTGAAATCTGGCCATGTAACTGCTATTTGTTCAGTTCCTGAATTACTAAGATAAAACCACTTACCTATCTAGTTGCTAAGAATGTTGCATTCTAGTCTGTCCAGTTTACTGTGTCCTTTTAAAAGTGTTAAGTTTCCTGACTCAAAATCCTACAGTGGGCTTAAGCAGTAGTGCTCCAACTTCTAAAGGCCCTGTATAATATAACAAAGCTACTACCTCTAGATTTCCTTGCTTCCTACTGCCCACGTTGGATAAGGAAGGAAGGTGTTCCTTGCTTATTTTATAAGAAGTGTTACCTTTGGCAGTGTTCTATTTCAAACGTTCTCTACCCACCAATCTTCTGGACTAGCCTGTTACCTAATTTAAAAGCCTTTGCTAGCTTTTTCCAATAAGTGCTCACCCTTCTAATAGTTATTACTGTTCCTACAATCCTCTTGTTTTTACTCCCTTCCCTGCAATCCTGAGACTGGGTGGTAGCTTATTTACTTTAGAGTTATATATAAAATAGGAACATATTTATGTTTCTCTTAAATTACTTTTGCTTTTTTCCTTGTTAGCTTTTAGATCTGTGCATTCTAGCCATCGACTCTTTAGAATTTCAATACAGAATTCTGGCTGCTGCTGCCTTATGCCATTTTACCTCCATTGAAGTGGTTAAGAAAGCTTCAGGTAAGACTATTTTGTTGACTTCTTACCTGTTCACAACTTTTAACTGAACTATAGGAATTTTAACACCTTACCAAACACAAAATAAAATAATTTAGTTGATTTTTTTTGTTTTGTTTTATTTTGCTAGAAGTGCTTAACCCTTAGTATATTTCCACAATCAAAACAAAACAAAACAAAAATACAGCCAAGTGTAAACTAAATCTATTTGAAGCAAATACCACAATTCTACGTTGTATGAATAGGCACTGCTTTAAAAGCTTAGGAGTGGGCCTGGAAAGATGGATCTCTTGGAGAAGACCCAGGTTTGGTTCCTAGCCCTCATTTAATCCTAGTTCCAGAACATTTAATACACTCTTCTGATCTCTGTGCACTTGTGTACACGTATACACATTCACATAATTATAAATCTTTAAAGCAAACAAGCAAAAAAAAAAAAAAAAAACCCACTCTCAAGAGAGTCAGATGAAGGCTCAGCAGTTAAGAGCACTGACTGCTCTTCCGAAGGTCCAGAGTTCAAATCCCAGTAACCACATGGTGGCTCACAACCATCCATAATGAGATCTGATGCCCTCTTCTGGGGTGTCTGAAGACAGCTACAGTGTACTTACATATAATAAATAAATTTTTTTTTAAAAAAAAAGAGTCAGATGAGTAGCAAAAGCCTATAATCCCAGCATTGGGCAGCTGAACCAGGAAGGAAGCCCACCTGAGCTACAGAATGAGCCTGGAGAAAACTACCAATTTTTTTCAGTCATGCAAGAAACAGTTTAACATTTTATTATCTTTTTAAATCTAGGTTTGGAATGGGATGACATCTCAGAATGTGTAGACTGGATGGTGCCTTTTGTTAGTGTTGTAAAAAGTGTAAGTCCAGTGAAGCTGAAGACTTTTAAGAAGATACCCATGGAAGACAGACACAATATCCAGACACACACAAATTATTTGGCTTTGCTGGTAAGGTTTTTTTGTTTGTTTGTTTGCTGTATCTTTCACTGATTTTAAAAATCTTGCTATTTAGTTAAGTCCTGAAACTAATGGAGCTGAAGTAAGCAAAGTTTAGCTAAGTTCTGAAACTACTGTTATATAAGATGATACAGGGGAAAGTAACGATCATGCTGATTTAAAACATATGGGAGATAATTAAATTAAGGCAGACTTGGTGATGCACACTAACTAGCACTAGGGAGGCTGAGGCAGGAGGATCATAAGTTTAAGACTGGCCTGGGCCACCACAGTAAGACCCTGTCTCAGGAAAAATGTTACTGTTGAGCAGCTAAAATCAAGACCAGCAGCCCAGAAAAGAAATGAGAAAGTTTGTTGATATAAGACCGGGTTTTACTGAAATAGCTATATAAACCAGGCTGATCTCTAACTCCTAGCAGAGATCCCCCTGCCTCTGCTAGGATTAAAAGTGTGTACCACCACCATCCAGCCAAGATAGAGACTCCTAAATTAAGCTTGGATAGAATCAAGTAGGTAGAAGTCTGGTTTTACTGCATACTTGTTTTATCCTAACTGCTAATTACTGAATAATTCCTTCACATGTACAGAATGAAGTAAACTATGTGAACATCTTCAGAAAAGGAGGAGAGTTGTCACCAGTGTGTAATGGAGGCATTATGACACCACCGAAGAGTACTGAAAAACCACCAGTAAAACACTGAAGTTAAAAAAATTGGAATTGAACAGATAATGGGGAGTTTCATATAAATGAGTTTTACAGGAAAGTAGTGCTGTGACTGTCCTTGCCTAAGGAGTTACACTGCCATTCTTTTATTTGAAAACTATGTCAATTTGGCACTAAATGCCTAGGATGCACAAAATCCTGGGTTCAATCCCCAGCACTACAAAAGAACAAAACAAAACAAAAAACTTCAAAAAATTGGCACTAAAGAAATATTTCCTATAAAGGAGAACTTGTTTACAAAGGTGACTTCACTCCCAAGGATAGTGGATGGAAGCCAACAACAATTTATGCTATAGCAGTTTCTTTTTGTTACCGTGTTTCTTTAAAATCCAGTGTTGCTGTGTTTCTTTTGATGAACTAGGAATTTTATCATTGGAATATGGACTAGACTAGTGCTACCATAAAGGATACATTAGCTGACACAGAACTTTGAATCTAGATTTTATATTCTTAAATTCCTATACTCTTGAATGGTGCAATTTGTTTTTTGAAAATAAAATTTAAGCTTATTTACAAAGATTGCTTTGTAATAAAGTGACTAATTTAAAGCTGTTTGTAGCAGACAATGATAAAACTTGAATTTTTATGAATGGTAAGTTCAATCTGTTTTTAACTAGTTTGCTTGCCTTGTCATAATATTTCTGAATCAGTAAGGCATTGAACCAAATGTTTAAACTGTGCTCTAAATGGGAGAACCAAAGAAATTATAAACAAGATAAATGCTTTGGCTTCTACTCGTGAGCTTTACTTGATAGAAAGGTTGCTTTATAATCTTTTTGTGTATCACAATTTGGATAAAATTAAACACTTTTTCAGACTATATAAGAAAGTCACTTTATTACACTAAGATATCCCTAAGGCGCTTTATGTTTGCAAAACTGGCGGTTCATTTGTTAAGCCCCATACTATGGATGAGGACTGTGTCAACATGGTAAAACTTAACATAGGACCTAAACTTCTATTTTCTTATGGCAGAAAAATATTAAATGTATACTGACTCCTAGAAATTTATTTATTTAAACTTGCTGTATATAGAATAGCTACTTATACATTAAATATTTTAAGTTAGCCTTTGAAAAGGAAATTTGGGCCTTAAAAAAAAAAAGTTAATTTCATTAGAAAAAAGTGGTACCAGACTGCCAGATTATCAGACATGTGAACCTTGTCTCTCTTTGAAGAAATTATAAACTATTGTTTAGAGATGAAGTCTTTGTATAATTTTTGTTTATAAACTAATTTGTTTCAGTTTGTTTTGGCCTAAAAAGAAAACACCACTAAATTGTACATATGTATTATATAAACTTAATCTTTTAATACTGTTTACTTTTAGCCCATTGTTTAAAAAATAAAATTTAAAAAAATTAA
>CM052702.1:17834441-17925052 GCA_028551405.1 Uromys caudimaculatus | reverse complement strand
CTCTCTTTGAAGAAATTATAAACTATTGTTTAGAGATGAAGTCTTTGTATAATTTTTGTTTATAAACTAATTTGTTTCAGTTTGTTTTGGCCTAAAAAGAAAACACCACTAAATTGTACATATGTATTATATAAACTTAATCTTTTAATACTGTTTACTTTTAGCCCATTGTTTAAAAAATAAAATTTAAAAAAATTAACTAACTGCTTAAAAGTAAAGTTTTGCCATTGCTTGTAGAAACTTCTTTTTCCTTCTCTGTGCTGCCAGCTGTAATACTTCTTCAGGGTTGCTTGCATTCAATTCTGTTTGGCCAATGGCTTTGATCTTGAAACAGAAAAGCGTTATTAGAAGATTGATTGAAATAAAAATTGTCATAGTAGTACACGTAAGTAAAAAAAATAACTAAATCGAATTAAAAACTACAGAAAAAATTGGCGTTATTATATTGATCTACTTTTAAGATTTCATTAACTTACATAGTTACCTGGAGGGACATTTTCTTACACTAAATAAACTTCTGTATGCTTATGTGATTGTGTATAACATGGTTGTCTAAGTCTTCAACAGAATGGTTTGAAAGAAATCACAAATCATGTTTCATAAATATGCAAAGTAGCTATGTTCTCAAAAGTAATTAGAAGGAAGCACCATGACCTACAAATATTCATAGTGGTTTCCTGCTAAGTTTGCAACCTAAAAGTCTAGCTTTGTGTTTTAACCTTCTGACTTGGACAGTCACAACTTTTTAAAAGACTATCTTAAAGCTATATAGTTAGGCTAGAACTTGCTGGATCAAGGAATGCATGTGGGCAAAGGCTGGTAGTGGGGTGGTAATACCTTAACTATGGTATCTCAGACAATTGGTAGAGAAGCCAAGGTATTTGAGAGAAGTCACATACCTCATGTGGGTACTATAAAAATCATGAAAGGATTAATAATAATGGGGCGGAGCAAACAGCCCTGTGATGGAGCACGTAACATGTATGAGGCCATGGGTCTGTCTCTAGCTCTGTGACCAAAACAACCATGAGTGAGCAAATGATGTCCCAATGACTAAAGTGAAATTTAAGGATGAGCAGGAGATAACTACAAGAAAGGATAGAGCTATAATCAGGGACGGGGTGGGAGGGGTGAATAGAAAGATCAATGATCACATACAAGAAGCCACAGGTAAACAGTAGCAAGAAGGAGTAGTGAGAAGTATTTACTGGCTCTTGTATCTGTTAACCCTTGAAAGGATAGTCAAAGCATAGTCATGGCAAAATTTAAATGTATAGAGTGGGAAATTTTACAAACCTAAGCGGAGGGATCAGAACTGGCCAGAGGTAAAGCATAATCAAAGGACTGACATTAAGTAGGTTACCAACTACAGAAGTTAATGAAAATGTCAGTGGGAACAGAACATCAAAACTTGCCTTCATCAAGAGTAGTATAACTTCTTACCACCTTAATTAAGCATACAAATACAAATGACCTTCAAGGTGAACAGTAACTAGAAACTAGGATCTCAGCTAGGTTCTCCTAAGTCCACAATGGTTAAGACTAATTCACATAAAGCCAGTAGGTTGTCTTATTTTCTAATCTATCCCAAGTAAACCAGAGCCAAGGAAATTATTCAAAATGGAAAATGTACAAAATAGGGACTTAACAGGAAAAGTCTAAGTTAACAGACTTTTAAAGAATGTTTAGGCTAGTAAGATAAACAATGAAAGGAGCTAAGGAAATGGGTAACAATGGTTTGGTAGTGGCAAGTCTGTATGGTTAGGAATTTTTAAACAATCAGGGCTTTTTCAAGAAGTAAAGAAAGTGAAGACACAAAATCCAAATCTAAGAAACAGTCAACCAGTTTGGCCACCCTTGACTCATTATCAGATAACCTAGAAAGCTTAAAAAATGAATTAAAAAGCCTTGTCTATTACTGCTGAGAAGACTGCACTTGCTGTGCTTATGGTTGAGTAGGGAAGGGTGGAGGGGAGGAAACTCTATTCTGAGAAACACAAAAGCAAGAAAGTCAGAAGAGGCTATGGGCATAATGAGTTATAGTAACAGGATGGAAAACACACCTGACAATAAATCAGTGTAAAGGTAGGGACTAGAATTGTGGCTGAGAGGCCTCTAAATGTAAGGGGTAAAGGGTAACCTCTATCTGCATGTGTAAGAACCAGGAGGCAAATGAGACAGTAAGGATATGTAGTCAGAACCTTTAAAGAAGGGGTTTTAAAAATAATATAGAGGCGGGCCAAGTGTGGTAGTGCATACCTTTAATACTAGCACTCAGGAGGCAGAGGCAGGTGATCTCTGCCTTTGAGGCCAGCCTGGTCTATATGAGTTCTAAGATGGATAGGGCTACATAGTAAGACCCTGTCTCAAAAAATAAAAGCATCTAATGGTCAAGGTTGCCCAAGAGACTCAAAATGGCTACTGCCATTGGTTGCCTCCCAGGGGTGCAAGATAAGTACCTATTCCTGAAGATACCATATACTTTAGACACAAGGCCAAGGGTCCCCTGAGCTGGAGCTGACCTGAAAGCCTCCTCCATGAGGACTAGCTTTCATGGTACCAGAAGACACCAGGCAAGCTTCGGAACAAGCAACAATCCTACTCAGCAGCTATGACCTATTAACCACAGCAACAACCAGCATGGTGCAATAACCCCAAGAGTGAAACAGTGGGACTCACAACAGCTCTCTAATTGGACATAAGATCTCCAAGAGGGAAATCATGCCTAGTACAGGAAACCTTACCAACTACCCAGGGCTAGTAAAATCATGGATCTTGAAAAAGAATCTACAACCACCACATTATTAAACCAGCATAACTCCTAACTACATTTTAAATATTTGTCCTTATACCCTCACTCCTCATCAATAAAACTCTTTGCTCCAGAGACCATTACATAAAACCACAACTGATCAAAGTATAGAGCTGTGGAGCCTAGTCCCAACAGATTTGGCTACAAAATAACTCCTGCACCTAAGTATCAGGGATCATTAAGGAAGAGGGGTCTTAAAAGACTTCAAGAACCAGAGGATAAGAGAGTTTGCTGTGAGATTAGATCTTTTAGGAGTCTTAGTGTCAGAAGCCCATAAACCCTCACCAACGTGAGCGTAACAAAGACAACAACAGACATACTAAAAATAAACGGGAAAGCCTACAAGGTCCCAATCCTACACAACTACAGGCAACTATAAAGAATGTAGAATGGGAGAAATAGTCTACACCAGAGAGGAGCACACCCACAACTGGTTACTAGTTGTTGCATATGTCCACATACATATACTTATGTAACAATTACTTGGGGGGGGGGCATGAATTTGAAAGAGGAAGAAAGGGCATATGAGAGAGCTTGAAGGGAGTGAAAGAAGGGGCTGGGGAGACAGTTTAATTGGCAAAGTGTTTGCCATGCAAGCCTGAACTGAGTTCAGGTTCCCAGAGCACCATAAAGGCTGGCCGCCATGGCACACACATCTGTAATTCCATCCTGTCCCTATGGAGAGATGGGAAGTGAAAACAATTCCCAGAAGCCTGCATACTCACTAGTCTTATGAATACCATGATGAACAAAAGACCCTGTCTCAAGGTAGAAGACAAGGATTGACACCCAAGGTTGTCCTCTTGACTGCCACATATGCACCAAGGCACATGCATGCCCACATTTAAATACTACAAACACAATGTGCACACAGTATTTAAAAAAAAAAAAAAGGAAAAAAATGGGAGAAGGTATGGCTTTTAACCAAGCAGACTAACTTCATGTTCTTTACTCCTCTCGCAAGTTTTAGGGTATTAAAGAATAGTCATGTGCCTTTATCTGAGTATGTCTTTAAATGAGCCTGCTGCCAAACCTGATGTCCCAAGTTTCAATCTTTGACACTCACATAGTAGAAAAGAACAGACTAATGCAAGTCGTCCTCTGACCTTAGAACACACTCACACATACATAGAAATGTGAGAGAGAGAGAGAGAGAGAGAGAGAGAGAGAGAGAGAGAGAGAGAGAGAGAGAGGAGTCCAATTTAAGTAAATTACTTATTCAGTAATTGTTGGGCAATAATTAAATGCCAAGAACCATTCTAGTTATCATCTATGAATAAGTCAAGATCCCAGAGAACAGTAAATAAATATATAGCATGTCAAATGTGGGTAAGTGTTACAGAGAAAAAGTTTAAAAGAAGACTAAGAGTTACAGAGGGTGGCGGGCACATTATTTTATAAGATGACAGGGAAGGCTAACCACTAAGATGGCAAAGCAGAAACCTGAAGGAAGTTGAATGTTCCTGAACAGAAAAGTCAAAAGTCCTTAGAGAATGAGTGTTCTTGACACGTTTAAACAACGGTAGGAATGCCTGCATTGAGGTCAGCAAAGGGAAATCAGTGCACCACTGTAAGGATCGTGCACGATGAAAAATCATTTGCAGATTTACAACAGAGTTATAAAATGTTCTAATATGTTCATGTCAGCATGACACATAAATAGTAACTAAATTCTGGCAGTAAAGGGACAAACCAGATCTTTGCACAATGGCAAAAATCAAAATTGCTTAATATTCCAAAAACAGCACCACTGAAGAAAGGTGTAAGGCAACTTACTGCAATTTGTCTTTTATCGGTTTCTCCTCTTTTATGATGAAGATCTAAATGTACCAGTTAAGAATCATAAAACAACTGTTCCACATGATACTATCTCAACTGTTTGAGGCCGGCTCAAGTAGTAAGCAGACAAAGGAAATGCTATCAAGTCTGACAACCCAAGCTCAATCCCCAAGACCCATATGGAAGAAGAAGAAAATTAACTTCAAAGTTATTCGCAGTGTGTGTGTGTGATTCACACACATTTTGGAATACGTACATACATACAATCATATATATAATATTTTTTTTAAATCCTGAACTGTTTCTAGCTTGGAAAATATGTTCAATGAAATATTTCCTAAGCAGACATGAACTGCTGTGATTCCCATGCAATGGTGTAAGGATACAAGTCAAGTACTCCAAGATTGTGACGTCCCAAATGTAGTCATAGTAGGAATCCATAGCGTCATGGCTGCAAAACAGAATCTTATTACTTCTTAGGCAAAAAATCTTCCGCCTTATGCAAAATAGAAAAAAAATCATACCTGTTTTGTTCTTGCAATGACTTGAAGGCTGTTTTGTAGTCAATTTCTCTGAGGAACTGACATAAAATTGCCACCTATGTAAACAAATGATTTAAAAAGGTAACATGATCCTTTCTGGTATGAGAGGGTAATCTTTATTTTTCATATTTATTTATCTTTGTCTTTTGGTGTTTTGTACATGTATATCGGGCACCATGTGTCCTTGTGGCCCATAGAGGCCAGAAGAGGGCAGAAGATCTCCCAGAACTGGAGTTACAGATGGCTGTGAGCTGACATGTGGCTGCTGGGGACTGAACCTAGATCCTCTAGAAGGGAAGAAGCCAGTGGTCTTAACCACAAAGTCAAACTCCAGCCCCACAAATATATTAGAAGATTTGAAATAATGTTGGATAAAATCAGTTCATATTCATGGATCCCATTTAATTTTCATTTCAAAACTTTTACCCAACATTTTTGTGTCTCTCTGGCTACAACCTAGTTTGTCAGTGACCTAGGCTACAGTTTTCGATCTTTCTTCATCGAACAAGAAGCTCAAGACAGAAACTGCCAAGCAAGTGTCCTGTCATTCAAGGACACAGACACATGGGACTGTGCTTCTAAAAGCGGCAGATGTATGTCATTTTAAAAAAACACTAAGTCACCAGTCTCTAAACACAGAAGAAAGCATCCAGTTTAATCAGGCAGGTTCTGGATGCTTATCTAGGCAGGAACTGAGAATATGGGTCAATGTTATAACACTTGCTAGCATTTGTAAAAATCAGGGTTAATCTCTAGTATTAAAAAAAGCAAATATTAAAAATAAAAAGTTGAAATGGAAAAAACAAAATAAACAAAAAACAGGTGGTGGTGGCTTCCAGCACTCGGGAGGTAGAGGCAGGCAGATCTCTGTGAATTTGAGGCTAGCCTGGTGTACAGAGTGAGTCCCAGGACAGGCGGGGCTACAAATAGAAACCCTGTCTGGAAAAATAAAAACAAAAAACCAAACAACAACAATAACAAGAAAACACATATGTCTCAGTGTCTTTACAAAATTGTATAACCATCACCATTAATTCTAAAGCGCCTCCCTGAAAGGAATCCAGGCCCACAGCAGGAACTCCTCATTCCTTCTTCCACTGAGCCGCTCATAAGCATCAGGCCATGTCTCTACAGGCTTGCCTATTCTGAGCATTTCTTTTCTTTTCTTTTTTTTTTTTTTTTTTTGGTTTTCCGAGACAGGGTTTCTCTCTGGCTGTCCTGGAACTCACTCTGTAGACCAGGCTGGCCTCGAACTCAGAAATCCGCCTGCCTCTGCCTCCCGAGTGCTGGGATTAAAGGTGTGCGCCACCACTGCCCGGCTTCTGAGCATTTCTTACAAATGAATCAAATCATATACAGCCCTGTTTGTCTGTCACAGTTTTTTCTTTAGCAGTTTTCAGTTAATGCATTCTGTGGTACACATATGTAACTCATTCCTTTGTATGGCCGCAGGATTTTGAGGTACAGATACATCGTTTTACTAAACCACCCATTATGTAATGGATACTGGGATCTTCCCCCTTTAGTGACCACTGCTGTTATGAACATTCAAGTACACCCTTTTCTAACTCTCCTGAATATTTAAGTAAAAGTGGAACCACCAAGCCATTTGCCAAAGCCGCATCGTTGTGTGTGCCTGCAGCGTGAGCGCTCTAATTCTTCCCCAACCCTGGCTGACCTGCACTCCCCAATGACGAGTATACATATTATCATAACTACAGGAAAGCATGACGTATTTCTTTTCCACTGATGTTCAATGATCAATGTTTATTAATTCCTACCTGCATCTAGTTCAGTTCTAAAAATTATTAAGAAATTTGAACAGCCATTCTGATATAAAATATAAGCTACTTTCTAGTATGAATTTACATATTAAGCCTAACAAATAAATATAAGCCAACACTACAGTGTCACACACTAACCTGGGTATGACAATTCAGCAAAGAACAGCATTTTATCATTCGTTTTATCACCTACAAAAAGACAATAATTATTTTAAAAAACCAGCTCCCATTGACGGTAATCAATGTCTCATCACTCTGGAACAGGATGTCAACAGAGGAAAAGCAGGAAGGGTGAGGGAGAACAGCGGCTGAGGGAACTCAGGGCTTCCCTTCAGCTTTGCTAATGTAAAGTGGTATAAAGAAATAAACTACTAAGCAATCGTTAAACATGACTTTAAAAACTCGTTAAGTCCTGAAGGTTTTTATTTGTTATATTATACTAGTGGTCTAAATCAGGGTTAATTGCAATGTATTTAAAAGAGCCAAGAATGATCCGGTACAAGGTAAAGATGGGGGAAAACATATGCCAGTGGTGTGTAGCCAGCGAGAATCAGTTCATCCACAGACCGAATGCCAGCATAAGGAAGGACTAATGCTGCCTTGGCGGGCTGGGGATATAGCCCAGCCCTTGAGCAGTACACACAAATCCCTAGATCATAGTGATACCAATGTGAACTAAAAATATCTAGTAAGAGTGGATCTTAGGAGCCAAGCATGGTGGTGTACACCATCTATCCCAGCACTCAAAGGCAGAGACAAGCAGATCTCAAGGCCAGGACAACCAGGGCTATGTAGAGAGACCTGTCTCAAAAATGACAAAGAATGGACTTAAAGGTTTCTTTATCTGTTTTTTAAAGATTTATACTGTCATATCATAGGCTAGCCTCAGTAGTAATGTAGTAATCCTCCTGCCTGAGCCTTCCAAGTGCTGTGATCATATGTACCTACCACAACAGCTGACTTAATGTACTCTTATCACAAAATAGGATAGCTATGGAAGGCAATGCACATTTACGCTAGTATCCCTTCTCAGGTTTATCATATACACATAAGAAAGGCAGCTAGGCAACAGAATCTGTATGATTTGAGACCTAAGTAGATATTCCTTTTTTCCCCCCTTCTCACTCCGGTCCAAGGATATATTTCAGACGCACCAGAAGAGGGCATCAGATCTCATTACAAATGGTTGTGAACCACCATGTGGTTGCTAGGATTTGAACTCACAACCTATGGAAGAGCAGTTGAAGCTCTTAACCACTGAGCCATCTCTCCAGCCCCTAAGTTGATATTCTAATAGGTTAAGTGAGGATAAGAACTAACCATGGTGCTCAGGATTGGAGCTTAGTGTTTGGTATTTTGGAGAACTTGTGGAAGGGCATGAGAAAGACACAGAAATCAGTTCTGAACAGGCTGTATCTGAGGAGTTCTGGGGGTGTGAGGTGGGAATAGCAAAGCAGAAACAAACATTATAATATCGGCACTGAAAAGGAGACACCAGCTAGACATGGTGGCAGATGCCTATAATCTCAACAATGGAGAAGATGAAGCAGGTGGATCGCTAGGAGTTCAAGGCTAACATCAGCTATATATCAAGACTGCCTCCAAAAGGCCAAAAATAAACAAATAAACAGTAATCTGGTCTAAAGCCATCAACCTGAGAGTCATTATCACAGTCCCTAAGAAGAATCATAAAGAAAATCATGAAGGTAGGCAAGAGGAAAACAGGACCCCAAACAACTTACTTGGTCTGTATATACATCAGGGGGCACAGCCTTATTAAAGAAGTCAGAGCACACAGCTCCTGCCTGGAGGTAATAGTGAAGAGCTGCCGAATGCTGATTTGTTGCTAAGGTAGAAAACAGGGGTAAAGAGTTACTTGCCATTAAAATACAAGAACCAAAAAGGATTCAAACAATAAGTTAAAGATAAGACTCTGCATGGCGCAGCAGATAAAGGTGCTGCCACCAAGCCTGAGCATGCGAGTTTGATCCCTAGGCTCCACATGGTAAAATGGGAGAGATGACTCCCACAGGTCGTCCTCTGACACACACACACACACACACACACACACACACACACACACACACACACACACACACGAGTAAAACTGCGTATATGTATATCTGCTTGAGTAGTGGTAAGACTTTGTATTTACTCGGGATAACACTGTGAAAACTGCCTTCATTAAAAAAAAAAAAAAAAGAAAAGAAAAAATCAAGGTGATACAATAAATTCTTAACCTAAAACCAATTAGCCAAAATCTAGCTCGGATTTCTCATTAAATTTATAGTACAAGATTTATTATATGGAGATTTTCTTGTTTGTTTGTTTGTTTTGAGACTAGGTTTCTCCACAGCTCAGGCTGTCCTGGAACTCACTCTGTAGCCCAGACTGGCCTTGAACTCACAGATCCACCTGTCTCTGCTTTCCCAAGTGCTGAGATTGTAAGGATAAGAAACCACACAATTAGAACTCTTACATTTATTTATATTATTTATTTCATGTGTACATGTACAGACACACATATAAAGGCAAAGGACAACTCTTCAGAGTTGGTTCTCTCTCCACCACGTGGGTCCTGGAGGTTGAACTCAGGCTTGGTAGCAAGTACCTTTACCCACTGAGCCTTCTCACCAGGCCCAGGCTAGAATTTTTAAAGAGCAATTTTACAAACAGGCCTCACTCATATTACTAGAGCTGGGGGAGGATGGGCCGATGGTTAAGAGTACATACTGCTCTTCCAGAAGACCTAACTTCACGCCCAACATCCACATCAAGTGGCTCACAACTCCTTTTAACTTCAGCTCCACAGGATCCAAGAAAACTAACACCTCTGCCCCTAGAAGCAAGCCCCCCCCCCCCCCGTGTGTGTGTGTGTGTGTGTGTGTGTGTGTGTGTGTGTGTGTGTGTGTGTGTGTGTATACACGTGCGTACGCACATACTTAATCCACCCCAGGAACAACAAAAATTTTAAAGCCCCAATACCCACTACTTAAAGGGAGGGGCACTAGAGGGATACTTCAGCAGTTGAGACTGCTTTGTTGCTCCTCCAGAAGACCCCATGTCAGAGGACTCACACTGCCCCTGACTCAGGGGATCTAGTGCCCTCTTCTGACCTCCTAGGCACCACATGTGCGTACACACACACACACACACACACACACACACACACACACACAAAGCTGCAAGGGCAGAGGGCTAATATGGAGGGGTGGGAAGATGAATGGGATTGGGTGATGGCATGAACTTCACAGAGTCAATAAAAAGGTTTTTAAAAGGCATCAGAAAGTTAAAAGCATCTAATCCAAAAAAAAAAAGGATAAATGAAACAATCCAATTTATTCTCTCAGTTTATCATGAAAGATGGTCAAATCTCAAAAGTTTAATAAAGCAAACTGCAGCTATCATAAAATGTGTAATATACTTACTTTCCCTTCTAAGAGTGCTACACAAATAAAAAATAAAGCAATTGATATCTCACTTACCAAAATAAATATCCGCTTGAATAATTAGCCAAGCATGGTTGTTTGGATTTATACTGAGTGTATATCGGACTAGCTCTTTCACGGTGATTGCTACAGCTTCAAAATCTACAGACTGGAGGCTGAAGGAAAATAATTATGCAATGATGTTTTTAAAGTCTGTTTCAGAATTCTGTTTTCTAGAAGCCACAAAAGTACCCAGGGCTCAAATATTAACAATGTTCCAATGTGATCTTACATCTACCCAGGACCTCTCACAAAAGCCCTGAATTCCATGGCCCTGATGAGGTTACAGGTTAGGGTGGCAAATATCCCACTTCAGTGCTTGGTACAGCACTACATACACGAGTGGGGGAGGGACAGGCCAAATGCTTTGACCTGCGGTCTATGGGAGCCTGCAGCTGCTGAACCAGAAAAGCCAAGCTAGCACCCAAGAAAACACCTGATGGCTATTCTTCCCTAGAAACCAAAGATTAGTGAAAGAGAACTCAGTCCTCCATTCAGAGGCACATTCGTGTCACAGCCATCTACAAGGGAATGTGACACAGTACGTCTGTTGGCCTAAGGGGTTAGATTTTATCACAACCGACAACTGTACCCAGTACAATGAGAAGGAACTACTGCTATTATTAACAAACGACCAGTTCCATATTTACAGCTAGAGCAGTTAAACTGAGATGTTATTTTACTGAATGTATAAAATGTTAACAGGTCTAAGACTCTTGTCTACAGAGCAACCAGTATTAAAATAGTACTGTTAACCTAGTGTCATAGACACTGTTCCTGGAATGCCATCTTAGGAATCCGTAGGGACTTTTGATCAAGAGAAGTATGTTTTCTGGTCAAACATGCAATTACCTCTTTTTTGTTTGTTTGTTTCCTGAATCAATTTAAAGTACTGCCATCGTAAAAGACAGCTGTTAAGCCTGCATTAACATTAACTCCCATGTCAACGGTAAATACTATATTTAAAAAAAAAAAAAAAAAAAGATTTATTTTATGAGTACACTATTGCTGTCTTCAGACACACCAGAAGAGGGCATCAGATCCCATTACAGATGGTTGTGAGCCACCATGTGGTTGCTGGGAACTGAACTCAGGACCTCTAGAAGAGCAGTCAGTGCTCTTAACTGCTGAGCCATCTCTCCAGCCTCCTATTTTTATACCTATTTGAGAGATGAAAAATTTAGCAAGAAAGCAAGTTCCTCAAGGCCATGTGCCCAGTGCACACAGAGGCATGTTTCAGGGCTCCAAAATAAACCAATTTTTGTGCTTTTTTATGAACACAAACTGGAACTCTACTGTGACAGTCTGAACTTAACCTACAGAGGTAACAAATTGAATCACAAAGCTACTAGTTAGTTAAAAAGTCAAAACTAGAGGACTAGAATGCAGCTCAGTTGCAGGGTGCCTGTCTAGCATTGGCTCTGAGTTCAATTCTCAGCACCAGTCAAAACAAGGAAGCAAGTCACAAAATTGTCTCCACCTGATTCTTAAGAGTCCTATAGCATATACCAAATCGTGTATAAAATCAGTTTAAAAACGGTAGAATTTGCAGTCTGGGAAACAAACAAGCAGACGGCAAGTCACTGTAACTCTCCAGAGGCCTGTATGTGACACAGCTGCTCTTCTTCCTCACTCTTGATTTTGTGGGGTGTTTTGTTTTGTTTTGTTTTGTTTTTTGCCTCAACTCAATGATCCTCCTGCCTCAGCCTGCTGAATTCTGGGATTATAGGCATGCCCTACTGTCAGAACGTGGTCCAAGAATGGAGATTTCTGAGTGCTTGTAAGAATGCTCCAAGAAACCAGTTTCTTCAAAACACAGGATTGTTCTTGGATTATGATTCTGTGCCTCTTCCAGTAGACAGGAGTGAGTTTATTTCAAACTATTCATTACAATAGGCTATTGCTATTTGTTTATATGTCTCTATGGAAAAACATCCTCTTGCTACCTGTGACTTACTGGACAAAGGAAGGACTAGATACTTTACTCATGAGACTCTTCTTAACCTTCAAAGTATAACTTGTCTGATGCTTTTAATAAAGCTGGCTATTGCATGAGACTTCAGTCTACCTCATTTATCAGCTTTCTCCCGGGTCCCACAGCCTCTGGGTTGGTAAACACATCACTAGGCCTGCTGTTTCCAATCTAACTGTGAGCTGGAAATGCATTATTTGTATTTACTGTACTACCTTTTCACCTATGTGCTAAAACCTTCTCTTCTTCAAAGATATTCCTAAGATTGATAAAATAAGGTTGGGACCTGTGCTTCAAGTACACAATAAACTTAGGAGGGATGGCAGAAACTGGAAAGAGAAACTTTGGGCTATAAAACTAGCATGATACTACACCCCTGTAACCCTAGCTCTTGGGAGACTGAGACAGGAGGACTGAGAGTTCAAGACCAGCCTAGACTGCAAATAGAGACCCATGTAAAAGGAAGGAAGGTGAATGGATGGGCTGGTCCTATGACAACTAAAAGGCTTTGGGTCCTGATAAAACCACAGCACTACAAGAGGTCTGTAGGGAATTCTGAAACAAAGCACTTTTTAGTTGTTAGGAAGATATCAACTATATCTAAGAAACACAAAGATGTCTGCAGAATCCTACACACTTGTGCCTTTAATCACCCCGAGTATCGATACCAAACAGGATGATGTCTAACTACGTTTATTATACACTACTACTTACTTAGGAATGGAAGATGGCCAGATAGAAATGTGCTCAGCTGTGATATCATTCACAATGTCCTCCTTTCAGAAAGAAAAAGGTGCTTTTTATTCTTAAGCAGTATGATTTAAAGAAATTTCTTTCCAATAATTTTTAAATGAAATTGCAAGATACTGACCCGAACATTGTGAAGCTTCACAAAGAGTGATAAAATAATGGTCAAAACCAGTGGCTCCTAGGAAGAAGAAAACACAGGAACATTTAAAAATCATGTGTGCCCACATCTGTGCCTGTCAATCTCAGAGACACCAACTATTTCTATTTTCTTTCTTTCTCTCTTTTCTTTTCTTTCTTTCTTTTTTGTCTTCATTTTTCGAAAGAGGGTTTCTCTGTATAGCCTTGGCTGCCCTCGAACTCTTTCTGTAGACCAGGTTAGCCTAGAACTCAGAGATCCACTTGTCTCTGCCTCCCTAAAGGCCTGGGCTACCACTGCCCAGTGCCAAACATTTTCTTGCAAGAGACCTTTATCTTTTGGGAATTTGGCATCTACAATGGAACACACTAAATTTTATTTTCAGTTTCACAAACAATACAGCATATAATATACACTTAAATCATTACATTTATATCCCTAGCTTATAATCACTATTATATCAGGGTTTTTTTGGGTTATTTTCTCTATTCTTTTTTTCCCCATGTTTTTGGGAGAGCAATACTAGGAAACTGAACCACAGCTCCCAACCTCCTACCCCCAGCCCAAGCAAATGCTCAGCCACTGGGTATATCCCCAGCATCTTCCTTTATGCAGCTTTTGATATCTTTCCAACCAGGACTTCTAGCTACCTCCAAAAAATTGACCTATGTATTTATTTAAAGTAATATTTAAAAAACTAAACCTAGGTATTGACCATTAAGTAAACATGATGTTGGTATCAATTAAAAAATAAGCCAGAGCCTCACACATTTAGGGAGACTGGTAATGTTGGGGAGTGGGGGAATGGGGAGGCTGCGACCTTATTTTTGTGTTTTTTTTGAGGCAAGGTTTCCTTACATACCCCAGGCTGACCTCAGATGTGGAACCCCACCTCAGCCCTGCAAGGGCTCACACTACAAGTGCATGGAGCTGTACGCCACATTCACTTAGCCAAAGACGGTCTTAGTTTAAAAAGACCTCACTGTATTTATTAAACCAGAAAGTACAAAATTAATCTCTTGATTCAGATTATCCCATGATCAATAAAGATTACTATAAACACATTTTGTTTGTGATTAAACCAGCAATTGAAATCTTCATTCTCAAAACTCAGCAATCACATAAAAAAAAAAAAAAAACTTACCCGTAATTTTTTGATAAAAGAAAGTAGTTCACTCCTACAAAAAAATTGTATATATACTTAATATCAAACACTAAAATAAGATAAAGAATACAAATAATGATGCCTTACTCCTCTCTTAATTCCAGTTATGAAAAGTATGTCTAGCTGGGTGGTGGTGGTATAGGCCTTTAATCCTAGCACTTGGCAAGTTGAGACAGGTACTCTGAGTTCAAGGCCAGCCTGGTCTATAGCAAATTCCAGCATAACTAGGGCTACACAGAGCCTGTTTTGAGGAAAAAAACAAAAAGGGAAGAGAATGTCATACCCATTGGTATAATAAGCTAGTAACATTTCTTCTCTATTTTAATCTCATACATTCTTCAGTACAATCTAATTACAGACTGATTTTGAATTCTGTGATTAAATTAAATCTCTGGGCTGGTAAGTTGGCTCAGTGGGTCAAGGCACTCGCTGACAAACCTAAGGACCTGAATTGGATCCTTGGAGCATACTTGAGAAAACCAGAGCGCACCAACTTGTCTAGTTGTCCTCTAACCTCACACACATGCAACAAGTCTCCTTCCCACAAAGCAATGTATCAATAATTAATTACATTGATGGTAGACAGTCTTCTTAAACAAAAAGCTATTTCCAAGAGTGGCCAGGCAGAGGGGAAAACAAGAAGAGGACCCAAGAATTCTTCGGATTACATTTATGCATTGCACATACATACACATGTTTCGTGGTTCGACAGTGGAGATCAGAAGACAACTTGCAAGAATTGGTTTTTTCCTTCTAGCATGTGAGTGGGATTGAGCTTGAGATGTAAGACTTGGTGACAAATGCCTTTACCCCCTGAGCCATTTCATCAACACAATTTTTTCCCCTTTCTGGTTTTTGAGAAAGGGTCTCACTCTGTAGCCATGGCTTGTCCTGGAACTCTCTGTGTAGACCAGGTTGGCTTGAACTCAAAGAGATCTTCCTGCCTCTACCTCCCAAGTGATGGGATTAAAAGTATGTGCTACTATGCCCATCTCCAGAATTCTTAAGATTATACATTTTGAGTTTTTTGTGTTGTGGTATGCAGAAATGAACCCACAGTCTTGTGAACATTAGGCAATATCTCCCACTGTGCTACACCAAAGCCTAAGATTATCTATCTTTACAAACCTATAGGATAAAGATGTTCTGAGAAAAGTACAGGCAATGTAAAGTACTGCAAATGCAAAGTTAGCACTGAGAGAAGCATACCGATACATAATGCCCAGCGTGGACTCCCTCTGCTTTATTAAGCTGACTCTGCCATCATTCCCTCGTTTGTGCTGGTTAGACACGCTGCAGATTTGAACAACAACTTCCCAGAGGTCTTTAGCAGTCCGTCTACTCTCTTTAGGACCTGGAAGTTCTTTGCAGGTGGCTGCTAAAAGCTGTCCAAGCTGTAATGTGAAAAACAAAACTATAGACAAGAGAATCTAATCCACATGATAGTCCTGTAATAAGAGCACACTGGAGGGAAGACAGGTCCCTCTCAAACACTTACATTCAGTATCCAGTACCATGTCTGAGAACTCTCCCACCACCACATGGCTCCCAGGGATCTCATTCAGGCTGTCAGACTTGGTAGAAAGCACCATTACATGCTGAACCACTACACTAGCCTCAGCCAAGACAAAATTTAAATTACAGAAGGTGGATGATCTAAAGTTGACTTAAGGCTCTAAGATGCAGGACCAACTTTGGAATAAAGAATAGAACTGAAAGCAAAAGGCAGAGAAAAGATGGGCCACAAAGACGGGAGAATACAAGTGTAAATCAAATTCAGGGCCAATGGGATGGCCCGGTGTTCAGTGTGATCCCTACAACCCATGTTTAAAAAAATAAAGAAAACCAACAGCAGGATGTGCTGCATCTTTAATTTCAGCGTTCCTACTGCGACACGGGAGGCAAAGAGACAGAAGAGTCCCCTGGAGGCTCTTCAGCCAGCTGGCTGCCAATTCAGCACGGCAGAAATAAGAGGCTCTTCAATCCCATCAGGAAACCCCAGTGCCCAAAAAACTGAAATCAGATTTTAAAAAAAGTTATTTAATGGAGTCTCTACTATTTTAGGTCACTTATTTTGGAGAAAAAGCAGAATTGTGACAAACAAAAACTGCTGTTTTCCTGCTTTTTTTGTTATAAAAATTTTCTAACAGAAAAATCTAAATAATTCACCAAATATCTGATATTCCATAAACACACTGCAGCATTTGCTTCTGATTTTGAGTTCTACAGCAGCACAGAAGTAACTAACACACCATGGATCACGTGCTTAACTGAAGGTCTCTGAATTTATTATTAAACAGGTGAACTTAATCAAAGGTGAGATCTTGAAGTAGTGACTATGTCTAAAATTCCAGCACTTACGAGAGGCTAAGGCAGGAGGAGGTCAAGTCTGAAACTAGCCTGAATTACAATATCAAGTTTGAGGCCAGCCCAGGGTACACATCAGAAGTTGTCTCAAGAGGAAAATCTTACGCCCTCCCCCCCAAATGTTAAGCATCTCACATGAACTGAATGAACCCCATGAACTATCTTGAGTACCTGTGCTAGATAACATTTAGAGCACAAGATATAAAATTAACTGCTTTCAAGAGCTTACTATATCACAAGGAAGACAGAAAGACAATCACACAGCATAAATAACAATGTCAACACTATCACAAAATCAGGAGCACAAAGCTAGCAAGAGGAGAAAGTGATTCATCCATTTAGAAAAAAAAGAAAATACGACAACATATAAGCCAGTGGAGGGCCACCCCGGCAAGGAGAGTAGACAGCAGATACAGAGTACAGAAGCAGGAAAAGCATCATGGGAGCACTGTGAGGTCAGCAGAGGAGTTAAGCAGGACATGCTCCTGCCAAAGCACTCACACCTTAAAAGACTTATAGGTCAGACTGAAAGTCTCAAGTGTGGGGTTGGAGAGAGAGTTTAGCCTTAGGAGCATGGGCTGCTCTTTCAGAAGATCCAAGGTGAATTCCCAGCTCCCACATAGTGGCTCACAACCTTCTGCAACTCAAGTGCAGGGGATCCAATGCCGTCTTCTGGCCCTTGAGAACCCCAGACATGTAAGAAGGGCACAGACATGCATGCAAGCAAAACACCCATATACGTATAATAAGATTTAAAAACAACAACAACAACAAAAACCCAACCAAGTTGTTATCCTACAAGATCAATCCCACTGGCACTAACTGCTCCTGCTCCTCCTCCAGTCCTGCTCCTCCTGCTCCTGCTCACTAACTGTATCCTCAGGGTCAGTGACCCTTGTGCCTGTCAATCAATCCTGTGCTGTTGCCATTATACTACAATGTCTCCCTTTCTGATCCAAGGAGGGAACTAGATGGTTCTGTGTTATTTCAAAAGAGACTAACCTGCTAATAATGTTCCCTTTGGATATATGGTTATGCACTGTGTTAAAGAGAACACAGGCTTTACCCTCTGCCCACTAGCCCAGCCACACTCTCAACGATGCTTCTCTTTCTTAATAGACAATTTCTATTTAAAAAAGAAAGGGAAGGAGAGGTGGCAGAAACTGCATACACATCGACCTCAGCACTGGTTGGGAACCTGAGGTAGAAAATTCTTTGAGTTTCAGGGCAGCCAGGTTTATATACTTAGACACTGTCACAAAAACAAAGGGTGCTGGGATTATCTTGTTCTCATACACACTAGCAAAGAGCTTTTGAAACTAAGTTACATTCCCAGCACAAAACCATGTGCTTCATTACCAACTGGCAAGTGCTTTCCTTAACTGGTAAGGTACTATAGAAATCAGACAAATTTCAGAGTGGTAGGAACTAATGAAATGCGTACATTAATAGAGTACTAATGATATAAAATACCAATGCTGTGATAATAATTTTAGATTAAATATTAATTACCTTTACATATGGATTACTCTGAAATAAAAATGCAGGAACTTGCAGAGTAAGATACTCATTTTCTCTCCAGTTTAACATAAAAGCAACACACTCTTCAGCTACAACCTGACGAAGAGGAATATCTAAAAAGCAAGGACAGAAACAGTTGGAGAAGTCAAGCTTGGGAACAAAGGTCTTGAATTTTAACATTCTGGGAGGCAAGAGGGATCAAAAGTTCAAGGCCATCCTAGGCTACACAGCAAGTGCAAAGGCAGTGTGGGCTACAAAAGACCTTACCTATGAATAAGGTAATGAGTGAATAAATAAAGGTACTAGAAATCGTTTAAAATACAGTAGTAGTATGAAAAAGTCGCCAAAGCTTGTTTTAACCACTCTTTCCTTCTAAATAAATATACCAAAGCATGTTGTCAATTTCTGCAACTCAAAGCAGTAACCAGATTGTAACAAACTTTAGGAATAAAAATATAATGCATCCTTAGTCACAATGCCAGGACAACGCCCTGGGGAGACCAACGAATCTCCCAGGCCTGAGGCCAGAAGAGGCCACTGGATCTCCTGGACCTGGAGTTAGAGTGGTTGTTTTAAGCCACCATGTGAGTGCTGGGAACTGACCCCAGGTCCTCTCTAAGAGTAGTCAGTGCTCAACTGCTGAGCCATCTCTTCAGCTCTCTCAACATTTGGTTGGTTTGAGACAGGTTCTCTTACTGAATCTGCAAGGGCATTCCTACACATGTGCACATACTAGACAGACTTTTGTTTTTTGTTTCTTTTTTAAAGGAAAACACTTTCCTCTGAGATCCTGACCCACAGAGACAACAGCCTACCAACTCCAACTCTTCTAGTGGCACTGATAGCCTTGAACTCTCAGAGATCCACCTGCTTCTGCCTCCTGAGTGCTGGAACTAAAACAATGTACCACCAACCACAGCTTCCTAACAGGATATCATAAAACTGTAATATAAGACCTAGCTGTGATGATTCACATCTGGAACCCCAGCACGAAAGACTGAGAGGCAGAAAGAGCCCCAACTGGAGGACAGGCACAGCAGCCCATGCTTGTAGGCCCAAATACTCCAGGGGCTAAGGCAGAAAGATCACTTAACACCAGCATGGCCAACACAACAAGACTATCCAATGTCTTAGAAAATAAATAAAAGCACAACATACAGTTTCCACAATGTGTTGAATGGTCCAACAAAACTCATTTCACCCCAACCCCAAACCCCTGCCTCAGAAACTTCTGAATGAAATCACACTAGGAAATAAGATTTCAACATACATAACCAGTGACCTGAGTTCATACTGGTTTAGGGAGGACCTTAAGTGCAATCAATGGTCTCCTTCTAAGAGAAAAAGCAGCCACATGAAAACAAGGGCAGACACTAGAGAGATGCAGTTACGGCCATGTAATCCCAAGACTACCAGGAGCAACTAGAAACTAGGAAGAAGCAGATAAACGGTTCCCCATGTCTTCAGGAGCATGGCTCTGAGTCACACTGATTTCAAATTTTAAATCACCCAGTTTGTACAGCCGTTGTGGAAACCCCAGGGAAGAAAGTTTCTCCTGTTACCAATGTTCTCAATTAATTTCTAAACCCAAATTGTTCCAGGATAGAAATTTTCCTATAGAGGTGAAGTCAAGTAAACAGAACCCTACCCAACACACCCTACAATTAAGTATTGACTTTTGCATTTGGACTCATTAACCAATCTTACCAGGAAGCCTCATTTCCAAATATCCTCGGACCCTACTGATAAGGTCAGAAGGAGGTCTCTCTCCTGACTGCCCCATTCCAGCTTCATGAGTGTGAATATCCAAAAGAAGCATCTCATTCAGCATGACCTGACGGAGTTTCGGTGAGAACTCTGTTACCAACTCCAGACAAGCTGTAAACAGTTGTTTCGAATGGGGAAAGTCCTATAAAGAAAGAGGATAGGCAGAGTCAGTCCTTTGGAGCCAAGGTATTATGTATCTTCACATGGACTGGGAAAAAGCAGGATACAGTTGAAATGCCTTAACACTGTATCTAGGGGAATGAGGCTAAATTATCTTTCTCTTTACTGTTGATTTAACAGAAAATAAACAAAGACTTTGCTATTGCCCAAGTATAAAATTTTATGACAAGAACCATTCTCCACCCAAGATACTCAGAATTTGGCCCTGAAATAGGTTTCACATTCTACACTCTTTGTATACCGTTCTATTACACTGTGTAACTACCTAATATATTAAACAAATCTACATCGTTTCCTACCCACACAATGCAAGCTACCATCCACCTACCCATCACCCCATCCCATCTTGTTCTCATTCTAACAGTCTGACCTCCCTCATCACAACAAAAGGTTTTCTTCTCAGTTATCTTACTGGAATAAGGGCTACATTCCAGTGTTCTGCTAGTCTTCTTAGTTATTTGTTTGTTTCTTAGACAGGACCCCATGATGCAGCCAGGACTGTCCTATGTATGCCAGGATAGCTTCAAACTCAGAGATCTGTCCTCCTAAGTGCTAGGATTAAAGGCATGTACCATCCACCACACCAAATGCTTTTTTCATAAGGAGTCTTTTGGAGGGTGTTTTCAAGACAGTTTCTCTGTGTAGCCCTGGCTGCCCTGGAACTCACTCTGTAGACCAGGCTAGCCTCAAACTCAAGAGATCCACCTGCCTCTGCTTTCTGAGTGCTGGAATTAAAGACATGCACCATTTCCTCTAAGAGACTTACTATTTTTTTGTGCACGAGTGTTTTGTTTATACATATGTGCACTAGGTGAGTCCATAAAATGGGCACTAGATTCCATGGAACTGAAGTTAGAATGTTTGTAAGCCACCACCTGGGTACTGGAAACCCAACCTAGATCCTCTGCAAGAGCAGCAGGTGTTCTTAGTGGATGGCCACTCTTCCGACTTCCCATTCTTTCCTGTTTTCTGTCTGTGTGGTTCCCACACTCTTCACACCGTCCTGGACCTGACAGAGCTCTGCTCTAGGACCTCACCCAGCACATTAAACAGGGAACAAGGAAGGAGAGCGCTAGGCAGGTAAGAGCACGTACGGTTCTCGAAGAGGACCAAGTTCAGGTCAAAGCAGTTATGTCTGGTAGCTCCCAGCCTCCTGTACCTCTAAATTCAGGGTAACTCTGGCATCTGTACACATGATGCACAAGTGTCCACACAGATACACAGTTAAAAATAAAACTCCTTTTCCTACTGAGAAGCAGGACTTTCTGTTCTGATTAGAGAAGTGTGAGGTGTGTGTACTTTGCGGGTGCAGTGGATGTGCCATGGTGTGTGTGTGGGAACTTCAGGGTGGCCTTCATCTTCCACCTGTGTGAGACAAGATCTCTTTACCTGTCGTGTACACACTGAGCTGGCTGACACAAGGATTCTGGAGCGCCTTTTGTCTCTCCAGTATCCTGCTACCATGTCTGACTTTATATGAGTTTTGAGATCTGAACTCAGGTTCTCACATCCACGCACCAAGCACTTTACCAGCAATCCCCCAGCCTCTGAAGAAGGTCTGAACAAATATTTCATTCATATTTGACTCACCTTAACAGTACTGCAATGTAAACCTTTGGCCATGAGAATGTAAACCAAATCTCTTGTTAAATTGTCCTTAATTCCTAGGATAACACTACTATATACAGAAGGCACTTCCCACTAAAAAACAAGCAAACAAACAAACAAATAAATAAATTCATAAGCACACATACAGAGAAAGGCAAATCTGGGTGTGAATTTCAATGACCTTTGTGCATTTTTTAAAAAAGTATTAAAAACACATTAATTTTCAAACAGAAGGGAAATAGCAATAAAATGTTAATGAAGTGAACATCTCACTGTAAAGATCACTGGTGAAGGACAGTCAGTACAAAGGACCAACAATGGCACAGCACATGCTAAGCATGCACAGAGCTACCACAACACTTTGACACACAGAACATGTACAAGATGGCGAAGATTCCACAAAAACTAAGAACTTGAAATACCTCAGGTAATTCTCACAACAATACTATGAGATAGGTACTACTGGTCCTCATTTTACAAATAATAAAACAGAGGCAGGCACATGGAGGGGACAGATCGAAATATACACAGCCAGTAAGTATAGAAAATGGAAGGCAGTACCAATTTGTCTCTTAATTATTATGCTATATTTTCCCCTTAAAATTAATGCCAAAAAACATACCATAAATACCAGGAGAATTCTTAATATTTAGAACAATTTCCACGTCACTGCATTTGTGTATTTAAGTCTTATAAAATATAAATGAATTTCAGGCTTTTCCTAAAATTTCACTAGGGGAAAAATACTGTCAGAAATATTGCCAAAAGGCTGCAAAGATAGTTCAGCAGTTAAAGGCTAGACTCAGCCTGGTGGTGGTGGTGGCACATGCCTTTAATCTCAGCACTCAGGAGTCAGAAGCCGGAAGATCTCTGAGTTCGAGGCCAGCCTGCTCTACATAGCAAGTTCCAGGATAGCTAGGGGCTACACAGAAGAAATCCTGTCTCCAAAAAAAAAAAAAAAAAAAAAAAAAAAGGTGATGGGGTAGCTAGGCTCACAACCAAAATATGAAGAAACACTGCCATATTATTTGAAATTTCTCCTATGGTTACTACCTCTTATCCTATAAACTACAACCCACTAATAGAGTGTTTTATATGTATTTTAACTTTTACTATATTTTGAGACAGGGTCTCAGTATGTAATCCAGGTTGGCCTCAAACTCTGGCTCCTCCTAACCTAGCTTCTTGAACGCTGTGAGTAGAGGTGTGCACCTTTGTTTTAGCCTGAATTGCTACTTTAAAAGTTATCTTTATACTGGGTGATGATGGCTCATGACTTTAATCCCAGCACTTGGGAGGCAGAGGCAGGCTGATTTCTGTATGTCCGAGGCCAGCCTGCTCTACAGAGTGAGTTCTAGGATAGCCAAGGTTTTACTTTTTCATATTGTCTTGAAATCTAAAGATTACATTTTGGAATCAACTTATTGAAACTTCTTTATAAGACTTTTTTTTTTCCATTAAAAGTTTCCTGCATGAGAGGATGGAGAGATAGTTAAGACACTGGCTGCTCTTCCAGAGGTCCTGAGTTCAATTCCCAACAGCCACATGGTGGCTCACAACCATCTATAATAGAATCTGATTCTCTCTTCTGGTGTGCATAGAAGGAGAGTGCTCAGAGACATAAAATAAATAAATCTTAAAAAAAAAAAAAACTTTCCTGAATGAAAATAACTGTTGGGGGGGGGGGGGTGTTGAGATTCCCCAGACAGGGTTTCATTGTGTAACCTGAATCTGAAGTTCCTGAACTTGCTCTGTAGACCAGGCTGTCCTTGAACTCAAGAAACCCCACTGCCTCTGCCTCCTGGGTGCTGGGAGTAAAGGCGTGCAGCACTACATCTGGCAGAAAGCAAAATATACTTCACAAGAGATCAAAACTCAGCATGGACTGACTGGGAAGGGCTCAGGAAGCCCCAGGCTAGCGGGAGAACGACTGGTAATTGAAGGCTGCTAGAGGAAGAGCAATCAGCTTTCTTCAGGCCTATCCTCCAGCAGATTGTCCCATATCCATGTAAATATGGGCAGTATTAACTGGTTCTAGAAGCTACAGGAAGAAAAAAAATAAAATTAAAGACTTGAAATTGGGAGAAAGTTTTGGGTGGAGGTCTCAGAAAAGTTGGAGAGGAGCGGGAGTAAGTAAGACCAAAATACACTGTACACAAGCAAGAAACTCTCAAAGGCAGTTTTATGCAAAAATAAACTACTAGGGTTGGAGGTGTAGCTCAGTGGTCTACTACTTGCCCAGAGTGAGTGAAGCCTCAGGCTCATTTCTCAGAACCAAAACCAAAATAGACAAGAACAAAAGCCTTGAGCCCTGTCAGGCAGAGACAGGATAAACTTTACCTATGTTTACAGCGGTGTCTCACATGCATGGGGGTTCTGACAAGTGGACACAAACTCTCTCTTCACATTACTGGGTACTTTTTCTGTGTTCTCCTTTTTTCTTTCCACAGTGAATGTTAAAGGTACAATTGTGGTCATGTGAAAGTCTATTAAAGGAGTCCTTATTATTTAAAAAAATAAAAATAAAAGGCGGAGACTACGGTTTCTCCTAGATTACAGCATAAAGCAGTTTCTTACCTTATTTGACACAGTCCAAAACTGTCGCTCTGAAGTCATACCATGTAATTCAATTAAAATCTGTCTAACCCTCCAGGGATCCACTGATAGTATAAGCTGATGCTCCAACTGGCCAATGCTGACACTTGCTGAGGCTAAGGAAGAGAGTTAATGATTAAGCTCAAACTTAAATGTCAAATTTTAAGTATGATACAACTAAGAGAAAAAGCATATGTGAAGTGTCTTAAGTTAAAAGTAGAAAACATTTTGAAAATAGAATTGTTTTATATAACTCAAATTATATACTAACTTTATTTCCAAACAGAAAACCTACACACAATGTGTGCACTTAGTAAAGTGAATACGCATACACACAAACACACATACAAAATAAAGTAAAATTGTAACAGTCAAGTTAACTGGCCCACAAAAAAAAAAAAAAGAAAAGATGGAAAAAATTAATATAAACAAATCTCCCTTGATAACGTATATTAACAAAAGTGTATGCAATAAGTCTTTATTAGCAATAATAAAAAAGTATGTGGGGGGATTTTTTAACCCATTTTTTACAGCATGTGTGTTTATGTGTGTATCTCCAGATGTGGAAATTAGACAGCCTGAAGAAGCTGGTTCTCTCCTGCTACCAGGTTGGTTCCAGAAACTAAACTCAGATCATCGGTCTTGTCAGCAGGTAGCATGCATCAGCCCAGATATGTGTATTATAGAGGGAAAGAGAAAGAGGAAGGAAAGTTTCCCATCCTCCCCAAAACCCAAAATGACCACTAAAAATCTAATTTTGGCTCAGGTTATCAGCATTCAATAACACACACATACTTAGCAGTTTTGTGGGTTAATGCTGTTCTTTATACTGAACATTCAAACACTGAGGACCAAGCAAGTGACTCACAAACCTGTGTGGTTTTAAGGCTAACGTATCTCACTAACTGTAACTGTATTTTGTATTCAGATAGGTAAGGCCATAAATAGGAGAAACATCAAATAAGATAAAAATGGCAATGTTCTCAAAGTTAAATGCTTAGCCAGTGATTGGCTGACCATGACAGTTACTGTGGTCCCACAATCCCTGACCAATGTCCTCTCCATTCATACTTTTACCCTCAGGAGCGTATGAGCGCTCTGTTACCTGGGTCTATTCCCCAGCTGAACCCTTTTATGTATTACACCTAAATACCCATCAGCCTCTAGCTCACCTGAGAACCAAGAACTGCTCACACAGAAACCCAACCACAGCAGACAGATTAAAGTTCTATTAATTATCCACACAAATACCAACTAAAATACAAAGAAAGCCTTAGGTATATCTTAGTATTAACTTGAAGAGGGACAAATATAAGCTAGCAGAATAGGGCTAACCTGGGATATCATAAAATGAAGTCACAGGTTTAATGCACAGATTTACTCTCGGGGATCTCTTCCTCATTTGATCAACAAGCAGCTTTCGTTCTTCATCTTTCAACAATGTAATGAAAAGCTCATGTGAAGAAATCATGAAGACATACTGCAGATCTTCCAACCCCAGACACACATTCCTAGAACAGTAAAGAGACATTATAAAACAAGAGTGTACATCTTTGTTCAGGAAAACATTCCTAACAACCAATTATTAGTCACGTGACACATTTAAAGCTATCATTTCATAAACTACGTAACAGTATTTTGAAATACATGTTACATTGTTCTTTGGTTGTTGCTTAAATTACAATGTCAGTGCTATAATAAACTAAAAAAACAAAAAAGGGGTCTAGAAGGCGGCTACATGGCTGTTGATCTTGAGTGCTTGCTGTTCTTTTAAAGGACCTGAGTTCGGTTCCCAACACCCATGACAGGCAGATCGCCATCACCATTACTCCATCTTCCTGCCTCCATGGGTATTTGTACATGGACGCGCGCGCGCGCACACACACACACACACACACAATTTTTTGAGCATATAACCTTAAAGCTACATATTACTAGACAAAACTTAATTGATTTTTCAAATGTAACTTACTAATTAGCTATATAATTAGTAAAAGCTAGTAAAAGATACTTTTCTAGCCGGGCATAGTGTTATATACCTATAATCTCAGCATTTGGAAACAGGGAAAGGAGAATTGATAGATAGTTCAGGGCCAACTGGAGTTATGTGGTGAGGCCTAGTATCAAAGAAATAAATGCTGTGTGTATAGTCCATCAGCAGAGTACTTGCCCAGCACATGCAAGTCCTAGGTTTGATCTCCAGCATCTCACAGACACAAACTTCTCAGCAAGGCATGATGGTGACACACACATTCAATTCCAGCAGTCAGGACTCTGAAGTCACAGCATTGTAAGTTTCAGGATAACTAGATATTCATAGCAAAACCCTATCTCAAATGATAAAAGCTGGCTTGGGATGTGGGGCCTGAGAGTGCAGGGAGGGCAGTATAGCTCAAGAGGGTTAAAGCATTTGCTGCTAAGCTAAGTTGAATTCCCAGAGCCCACAGGATACAAGACGAGAACAGAATCCTTTGTCCATTGACCTCCACACAGAAACCCTTGCATGTGCTCATACAGAGACAGACACGAACACACACATATACACATAAAAGTTTAAAAATAAAATGCCTAAAAAAAGAAAATATATTTTTCTCATGAAACTAAGTTCTAAGTTTAAAACAAAAAAGGTACTTACTTTAGAAAAGCAGCCATGTTTCCTTTCAAAGAATCTGAAGCTTTCTCTACGTTTATTGATCTTGAACATACCTAGGAATTTGAATAATTTTCATTTGAATATGCATCTCAGCTTGAAATGTTGAGATTTCTAAATAAACAACTCATGTTTTGGGTTTGTGTGTGTGCATGTTTAGTGAGTATCGATGTTCTGTATGCCTACTTGTGCACACATACATGCCTGATGTCTGCACAGGCCAGAAGGTGGTATGGACAGATTCCCCAGAACTGAAGTTACAGATGGTTGAGCCGACGTTGGGTGCTGGGAATTGACCTGATTCTCTGGAAGAACAGCCAATGCTCGGAACTACTGAGCTCGGAACTCCACTGCTCCAAATAACTGAACTTTTATGTTTCGATCACTAATTGCTGATTTTAAGTAATTTAAGACAAAAGTCCAAGATGGGAATTCATTAAAGAAAGGAAGTGGGACCAACCATTTTCATAAGTTCAAGCATATGTTGTTAAGAATAACAATTTGAGCCGGGCAGTGGTGGCGCAAAAAACGCCTTTAATCCCAGCACTTGGGAGGCAGAGGCAGGTGGATTTCTGAGTTCGAGGCCAGCCTAGTCTGCAGAGTGAGTTCCAGGACAGCCAGAGTTACACAGAGAAACCCTGTCTCGAAAAACCAAAAAAAAAAAAAAAAAAAAAAAAAAAAAAAAAGAATAACAATTTGGTGCTTTAAGTTCCTATCTAGGGGACAGGATCTGCCTTCTACTAAGTTTCAAGAATTCTTCTCACATATAAGAAGGAAAAAATACTGCTAAGCACCCTCAAATGGGGGAAGAAATCCAAATACCAATGAGAAATAAAGTTATAATGCTTTTTTAGTTGTTCTGTTTTTTGGTTTTTTTTTTTTTTTTTTTTTTTGACACAGGGTATCATATATTCCAAGTAGCTGACAATGACCTTGAACTTCTCATTCTCCTGCAGGTATCTCAGTACTAGGATTACATACTTGTGTTACCACAACCAGTTTTACATGTTGATAGGAAAGAAACCAGAGTTTCGTGCAGGCTAGATAAGCATCCTACCAAGTGAGCTACATCTTCAGTCCAATACGAAAAACTTTTAAGAGATCAGCAATGATGCTGGATACACAATGCAGTAAGTTCATCATGCCTGTGATCAATACATCAAGTCCATATTAAAACACATGTAAAGCCAGGCAAGGTGCCACATGCCTGTGATCTCAGCACTTGTTAGACCGAGGTAAGAAGATAACCAAGTTTGACGCCAGTCTAGGCAAAGCAATCAGCCTGTATCTCAAAAGGAAACAATTAAATTTGACAGCTGACAAACCACTCAGCTGTAGCTCTGAGGATCCTAAGGACCAGAAGGCAGATTCCAGCACGCATGTAACAAGCTCAGTGTCCCTGGAGATTCATGGAACCCAGCTCCAAGAGAGCAGAGATAGGAGGATTCCTGGGCCCGGCTGGATTCCGGCAAAGCAGAAAAAAACACAAGTTCAAGGATCAGCAATGAGACCTTGATTCAAAAGATTAGGCAGAGGGTGACAAAGAACACTTAACACCGTCTTCTGGCCTCTGAGCTCATACAGAGGTGGATACACATATGTGCATATGCTCACTTGAACACCAAAATAAGTAAAAATGAATCTCGGATTCACTTTTCAGGTCTGGCGAGATGGCTCACCAGGTGAGGGAGCTTGGCAAGGCATGTTAGTATTTGAGTTCCAACCCCACAAGCTGTTCTCAGACCTCTGCATGTGTGCAATGCATATGTGCACACAGATACATAAACAGATACACATAAATATAAAATAAACAGCTTTTAATTTTTAAAACTCAAGACTTGGGGGCTGAAGCCGAGTGTAGGGGCGTGTCTTTAATTCTAGCACTTGAGACGCACAGGCAGGCAGTTATGTGTGGGTTCAGGGCCAGCCTAGCTACACAGCCCAGGGACGGCCAGGGCCATGGAGTAACTCTGTCCCCAAAAAAACAAAAAAAAAACAAACAAATAAAAACCTTGGGAACTGGAGAGATAGTTCAGCAGTTAAGAGCACTTACTGCTCTTGCAGAGGACCTGGGTTCACTTCCCAGCACCGTAACAGACGGCATACAGCTCCTTGTAACTCTCAATTCCAGAGGATCTGATGGCTTCTGGCCTCTGGAGGTACCTGCACACATGTGGTGCACATAAACTCAGCAGACACATAAACACACAGAAAATAAACAAATCTTAGGCAAGTGTGGTGCTATAAGCATTTAGTCTCATCACTTTGGAGGCAGAGACAAGTGGATCTCTGTAGATTTGAGGCCAGCCTGGTCTATACAGCAGGACTGTCTTAATAAATAGATAGACAAACTATTTTTCTCTTATTAAAAAAAAAAAGTAGAGCATTAAGATGCAGCCCTAACTGCAGTAGAGCAGTCAGTGACAGAGCAGAGAGAATGCGAGTGAAGAGTACAACAGGAACAGGAGACAAAGGAGAAAAGGGCTGTCTGAAGACACAGAATCCAACATGACGGACGGACGGACGGCATGTGCCTACCTCGCCACTGGGAGGCTGGGCACAAGAACAAAGAAGCTGAGGCCTGGGCTACACAGCAAGATCCAGGCAGAAAAAAAAAAGAACAGGAAGAAGTAGTTGAGGAAGAAGAGGAGGAGAGAGAGGAGGAGTAAGAGAGAGAGGAAGGAGAGGAAGAGGAGGAGGAAGAGAAGGGGGGAAGAAGCAAAGAGGGGACGGAGAGCAGAGAGGAGGGAGAAGAGGAAAAGGAGGAGAAGAAGAGTGGGAGGGAGAGGAAGAGGAGGGGACAGAGTAGGAGAGGGAGGAGCGTGAGGAGAAAAAAGAGAAAGGAGGGAGTAGAGAAAGGAAGAGGAGGAGGAAGAGGGGGAGGAAGAGGAAGAGGGGGAGGAAGAGGGAGGAAGAGGAGGAAGAAGATGAGGGGGAGAAGGAGAGGCAGCTGCTGCTGCTCAATTTATTAATACTGTCAACTCTTAGGCACAGAAAAGAAACACAAATGTTCTACTATCAAAGGGGAAATGCCTTACCTCAAGGAGAAAATCTATTTTTTCTTTGTTTGGTCTAAGAAATAGTTGATTGAACTGAACACTAATTGTTCTGCCTTCCAGTATATCTCGTACTGTGTTGCAGGCACAAATTTTAAAACAGATTTCATCTAGAGCTTCATTTCTACGAAACACAAAAGTAGAAACATGAATGTTTTTATTATAAAATGTGAACAGTATTGAAAACATTTTAGGATGTTCAGTACTCTACTAAATACCATATACCAACTCAAAAAAGAAAAAATACAGAAAAGAATTCAGAAAGAATCCCAAAGATTAAGTAAATTTAAGAACTGTACTCCTAGTAACTTTCCTACTTCAAGCATTTTTAAAAGAAACTAAGAGAAAAAAAACTTAAAATGTCCCCACTGGGCTGAAGGGCTGGCTCAGTGATTAAGAGCAGCACTGGCTGCTCTTCCAGAGGACACGGGTTCACTGTCACCTCACACCTGTCTGACACTGCAGTTCCAGAGGACCCAACACCCTCTTCTGGCCTCTGAGGACACCAGGCACGCCAGGGCGTAGACACCCAAGCAGGGAGACGCCCATATACATAAAAATAAGCATTTAATGTCTTCACAGAGACCAGAGACAGTTTAGAGGACAGCACTGACTACTCTCCCAGAACTCCTGAGTTCAATTCCCAGCAGCCAACCACAGGGTGGCTCACAGCCCTCTGTGATGTAGCCTGAGTCCCGTTTTTGATGTACGTGAAGTTAGCATTCATACATAAAATACACGAACAAATAAGTCTTTCAAAAAAACCTCCACAACACTTTTTGTCCATTCTATCAGCAAATTTGAAAATAATGTTAATAATATGCAGGTAACTTGCAAGTGTGATTTCATAACCCACAAAACACTTGTTCTGTTATCTAAAGATCAGAACGATTTTTTCAACTTACCCCTGTTGAGCTTTCTGAAAGAGTTCCCTTAATACTGACTGCCGGAACTGGACAGGTAAAGTGAAAGTTAAGTTATCTTCAATGAAAATCTGCACGACCTCCTAGAACAAAGACAGAAAATTGCTTCATGTAAAAACAAAACAATGCCAGGCAGTTTCTTTACGATCCACTTTCATGGGTCAGAAGGCCTGCTTGTCTAGCACGAACAAGCCCTGGGCTCAATGCCAGCACTGCCTAAGACTGGCCAGGGGGTGCACATCTGCAATCTCAGCACTCGGCAGCAGAGGAGAGAGAGCTCAACGTCATCCCAAGCTATACGCTGAGCTTAAAAACTGTAAAGCATTCTCTTTAAAACACTCCGAAATTAGACTAAGATCAGAAATAGTTCCCCTTTCTCAAAGTTGAAGAACATGGTCAAGCAAGAAAGAAATGAATGAAGCCTTAGCTTCTAATCAGAAACAAACGACAAGCACACCAAACTTTAGCCAAGAGTGCATCATATATATATATATATATACCTCTAATTGCAGCATGTGGGAGGCTGAGGCAAGAAGGTGTAAAGGGAAGACCAGCCTGGGCTACATAGCCAAAGTCCATCTCAGTCAGACAATCGAGCAATCAATCAATATACGACAGTAACAACAACAACAATAAAAACCTTTCAAATAAACTTTAAAAGTTTTGCCGGGCAATGGTGGCGCACGCCTTTAATCCCAGCACTTGGGAGGCAGAGGCAGGCGGATTTCTGAGTTCGAGGCCAGCCTGGTCTACAGAGTGAGTTCCAGGACAGCCAGGGCTACACAGAGAAACCCTGTCTCGAAAAAAAACAAAAAACAAATAAAAACTTTAAAGGTTTTATTCATGAAACAAACTTCTAAAAAAAAAAAAAAAAAAACCTTAATTAAAATTAATTTCCCGGGGAAAGCATGCTAAGAAACAACTCCAATAAATTTAAATGAACTAAAATATACTATTTAGTAAATTACAGAAGATATTATATATTATTTCTGAACCCTTTCTCAGGTCTTTTTAAGCTATGGCGAAAGGAGAGAGGACAATGTGGGAAATGACTTCTGCTAATGTCTGTGCTAGTTAGCCACTACTACAAAGAAACACGCGGTCTCAAAACTATAGACCCCCACCACTCCATCTCCATACAAAGACAACAATGCAAGGATCCTCAGAAACGAGTCAGTCAGCCACTGGTCAACTGTGAGATACCATTATCTGCTTTACTAGTACAGCCTGACTAACCTAAAATTAAACACTACAGGTTCATGTAAAGAGTCCTATCCAAATAAAAACCTAAATACAATGTCTGAGAGACAAAAAATTACTACATATGCCAACTGCCAGACACCGCAGAGCTTCAACTTAACGGCTTTTTTCTTTCTTTAATTTTGCTTTTTATGTATGCTGTTTATTGGGTTGTTTTTGTTTTGCTTTGTTTTGTTTTTTTGTAAATGTATGAGTCCTCTGTCTATATGGATGCCTGTATGCAAGAAGAGGGCATCAGATCCTTTATAGATGGTTGTGAGCCATCATATAATTGCTGGGAATTGAACCCAGGACCTCTTGAAGAGCAGCTAATGCTCTTAACCACAAAGCCATCTCCCCAGTGCCCGTTCTTCCCTTCTTAGCTCCTCGTTATGTCTAGGTTCTTGACTAATTATGTGGAGGCTGTTTACAGTCACAGTGACATGAGGAAGAGGCGTTCCAAAGGTCTTATTTACACAGGCCTTACCCCTTGAAGGAACTTTAGAAAGGCTTTTATTACATAGCCCTGGCTGGCCTGGAACTCACTCTCCATGTAGACCAGGCAGGCCTTGAACTGAGAGATCCAACTGCCTCTGCTTCCGAAATGCTAGGATTAAAGGTACATGCCACCACATCCAGCTGACCTTATTTTTTCAAATCAAAAAAAAAAAAAAAAACACTAAGGGCCTTCTTGTAACCCGTGTCTCACTCTAATGCAGAGGTCCTCAGCCCTCCTGGTACCATGAGCCTTTAATATTGTCCCTAATGTTGTGGTGACCCCAGCCATACATAATTCTCACTGCTACTTTATAACTGTAAGTTTGCCAACATTATGAGCCATAATGTTGATAAGCAGGATAAGCAGGATACCAGCTGTGTGGCCCCTGTGAGAGGGTCAGTCAACTCCAAAGGTGAGAACCGCTGCTCTAATAAGCCATCTATAACCCTGTACTGCTGAGATGTAAAAGATGTCTACATTTTAATTAACTCATTAGTACCTATCATTCAACTTCTAGAGAATTTAATTTCCTACTCAAAACAAAGCATTATAAAAAAAAAAAAAAAAGCCAGGCGTGGTGGTGCATGCCTTTAATCCCAGCACTCTGGAGGCAGAGGCAAAGAGGCAAGGGGATTTCTGAGTTTGAGGCCAGCCTGGTCTACACAGCACATTCCACAACAGCCAAAGCTACACAGAGCAACTCTGTCTTAGACAAAACAAAATCAACAAAAGGGGCAAGAGAAAAAGGAAAAAGTTTACAGTCTTTCTTTCTGTATATTTTTTGATTGGTGAAGAAATGAAATTTTAGAAGAAAATAATGAAAGTGAGATAAAACCCCAGTTGGAAAAACACAAAGTAAATTTCAGCATTTGGAAGGGTGAGACAGGATTACCAGCTCTAAGTTCTAGGACATTTGGGCATTTAGGAAAACCCTGCCTCAAAACATCAAAATTTAAGTAAATAAAAAAAGGGGCAGAGACATGGCTCAGCAGTTAAGAGCACTTGCTGCTTATAGAAGATCCATGTTCAAGACTCAACACCCATATGGTGGCTCACAACCCCAGTTCAAGGATCCAATAGCCAAAACATTCATGAACATAAAGTAAAATAAATTAATTAAATTAAAAATATTTTTAAAAATAAATTTAAAAAACTGATAAAGGTTAAGCTTGACTGTTTTATGTTTCCTGTTCTGAGTTAACTAATAAAGACAGCATTGGGAAGAAAATTCTGACAATGACTTCACCACCAAAACTTGCGCTGCTAGTTATTTTCATTACAAAGTAAAGGATAGGGCTGGAGAGATGGCTCAGCGGTTAAGAGCACTGGTGCTCGTCCCCAGAAGTCCTGAGTTCAATTCCCAGCAAACACATGGTGGCTCATAACCATCTGTAATGAGACCTGGTGCCCTCTTTTAGCCCGCAGGCATATGTGCAGGCAGAACACTACATACATAATAAATAAATAAATCTTTCCAAAAAAAAAAAAAGCACAAAGGCTAGCCAGATGTGGTGGCATATGCCTTTAATCCCAGCAGCTACAGACTGTGAGTTCAAGGCCAGCCTAATCTACGTATTGAGTTCCAGGACAGCCAGAGCTGCACAACAGAGAGACCCTAACTCAGACAATCAAGAAAGGCGAAGGATACGTGCCCAGACAGGACATTCACTATAATCTGAGACGGTGACTAGTTCACTGACAGGGGAGTTTGTAACTGAACACCCCATCAACAAGCCATTTCGCTCACTCCTCCCTTCCCTGAGATGGGATATAAGCTATGCTAAGACAGAAATGAGACCTCAGGCTTCCCCATAGAAGGAATTAGATGAGCAAGCTTGTCTTTCAAAAAGATATCAGTAACAGTGAACACACATGACCAATCATAACGTCTCACCCAAGTCACAGAAACATCTGAAAAACATAGATAACTCTATTAAGGATTACATTACTTTTTAGGCCTGGCTGACAGTGCAGGAGTCTGGCTCCAAGCCACACTTGGCAAATAGTGGTAGCAGGATCTGAACACAGTTGTTTCTACAGCTTGTCAACTACACCTCTGCAATCACACCTCATCTTACCTGATAGCTGCCAGACCGTAAACAAATATGGACTTGACTATATGGAGTCAACTGCTGAGAGTTATTATCAGAAGAAGGGACAAGAACATCACAGGCTTGACAGTAGCCAGCTAACCGCTTCTCATCTATGGTACAATGAAGAGATAATGAACCTATCTGTAAAGTAAGAGTTATATATCATTATCCGTTAATGAAATACACATGACAGACTAGTACTCCTTAGTGCACTTTAACAGTACAAGAAAACAATAAAGAAAATTTCAAATAGTAACAAGGCTAAATATTTTGAGCAGAGATCAGCAGAACATCATTCACTGACCAAGTGCAACCTGTGATCTGATTTTACATGTCCCTTGAGCTAAAAATATTTTTTAGGGTTGAAAACAACGAACACCCAAGACAGACTGAATACGATCCACAAAACCTAGGTATTAATTGTCTGGCCCTTCCTTCACTTTTTATTTACTTAGAGACTGATTATCATTTGGCCCTTTTCTTTTTACTGATTCACTGATTGTCAGTCTGGACATTTTCTTTTTATTTATTTATTTGACTGACTGATGGGCTGATTGATGGACTAATCATCACTTCAGTAGGTCTGACAAATACGACAGTAGCAATGAGTAACAACTCTTACATGCCTACACAATGTTAAATCTACGTCTTAGGCAGATTTACAAGAGTAAAAAGAAATAACACTCTTCTTTTAAAAATTTTAGAAATGTTACTATCAAAAACACTTGCAAGGACACAACACATTTTTAAGTGAATTTTAAATAATTATACCTACAATTCAACAAAATTAGCAATTTCTAATAACTCTAGATAGAGTAAGCCTGGATCTAGAGATGCAGCCCCGGCAGAGCACCTGCTTAGGAAGCAGCAAACCATGCACTACAAAAGTGGATGAGTAAACAGAACAGATTAAGCTTTGATAGTAGGTGATCAATCTGTATAATGAGGAAAGAAAATTAAAACTGATTTTCCAGGTTCCTACAATTAAAAAAAATTACACTTAAAAATTCAATCATCTGAGGCTACAGAGACGGCTCAGTACTCAAGCACACACCCTGAGGACCTGAGTTTGGCCCCCAGCACCCATGGTGGGTGGCTCACAGTCACCTAAGTACAGCTCCAGGGGAAGGAACGCCACCCACTGTCTTCCAAGTGAACCAGCCCTCTCACGCACACATCCTCACACACATATAAACAGCACCCAGAATGGAAAAAAAAAAGTTTTTTCTTAATGTAGTCATCTGAATCATAAAAAGAATCTTGTCATGTAGAGCAGGCTGACAAATATCCTTCTGCTTCTGCCTCCTGAGGACTGGGATCAAAGGAGTGTACCACCAAGCACTCTGCTCTTGACAGTGGACACAATATGAACGGCTGTTTCAAGTTCCTATTGCCTTGGCACCCCAGCATGCGGCACCTCAAATTATGATCCAAAATAACTTTTCTCTCAAGTTGCTTTTGGATATTTCATCACAGCAACAGGAAAAGAAACTAAAATAACAAGTGTGGTGGCCTGGCCCCCATACACTCACATGTTTGAATGCTTGACCTATAGGGAGTGGCACTATTAGGCGTGGTCTTGCTGAAGGAAATGTGTCACTGTGGGGTGGGCTCTGAGGTCTCCTATGCTCATGCTATGCCCAGTGTGGGACACAATCTCCTGCTGCCTAATCAAGATGTAGAACTCAGCACCATGTCGGCCTGCACGCCATGCTTCTAGCCATGATGACAATGGATTAAACCTCTGGACCTCTAAGCCAGCCCCAGTTAAATGTTGTCCTTTATGAGAGTTGTCATGTTCATAGTGTCTCTTCACAGCAACAGAGACCCTAAGACAACAAGAAAATAATACACATTTTTAAAAGCTAGTCTGTACTATTCCTTTTTAACTTTCCAAACGTTCGGTAGTGGGCACACTGGTTTTGTCTTTTGGTGCTGGGATTGAACCAAAGGACTTGTGAATGCTACAAACATATTCTACCATGAAGCCACACCCCCAAACTGTGTTTGGTGGCACACACCTATTATCCCAGGACTTGGGCCAGCCTTGTCTATATTGTGAGTTCCAGGCCAACCAGAGCCATATAGTGAAACTGTCTTAAAAACCAAACAAGTTACACTCTAATATCCATTAGAAAAATTAAAGCAAAAAACTCCATAGATTTTTAAGGGACCAAATATTATATATCGTTTATGACTGTACTTACCTCTGCAATTAGTTCTTTAGTTCTAAAAAACTTCTCTCTTGCGTTTTCATAGACAGCTGAATTTGTGGAGCCTTGCTGGAAGTATGCTGCACCCAAATCGTAACACACCTGAAAAAAACAAAACACCAATCTGCTTCAGAATGTTTATGCACTTAGGAGTTGATAGGCGGTGGTGGTGCACACCTTTAATCCTAACGCTGAGGCGAAGACCAGCCTGGTGAATATAAGAGCTCCGGGACAGCCAAGGCTACACAGGAGTAAACCCTGCCTCAGAAAAAACAGAGCAAAAGTTGATAACTCAATTTTATTTATTCATTTATTTTGTTTGTTTTGAGACAGGTTTCTCTACATACCTGGCTGTCCTGGAGCTCACTACATAGATCAGGCTGGACTCAAAAGCACAGAGATGCACCTGCCTCTGCCTCCTGAGAGCTAGGATTAAAGGCCCTCACACCATGCCTGGCTCAAAGTTATGTTTAATAGCAGGATAACAAAAAAAAAAAAAAAAGAAGACAAGTAAGAAACATAATCAAAAGCAAAATAATAGGCACTAATTTGTACCTAAGCAACAGAACAAAACAAAAACTAACAAGTAATTTCAAGTAACGTACAACATTATTTGGAAGGTCAAAGAATTAGGTCAGAAAAACAAGAGAAGGAAAAACTGCTCTGGGGACAGTACCACTGTAGCCATTCTCCACACTAGATGCCACAACTCCCCCTAGCCTCCAGCACTCCTGCAAGGACTCTTTACACTTCCACTTCTCTGATTTACAAGCTCCTGATTCGATCTAAACTAAGTATATCACATATCCATAGAACATTCTTGCTCCCAAACTAGAAAAAGCTAGAGAGGCAATACCTAAAAAGTGTTCAGTTGCCTGCTACCAGTTTCAATAGGTAAAGATTTCTCCCATTGCAGAAGAGAACAAAGGTAGGAAGCACTCCACAAATGGACAAGGATGAGTGTCTACCCTAATAACTGAACTGAGAAATGTATCGACTAGAACACTATAACGATTGCTTTGTAACAGTAAAATGTGTATATTTTCCAAGAACGCCGCCCCTCACCCCTCACTGCCCCCTTACCCTCCCTCTCTCTCTCTTCCTCCCTGGCTCCTCTCTGATAGGTTCTCAAACTCATTATGTAGTTAAGGATAGCCAAGACGTTCTAAGGCTGTGCTCCCGCATCTGTGTACTGGGACTACAAGCACACATCACCACTCCACTTTATTTTTTTTAATGTGATGCTAGCAAGGGGTCACACCTAGGATTCTGTACACGCCAGGCAAGCACTCTACCAACCTGTTCACATCACCAGCCTCCAAGAGCCGTGTCTTAGACTGATGCCCTTATTCACTATAGACTTCAAAGAAGTCTGATTCAAGCCACTCTTAGAATACCAACGCGAAGAAAAGTGACATTAAAAAGTAAAGGACACCAAGTCATAGAGTTCAGGCTCACAACCTATCATCAGTGGTTCCTTTTTTTAAATATATTTTTAAAAGATAAGTATCCACCTCCTGTAAATTCTGTCTTGAAAAAATGATTACCTTCAGCTATTCCCAACACTGAAAAGACAGCCTTCGCAACACTGCCTCGTTTCCACCTCTTTTCTGAATGAAAAGTAGGAAAAAGATGCCAGGTTTATTTGTACAAATAAAAAAAAGAGCAGCCTTTAAAGTTATGAGCTGGCCATGCACGGTGCTGCACACCTTTACTCCCAGCACTCAGGAGGCAGAGGCAGGCGGATTTCTGAGTTCGAGGCCAGCCTGGTCTACAGAGCTAGTTCCTAGACAGCCAGGGCTACACAGAGAAACCCTGTCTTAAAAAACTAAAATCATCATTATCATCATTAGCCTCAAAACGGTAACCAACAAATGTTTTAAATTTTCTATTGTCCTCAAGGCTCTTTACTCGAAAACAAGCTGCAGTACGCAGACCTCACATACTTTATAATCTAGTCCTAGTTTGATTTCTAAGTTTTTTTTTAAAAAAGATTTATTTTATGTGTATAGACATTTTGCCTGCATACACAGACATGCACATCACATGCACGCCTGGTGCTATGGATCTTCTGGAACTGCAGTTACAGACAGCTGTGAGCTGCCATGTGGTGCTGGGAATTAAACTATGGTCCTTTAGAAGAGTAGCCACCCCTCCCAATGTTGAACATATCTCCAGCTCTTAGTTTCATTTCTATAACTATAATAAAGACTGTGACCAAAATCCACTTGGGGAAAAAGTATTTTTTTCATCTTACAACTTTTAGATAACATTCTATAACTGAAGGAATTCAGGGCAGAACTCAAAGCAAGAACTTGGAAGCAGGAGCTAAAGCAGAGGCTATGGAGAAGTGCTGTTTATTGGCTTGCTTAATCCACCTTCTCCCCCCACCTCCTTCTCGCTCCAGCCCCGCTCCTTCCGGCCTCAATCCACCTTCTTATACAACCCAGGACTACCAGCCCAAGGGTGATACCCCACATGGGGGCACGGGCTCTCCTGCATCCATCATTAATCAAGAAAATGACCCCACAGGCTTGCCCATAGGAGAATCTGATGGAGTTATTTTCTCTGTGCATTTCCCTCATCCCAGATGACTCCAGCTTTTGTCGCCGAGCTGACAAAAAAACTAATCAGTAGATCTAGTGAAGAAAAGGAAGGCTTGAACACATAAAGTGACAATGAACAATTAAAATGGTTTTTTGTTTTGTTTTGTTTTGTTTTGAGACAGGGTCTCTATATAGCCTTGGCTGTCCTGGTACTCGCTCTGTAGACCAGGCTGGCCTTGATTTCCTTTGCTTCTGCCACCCCCCTATCCCCCCACCCCCTACCCCCCACCCCCACCCCCGTGCAGGGATAAAAGGCATATAGTAACTTGCCTGGATAAAACTGAAAATTGTTAAAGAAACTAGGGGCCCAAAGTCAAAGAGACAAGATCCTTAAGAAGTCAGTTATTTATAGAAGCCTACATTTTGAGCCTACCACGTTAGTTTTTCTTGTCTTTGGGGGATCTAATTACATTCCTAATATGAATGTACTGCAAATTAATTCAGAATCTACTTAAAAAATCACAAACTTCATGAAACTTTTTTCATTCTTTAGAAAAATCTCCTGTAAAGGCCTACAAAACTTCTAAGATGTAACTGCCAATAAAAATCTAGTAGATTATGGGGCTGGAGTGATGGCTCAGTGGTTAGGAGCACTCACTGACTGCCTTTCCAGAGGTCCTGAGTTCAATTCCCAGCAACCACATGGTAGCACACAACCATCTGTAATGGGATCCGATGCCCTCTTCTGGTGTGTCTGAAGACAGCTGCAGTGTACTCTCATTTACATAAAATAAATTAAAAAGAAAATCTAGTAAATTATATGTGGTGCTACATGTTGATAACACCAGCAGTTAGAGGGCCAATTCAAATTCACAAAGCAAGCTTCAGGCAAATCTTTGCTATAATAGAAGTGTTTCTTTGAAATAAAGACAGACAGACATTCAAACCTAAATCACAGAGACAAAGGTAGAACTACCTGGCACTGCACCTCCTCAGCTCTGACTTTCAACCCCGCCGTAGAATTCTCGGTTTCCCCATTCACTGTGCCTGGTTCCACGGCCAGTAAGTCTAGAGTTCTCATTGTGTGAACATACAGATCCTTGTTTAATTTCAGGGCTGCTTCCAGGACCAAAATAGAATCAGCAGCTTGTTCTTTTAGCTACAATATTTAATAAACAAACAAACAAAAAACACAACAATTAGTAGGGCTACATAAGACTGTCTCATAAACACACACACACACACACACACACACACACACGCCCCTTACTTAACCCTTTATAACATGCACAAACCTAAGATTAGAAGCATCTCTACATGCTAACCCGTCCCTAAGACCTAACACTGTAGTCACTGCCTGTACTCACCACTTTCAAAATGTTTTCTGTCAGTTCTTTTTCCTGTTGCATTTGATTCATGCTAAAAGAGAAATGATTGAAGATCACTGAAATATAACTCTTAAGACAGGAATGTAAGTCTAAATTTAAGACTATCATTCTTTAGCACGAAGTTAATTTTTTAAAAGTATGTTAACACTGTTTCTTTTTTGGTTTAAACAAATAAATCACATATTATTATTATGATCATTAATTTACCAGGACCGTCCCAAGTGCTTTGCATAAAACTTCCAATTTAGGAGTAAAACAAACTAAGCATAAAACACACCTATAACCCATTACAGGAGAACAGCAGACCAGCAGAGACAGGACAATCAGGAGCTTCAAGACCAATCAAATTAGAAAACCAAGTACAGAAGCCACTTTGAACTACATCAGACCCTGTCTTTAAAACAAAAGAGAGGAAGGAAATACACCAACAAAAAGAGTATTAAAGCTTATTGACAACAAAAGCTCATTTATTTAAAGAAACACAGAGAGCTGGAGAGATGGCTCAGTGGTTAAGAGCATTGACTGCTCTTCCAGAGGTCCTGATTTCAATTCCCAGCAACCACATGGTGGCTCACAGCCATCAGTAATGGGATCTGATACCCTCTTCTGGTGTGTCTGAAGAGAACAACAGTGTAAACAAACATTAGAGCCAGGAAGCCAGGTGGTGGTGGCACACACCTTTAATCTCAGCACTCAGGAGGAGGCAGAGAGGCACAGAGAGGATCTCTGAGTTGGAAGCCAGCTGTTTCTACAGAGTGAGTTCTAGGACAGCCAGTGCTATACAGAGAAACCATGTCTAGGAAGGAAGGAAGGAAGGAAGGAAGGAAGGAAGGAAGGAAGGAAGGAAGGAAGGAAGGAAGGAAGGAAGGAAGGAAGGAAGACAGAGGGAGCAGGAGAGGGCTCAGCTGTTAGAAGCACTTGCATCCTTGTTGCTCTTCCGAAAGACCAGGGTTCAGTTACCAGCACCTATATAGTGGCTCAAAGCCTAGTGTAATTTAAGTTCCATGAGATACGGACCTTCTGCCCTAAGGCATCAGGCATGCACATGATGCAATTACATATGTGTAGGCAGGCAAAACACTCAGCAGCATAAAATAAAATTACATCCTAAAAAAAGAAAGAAAAAAAAAAAAGGCACAGACTGAGCATGACGACACAAATCTTTAATCCTAGCACTCAGAAAACAGAGTAAGGAGCAACTCTGAGTTCAAGGCCAGCCAGCCAGTTACATAATAAGACCCTATTTCCCTAAATAAATAAATAAATAAAAATAGTAATACAGAATAGGTCATATAGGCTGGAGAGATGGCTCAGTGGTTAAGAGCACTGGTTGATCTTCCAGAAGACCTGGGTTCAATTCTTAGCACCCACATGGCAGCTCACAACTGTCTGTAACTCCAATTCCAAAGGACCTGGCACCTTTACACAGAGGGGGAACACCAATGTGCATAAAAATAAACAAATCTTTGAAAAAAAAAGAGAGAGAGAAAGAGAATGGGTCATATTAGAAGACCGTGTCACTGCTTATGTCCTAGTACAATGCTGCCATTACCTGGCACACTGGCTGTTCCCTCTCTAGACGGCTTGCTCCCTAGATGGTTCTGAGATCCACTGTGGTAGAACACTGGGTGTGCCCCCAGAGGTAATTACTGGCCCCTGCTCTATGCCTTCCTTGGCATCCTGGCTCATGAAGTGATCCATTTGCCCTGACAGAGACTTGCTCCAACCGTACTCTGGCACAAGTCCTAAAGAATGTGGCTAACCATTAAAGCCTGTGCCATAAATTAGCCTATTCTTTTTGTAAGTCTAAGTAAGTAAATCTCACTCATATCAAGGCAGAAAGTATGGTGCCTAGCTCTCAAGTGGAAGGAACTGCCACTTAAAATTTATGAATTGGATTTAAAACTCCATATTTAACCAAGCTTTTGTAATGAACGTCAAACTGTTAACACTTACAATAATTTCCCCAGGTACAAAACTAATTAACACACATTAAAGACAATTTAATTATATGGGAAAAATCTTCATACTCAGCTCTCCAACTCCCCTAGGTCCACCCACCCAGCCTCCATGCAGCCCGTCCTCCCGCTGTTCCGCTTCCTCTGTAACGTGAGTTACAAGCCTACAGAACAACATTAAATTATGATAAAAAAGTCACAAGTGATGGTTCTGTCAGCCAACTTACACATTTAGTTGAGGGGGTCCAGGTTTAGCCTGTTTGACAGGAAAACTACTTTGAACAATTGTCCTAATTGCCCTAAAGAAAAGATAGGGAAAAAATTAATAAAAAGGCCAGTTTAATAATAATCAATATAACTTTAAAAATGTAAGATTTCATCCACGGTTTCAGTAATACACTTTTCATCCCCTCAGCCATAAATAAAACTTCCCTACTTTCAGACTCATAGTCCCAAAGATGCCCATAGAGACCCTGGAGCAGAAGGAGAGCCACAAAAGCACAGTTTCTGAAAGCCACGGCGCCCAGCAGCGGGCCTCAGCGCTCACTCGCTCACCATCTGTTGTAGAGGAGGACAGCCATGGCAGTGGTGGGGGGAAGGGCCGCCAGATCCAAGTCCACATGCTTGGTCCCGGGAGGGGCCTTACTGATGCACAGCAGCTCATTCAGCAGCATATTCAACACGGGGACAGACAGGCTGCAGAGAAGCAAAGGGCATGTCCGCACGTTAGCTGCACAAGCCACACCGCACAAACTCCCACAGTGAGTGAAGACAGTGCTCCAGTGCTCAAGGATACGCTGCAGGCTTACCTATGAGATTCCGAGACCTTCTACTACGGACTTACACAACCCAAAAGGGAACAAAATATGTAATGCACATCCATCACACACCTTTAACTATTCAACATATTACCAATCTTCTTTCATTTTTTCTCTTATTTACTCCTCAAACTACACAGATTTCAGATTACATCTAAAACAATTTAGCTTTCCCTTTTTCAAATAAGGCCCAGCTTTGCAACCCAGGCTGATCTCAAACTGGCAGCCTCCCCATCTCAACCTCCAAGGTGCCGGCTTCACACCTGTATACTACCACATCTGCAAAAAGCGAATTCTTAACAAATTGGCAGTATTAATTTCACCCAGAAATAATTTACACTTCCCAGCACTCAGGAGGGAGAGGCATCATCAAATAACCAAATGGTTAGTTGGTTTGGGGAATGTAGCCAATAGTACCTTAGTTGTCAATCTACATGGCAGAGGGCAATAGATGAGGAGCCGAAGGCGATCCTCCACTATGGCACTTGACACCAACTGGGCTATACAGATTATGCTTCAAACAACCAAAAATATTAAATTTACTTTTAAAAAAATTATATTTAATGCTGAAGAACATATGGCAGAAAAAAGTTGTTTTGAAATACAAATACAAATGATTAAAGTATAAATCTCAGCAGTAGGGTGTGGTGACACTCAGCTATAAGGCAGAGAGAGAATTTGAAACCAGCCTGAGCTACACAGTGGACTCCTGCTTAGGAAAAAGTATTTAAGACCTTAGAGTTTATAACAGTGAAAAACTAGAAATGGGCTAGAGAGATGGCTCAGTGATTTTAGGGGCAATGTCTGTTCTTGTAGGACCCAGGTTCAATTCCCAGCACCCACATGGCAGCTCACAACTGTCTAACTCTAGTCCAAGGGATCTGAAGCCCCTTTCTGCCTTCCAGGGGCACCAAGCACATTTGTAGTACATAGACATACATGCCATCAAAATACCCATATACCTAAAATAATTAATTAAAAAGTAAATAAAAAGGCTAGGCAGTGGTGGCGCACACCTTTAATCCCAGAACATTGGAATATAGAGACAGATGGATCTCTGAGTTTGAGGCCAGTCTGATCTACAGAACAAGTTCCATGAACAGAAACCATAGCTTTAAAAAAAAAAAAAAGTAGGGGGGATGGGATAGGGGGTTTCCAAAGGGGAAAACATTTGAAATATAAATAAATATCCAAAAATTAAAAAAAAAAAAAAAAAAGTAAATTATAAATTATGGTCAATGAGGGACAGACAGTTAACAACACTGTGTGGTGGTTCGTGGTGAAGTGGTAAACTGAGGCTGGTTTTTGCTATAAAGCTCAGACTAACCTTGAACCACTGGATCTTCTTCCCTCAGCTTTCCAAGTGCTGAGGTTATAAGTATACACCACCATATCCAACTAGTTAATATGATGTTAAGTGAAGATACAAATCAAAACACTATACAGGGTACAAGAGCTCGATTTACAAATGTAACAAGTTAGGTATGCATGCTCTCAGCAGCTTGGGAGGTAAAGGCAAGATAATCATGATTTCAAGATTCTCTTCAGTCACACAACCAGATCACGGTCAGCTTGGACTACACAAGATCTTATGTCCAAAAAAAAAGGTACCGGACAGATGCCCAGTGGTTAGAGCACGTGTTACTTCTTCAGAGGATATGGGTTGGATTCCTACCACACATAACCATCCATAACTCTGTTTCAGGGAATGTGATGCCCTCTTCTGACTTCTGAAGGCACTCACATGATACACATGCATATACGTAGGCCAAACATTCATACACATAAAATAAACCAAAAAAAAAAAAAGTTCAAATAAAAAATTTTCTAAACAAAACAAAAATAATAAAAATAGAAGAGTTGACAGGCAGCTTGGTAGCAATGCGTCTCTAGCACTTCTGAGGCTGAGATTCAGTCTGACACTGAACAAATCAGACCACTGGGCAAACCAGGACAAAAAAATACACAAAAATGTTATTTCTGTCTTTCTAAATTCTTCAGGTATTCCTTTTTTTTTTTTTTTTTAAATGGAGAGAAAGGATGAAAATAAGTAACTTTCTAACCATCGCTTTGAAACTATTTGCTTTTAAGCAAGTAAATGCTGATTTGAGTAATAATGTTAACAGTTTTGGGGAGGAGTGAATGATTCCTGGCCAAAAACTAACCAAACTCAAGAGTAAAGCACCCGCCACATCCATCATTAACTTTTATTCACTGTCATCAGATACTTAGACATTTAAAGAGCTCAGAGTCTGGATTTTCTCATGTTACCATGCCTGAAGTAATAATTAACTCAGCTACTACTAGTGGTAAGAACTTTGCCTAGGATGCCAGAGGCCCTGGCTTCAATTTCTAAAACCACAAGAGGAAAGTTTCCTCATTACCTTAGAGGGTGGTTTACCTACTGTTCAAATGACCATGCCGCTCTGCCTTAGAGTTGGATGGTCTGAGTTATCCTGTTGTCCAGTCTGGTCTCTTAACTTGGGGGCTCTAGTGAATCTGCTGCCTCAGCTTCAAGATGTTGGAACTACACACTTCTAGGTTTAAATACTTTCTTTTTTAAATGCTTGAATATTTTGCCATGAACATGCAGAAAAGTAATTTATTTTAAGCCACTATCAGAAAAACACTAGAATATAGACAGAAACAAAAGACACTGCTCCAAATATAATCCCACTTAAATTTTTATACCTTTTCTCCAATATGTCTAAATCCCACTTCAAATGTGCAGCGACTTTAAGAGCAAGAAGCTTGAGGATTCGATTTCTCTTGTTATCAGGTGGAGGCTGGACTTGGTTTTGTTCATTAACTGAAGGTTTGGAAGCCTGCTCCAAAAACTGAACTATAAGCTGAACTGGTGCAGGATCTAGAATTGAAAAGAAATTAAATTCTTAAAGTTTTCATTATAAAAATGCAAAAAGATTCGCATTTACTAAAGAAAATGATACATGGGGGCGGGCACACAACATCTGGAGGTGTGGTCAGAGACAGCTGCAGCTCTGTGTTTGCCAGCTTGCTGAACATGCGAGAGGGTCTGGGGGTGGAGGGGTAGGTCCAAAAAGTAGATTCATAACAAAGCACTGCACAGGGAAGAACTAAGCATTACAGGTTCCCAGTTCAAGATAAGATCAATGCTAATTAGAAGAAAGAAATATTGTTTTGATAATTAGGGGTCTTTTACTGAGCTGTCTCTAGGTTTGTTTCCCACAAGAAAAGTAGAGGCTAGTGCCACTTACCTATTGTAAAGAAAGGTAACCTAAGCAAAGAGCTAAGCACGGAGGCTTGGCACCCTACAAGCCCTTAACAATGTGTCAATAAGAAAGCTCTAAACGAATTAAGATACACTTGATAAAACTGCCCCACAAATGATGCCAACTTTTCACAAAGTAGTCTCCAACAAGTAAGGCCAAATTCGGATGAGAACTGAGCAAACTAAAGGTAAAAAGAGCTTACACTGTATCTTTACAAAAATGCCAGATAAGAGGAAAAGGGCATGTTCCTTCTCAGGCAACATGTATGCAAACACTGGTATCCCTACACAACAACCACCTGGCGACTGCACAAGCAGTTCCTGTTTTCGGGGGTTTTATATGAATTCGGGGTTCAACAGTGAAGTACACTGGCTGAATAAACAAGAACCTAAGGCTACGGCTGGTTCACGGCTGGCTCCTGGCTCCGCAAAGCCGCGATGGCTAGCTTCTCCCACGCTCCACTCACGAAATCGGCCCCCAGGGCCGTGCGACACCGGCGACCCGGCCCCCGCAAGGCGGGTGCGGACGCTCTACGCTGTGAGGACCGCGGCAAACCAAAAAGCCTTTGTCTGAAACTTTCCTCAGACGCTCTGCGGCGACGCTCGCGGCAGGGGCACTGTCGAGCTGGGCCCAGCCGCGCCAGCCAGGCATCAGCCAGCGGGGGACGGAGCGCAGCCCGGCCGCGGACCACGCCCGCTCGCTCACCAGGGCAGGCTTTGCGCAGATGCTTCTCCAACAGCGACTCCTCCAGCAGGAACTCGAACCAGCAGGTCTGCGGCGGGGTGCAGGGCCGGCTGGAGGTGGCCGCCTCCCGGTCCGCCGCCTCCGCGCTCATCCTGCCCCCGCCGCCGCTGCTCCCGCCGCCTCCCGGCTCCAACCTGACCCTCGCCCGGCCCTTTATCCAGCGAAACCGCCTGGAACGTTCAGACCGCTCGCACGGCCCAAGATGGCGCAGTAGTCTGCCCGAGCCCGTCCCCGGATCTGCAGCTCGCCACGCTCTCGACCAATCGCCGTTCGACATCGGAGGAAAGGGGCGGGAGCAACGGACCGCTCCGCCTCCTAGCTGCCATGGAGTCCCCTGGCCTTTCAGAAGCTAGATTCTGGCGGAGCTCTCCAGGTTCTCTGGGAGTTCCCTGAGAAAATGAAGCGAGTTCGATGTCTTCGTAATAAGACGAAAGAGACCAGATCTAGTTGCTTTGTCTTGGGTGATTTACCTTTTTGAGAATCCTTCCAACCTAACTACCTCTCTCCCCGTTTCCCAAAGCAGATTACTTACAGTTAGATCCAACTTTTCTGCGACTTCCCGGGACTAACTCTCGGTATAAGGACCTAGTTAATTCTCCTCGAATCTCCAGTTTAGGCACAGTAAACCCTATTTTACGTGTTCTGTCATTCTGTAACGTTCTTAAGTATCGTTACCAATAAAACTAAAAAGCAAAGTGTAGTGGGGCATGCCTATAAAACCCAACACTTGGGAAGCAAAAGCCAAAGGATCCCCTCAAGTTAGGAACCAGATTGGTCCTCCTAGAGAGTTCCTGGGATCACCTGACTGGCCAGCTGATCGGCCAAAATACATCCAGGAGAAAGGCTGAAGAAAACTTCCCAACATCCTACACACACCTCATAGAAAATTTCACAGATTCGTGTTACTAAAGATGATTGTATTCATAAAGGGACCCTGAGAAACAGAAAAAAATTTTAGTTTCTTTTAGATGCCTCTCCTGTTTCTGTTTTGCTTTGTTTGAAACAGGGTTTCACTCCATAGCCCAGAATGACTTGACACTACGCAGCCCAGGCTAAACTTGAACTTGCATCAATCTTATTGAATCAACTGCCCAAAACTGGGATTATAGATCACCAAGTCCTTTGTGGGCTTTTTTTTTTTTTTTTGTAGGTATCTGTTGTTTTGATTTAGGTTTCTTTTTTTAAAGAATAAAATAGCCGGGCAGTGGTGGCGCACGCCTCTAATCCCAGCACTTGGGAGGCCGAGGCAGGTGGATTTCTGCGTTCGAGGCCAGGCTGGTCTACAAAGTGAATTCCAGGGCAGCCAGGGCTACACAGAGAAACCCTGTCTCGAAAAAACAAACAAACAAACAAACAAATAATAAAATAAAACCATATATAGAATATGTAAAACTATTCTATAAATATTCTGGAGGTCAATCTTATGTCCTTTAGGAATAGCTGGGATAACAAGTCTTTGATTGGTCTCACCTTTGTTGCAGCTTTTATAAACCAGCAATAAATTTAAAGCTATTATAAAGTCATGTCAATGCTTTAACCTTCCTTGTATTACTTGTAAAAAGTCTCTAGCTGAATAGAGAACTGAATGAGATCTCAGCAACCTGAAGAACTGAAGCCAGTCGGTGTTCATTCATTGCCTGTTAAGCCGGAGCTGAATTTCTGAATCATTTTGTCCTTAAATGGAAACTCCCACCCTCGTCTTTTAAAGTTTAAAGCCGTCTACAGTGGCAGACAAGATTGGCAAAGAAAATGGCTGCACAGGTACCTCCAAGTTGACATTTTCAAGTTGCATAGAGGGAAGAATACAGTCCTCTGGCCAGTGGGAAGTCTGCCACTGCCAACTGAGCCTCTGGAGAAAAACACATTGGAACATCTTTCTCTCACTCCCAAGGAATAGCTTTTATGTGTCATGATTTAAAGCACAAATTCTTTGGTGTATAGATCACACACCAATTCATGGTGAGCTTGTTGGATTGGATCTCAGAATTTTCCTCAGTAGCCAAAAACTGTCACATTAATACATCACTGAAAGATCACAGGTCCTCTTTGCCATTCCTTTCCCTGTGCTGTTATGTCACAGTTGTCAGAGGCAGAGCCACCCTGGCATGAGTCTCTAAAGTCTTATCCATATACTTTCAAAATGAGGACAGATATAAGTGTGCTAGCAAATGATGTGATTTCTTCCAGTAGGCCTTCTCAACCCTGGCATGTTTGTATATGCCTATATCCCAGCTTTCACGAGGTGTAGAATGACTGATAAATTTAAGGCCAGCCTTAGCTACATAGCAAAACTCTCATCTCAATAACAACAAACTAAAGCTCTTATACCACAAATAAATCAGAGAATATAAATCTTGGTTCCTCCTCCTCTTCTTCTTCATCTTCAGATTGATTTTCAGGACCTGGAGAGAAGGCTTGGGAGTTAAGAGCACTGGCTGCCCCTCCAGGACACTCAGGTTCAATTCTCAGCACACACATCTGTAACTCCAGATCCAGGGGGATCTGACACCTTCCTCTTGCTTCCGCAGACATCAGGCAGACATGTGTGACATAGGCATACGTGCAGGCAAAACATTCATATACACAAAAAAATAATTAAAAGACTTTTTTTTTTATTAGTGTGTGTGCACCCTGGAGGTCAGAAGAGTACGTCATCAAATGCCCTGGGAACTGAACTCTAGGATCCTGCAAAAGCAAGAAGCACTCTTTTTTTTTTTTTGAGAGAGAGTCTGACTGTGTAGCTCTGGCTGCTCTGGAACTCCCTATATAGACCAGTCTAGCCTCAAATTCACATCTCCACCTGCCTCTGCCTCCTGAGTGCCATGCTTAACACTCTGAGCCAGCACACCTGGCCACAAGCACTTTTTACCTCTGAGCTTTCTCAAGCCCCTAAGAATAAAGCTCTTAAATGTGGTCCGCAAAGTGCTTTCAGACCACTGTCCTTAGTGGTTATTTTGTCAACTTGACACATACTAGAGTCATTTGAGATTTATTCGAGAAAATGCCCCTATAAGATTTCTGGCCCGGCAGTGGTGGCGCATGCCTTTAATCCCAGCACTTGGGAGGCAGAGGCAGGCGGATTTCTGAGTTCGAGGCCAGCCTGGTCTACAGAGTGAGTTCCAGGACAGCCAGGGCTACACAGAGAAACCCTGTCTCAGAAAAAAAAAAAAAAAAAAAAGATTTCTGTTAAGTCTGTACTAAATTGTCTTGATTCATTATGAATGTAGGTGGGCCCACGTCACTGGAAGTGGGACCACACCTCATCCTAGATGGTATAAGAAAACAAGCTGAGCAGGCCATGGGGAATAAGTCAGGAAACAACATTTCTTCATGGCCTTTGCATCAGCTCCTTCCTGTAGGTTCCTGACCTGTATTGAGTTCCTGCTCTGATTTCCCACAGGGCTGTGGAATTGTAAACTGAAATAAGCTTTCCTCTGAACCTTGCTGTCGGTCATGTCTTATCATAGCAATAGAAACCCTAAGACAGCTCCAGAGGTTCATCAATGGTCTTTGTGGTGGTTGAATGAGAATGGCCCCAATAGGCTCATACATTTGATTGCTTAGTCCTCAATTGGTGGAACTGTTCAAGAAGGATTGGGAGGTGTGGCCTTGTAGGTGTGTCACTGGGGGTAAGCTTTCAAAAGATTGTCGGGCCGTGATGGAAGTCTTTGTCTCTGGTCGAGCTAAGGTTTGAACGTTGCAGGCCCAATGGGCTGTCCTCAAAGGGATGGTAACTGTTTGCCTAAGCTCCTAGAATACAGCTTCTAACACATGGCTACAACTCTCCATAGGTCTGTGACATTTGGTCACGTAAAAAAGGGTCACACCCCCAGCCCCTCCTCAGGTAGAAGCGTGGTCACACGCCCAAGCCCCGCCAAAGGTAGAGATGTGGCCACGCAGCCCCAAGCCATCCCCAGGTTAATGAGTCAACTGGAGACTTAGCCACGCCCCTTCCCAGTTACTGTATCTGCCTTGCCTCTCCCAGAGGGGCAGGGGGTAAATTCCACCCACACAACTCCACTTGATGACAATAAACATCTTAGAACTATGGGCTCTTCATCTGGACCCGCCATGGGAAGCGAGGGATCCGGCCCTCGATTAAGGAGCCGCGTCTAATCTCTCGCTGAGGGCTTGAAACCCAGTCCCAGTGGAACCCCCAGCTGCACACTGGCTAGCCCGACTGCAGTGACTGTGGTGCCCCGGGCTAGAGAACCCACAGAGATGGCTGCCGCATTCCCATGAATGGCCCCCTCCCCCACCCACGGGCAGGGCCCGCAAAGGCTTTCCACAGTCCCCACCTGCCTGTCAGATTGTGTGGGAAGATGCGCTGCCACTTCTAGCGTGTCTGCTGTCCCATCCAGAGCCGCAGCGCCCAGGACAGACACGTGGGGCTTCTTTCCACCGCACCAGGCTTGTTCCAACAAAAGACCACGCCATTTCCACTTAGTTCTTTCTCTGCCTTACACTTGTGGATCAGATGTAAGTTTTCAGCCACTGCTCCTGCCTGCCAGCTGCCATGCTCCCTGCCATGATAGTCGTGAACTCTAACTTCCTGGAACTGTGAGCCCCAATTAAATGCTTTCTTTCATAAGTTACCTTGGTCGTGTTACTTCTGTCATGGTAACAGAACAGTAAGACAGGCATTATCAAGGTAAGTATGTCAATGAGACATCAGTTCAGAAATGTTTTTCAACAGCCTGACATGTCCTGATACCCCAGTGAATGTTCAATGGGTCACATCTAGTTGAGCAAGTATATACATGTTTGGATGCTGGTCAACCTGAATACACTATATGAACTAGAAAATGGTCATGAACAGCAGGCCACTAATCAATCAACAAGGGCTTTAGAAGACAAAAACAAAATCCCTGGTTCTTGAATATAGACAATTTAAAGAACTCTGTTTTAGAATTTATATGAAAGCATGTTTTTGCCATATTTATTAATATTGAAGTTTCCAGAAAAACAAAATCCACAAAAGCTCTCTATGAAAAAAGTGGCACTGTTGTTTTGGTACTTCAGAAACACACAATCCCTTCATAGGCCCCTTGGTATCAGCTTGTTCTGGAGGCAAAGGCTGGCTTGCAGAGGTGGGTTAAAGGATGCCCAGAAATCTGCACACAGTGAAAAGAACCATCACAAGGTGTAATGAAGCTGGAGAGTGGTAACTGTACCATTTGTCCACAGTCATGACAACCCCTTTGTCATTGTTCTTCAAGACAGGATTTCACCAGTAGCTCTGATAGTCCTGGAACTGACTATGGAGCCCAGGCTGGCCTCAAATGCACAGAGATCCTTCTGTCATAGCAAATTCTTACTGCCTAGAGTCAGAGGCCTTATAGGTTGTTACTTAGTGGTGGAATGCTGGCCTAGCATGTATGAGGCTCTGGGTTAGATTCTTAGTACTCAAAATTAACTAATTAATTAGAAGGCCTTTGGTTCAGACTCAATATACACAGCCTGTATTATAGAAAATGCACTATGTAGATGAGGAATCACCAGACTGTCAGGGAAACTAGAAGCCTGGGTGCTGAAATGACAGATCCAGTGAGCAACAACTAACTAAGAGCTACCTCTCCTTTGCAAATAAACATGGGGCAGGAGGGGCTCAGCTCTTGGCTCTAACTGGGAACATTTACTCTGCTAGGAGTAGAAATAGGTCACTGCTAAGGCCTTGTCAAACTCTAGCCATTAAGAAGTTGCTGACTCCCAAGAGCTGTTGGGAGAGCCAAGGAAGTACCTGACCCAAAAGCAGGTGCTCACTGGCCAGGAAGCCGTCTATGGTTTTTAGTCACAAGCCTCCATCAGACTAACTAAAGGGCTCCAAGACCAAGACTAGCTGTGTCGGATACTGGGCTTAGAAGGTAGAATTCAGGCTGTAGCTCAGTGGTAGATCACTTGCTTAGCATGTACAAGGCCCTGGGTTCAAATCCCTGTACTTTCCCTCAGCATTCCACAAAATACAAGGGTGGGGGAAGGACCTAAGTTTGACTCCCAGCACCCACATGGTGATTCACAGACATCTGAAACACTAGTTCTAGAGAATATTATGAATGAACGTACGTGGTACAAAGACATTCACGCAAGCAAACACTCCTCACACACATAAACTATTTTTTTAAAAAATTAAATAAAAATTTAAGAGAAAATTGTTTTTTAACAAAATCTCAATTGTTCGATTTTACAAATGAAGACTCGGGCTAGCCAGAGGCTGGGGTGAAAGCCTACTAGCTCAGAGGGGCAAAGAAAGCGCCCAGATGACCTTCCTTCTTAGCCAATGTCCCAGACACCTTACCTCTCTTTCACACTATCAGAAAATCTCCTTCAAACTAACTGTTCTTCCCTTCTACTTCCTGTGTGTCTCTCTCTATGTCATCCTGACTCCTCCTTACTCTCTCTGGTTTTTCCTTAATAATCTTATGTTCGTTTCCCGTCAATAGGTTACTCGCTCTACCTTCTTGAGCTATGGTTGACTTTAAGGCAGGTGGATCTTTCAGTTCGAGGCCAGCCTAGTCTACAGAGCAAATTCCAGGACAGCCAAGGCTACACAGAGAAACCCTATCTTGAGAAAGAAAAGAAAAGAAAGGGCAGGGGAAGGGGAAGGGGAAGGGGAAAGGAAAAAAGAAAGGAAGAACGTTGGGGCTAGAAAGATGGCTCAGAAGTTAAGAGCACTGGCTGCTCTTCCGTAGGACCCTGGTTCAAGTCCCAGCAACCACATGGCAGCTCATGACTATCTAACTCCAGTTCCAGGGGATCCAACACCCTCACATAAACATGTACATGTATGCAGGCAAAACAACAATGTATATAAAAAGGGGATCATAAACAAAGAAAGAAACCAGACTTAGCTTTTCCAAGAGAAGGTAACAGCCTGAAGATTTATTTATTGTCCACTATGAGCCTGAAATTATTAGGTTTCTCTAGAGCAGGATTTCTCAGCCTGGGGGGGGGGGGGAGCTGTGTTGAGATTCCTTTGATGGTCAAACAATCCTTTCATAGGGGTTGCCTAAAACCATCAGAAAATACAGGTATTTACATTATGATTCAAAACTAAGCAAAATTACAGTTATAAAGTAGCAAAAAAATAATTTTATGGTGGGGGGGTCCTCAAAACATGAAGAATTATACTCAAGGGTCAGCAGCATTATGAAGGTTGAGAACCACTGCCATGAGAGACTGACCCTGTAGGAGATATAGATATAACATTCCACACTAAAAAGGAACAATACATGCTACAACGTGGACGAACCTTGACGTTAGGTCAAGTGAAAGCAGCCAGACCGCAGATACAATCGGTTGTGTGACTTCGTTATATGCAACATTCAGAATGAGAAAATATCTATACAGGTTAGTGAGAGTTGCCTGAAGCTGAGGATGAGGTGGTGTCAGTTGACAGCCAGAAGGAATGGAGTTTGTTTGTGGTGGGCAGCAACCCTGACTTGAAGTTGGCTGTGGTGAAACTGCACAACTGTAAATAACAATCACTGGATTGTATGCTCTAAAGAGTAACTTGAACTATTAATTATAGCTCAATAAATATAATAAGAAAGGTCAAGTACAAGTTAAAGACAGCTTAAAATTCTGAGAGGTTTTATTATGAATACAAAAAAGGAGGGCAAATGAACATGAAAGAACATCATTATTGATAAAAGAATATTAATGTTACAAAACCTGGAATAAAACTGTTTATACTCACAAACAAGTCCTTTAACATATCTGTACTAATGATTTACACTTTTGCAGAGATGTGAGCTTAGTTACAGGAGGTAACATTTAATCTAAACACACACACCATCACAGTCAGGACTCAGAGGCCGACCCACATAAAGGCAGTTGTGTTCATTCTTGATAAGCAGCTATACAAGGCTATTGGCTTAAAACAGGAAAGGGTAATTTATATGATGCTTTCTGTTATGCCACTATTACACAAAATATAGATAATGATCATAAGTAAAGTCTATATTTCATAGAACTGCACAGAGTATTCCATATGTCAAGATTACAACAATACAAAGAATCCTTTTACTAAATTCAATACATTTGATTCCAAAATGTAATTTTCATTACAGAAACACATATATTATTTAGAAATTTCACTAGACAGAAAATAAGCTGTCATATAGATTTCTTTGCAACACTGCATCTAATTTGATTTAAAGCATTAACTCTATACATTAAAAAAGCCTCAGTAATTCAGGTTAGAATTTGTTTGATTTTCCTTGTAATTTGCCAAATTTCTAAAACATATTGAGTCCAAAGGTATTAGCAAACAGCAACAATAGAGACTATGTATTTAATTTTTGGATCTTTTTTTTTTTGAGATAGGGACTCATGAAGCCCAGACTGCCTCAAACTCATTTATGTAGCTGTGGATGACTTTGAACACTTGATCCTCCTGTCTCTACCTTTCAAGTGCTGGGATCATATATGTGCATTACCTTACCACACAGGGCAAAACTAGATATGTTAAAAGAAAGGATACACTAAAATATAAATTAGAAAGTAGTTATTAGCTTTAAAAAGTTCTTGAATATGTAGAAGTAGTAGCACATGTCCTATAAATATTCATGCATTAAAAATAAATTTACTAAAAGATCAATTTACATAGAACAGTTAAAAACCCCAACTGAAAAAAAATACAATTTTTATACAAAAAGAGACAGCAAAATGTGTTACTAACTCAAAAATAAGAAGCCCCAAGAAAGATTTCTTGAAACTAATATGAGTTATACAAGAAATTAATAATCTATTTAGGCATGGTTTTCAGCCACAAATTGTTAACACAGTTTAACACCCATTTCTTCGTTCTTTGTTGACTCAATCTGTACAGTGTGGAAAAGTGTCAGAACACTGAGGTTATTGGCAACTTGGGTTAATGTCCTAGAAAGAGAAGCCACTGTCTGTATGTGTGTGTGTCTCTGTGTCTGTCTGTCGTCTCTCTCTCTCCCTGTCTGTCGTCTCTCTCTCTCCCTGTCTCTGTCTCTGTGTGTGTGTGTGTAAAGTCAGTGCTGGAGTAAACTACACACTACTTAGACTGTAAAACTAAATTGCCAATAAAAATGCAAAACATCAAGATACAGATGCCAAAGTGATTTTTTAAAAATTACTAAATTCACAGAGTCCATATTACATCCCTTATCAAGTAGGTTTCATTTGTTGGACTATTTGGTATTCAAGGGACTAAATAAATCAGTTTAGGAAACCAGAAGTTCTTGACAATGATTTGCTTATAACTGAACTGAGGTTAACAACGAACATGGTGAGGGACAGCTCAGTCCTGTGCTGGGGATCAAGCCCAGAAGCTCTCGTGCCCTCGGGAAGTGCTCCAGGACACGTGGACAGGAGTGCAGGGAGTGGGCCTGCATCCTCCCTTACTGAACTTTATCAATGTGCAAAAGCTAACAGTATTTTCTTATGGAAAAGAAAATAGGTAATATGATATAAAATATAAGATGAATTTGAAATAAAGAAGTTAAGGCACTTATTTCAATGGGTTTGTTATATTAAGAGCAAATATGTTCAATATTTCCTTGAGGAATTCCTTCCCACCCAAGTCCTGTAAACTCTGCTCCTTCACTGCAGCTTTACTGTTGAACGTAACAGCTGCTCACTTACCCAATTATAATAAGTAATTATAGTAGAAGTAGTAGAATGTTTCACTTATTACTTCACAAATCACTAAAGAAAAAATTAAATGCTTTCAACACAAAGTTTCTAGTTGTTGTCTTAGTGACAGTTCAGATGGAAGTGAATCTCAGCTTATCTCTGATACCTAATATTATCATTTCATTCTTTCCTTCATTTGTCAGCCCCGCCCCCACCCCCACTGTGGTGCTAGGAGCTGAACCAAGGGACTTGTGTGTGCTAGCCCAGCACTATGCACTGGTCAGCACATCCTCAGCCAATACTGCCACTTCTATAATAAAGCTTACTTCTTGCTTCAGTTGATGCTGAATGAAAAGTTAATTATAAAGCTCTTGGGGTTTTTTGGGGTTCTTTTTTTGTTTGTTTGTTTGTTTGTTTGTTTTTTGGTAGCTTTGGCTATCCTAGAACAGACTATGTAAACCAGACTGGCCTCGAACCCAGAGAACTGCCTGCCTCTGCCTCCTCCTGAATGCCTGGATTAAAAGAGTTCACCATCATGCCTGGGACTAATAATGAACTTTTAATAAAAAAAATTCTCTATATCTATTTAAGAAATTGGTCAACAGAATCAAAAGCAGCTTATTATTACAGCAAACAAAACAAAAACTAAAACTAACATAGCACGTGTTATGTCAATAAAGATTCAATTCATTTTACAAGGGAATTGCAAAGAAAAAAAAAATCATATTACAAGGGGATACTGTTTGTACTTCCCCCTTACAATACTACAGTTTCTGTATGCTTTGACCACAAGAATGAGCATGCACCTGCCCAGTGTGCCCTTGAGTAGCCTGGTGTTAAACGCCAGTGGCTACCAAGCTAATCCGAGTCCATCTTGAGGCACGGTCACAGCTGCTTGTCTACCATCAAAGTAAGCATGAAAAATAGTGGACACCAAACTGGAGGGTATGACAGATGTCAGGTAGCTCCAGAAGTTACCCTAAGTGCACAGACTTGGAAAAAATGATGTACATATATATTACAAAAGAAAGGAAATACTTTTCTTCCTAATTTGGAGTTCTTAAAATGCAATTTTATAGAATTCTATAATTTTAATAAATAAAATTATAGAACCTGTTCACAAAACAACTGTATAATGTAAAATTAAATATGCATCTTATTAAAACCATTTCCCTACAGGCTTTATCTATCCTGAATCTCTTTAAGAGGCCATATTAATTTAGAATTTCTTCCCCCAAACCCACCCTAAATAAACAACAAACCAGGGTCTTACCTATGTAGCCCTGGCTGTCCTGGAACTCACTATCTAGACCAGGCTGGCCTCAGATTCATAGAGATTCACCTGCCTCTGCCTCACAAGTGCTGGGATAAAGGCGTGCGCCATCACACTGGCTTACAATTTCCTTTAATGATACACAAATGAGAAGACATGAGGAACATAGCATTTGTACTCTGAGCTGCCGAGAACTTAACTCTTCTGTGTAAAAGCATCTGCTTAGCCCTCCGGAAGTCGATGCACGGGTTAGTGCATGCATCACGGTTGTGACAGTGTTAATGTCCATAGAAAATGTGATCAGATTGTGTGCTCCACACCTAAATCCACTAGAAAATTATTTTAAATGTTCATTTACATATGTACGAATGCATCTATTAACACGAGTTACTGTTTTAGCATGATTAAATTGTTATCAACTTAGTGGGCATAAATGAGAAAAGGCAATCACTTAATAGTCACGAAACAATTAAATGTATGAATTTGTCCTATGTTTCACTAAGAATGTGCTCGCTCACTTAAGCAGCAGATGACAGGAACAGGATCATAAAAACAATCACTTTCCTTTATGTTATTTCCATTTTAATTTAAATGTCACATATTTTTGACTAACTTTCAATTATTTTTAATTGTAAAAAATTTACATCTGTTAGAAACTTCCTTGGAGAATTTTCTCTTGTAAATTCTTGTAAATTAAATCACATTAAGTACTTAATTAAAAATTATGTTTTTAAAGTAAACACTGACCTTGGAAAATATTCAAATAAAGATCAATATAATAGGGTAAGATTGGAGACGATGCCAGAGGGAAGCTTTAAGTCGCACTAAGGAAGAAAGCTGTCAGAAAGACGCAGCAGCGATTTGACATTTTACTAGAAGACATCAACATCTCATCATCTACTTCCAAGAACACTCTACCCTGGGAATCAACAGGTGGGGAGGAATAGCAGCATTTCAGATACCCACACTCTACCTGTAAGAAACTGTGTAGGTCCAAGAAAATTGCATTTTACTTCAAGTAACATGTCTTTGAAATGAAGGCTCTGTCATTTTTCAAGACTGGAAGGATATCACAGTGTTGACTTTATATACAAAGTAGGATCTGTTCCAGTATACTCGAGTGAAGTAATTCACATAAGGAGAGTAGTTAATTTTGACCTCATGACAAAATCGTCCATATTTTGAATAGGTTAATTTATCACCTTCTTCAAAAACCACCTATCAAAAAATAAGAAACACAATATTAAAAACCTTACTAAATATATGAGAAATATAATCCTTATACTAGGAAATATATTAGTATATTACTATATATTGCTAAATATGACTACAACATCTTATGCTGTTTAGCAAATTTAAGCCTTTTCCTAAGTCCCCACAACCACTGAACTCCTGAGCACTGATTGGGAAATAAGCATAAATTGTTTGTAATTTCTAAAATATGTAATCCTAGAACTTAGCTGGTATTGTTCCTATAATCTACCATCACTGCTCTGAGAACTCTATCAGACAACCTCTAAGGATGAAAACTGAACGTACCGTCTTCCTCCTATACAGCCATGTTCTTCCTGTGTAGGACCCATAATCCTAATGTCTAGTGAGCAAGCATGCATGTCCTAGGCTCTTACACTCCACTGACATCCAACTCCCGCCTAGCTTTCACTCCCAGAGCTCAGCTGATTTTGTAAGCTTTACCACATCAGTGTGTGTGTGTGTGTGTGTGTGTGTGTGTGTGTGTGTGTGTGTGTGTGTGTGTGTGTGTGTGTAGATCAGAGAACAACTTTCTGCAGTCCCAGGAAGGGACCTCAGGTTGTCAGGTTGGAAACAAAAGCCTTTACCCACTAAGGCACATCTCTGCCCCAGGACTGTTTGTTTTTAGAACCCTATTGTCAACACCTACAACAGACATCGGATAGCAAAGTAGCCTAAGTTTATGCCCGGTATTACATGAAAGAAAGAGCAGGAAGGGAGGGTTCCAAAAGAATAGAAAGGAACAGAGAGTCGTCAGAAATGTGTCAGCAATTACTAAATATCACTACTTGAGTATATCCCATCTGCCACAATGAACCAGAGTCACGTTATCACGCACCAACTGAGCACATGCAGGTTACACACAGCAGAATGTAAACAGTACAAGCTTACTTAGTCAGAGAGCCAGGAAAATGGGAAAAACTTTCAAAGATTTATTTTTATTTTGTGTTTTGCCTGCATGTATATGTACTCCTCATGCATGCACTTCCTGCAGAGGCCTGAAGAGGGCATTATAACACCTCAAGCTGGAGTTACAGAAGGTTGTGAGGGGCTATGTGAGAACTGAGACCTGAACCTACATTCTCTTCAAGGGCAAGAAAGGCTCTTAAATGCCAAGCCATCTCTCAACCCTGAAACATGGGAACTGTGAAAAAAACTCACTGACCTCCAAACTGGCCTCAGCTTTTGAAGACAAACATGAGTAATTCAGAAGGAAAAGCAAAAATCCTGGCTTTGGCCTAAACAGAGTTTACCCTATAACTCAGAATGATCTATTCATTTTTTTTCTCAAGTCCTCTAGCCTAATTTTCTTAGGAATAAAAGCATCTGTTCCCACCAGTTCTATCTATGAACCGTACAAACTCCCCTGTGAGTCGTCCTGGTTACTAGATAGCAGTGTATCTAATACAAGCTGCGAGGGAAGATGGCAGGCTATGGTAGCTACAGCTCGTGGAGGAAGATTACAACGCTAAATAAAGTCAACTTTTCAAGAGGTTACTTACGTGTCCATTTGCAATATCTAATAAGTCTTTAACCCTACAGCCCCTCGTGGTCCCCATCTCATTGCAGATGGCATCCTCTACAATTAGGTAGTTGGCTTTATAAGATGTCAGTATTTTATAAATATCCTCAGCAGATCGCTTTGAATAGATTTGGTAAATCTGAAAGGAAATAATTAAAACAAATTTTAAAAGACAGTGAAAGCACCTGTTAATTAAACTGACACAGCTTTAACAACATACACTTCACAGGGATAAACAGATGGCTCAGCAGGTAAGAGCATGCATTGCTCTTGCAGGAGACCTGAGTTTGGTTCCCAGGACCCGCCCGTATGTGAGGTAGTTCACAACGGCTAGAACTCCATCTACAGGGGATACAATATCTGCTTTTGAACTCCTCAGACACCTGTGCTGGCATGCACATGCCCACCTCACATACAGTATACACACATAATTATAAAAAATATTTTTAAAAATTAAAATAAACTCAATACTATACAATTCACTAACTAATCATGTTTAGTATATTTACAGAGTTGTACACTGATCAACACAACTTTATAAATTATTTGCATTCGTGCTGTGTATATTATTTGTCACCTCCCAACGTGCCTGCCACAGTCCTATATAACCAGTAATCTACTTTGTCTCTACAAAAGTTTCTATTCTAGACATCTGAAATACATGGGATCTATAGTATGTGATTCTATGTGACTGACTTCCTTCACTAAGCACAAAGTTTGCCTAATTCATCCCTATTGTATTATAGCATAACTACTTCATTATTTTTCAAAGCCAAATAATATTTATTCTGATAACATAAAGATAAGACATTTCTTTTTTTTTTTTTTTCTATCATCAGTTAATAAACATTTTGGTTGCTTGCATTTTGGAGCCATGATGAACACTGTACATGAATTTTTACAAAGGAGTTTTGTGAAGGACACATATTTACATTTCTGACAGCTGCGGTGTCACATGGTAACTGCAGTTCATTTTGTGAAGACTCTGACTAGTTTTCACAAACTGTACAGGGTTCCATTTGAGCTCTCTCTATTCTATACATTTGTTTGTCCTTTTTGGTTTTTTTTTTGTTTGTTTGTTTGTTTGTCTGGTTTTTCGAGACAGGGTTTCTCTGTGTAGCCCTGGCTGTCCTGGAACTCACTCTGTATACCAGGCTGGCCTCGAACTCAGAAATCCGCCTGCCTCTGCCTCCCAAGTGCTGGGATTAAAGGCATGCACCACCACTGCCCGGCTGTTCCTTTAGTTTTTATTGCCATGTGTCAGAATGTTCATTTTCCATATGAGATAAGCGTCAACAATGTTAATAATAATTTGGTCACTCAGAAGTGACGAGAAAGAATGTTTGAAACTCGAGTCATGACTAGACGGCTGCCTCATAACAACTTTGTCAGACCTATGGTGCCACATACTATTTCTTCTGAAAAATACCAAAATCTAATAGCTAAATCAAGTGCAGTCCTATGGCTGGAGAAATTTCTCAGTGTTTAAGAATACTGGCGACTATTCCAGGTTCCATTCCCAATACCTACACGGTAGCTCCCAATTATTTGTAATTACAACTGTCTGTGACTTCACTTTCAGAGGATCCAACACCCTCTTGTGGCCTCTGAAGGCATTGTACACACAAGGTGCACATATATACATGCAAGCAAACACCCACAACATATACATTCATACATACATATATGTTTTTTAAAGAATCCAGTCTATTTGAAGAACGCTCATTAGCTACTAGATGTCATGCCTGATGACGTCATGCCTGATGACGTCATGCCTGATGGCTGTCTAGCATCTGAAAACACTATATAGAATGTTAACATATCATAGGAGAATTGCTACCTCATTTTGCTATACTAAGTTTACTGACATATTTCTAGTCTATCCCATCCTAAACCCATTGACAATTGCTTCCACCATTTTATTTACTTTTAAGCTTTAGAAAGCTGTAACCAACTCTTGGGATTTCTGGGGGCTGTGGAAACAGTTCAGCAGGTAAGAGCTCTTCCTGCTCTTCTCCAGGGTCTCTTGCAAGTTCAGCTCCAGGGGATCTGATGCCCTCTGCTCTCCAAATGCACCCAAATACAATTTTTTTAAAAAATCTTTAAAATAAAATTCTGTGAAACAACATTACTGAGAGACTAGAGAAGTTTTCCAACCTTGGTATGATGGAAATTTTGAGGCAAATACTTCATTTTGAGGACAGGACAGAGTCTGCACTGTCCACTGTCAGATGTTTATCAGCACCCCTGGTCTGCACCTGCTAGTTACCCACAGAACCGTACCTCTAGTTATGACAAACATATGTGTCTCTAGATATTACCAAATGTTCTCTCCAAACAAGCTCATTCTGAGTTGACGAATGGTGGAAGAGACTGCATGGAGATTAGCCATGGATCATAAAGTAGGGAGACTATCTGATAGACAGCAGTCTCACTTGTGTAGAACTTCATTTGGATTGTGATTAGATAAAATAACGCAGTAACTGCTGTTTACTAGATACCGTAAAGAAAGGCAAACTTTGAAAAAGGAAAAAAAAGAAACCAAAGTATGGTTATTATTCTTGGAGCCAAGTTCCATAAAACATAGAACAAAATATTTAATTAGAACCCTGATTATGGATGATTTTGAAACACTGTATCGGGGAAAAGTCCTATCAAAGGAAAACAAAGAAGCTGGGCATTGTGGTAGCCTGGGCTACATAGTCAGATTTTTGTCTCAAAGACAAAAAGCCCAGGTTATTGTTTTTAAATCTGTAGGGAAAAAATAAGTCTTAGGGATTCCCTGTCCGTACTCTACCCGAACCATGCCATCTCTTTAAAGCACAGCAAACATTAATCAGAGCTAACTGCTGCCTGTGAGACAGGTCACCCTTAGGGCTATCTCCCTGTCTCTGTCCTCCCCTCCTGCTTCCATGTGTTCTGCTGTGACTACAATTAACTTTCCCTCTTCCCTTTCTAAAAACTTTAAAACTTTTTTTTTTTTTTTTGGCTCTTTGACAGAGTCTCACTTTATAGTCCAGGATGGTCTTGAACCTACTTCAATCCTTGCCTCTGTCTTCCAAGAACTAAGATTAGAGGCATTCACACCATCTGGACACAGTCAAGGTCTAAACACATCTAATTATCCCACCGTGAGGCTTACTTATTCAGTCTTCGCTGTTTCCCAGCCCAACCACAGGCCCACAGAATCTAAACTCACTCTCTTTTTTTCTCTTTACTTTCTTCTCTTTTGGGGGAGTGGTGACGGCGGCAGTGGCGTGTGTGTGTGTGTGTGTGTGTGTGTGTGTGTGTGTGTGTGTGTGTGTGTGTGTGTAACACACATTTCTAGACAGGGTTTCTCTGTGTAACAGCCCTGGCTGTCCTGGAACTCACACTCACACTCTCACATACACACACACTCTCTCTCTCTCCCTCTCTCTCTCCCCCTCCCTCTCTCCCTCCCTCCCTCCCTCTCCCTCCCCCTCCAGGCTGCACTTGAACTCACAGAGATCCGCCTGCCTCCACCTCCCCAGTGCTGGGATTGAAGGCCTGCAGCACCACTCAGCTTTATTTTCTAGCTATATACTCACACGTATTTCTTGGTCTGTGGTATTTTTCAGCATGTAATCAGACACATTCCATCTCCAAACAAGCAGCTCATCAGTCTCCAAGGCCAACACCAGATAGAATGATGTAATGTGTGATGAATTCTTACATCCCTGCAGCCAGGACTGACTATCCTGCCTTTAGCCTCTTTGTACTGGATGCACATACAGTTACAATTTAACAGTGCATTCTAAGCACAGTGGAACACTCCTATAATTCTAGTACTTAGGGATGTAGAGGCAGGAGGGTTATGAGTTCAAGGCTAACTTTGACTACATACACCACTTGAGAATTTATTTCTAAATACAAACAAAAACTGTCTCTATTAAATTAAATACAAAAGTTAAGTGTTTTACCTGCATGTCTGTTGTGTACCGGGTGCATGTCTGACACCTGCTCAGGTCAAAGGAGAACACTGGACCCCCTAGAGCTGCAGTTACAGACAGCTGCGCTGCCGTGTGGGTGCCGGGACTACAACCCAGGGCCTCGGGACAGCAGCCCGTGCTCTTAGACCACTGAGCTGTCTCTCCACCCCCTTCTGTCTGAATTTTGTTTTGCAGCGATGAAAGATGGGGCCTTACACACGTTCTTGAGGTTGTCCCTATGCTGATTGGTTTGAACGTAGTGATCCTCCTGCCTCAGCCAGCAGCACCAGCAGCACAGACATCTCATTACCCTATATCCAAAGTCTGGGTTCTTTCTTAGCCTTATATTGCTAAACTTTTTTTTTTAAAAGCTCAGAATATACTTAAAAATCATATGATATTTTTACAAATAGAAAAAGAAAATAAAGCTAGGTGGTGAATGACTTTAATCCCAGCACTCAGGAGGCAGGGGCAGGAGGATTTCTGAGTTCAAGGTAAGCCTTGTCTACAGAGTTCCAAGACAGCCAGGGCTACACAGAGAAACCCTGTCTCAAAGAAAAAAAAGAAAGAAAGAATGAAAGGATGAAAATATGAAATCATTAACTTTTCATATATATAAATTAATCATTTAAATCCATAAAAATCAAAATTACACATCTCTAAATCATATTAATTAATTAATTAATAATCATTCTAATGTTATACAGAATTATTTTTAAAAGCCCATGCTAATAAAATAAAACATAAGAAACCCTAGAGGTTGGCTGGCTGCCTAATTCCTGCAGTACAAAGGACTGGACTTTTGAATGATAAGCAAACAGTACCACTGTCTTACATTTCCAGGCTTAATTTTTTTTTCAAAGCAATTGCTTATTTCCTAGTTTGATCTTGAAATTGCTATCCTTGTGCCACCATCTCCCAACCAGCTGGATTATATGAATGCCAGACATTCCTGGCTAAGTCAAAATAGTAAAATGTGTTCTCATGTTGTATGTGTGGGAGGGAACAGGAGAGAAGAACTGACTTACTCAAACCTCTCTCCATCTTACTTCTGAAAGTCTCTTACTCAAAGTACAACTCCCTGACTCGGCTAAAATGGCCGGTCATCAAGCCTCAGGGACTCTTCCTGTCACCGCCCAGCACTGGGGTTCGAGGTGCATGCTACCTGGCGCACCTGGCTCTTACATGGGTGCTATGGATCCAAACTTAGGCCCTCAGACCCCACAGCCAACCCACTACTCACTGAGCCATCTTTCTAGAGCCACGGCCTTTAAATTACATTTTTATCTTATCAGCAATGGGACAGCTTGGGAAAGACAACGTATAAGACATGAACTGACAGGTTTCCTTCGGTAATTCTGAGAAGCATAGTATCTCGAAAGGATGGCTCCCTTTCTGAAATTACCCATCAGTTCCTCTGACAGCTTATGGAAATACCTTCCGCAGAAACTAGTGACACTCTTCACAAATGAAGAATTTAATATTTTAATCTTGGATTTTCTCTTGGTTAATCACACAATTCTACCTGCTTTTCTTTTTCTGCTTTTCATTTTTGGGATGGTTCTGCTATGTATCCGTAGCTCTGGCTAGTCTGAAACTGACTGTGGAGCACAAGCACACAGTGGCCCACCTGTTTCAACCTACCAACAACTTTTAAAAACTGAAGTGGATTATAAAATTGGATTTTGCTAGCTATCATAAACATGTACCAGCCCAGAGCAGATTAAATTGTAGTGTTGTTTTCAGACAACAGACGTGTAGAAGAGGAAGTGCCTCACGTTTTCATTTCTCTTGAGAAGGTCATCATCGCTGTAAAGGGGTAAGCTTGTCACTGTCCACCCAGTACACAGCTTAATCACACCCATCAACTGTGGGCTTCCTGCGAACACAGCTGCAACGGGAGCTTGCCTCCTGTAAAGAAGCAAAGGATCACTGGATAAAAGAGCAATTATGCTATTAAGATCATTGATTTATACCAACTCTCAAATACCAACAACTTACAATGTATAAGCACATTAAGATTTCAAAGTCAATGTCGTTCATTTAACTTATGTATTCATTTAAAAGCATTCTATTATATGCCAGCAGCTGTTTTAAGCACTAAAGATACAGAATTTTTTTTATTTTTTAAGCAAAGGGAGTGGAGGTGGGACTGGAGTGATGGCTCAGGGGTTAAGAGCACTGACTGCTCTTCCAGAGGTCCTGAGATTAATTCCCAGCAACCACATGGTGGCTCACAACCATCTGTAATGGTGTGCCTGAAGACAGCTATATTGTACTCATATAAATAAAATAAATTTTTAAAAAAGGAGAGGGGCAGTGGAGGTGAGTAAACAAGAATATGTCAGGTGGTGGTGGCACAGGCCTTTAATCCCAAGCACTTGGGAGACAGAGGCAGGCAGATCACCCCCCCCCCAAAAAAAAAAAAAAGGAAAAGAAGAAAGGAAGGAAGAAGAACATCAGATAGGTGGCTGGTCTCACACTCAGGGTCTGCAACCCCACATAACTCAAACCCTTCCCCACCCACCCTGCCTCCTGCCCCTCTGTCCCTGATAGCAGTGTAGACTACTCCATACTGAGTCCACCACGAATCCTCAGATGCCAGCAAACGAGCGCCTTCCTTCCCTTCTGGTCACTTTCATTGCTAGGATGAGACTCGGAGCCCCCATACAAGATTTACAGACTGGACACCGGAGCCAGCAGGAGGGGCTTGCTGCCAACCGTGATGGCACGAGCCTGACTCCTGGAGCCCACACACTGGAAAGAACTTACACCTGTAAACTGTCCTCCGGCTTCTACACACATGGCGTGGCGCACACTCATCCCGCCTCTGAGCTACACCTCCTGCCACACCTAACTGATCTATTCACTCCAAGTACGCACTCTTCAGCATCTGGCCACTACGTGCTGCACACAGAGGTAAGCTCTCAAAGGAAAGGGACAGCACCTGGTTGGCCACTGTCCTCCTTGGAAGACTCAGGAGTAAGGAAAACAGACTTGAGACAAAATTTCAGGTAAATATCTAATTATCCAATATCCGATTGTTCAGGCCTTTGTTGTGCTTTTTTTTAAATTCTTTTTCTTTTCTTTTTTTTTTTTTTGGGGGGGGGGAAGTATGTTTCAAGACAGGGTTCTTCTGTGTAGTCCTGGCTGTCCTGGAACGGGCTCTGTAGAGCAGGTTGGACTTGAACTGTCAGAGATCTGCCTACCTCTGGCTCCTGAGAACACTACCACTGCCTAGCTTTGGTAAATCACACAGAGGATATAGCTGCCTTTGTTGTTTGTGACAACACAATATCGTATTGTCATGCTCCTCACTGGCAACTACAACTCACATTAAGTATTAGTAGCAATGGTTAAGGTAACCTAAAAAAAAAAAAAAAAAAAAAAAGGAATGTTTTGATAGAAATTAAGACCTCACTATAAAACCTATTCTCATGTTTATGCATAAACAAATCTGTCACTTCTTTAAATATTCTTCGGTTCCATCCCCTTTACTTTCCATGTCTTAAAAACAACAACCAGCACACAGGGTCTCACTCTGTAGCTCTGACTGGTCTCAACCTTACAGTGATTGCCCCCTCAGCATCTCAAGGTTGCTCTTCTAAGACTTTTTAAAAAGGCTTTATCCATTTTTTGTATTTTGTTTCTTCATTAGATCTTTAACAAGTTTCAAGAAAGTTATTCAGAAGTCTCAACTGGGGATAAATTGATCACAAAAATGGATGCAGTAATTCTCTCTCTTAGCCATGGACGCAGATGCTAACCTCTGCCATGTGACCTGCTAGGGCAATGGGACAGTAGCTGTATGTGCTGCTAGTTTCATGTCAACTTAACCCAAGCTAGAGACACATCTGGGAAGAAGGACTCTTAACTGACAAAATGTCTCTATTCCACAATTGGCTTCTAGGCAAGTCTGTGGTTCATTATTGATGTATGTAGACCCAGTTCACTGGGTGAGGTGCCATTCCTGGGCTGGTAGTCCTGGGTGCTTTAAGAAAGCAGGCTGAGCAAGTCATGGGGAGCAGTCAGCAAGCAGCACTCCTCATGGCCTATGCAGCAGCTCCTATCTGCAGATTCCTGTCCTGACTTCCTTCAATGATGGACTGTGAAATAAAAGTGAAAGTGAAATAAACCATTTCTTCCCCAAGCTGCTTTTGGTCATGGTGTTTTATCACAGCACTAGAAACCCTAAGATATGCAAAGTAGTATAGACAGTATGGTTTACAGTGAACTATGCTTACTTTATTTGCTCTTGGGAATTCCCTAGCTACTACTTCATAAACAGGTGCACACACCACAAGACCAGAGGTGAAGTTAGTCTGATTTCTGGTGACAACTAGCCAAACACAGATAAACCAAAGAGGCCATGCCAGGCTACCCAGCCCCACCTGAGTTGGCTGAGGCCAGAGGAATCTTCTCCACTGTTATCCCTTTCTGATCCACAAAAATGTGCAAAACATTAATCACTGACTGCTTATAATCAATAAAGTTTTATGACTGTCTGCTATATGCCAAAAATGAAAAAACACAAATTATTAGAAATTGCTAAAGTCCAATTCCCCTGTTCATCACAAAAAATAGCTAATATTTTCTATGCTGAATTATTTTCTCATTTGTTATTTCGTGTTTTCATGAAACTCTTTATGGAAGTCCGTATAACCTGAGTTGAGGAGGAACCGACTCAGAACTACTTTTTAACCAACATTTCAATACCCTGGATTTCCTGAATCAAGCTCAAGCCCATGTGAACTCAGACCCATTGCCACAAACTCAGAGATGAGTTAGCCTTTCGTGCTGTGGCTGTTTCTAACCAGGAGCTAACAGGAGGAGCATGGCTACCTGGGATATTTTGTTACTCCATGCTTTCACTGGCAATACAGCCTTTTCTGAGTCCCTGAGTTCTCCACCTTCAGCTTATGAGTAAGTAAAGGACGCCCGCCCTGGAGTCCACATTCCTTTCTGCTGTGTGAAGTGAGGGTCTCCAAACCTCCACTCTCATACTTACCAGTGTTGTTTCAGCACTAAGATGAGTTTATTCATAAAATTAGAATTACAGCCGGGCAGTGGTGGTGCACGCCTTTAATCCCAGCACTCGGGAGGCAGAGGCAGGTGGATTTCTGAGTTCAAGGCCAGCCTGGTCTACAGAGTGAGTTCCAGGACAGCCAGGGCTACACAGAGAAACCCTGTCTCAAAATAAAATAAAATAAATAAATAATAAAATAAAATAAAATAAAATTAGAATTACAAAGTAATGATTCCTGAGTATACAAAAGAACAATTTATTCATTATTGTCCCCGAATTCATGAGACAGCATGCAATGACTAGTTAATGACAGTTAACAATAGTCTTGAGCAATTTGGTTCTTACTTTATCCAGGTCATAAGTTCCACTGTATCTGGATCATAGAATTCCTGTAGTTCTGTTAATTCTGTAATTAATCGTGGAAAAAACTAAAATACAAAACAAAACACCCAGAGGTGTAAGTAACTGGAAAACTTAAAACTGTTTCAGAGTATTCCAAAAGACCAACCTGAAGCATGGTGACATGCCAGCACTGCCTCGTTCCTGTCCTCTTCACTGACCTGGTCATTCCTCTCAACCGGAATAATTATAAATATATGGTTTACTCACTGCTTAGATTTAGTAACTAATGTTATTACCAAACAATCATCGGTTATATCGCTCATGTATAGATGTATTAAATTTAAAAATTCCAGGACAAATGTTTTGCAGGTTGATTGGCGATTAGTTTCCTGCTATATTATGTTAAGCCAAAAAATTATTTCATTTCACAGATATTAAAATTGGAGTTACCAAAATATATTTAAATATTAAGACCTACTTATTAAAATTTTGTCAATTATGGTAAGAATTTACAGTGGCATTAGACTAAAGAAAACTGCATTCTAAAAATGTTTTAGACTGGATGTGATAGGGTATTTGTATAATTCCAAAACTTGAGATGCTAAATCAAGAGAATTACCATAAATTCAAGGCCAGCCTGGGCTACATAGTAAGACCTTGTTTCAAAAGATAACAAGCAAATGAGCACTCATATACATAAGATACATGAATAAATAAATTTTTAAAATGTTTAGAGAGGAGAGGTCGGTGGTACATGTCTTTAATCCCAGCGCCCAGACGGCACAGACAAGCAGATCTCTATGCGTTGGAGGCCAGGCTGGTCTACATAGTGAATTCCAGGACAGCCAAAGTGAATGAAAGAAAGAAAGGAAGAAAGAAGAGAGGGAGGGAGGGAGGGAGTGGCTGGTTAAGAGCACTGACTGCTCTTCAAGAGGTCCTGAGTTCAATTCCCAGTGACCACATGGTGGCTCACAACCATCTCTAATGGAATCTGATGCCCTCTTCTGGTGTGTCTGAAGACAGCAACAGTGTACTCATTTTAAAGAGAGAGAGAGAGAGAGAGAGAGAGAGAGAGAGAGAGAGAGAGAGAGAGAGAGAGAGAGAAAGAGAGAAGAGACAGGTGGATAGATTAATGTTTTAGCTCTCTCATTAGGAAGCAGCGGCAGCAACATTAAGGATGTCTATCAGCTTTGTTAGTGAGGTGTCTTGACAGAAGCTTCCTACACACACACATAAGTTAATAACCTTCTAGATAAGTACATTTTCATAATATAAAATTTCTTACCTCTTTCCACAAACTAAGACCTATAATAGTGGGCACTGCCATGCTCAGAATAAGAGCCTAAAATAATAAAACAAAAAGAGTTACGGGTAAACACATTATAGAATATATGGTAGTGGTCTTAGCACTGACTTAGACTGACATCAGCATGAATCTAGCTCAAAGCGAAGTGAGTGAAGACTAATGTGTTTTAAACAAGTTGAAGTGTTGGTAAAAATATCTGCTATATAAGGCAGACCGTCAAGGGGTGGAGCACGGTGACGCTTGCCTCTAATACCAGCACTTGGGAGGCAGAAGCACAGAGATCTGAGTTGAAGGCCACTTAGACTACAGACTGAGTTCCAGGCCAACCAGTGAGAGTCCATCTCAAACAAACCAAACAAGACCAGTGCTGGGTGCCAGCCAGATGGCACAACAGTTAAAGAGGACATACTGTGCTCTTGCAGAGAAGCAGGGTCGTTGCTCGCATCAGCATGATGGCTCAACAGCACCCCATAACTCTTTTCTGACGCCCACAGGCTCATGCACACATGTGGCACATGCCTTTAATCTTAGCACTCAGGAGCCAGAGGCAGGAGAATCTCTGCAAGTTCAAGGACAATTGACTACATAGAGAGATTCTGTCTCTAAATAAATAAAATAACTTTAAAAAAATTAAAGAGGTTAGTGCTTAGTTGATCTGAATTTACGGTTGCCTGTAACTAAGACGGTCAGGAGAACTGAGGACGTGAGGCCAGTGTGAGTTTATCACATGAAGTGATTCTGTCTAGAAAACGTCACTTCCATAGAGGTATTTTAAATAGCAAGCAACCTGTAAAACTTTTTAAAGATTTATTCCGTTTATGTCTGAGTGTGTGTGTGTGTCTCTCTCTCTCTCTCCCTGTGTAAGCGCATGCGTGTTAAGTGTTCTGCCTACGGCAGGTGGAAGGCATCAGGTTCCCTGGCGATGGACTTACAGGTGGTTCTAGGACACCTGATATGATGCTGGGACGCTAACGTGGGTTCTCTGATAAAGCACTTATGCTCTTGACTGCTGAGCTATTTCTCCATCCCAATAATATGTGAAACTTCTGTCAGGGTCCTATGTTATAAGGAGCTTACAAATAATTATGAATTAGCATGAAAAATTAACAGCAAAAGGCACTGAAACCACACAGGCAAAACAGCTATCATAGATCACCATACTATGTTAAAACGAGAAAATGTAAAGTCTGGAACTAAGACTGGGAAAATATAAGAAGACCACTGTTAAACATAATTTATCATCTTTTTGCCCAAACGTGTTTTTCCCATTCTACTTGTGGTGAGGATTTTGCTTGTTTTTTGTTTGTTTGTTTGTTTGTTGTCTCCTCTCCTTCAAAACCATTAGAAAGTATGAACAGTGCCCCCTCTCCCACTAGCCCAAATAATTCTGTCTAGATTCCTACTTTTGGGGAAATAACAGGGTTAGACATCCAGACACATGGTTAAACCTCACTCAGAATCCACCCTCATCATGAGACTTCCCCTGCCAGGTAAAAGCATTCTGCAGGAGTAGGCACTGCGTCCCCCTTGCTGGGATCCAAATGGAATCCTCAGGAATAGGAGACAAGCATCCGCGGAGCATACCCCGGTCCCCACCCCGCCCCCGATCTGTTTTGTTTTGTAGACAGGATCTTGCTGTGTAGCCATGGCTGATCCCAAACTGGAGTCTTCCCGTCTCAACTACCCCAGCCTATCACCCCTGACTCTGACATTGTATTTATCTTTAGGCACACAGCAGAGCAGTGTAAATTGTTTTCACATGGGAACATACACAGATGGAGGTAAACTAAGAAAAAAGATATTTAAAACCTAAAGTTCATGTAGAATGTGTGTCTGTGACCTCAGAAGGCTGAGGGAGGCAGAAGGATTGCTATGAGCCAGGGGTTTGAATCTGGCCCTAGTAACAACAAGAAATCTTTTAGAAATAAAGGCTACAATACTATCTTAAACATTTTAAAATAAACAAATAGTTCTTGTCATTCATAAGGGCAGCTACTGATTCAATTTTTGCCCTTTTCTTCTAAGTTATATAGATTGAAATGCATTTGTTTAAACTGAATATTATATGCTGTGGGTGGTGCTCATGGCTGTAAGCTAACACAAAATGGCTATGAGTTTCAGTATCTGTGGATAAAGACCCTGTCTCAAAAAACAAAAACAAAAACAAAAACAAAAACAAAACCACCACCACCAAAACCCTAAAGGCTGGGTGTGATGGTGCATGCCAATAAACCCAGAGATTGGAAGATCAGGAGCTCAACTATATAGTGAATTCTGGGCTAACCTGGACTACATTCAACCCTGTCTCAAAAACAAAAGACAAATCAATAAAACAATGGGCAGGGACACAGCTGAGCTGTCAGAGAACCTATATAGCATGTAAGAAGCTCTGGGTGCAGGCCCTAGCACAGGCTATCCTGGAGCTGGGGAGATGCAGTATCTTCAAAAGACCAAGAGAATCAATCCCTCACTACACAGTGAGATCCAGGCCAGCCTGGCACTCTGCTGGAACAAGAACAAAAGAAGAAAACTTTTAAAACCTGTTCATCAGTCTACTTTTCTACCCATAACTTGTTTTTATGTTGTTGTTCTGGGTTTTTTGTTTTGTTCTGTTCTGTTGTTTTCTCTGTGTAGCCCTGGCTGTCCTGGAACTGCTCTGTACACCAAACTGACCTCAAACTCAGGTCCATCTGTCTCTGCCTTCTGAGTACTAGGATTAAAGGCGTTGAGCCACCACCGCCCCTCTGCCTTTGTGTTCATTTACTAGCATTTAAAATGTTTTTGATTGCATTTATCTCTTTAACTGTGTGTGTCTGTGCGCGCACAGAGCTGTGCATGCAGGACAAGTAATGGGGGTCAGTTCTCCGCCTCCGCCATGTGGGGCCCAGGGAGCCACCCCAAACCATCAGGCTCGGGGTGGCAGGTGCCTTTCCCCCACCGAGCCATCTTTATGGACTAACATTTTATTTTTTATAACTGGAAGATAAACAAGTATCAAACACAAAATAACAACGGCTCACCAACAACACTGGGTGTACAGTTCTTAATCGAAGCCACTTTAAAAGTGTCATCCAAAGTTCGGGAGAACACACACCAAATGCTGCCAACATGCACACGTAAGGAGTCCAAATGAATTTCAAGCTGGAAAAGAGGTCGCATATTACATCATTACCCGATTTATCTTTTCTAGGTTCTTTTCAACTACCCACAAAATATTAATGAAGGAAAAATCTTTATTTCTAATTTTCAGCAACAGATTAGTACCCGATTTTTTTTAAAGATTTATTTATTTATTTTTTGTTTTATGTATATAAGTACACTTTAGCTGTCATCAGACACACCAGAAGAGGGCATCAGATCCCATTACAGATGGTTGTGAGCCACCATGTGGTTGCTGGGACTTGAACTCAGGACCTCTGGATGGGCAGTCAGTGTTCCTAACTGCTGAGCCATCTCTCCAGCCCATTGCTGTTTGTTTTTAAGACAATGGTTAAGTGTGTAGAGCAGGCTAGCATCAAACTCACAGATCCACAAGTCTCTGCCTCCAAGTGCTGGCAATAAAGGTGTGCATGTGCATCTCCACTCAAAGCCCTCTTTCCTTTTTCATTCTTTTTTTTTTTTTTTTTTTTTGAGACAAGGTTATCTCACTCAGTAGTCCAAGTTGTCTTGCAACTCACCGTGTTGAGTAGGCTGACATTTACTCGAGTGAGTCTCCTGCCTCAGCCTTCTGGGATTACAGGTATGAGCCACTATGACAGAGTGCTGGGACTAAAGGCATGAGCCACTATGAGTAGCTTTTCCTTTTGTTTTTGGGACAGGATCTCACCTTGTAGCCCAAGCTGGCTTCAAACTCAAGGCAATCCTCCAGCTTCTGCCATCTGAGTGCATGAGCTACCATACCTGACTTTCCTCTTATTTTTATTTTTTAGGTAAGGTATCAAGTATCAAGGCTGGAATGGAATTTGCAATGCTGCTGAGCCAATGTACTGGCTGGTTTTGTGTGTCAACTTGACACAAGCTGGAGTTATCACAGTGAAAGGAGTTTCAGTTGAGAAAATGCCTCCATGAGATCCAGCTGCAAGGCATTTTCTCAATTAGTGATCAAGGGGCAGAGCCTCTTGTGGGTGGTACCATCCCTGGGCCGGTAGTCTTGGGTTCTATAAGAGAGCAAGCTGAGCAATCCAGGAGAAGCAAGCAAGCCAGTAAGCAGCATTCCTCCATGGCCTCTGCATCAGCTCCTGCTTCCTGACCTGCTTGAGTCCCAGTCCTGACTTCCTTTCGTGATGAACAGCAGCATGGAAGTGTAAGCTCAATAAACCCTTTCCTCCCCAACTTGCTTCTTGGTCATGATGTTTGTGCAGGAATAGAAACCCTGACTAAGACAGCCAATGACCTTGAACTTCTGGCTCTTCTGCCTCCACTTCTGCAGTGCTATGAGTCACCTTGCCCAGTTTTTAATCTGTTTCATGTAAACAGAAGACAAGCCTGGGGTATATACAGCTCAGTAGTAGAGTGTTTGTCTAGCATATATGAGGCCTTAATCCAATCCCCAACACCACAAGAAAAAAATAAGAAAGGACAGAGGGAGAGAGGAAGAAAGGGAAAAAATGGAAAATATGTTTTGCTTTAAATTACAATTTAATAATAATAAATTACCATGCAAAAAGCCTCACAAATTTATCTTTCATCATAAGTATTTTCATGCATCTTACTTCTTGTGAATAATGTTTAATCTTGCACACAGAGGGATCTGGCCTCTGCTCCTACTCCTAGGAGGTAACCACCTGCCGGACAAGAATATCTTTATGGAAATGGGATGGCTTCGCCATGCCTACAACTTATGCCACGAGCATGATTTATTCTGGGGCCCTGGGCCACAAAGTAGCAGTTTAACCCCTGGAGAGGCTTCAGAATAAGGTCAGTCACACAAGTAGCCAACTTCATCTGTGAATGAGCACCAATAAAAACTGAACGCAGCTGGCTTCCCTGACAGCTGTGTCCCCTGGGTACATCAGGTTTGCACTGCTCCTCAGAAACAGGTACTGTCTGTGCCACCTCCACAGATGACAGTAAGTAGTGTCCTATGTCTACGTCTCTCAGAGACCCTATTCGGTGTATCTCTTCATCTGCTTATTATATAGACCTGTTTCGCTGAAGTAAGTGGTAACCCAGAATAAAATGACTATTCTGGTTATGTCAATCCTAGCAATAGAACCCAAAACTATTTTGGGAAACTTCTGAACTTGTAGTTGGTTTCAAAAGTAGGGATGGCCTTAAGGACTCCTGAACATTTCCTATCTTAAACCGATGGGCGGCATTCCATTTTATTTGCTAAAATTGACTTATATATAAAGATTGAAAACCTTTCCTTGGGCAAGGGGTATAGATCAGAGTATATTGTTTGCCTAGCTTGTGCAAGGTCCTGGGTTCAGGCCCTAGCACTGCACAAAGGTGAGTGCGTGGGTGGGGGGTGTCAGGGGGGTCAGATTTTTGAGGCTTTCAAGTTCAAGGTCAGACTTAAGACACTGTTTCAAGACAAAACAAAACATCAACAACAACACTCTTCTAGATTTTTGTAGTGTTTATTAACAATTTGGCATGATTTTATGTAGAAGCAGACTAAGGGAGGTTTGAAAACTAAAAATTTACAAATAAAGATATGGTTTTTAGGGTGGTTGTTGTTGTTTCTGTTTTGTTATGGGAGCACTGGCTGGCCTAGAACTCACAGAGAGCCATGTGCCTTTGCCTCCTATTTAACTGTGACATAACTTACCTGAATATTAATAGTAGTATGCTACATGATGGTGTTTTAGACTGCATACATACATGACAGTAGTCCACAAGATAGCACTGCCTAGTGAGGTCATGGAGGGGTCAGCTGAGCACGCGCACCTGGGAAGCTCCTGCACTCCACCCCTGTGTACCACACTGTCCTGATGTGCAGTGATGACTGGCTGCACGCAGACACTTGCCTTAGCAAACTTTAAACATACATATGCAACATATACAAACACACCAACCAGAAAGGAGTGAAATGTGGACATTTTGCCTTGTCCGTACATCAGAGTATCGATGGTTAGTTTCCCATTTAAAAGCAGTAAAAGAAATAAGGGAAAAGCCAAAGTCGCCTCTTTCGCCTCACCCCCACCCCAGCTCCAGTCTACTGTCAGACCCACAGCATGTCACTCTACTTCACCATATTTCCTTACCCCTCCAGAATGTGCTGCGTGCTTTCCTACTACACAGCTTAGCACCGTGACACCCTCTGCCTGGGAAAGTCTTCCCTCTTCTGTTCACGAGTTCAGTTTTACTCAGCACTTGGCCCTCAAATACCTTTTCAAGCCATATCCTGACGTCAAATGTTCCCACAGCACCATTTACCCATCCTTCAATTACCAAGTTATAACCTTGGTTTTGTTATACAGTTAACATCTGTTGGCTCCATTAGGCCAACAGTTACAGAAAGTAGAAACCAAAGCCTGTGTTCATACTGCTTACCACTGGACTTCAAGCAGTTAGTCAGCATGATGCATGAATCTTAGAAAACATTCGATAGTATTTTAATAAATAAATGAATAATTAAATATCAGTTTGCTATATTTTAAAAATCTTTGTTAAATTTCACTCATATTTTAAAAATTTGTATTTTTATAAATTAGACTATTTTTTCATTTATTTCATGTGTATGAATGTCTTGCTTGAGTATATGTATGTGCCAAAATAGGCCATCAGAGAGTACTGGATCCTCTGAAACTAGAGTTTTTCATATGGTTTTAGAGATCTGATCTATGTGGGTGCTGGGAAGGTCTTTTGCAAGAGCAGCAAGTACTCTTAACCAATAAGCCATTTCTCTAGCCCCTAAAACGTTTTTGTTTGTTTTTCAAGACAGAGTTCCTCTGTGTAGCCCTGGCTATTCCAGAACTCTATTCTACGTAGACCAGGCTGGCCACAAAGCAGCTGATCCACTGCCTGCTCCTACCTCCTAAGTAATGGAATTAAGAGCACCACCTGGTGCCCTGAAAGTTTATACTTTCTTAAATAAAGTTTTAGGAATTGCTTTAAATGTACTCACTGGCTCTCAGTATAAAAGGTAAATGTGGGGCTGGAGATGGTTAAGAGCACTCACTGCTCTTCCGGTCCTGAGTTCAATTCCCAGCACCCACATGGCAGCCCACACCTGTCTGATGCCATCTTCTGGTGTGCAGATACACATGCATACAAAGTACCTAAATACATAAGTAAATAAATTCTGAAAAACAAAAAAGATGAGCTTTATGACAACAAAGTGCTCGAGCAGGGCACTTACCCTTCCACAAGCATTGCGAGAGAGCCCAGCAAAAGAGTGTGAATCACATGATAAATTATTTCTGGCCTTTCTCCAATTCTTCCATCTTCAAGAGTTACAGTTTCTTTCTTGGACTTACCACTGTATAGAGAAAACATGTTAGTAATAGTTTGGAGACATATATATGAAAAATCAACGATACATGACCACGGTTGAAGGCCCTGCCTAAAACTGAATTTCTTCTCCTGATCTTTCTAAGATCAATTCCTCCTGAACTAGTGATGCTAATCAATATAAACTACAAAATTAAATTATAAAGATAAAAAGCTAGAAGTAACCATCTTCTTCCTTTTGTTTGTTTGGACACAGGGTTTCACCACTAGCTCAGGCAGGCCTAGAACACATTCTGTGGCTGAGCTTGCCTCTACTCCAGGCGACCCTTTTGCTTGAGGCTATATAGAGTTGAGATTGCAGGTGTGAGCCACAATACAGACCTAGCTTCAAGTTACTTTTTTCCTTTATTGTAGTGCTGGGGTCTTTATGTATTAAATAAGTGCTTATATATTGTCAGCAGTAAGAGAGCACACACTGTATAAAGTGGGTCAACTGACTGGAAAGTGACTGCTAGAACTTCTTGTATGGATTATTTTTGGATTTTGAAAGGAGTTTCAGGTAACCCGACTAGCTTTGACCTTACTATGTAGCCAACGCTGGCCTTGAACTCAGGATCCTGCCTTCACCTCTCAAGTGTTGGACTCACAGCATTTTACAAGTATCCATAATTCCCTTTCTAGCATAATGAACATTTAAAACAAGTATATTTATAGTGACTTTTATTTTGTTACTGGTTTTGCTCTTTTTGCTTTCATTTCTCATTTTTTGAGACAGTGGCCTTAGCTGCCTTTGAAAATTCTCTTAGCTCAGCCTCCTGAGTGCTTGGATTATAGGCATGTCCCATCATAGTCATAAAAAAATTTAAGTAATTTCAAATCACACTAGTCGCTTCATTTCAATTAAATTACATATATATGTTTATATGCATATATATGTATATGTGTACATATAAATTATTTATATATCTCCACCCCCAAAAATCTCAGAGACAGGGTTTTTTTGTATAGCCCTGGCTATCCTGGAACTTGCTTTGTAGACCAGGTTGGTCTCAAAATCAGAGATAAGCCTGCCTCAGCCTCCTGAGTGCTAATATTAAAGGCATATGCCACCATGCCCAGCCAAATATTAAGTTAAAATTTTAGTAAATTATTAAATGAGTCCACAAAAGCTTAACCTATTACTTATATATCCATATAAATACTCAGAGGAATAAACATCTGCTTTCCTGATTAATTTATAATGACCAATAAGGAAAGAATACAATTAGATGCTTTAAAATAAACACAGTATTAAAAGCTGTGAGCTGGCACACACCTGTGTCTTAGATAATTTGGAGACTGAGCCAAGAGAACTGCTTAAAAATGTGAGTCTAGGTCACGTGGCAAAGCACAACAAAACCTCTCGCTCTCCTTCCTGTCCCCCAGAGCTCAACCCAGGGCCTCATGAAGGCTAGTCAAGGGCTCTGCCACAGTGCCACACCCAGGTCCCAAACCCTGTCTCTTAAAAAAAAAAAAAAAAAAAAAAAATTAAAAGAAAAGAAAACCTGGATCTGGGTACAACTTTATGGCAAAGCGTATTCAGCATGTACAAGGCCCTGGGTTCTCAAACCCCAGCACCAGACTAACACACACACACACACACACACAACACACACACACACACACACACACACACACACACACACAAACACACACACACAAACACACACACACAGACAGACACACACACAAAACTTAAAATATTTTATATCTTTAAAATACATTCATTAGTAATACAATTGATTATTATAAGCACTTACCTCATCCTCCTAAAAATAACTTGTGTCATAGAAAGAAGACAAATAATTAACACTAAAACATAGAATGGCAACAGGGAAGATTGTGTCAACCGGAAAAAAAAATCCTGGGATGGTGCCTGGAGAGATGCTTGACAAAGGAGCCAGTTCAGTGTAAAATTCCTACAAAAGACAAAACATGGGATATTAAAATCACATGCGCTTTGAACTGATGAACACAAACGTATTTTAAAAATCTCAGTAAAAATGAAGATAAAACACATTCTCTAAATCGACTCATTCATAAATAGCAAGAGTAGGCTACAATGAAGCGTGCCTTCATCTAAACTGTTCACAAAAGAAACACTGCTGCTGCTCTGACAGACTCATGGTTAGTAAATCACGGACCCTCCAGAAAGGCTTGTGGCGGGGCAGCTAAATGCCCGCCAGCAGTGTTCTGGGGTGGAAGCCATACAACTGATACGGTCATGAGCATGACGGATTGATTCAGTCTGACGGCAGGACTGGGGCAGGTCACTGGATGGAGGACGTCTCTGAATCTGTGCCTTGTCCCTCCCCGTCCTCCCTGCTTCCTAACCTGTTTCATCATTCACTCCATGGATTAGAAACAGTGGAACAAATGACCGCGAACACTCATCACCTAGGAACTGAGACAGTAAGACAACTTGATGGACAGAGGCACTCACCGTTGAGTCTGAAAAGCTGATGTCAATGCCATGGCGCAAGAACAAACTCTTAAAAATTTGACTTCTGACTTCCACATACATGCCATGGCACTGACACAAACACACACACACACACACACACACACACAGTTGGATATGTGGCCCAATGGTTAGGAACACTGGCTGCTTTTGTACAGCACCCAGGCTCCAGTCTCATGATGGCTCACAACTAGCTCTGAGTCCAATGAGCAAAACTAAGCCTGCTCGTGCTTTAGGCTGTTGACATGAGCATTTTGTAGAGTGGCTAAGACCCTGAACTGTGGTCACCTGTAAAGTCTAACGCAAGGTATTTTCCAGTTGCTGAGCTGAGGGTTAAACGCATGGAACACGTGAAGAGATGGCCAGGCAGTTAGTAGCACTAGCTGCTCTTCCAGAGGACCTGGGTTTGGTTCCCAGCACCCACACATCAGCTCAGAATCTGCTTAACTCCAGTTCCAGGGGATCTAATCCCTTTCCCGACCTACGGAGGCTCCTGGATGTGCACATACACACACTCAGACTCACAACCATCAGCAGCTTCACCTCAGGGGATCCAGTGGCTTCTTCTGGCCTTCAAGGGCATTTACACCTGTGCTGCACATCATATATGCAGGCAAGCACTTATACATATAAAATAACAAAATTTAAAAAGTGTTAAAGGGTACAACAAAAGTGTCTATTTCAAAAATGTGCTAAATAGGACTATAGTACCATTAAAGATGATGCTACCAAAATACCTTATATTTTGGGACTAGGGATGCTATTACTGGTGTTGCTATTATTATTATTTATTATTATTTATTATTATTATTATTATTATTATTATTATTATTATTATTATTATTATTTTAAGGCAAAGCTTCATGTATCTCAAGGCGTCATGAACACCAATTCCCCGTGTAGCTGAGGAAGACCTGAACTTCTAATCCTTCTATTTCCACCTTTCCAAGAACCAGGAACACAGGCATGTGATAGTATGTTCAGTTTATGAGGTATTGGACATGAACCTAGGGCTGTCTGCACCTGCAGTACAAGACTAAAATAACTTCTTTTATTTCTCAAGTGCTTGACTAGTATTCTGTGCATCTTTTAACAGTTCTTTGGTGGTTCTTTTTGTTGTTGTTTGTTGTTTTTGTTTTATTTTTGAGACAGGGTTTCTCTGTGTAGCCCTGGCTGTCCTGGAACTCACTCTGTAGACCAGGCTGACCTCAAACTCAGAGATCCGCCTGCCTCTGCCTCCCAAGGGTTGGGATTAAAGGTGTGCGCCACCACTGCCTGCTTCTTTTTTTAAAAACAAACAACATTCCTTATCTTTAAAAAAAAGTTTTAAGTCTTTTCTATCATTATCTTATGTGTGCTTTGTCTGTATGTGTATATGCTTACCACACTGGTGGCTGGTGCTGGAGTAAACTACAAGAGTATATCAGACCCACTGAAACTGGAGTTCATACGACTGTGCGCCACCACGGGAGTGCTGAAGCAAACAAACCCCGATCTTCAGCAAGAGCAGTGAGTGTTCTTAACCAGTAAGCCATCTGTCTTTCGTAGTTCTTAGAAATCTGTCTCTAGAGAAATATTTCCTGAAATTCTGGTGAATTCCAAGTCCCAACATATAACTAGCACATTGAAGCATAAACATCTGCTATTTATAGCACTCATGTCATTGACTGTGTAAAAACAAATCTGGGCTAGGAATGTAGGTCAGTAGTACTGTACTTGCCGAGAATGTGCAGGCCCTGGGTTCAATCTCCAGTACTCAGGGAAACAAAACACAAGACGGCCAGAGAAGACTATGTCTTAACCTTAAAACACCTTATGCATCACCTGAAAAGCAAGCCTAATACTTGGCATGTTTACTACAGGGTATTATGTAACTATCAACGAATAAACATTGGCTCAAAGCAGTTCTCAGCCTTCGAAGACTGCAGGATAAGCTGGGGGCTAGGGATAAAGTCAATGGAAGAAAGACTTCCCTGACAAAGAGCTACCCCAGCCTGGAAGAGTCTTCTAATGGCTGTCATAACATAGCAAGTGAATATACACATCAAACACTTTATTTGCTAACTATGTTATATCACAATAAGAAATTCAATCTACAATCCTTATAATTACATAAGTGAGACAAAGGTTCCAAACTTTCTTAGAACTTGAGACTCGTGTAAACAAATACCATCTGTTATACACATAGACACTATCAGTATATAAAGTCACTTCTTCCATGCTGTTTCATAAAACAAAATAACTACAAACACGTTATTTTGTAACTAAAAACCCAGGCAGCTTCTGGTTTAATTATACTATAATACTGTATTATACTATTATAAACCTAATATGAGACTATTTTATAAAACAAATACCTTCCTGCCTGTCCTCTACCCCTTCTTTTCCTCTTGCTTGGCAGTACTAGAGATCACATGCAGAGTTTCTCACATTCAAGGCAAATGATTGATTACATTCTGAGCCTCCTACTATCCTTTTTAAAAGGTATTCGCAATGCTGGTATAGCTGTTATTGGCTATTTTACTTATTTTTCTGCAGTGTTAGAGATCAAACCTAGGGCTGTGTACATCCAAGGCCAGCATCTACCCCTTAGCTACACCTGTAGTCCTCATTTCTAGTCTTTACTAATTCTAACTTTAGACTGTGACATTAATCTTCACCAAAGGACAAAGCCCTAAATATACTATGAAAGAGCAGGAGAGGGCTGGAGAGATGGCTCAGTAGTTAAGAGCACTGACTGCTCTTCCAGAGGTCCTGAGTTCAATTCCCAGCAACCACATGGTGGCTCACAACCATCTGTAATGGGATCTGATGCCCTTTCTGCTGTGTCTGAAGGTAGTGACAGTATTCATTTAAAAAAAAAAAAAAAAAGAAAAAAAAAAGAGCAGTACTTAAGGCTCTTGCAGAGGACCTACGTTCAGTTCTCAGCTCCCACATCAGATGGCTCACAGCCACCTGTAACTCCAGCTCCAAGGAATCCAGTTCCTTCACTCACCTGCACATACATGCCTGCACACACACACACATGCATATAAGTAAAAATAACAAATAGCCTTACAGTAGTGGTACACACCTTAATCCCAGTATCCAGGAAGGAGGCAGAGGCAGATGGATCTCTGAGTTTGAGGTCAGCCTGGTCTACAGAGTGAGTTTCAGGGCAGCCAAGGCTACAGAGAAACCCTGTCATGAAAAACAAACAAATAATTAAATAAGAATTAAATCTTTTTTTTTGGTTTTCCGAGACAGGGTTTCTCTGTGTAGCCCTGGCTGTCCTGGAACTCACTCTGTAGACCAGGCTGGCCTCGAACTCAGAAATCCACCTGTCTCTGCCTCCCAAGTGCTGGGATTAGAGGCGTGCGCCACCACGCCCGGCAAGAATTAAATCTTTAAAACAAGACCACGAGGCTGGTGAGATGACTCACAAGTAAAGCACCCCTGAGTCTGATCCCTGGAATCCATGATGGGAGAACAGCACTAATTCCCAAACTTCCCTCCGATCTCTACACGTGTGCTGTAGCAAACACATGCTTACACGCACACACACAACACACCCACCCACAAGAATAAACGAAACACTACAACGCCTTTAAGATTTAAGTATATCTAGAAGTATAGACATAAGTTAAGTATATTTTAGGAGACTAGAAATGTATTTATTTATGCTGCCGCTCAAGGTATTCAAACCATGGTCCCAAGCCCACCACCCATGTTTCTCCTACAGCGCTGGGTTAGCAGTGGGGCTCTGTGCATACCCTTAGCTACACCTAGGAAAGCGTTCTACCAACTGAGCGATGGCCCTACTCCCCCTCCCTATCCCACCACTCCAAGGATCAGTGTCATTTGTTCTATAAAACTGGGATTACAGTTCTGTGGTAGGAAACGGCCTATAATCCACAAGGCCCTGAAAGCAACCCTCAATACCACAAAACCAAAACCAAAAGCTAATCTTCTACATAAAATCCAAACCTATTTTCTAAGTGACACCTAGCCAGGCACGCACTCCCCCCATCCAGCGCTCTTGCTTTTTATTTCCTACAGGTTACAGATCAGGTGAACTTGCAAAAGTGAAACTTACTTAGTCATATTTAGTCCAAATTTTACTTCAAGAAATTTCAGCACATGCTCATTTTCTTTATGTGAGACAAACATCTAGAAGAGAGAGAATCAGGCACCGTGGCCAAGTTGTAAGATATCATTCTTACAGAGAAGAAAACATTATTTAAACAAAGAAATACACCCTTATGCCTATGTTTTTAACAGTATACTTATTTCCAATTACTAATGATTGAAAATACAGCCAGATTAAAAGAATAGTGAATTAAATAATACATAGTGTGCAGTATGAATACATTTACTGCATGCTTAGGCATAAAAATGGAATGGTATTTTGAGAGTATGAAAATTTCAACCTAGGACAGCTGATTCAAATAACCCTTGCTCCCGAAGACATATTGTTGGTTTATTTGGTTTTTGACACAGTGTAGTTAGGGATAACTTTGAATATACTCTAATCCTTGTTAGCTTGTTGTTCTCATTAAAGCTGACATAATATATTCCTCTACTCAAACTGATCTGGACATGAATCTCAAGTACTCACCTTTACTATAAGATTCAAGGTCACGGGCAGAGTACATAACAAGTAAAACTCAAACACTTTGATTACTTTAGCCACAAAAGTTCCTTTTTTCCCATTAAGCTACAAAGGAAAAATAAAGTCACATGAACAAAGAAGTGAAGTATAAAATTAACAATTTAAAATATTACAAACAATGTTAATTACCTGAAGGCACTTAACAAGCATAAACGCTCCTACTAAACTTAATAAAGGAGACACCAATAATGCTGGATTCTCAAACTGTAGTAAATACCCAAGGAAGAGAGAAAATATGTAGATTTTATATACTTCATAAACCTGTTAAACAAAAATAAAATAAATGAGAATAAAATTAATTTTAAAGATAGAAATTATAAGTAAACGTTCTGTTATGACTTAGGACAGTGTTAGGAAGTGTTTAATCTGTATTTTACTGTCATGGAGTGTAATGAACTTAACATTTGCTTCTGAGCATTCTACAGAAAAGGCAAGGAGCTAAAACATCACAAATGAAAACTGAAGAACATTTTTACAGCCACACTTTAACTCGTGTTCCTTTTCTTAGTATGAATTCAGCTTTGTGTAGTGTAGTACACACTATCAGCAAACCCAGCACTCGGAAGGCTGACTCAGAAGGGTTACGAGAAAAGGCCAGGTAGGACTGACTATACAGCAAGAGCTCGTGCCAAAAAATAAGTCATGGTTAGAGATGCAGCTCAGTTAGAAGAGTGTCTGCTGAGTGCTTGGGTCAGTCCTCAGCACTGCATATAACTGGAGTGATGGTGGACAGGCCTATAATCTCAGACTCAGGATGTAGAGGCAGGAAGACCAGAAATTTAAAGCCAGGCAATGGTGGCGCATGCCTTTAATTCCAGTGCTCGGGAAAGAGGTAGAGGTAGGCTGATCTCTATGAGTTTGAGGCTAGCCTGGTCTACAGTGCAAATAACAAGACAGCCAAGACTACACAGAAAAACCATGTCTCAAAAAAAGAAAACCAAACAACAACAAATACAAACAAAGAAACAAAGAGAATGGAGACTAAAGGGGCTGAAGGCTGGAGAGGAGGCTCTACAGTCCAGAGCACTGATGGCTGCTCAGTTTCTCTAACTCTAGTGCCAAGGGATCCAAGGCCCTCTTCTGGCCTCCAAGGGCACTGCATCCAAGCAGCACACAGACACGTAGGTAAAACATCCAGACACATAACAAAAAATGTTTAAGTTACTTAAAAAATTTAAAACAAAGGAAGAAAGAATAAAGGGACTGGAGCCATGCCTACGTGATTAAGAGTAGATATTGCTCTTGCAGGGAACTGAGTTCAAGTCTTAGTACCAACATCCAACAGCTCACAACCACCTAAACTCCACCTGCAGGAGGTCCAACACTCTTCTAGACTACACATGCACGGCCTCACATGTGCATGCACAGACACACATATATAATTGAAAAATAAAAGTAAATCGTAAAAGAGAGATTTCACTGTAACAACTAATGATACCCTTGGTAAATACTAGCGTACGCCTGGGAGAGAGTGTGAGAGTCTTCGCCTGGGAGAGAGTGTGAGAGTCATCTGGTGTTCACTAATTCCACACAAGTGCACTGTTACAGCCCATTTCTCCCTTCTGTGCACACTTCTCCTTACCAAGTCAAACTCTGACAAGAGGACGGGCTTCAGGGAAAGTGTAAAGCCGGAGAAAGAAGGAGATGCTCGCTCTTTTCTTGCTTCTTGTTGTTTTGCACTTCCTTCAAACCTTACCTAAAAGACTGCCAGTTCTGGACCCCAACAGAATAGTTCCTTCCTGTCGAAGCTCAGGATGCAGGTGTAATTTCCCCGACACTTGACAATGCAGATCCTGCTTCCAGAAGTTGTTACTTCCATAACACTCTTGGGCCCCCAATATCATCACCTTTCAGCTAATCAATTAAGACAACGACTTTATTCTTGATTAATGACTGCTTTAGACAGCAATCCGTTTTGAGGTTTTTAGTGTTAAAAATCAGACAGGGCCCTTTCATGTCCAACAGAGTACCACTGAACTATGTGCACAGTCTTGGTTATTAAATCTTTATGTTAGGTTCTCTCTGTCCAAATAATTTAAATCTTGATGCTCATTAGAGTTCTGAAGAGTTGAGAATAAGTGATAAAGAAATAGAAACAAGGTTTTTAGAGACAATACTGTAAAAACGTTAGTCTTTGTTGTAAACCCCTCATTTAGTAGTGCCACACTACCTTGTCGCTTTGCTCCACTGAGACGATATCTAGCAGCAGCAGGGAGACTGCCTGAAGAAACAGGACGTAGTGGCTGTACTCCCACAGCATCATGAAAGTGTATGTCGAGGTACTCAGCAACAAGTAGCAGAACCTCTAGAGAAGAAACAACTAGGATCAGTCACTTCACTGCTGTAAAAACCCAGTGAGCTACAGACCAGCCAGGTGTGCTGGTGCGTGCCCTAGTCCCAGCTCTTGGGAAGTAGAGGCAGGTGGACATCTATGCGTTCAAGGCCAGCTGAGTCTATATAACAAGTTCTAGGACACAGATGGAGCTATATCGAGTCCTTGTTTAAAAAAAAAAACAATAAAACAAAACAAACCAGCCAAACAAGCAAACAAACAAACAAACAAAAACCATAGCAGGATCTTAACAAAGCACAGGGAGGAACCAGCACATGTCTTTCCCATATTACATTTCAAAGGGGCGGGACAAAAGGGGCGGGACAAAAGGGGCACAATTTTTTTTCATGTCAAGAGAGGAAGCAAAAACTCAAAGAAATTGATTTTTATTAGAGTAGCTGGTAAGCTTTTGTTAATATGGAAGCTTCTATATTTTTTGCCTTAAAATAGTATCTTTTTATTCATTCATGCTAATTCTATTTTCTGAAAAAACTATCAAGAGTTTGCTGGGGTGCCTAGCCAAGGTTTTACTCTTAACAAAGTTTGGCCTGTTTTCTTCCAATGCGACACATATCAACCATGCAAAACTGGATGCTACTTTTCTTTACTGAATAACGAAAAAGAGCTTTGCCTGGGGATGCACTTCCCTAATCTCGGTTCTTAGAACTAGAGCAAGAGGATCCAAGGCCAGCCTGGGCTGTGTCTTTGAACACATCCTGTTCCTTCCTCCCCTGAACACAGCGAACTTGCTTGCTGAACTTTTATACCTTGAATGCTTCGTTCTCATGTAGAACAACATGACAGACTTCAGGCCTGTCATGGCTAATTCCCATGCTTCAGTGCTTTCTTCTGCTGCTGGGGATCAAACCCAAGGTCTCAGCCTTCCTGGCAAGAGTTCGTCCATGGAGCTGCGTCCTCAGCATAGGCCTTGAAGGTGTCACTGAGTTCACAGTATAGAAAGGTGAACTGCCAAAACTGCTTCTATGATATTTATTTTGAACTAAAACAAACTGTTGCCTAAAAATAATAATAACTTTTTATGTATAATGTGTTTCATTTTTTTACTATTGTGTATGATTTGGGGGAAGTCCACATGTGTGGAGGCCAAGAGACAACTCTGTGGCTTATGTTCTCTCCTTGTAGCTACCGCGAGGCCGGGGGGATCACACTCAGGCTTGCAGAGGCTCTGAGCAGGGTCAGGTTATACAGGCAGGCTGCTTTAGTGTCTGGGGCCTGCAATGGTCTTGAACCTTGCTGCTTCAGTTGTCTGTGTACTGGTACTCCAAGCGTGCACCTCCATGTCCATCTGTTTTTCTTTACTTTTACTTTTTTGACAGGGCTGGCTTTGAAGTCATCATGTAGCTAAGAATATACCTGAACTCCTGCTTTCCACCTCCCAAGGGCCGGATGACAGGTAGGACTACAGCACCTAGCTAGGGTCTTGCTGTATCCCACTTATACCATATTGTTATTTTTTTTTTCCTCCTTTTTTATTTTTGATACTTTATATACATTTCCAATGTTTCCCCTTTTCTGAGTCTCCTCTTTGTATACCCCCCATCCCCTCCCCAACCCGCCTCTAGGAGGGAATTCCACCTCCCACCCCCCAC
>CM052702.1:17821759-17833941 GCA_028551405.1 Uromys caudimaculatus | reverse complement strand
TCCCCCTGCAAGTGAGATCGGGAAGTTTCGGAGTCTTTCTGTTCCCGGGTTCTCAGGCCCGGGATCCCGGCAGATCCGGGTGGGTCTGGGCGAGAGGTGCTGCTCCCCTCAACCCCACTCACGGTCCTTCCAAGTTCCTGTCCATATTGTTATTTTTTAATGTTTTTTTGCTGCAATGTTTCATGCTATGCTACATTTATTATTTCTAAGTTTTTGTTTGTGTTTTGAGATAGGGTCTCTTTATTATGTAGCTCTGGCTACCCTGGAACTCACCATGTAGACTAGGCTGGTGTCAACATCACAGAGCTCCTCCTGCCTCTGCCTCCTGAGCGCTGGGATTAAAGACATACACTACCATACCTGGCTTAATATTTTATGTTTTCAAATTGAAATATATACATATTATATGTATATATGTAATATATACATTATGCTATATTATACACATAGTCAAAAATAATCCTATCATCGTAAATGGGTCTACAATAAAAAGAATATTATCTTTCATTTCTTATTGTATTTGCTTCTTAGTAATGTAAAATACACATGAGGATTTAAATTAGAGAAAGGAATCCAATTAACTCCTCCCATTGGTGTGTTTGGTTATGGTGCTGGGGTAAAAGCTCCAGCCCCTGCACATGCCAGCTACCACAGAGGTACACCCCCAGCCCTAATTCCTGTGCTGTTTCCCAAACAACCAAGCTTATTAGAAGACTTTGTTTGGTCGATTCTGGTCTCTTCCTAGCCAGGAAACTTTTATCTAAGACAGGCAGACTGCCAAAGGACTGCTATGTTTCAGTCAACTTCAAAATAATGAACTGCCTCTGAAGGCATACATTTTATTAACATTATTCTGTGACACAGTCTATAGGCTTCATTCAACTGCCCATGGGATTGAGGTAATAACTGTAACAAAAACTTAAGAATCTAAATGATCTGAGACGGATGTTTCCTTAGGCTTTGACTAACCTACTAATCTCAGTCAGGGAAGACATGTGAGTGAACACAAGAACATGCCATACTGCCATCAAAGTTTACACCGCTGTTATCCTTGGCCATGGCTGATGACTAAAGGACATACATGTTCCTGAGGTAAGAGAAATGGCAAAAACAACACTTGGATAGATTAACTTCCAAAATGAGATACTCTTCATGTAACCATACTAAAAACAATGTAACAACTGTTTTTCTAAAACTATCTGGCTGTCATCAGATTACAGAAAAACAAGATGTAACAACTACCTTACTACATGTTACATAGTAACATGCTTCAGTGAATACAACTTAGCTCCTAATGTGACTGACTTTAAAACTAGGCACCATAGCCCAGCATGGTGGCATACAACTGTAATCTTGCACAGTGGCAGGTAAAGTAAGTGCTCAAGGGGGCTGGAGAGATGGCTCAGTGGTTAAGAGCACTGACTGCTCTTTCGCAGGTCCTGAGTTCAAATCCCAGCAACCACATGATGGCTCATAACCATAATAAATAAATAAATATTAAAAAAAAAAAAAGTAAGTGCTCAAGGCCTAGCCTTAGTTACATAATGAGTTTGAAGCCAGCCTGAACTAAAGAAATTTTTGTGTCAAAACAAAACAACCAAGACATATTTGCAAAGCATCAGAATTAGCTGTGATGTATAAAACAGATTTGTATCTTACCTCTGCATAAGTATTTAAATTTCTTTTTAAATAGCCTGTAAGTGCAGCAACTTGGCATGCAAAATACGGTAGAGCCCAGTTTTCTCTTAAAGGAATGGAATACTCGATTCTTGTTGTGTCCACTCTAAAATAAACCACAGAAGACACCAAAAGTGAGGCATACACTTGTGCAACACTCCATTCCACTTCTCTCTTTATCTCATTTTTAAATTATTATTTTATTTTATGCATATAGGTGTTTTGCCTGCATGAATGTCTGTATACATGTGTGAGCCTGGTGCTCTTGGATGCCAGAAGAGGGCATCAGATGCCTGGAACTGGAGCTACAGACAGTTGTGAGCTGCCATGTGGGAATTGAACCCAGGTCCTTGGGAAGAGCAGCCAGTGCTCTTAACTGCTGAGCCATCGTGGTTCACAGCAGTAATTCCAGTACTTGGAAGGTAAAGGCAGGAAGATCACTGTAAGCTTGGAGCTAGCTTGGTCTACACATTAAGTCCCATACCAGTCAAAGAAACAGCAAGACCCTGTCTCAAAAATGTTAAACATAGAAAAATAAGGGTGACAGAAAGAGTGACAGATATCAGAATAATTAGTTCCATTCATATAAGACTGTAATCAGCCTTTAGTTACCTATTATAAAAGAGTATAAAATAGTCAAAATTCAGGAAGGACAAGTGAGAGACTCAGTGGGCAAAGGTGTTTCCAAGAAATAATTCCTGAGACCCACAGAGTAGAAGGGGCAAACCAATCCTGAAAGTTCACCTCTGATTCCCACACATATACACTTAACCAAACAATTGATATAATGTAAACAAAAAATAGTAAAAGTTCATTGAAAATTCTCTGTATTTTGTTTTTACTTATTTTTTTTCAAAAATGTCAATAAAAAAGAAATTATGTCTTAGTGGGTTTCTGTTCCTATAACAGAATACCATGGGCTTTTCAATGTATAAATTTATAAATGTATGGTTCTAGAAGCTGGGAATCCAAGATCAAGGAAGGCACCAGGGGACTGAGTGTCTAGCAAGGACCCATTCCTCACAGTTGGGATCTTGCAGCTCTTTCCTCACTACTGTAGAGGAACAAAAACAAAACTGTTTTCCTCTAGTGCTGGAGTGTGAAGCCAGGGCCTTGTGCATGCCAGCCAAGCCCCCTGCCATGCAGCTATGTCCCAGTGCCCTCCAACTGTTGTTAGAGGGGCAGAAATTCCAGTCATGGAGACTCCTCCTCATTCACAGCCCATCTCTCAGCAGTACTACACCGGAAGTCACGTAAGGAAGAGGGCGAGAGAGAAGAAAAGACAAGCATAAAGCACACAGGCAAACAACTCTGAAATACATACCCCAACAGTGACAAACCATGAGAGGAACCACCTGCAAGGCATCCCTACCACCGAGTAAGAACTAGCATTTACAATACGCATTACCATTTATCATTTAAGGACAAGAAAACCTTCTCAGGTTAGTTATTTTACTGGGCAAACATCATAGCCTGCACAGTAGAACTACCACCATATACTCTGTCCGTCACTGTACAATGTTGTTATGCCAGCATAACTGTGTAAAAACTCTTTGTTTTTGTTTTTGTTTTTGTTTTTGTTTTTCGAGACAGAGTTTCTCTGTGTAACCCTGGCTGTCCTGTAACTCACTCTGTAGACCAGGCTGGCCTCGAACTCAGAAATCCATCTGCCCCTGCCTCCCAAGTGCTGGGATTAAAGGCGTGCGCCACTGCCCAGCCTGTGTAAAAACTCTTACAACTCAATAATCAGAAGGTAAACAATGCCATTTAAAAAAACAAGACCTGGTATGGTGGCACAAAGCACAAGAAGCCAAGACAGGAAGACCACAAGTCTGTTGTCTACTTAGGCTCCAATGGGCAATGGGGTGAGGGAGGATGCAGCTTAGATTCACAGTGCTTACAGACCATAGCACAGGCCTGACCTCAGTACTATAAAACAACAGGTCTGAACAGACTCTTGACACACAACTTTCCATTAAAAAACAAAGTAAAGAGCCTTTGTAGAGAGAATCTCTTGTGTGCTGTGTGGAAGCATCAGCTGTCAATAAAAAGCTGATGGCCTATTAGCACAAGGCAGGAAATAAGAGCTAGGTGTTCCGGTAGAAATACAGGAACTCTGGGATTCTCACACAGAAGACTGCCCAGGACTCTGAGGAAGTCGGATGCATGAAACCGAGGAGAGGTAACTAACCTTGTGGTAGACATGGAATAGTTTAAACGAGTTAAGAGAGTTATCTAGTCAGGGAACAAGCGTAGCATAAGGCCACAGGCACTGTAAATAAAGATAGGCCTCTGAGTTGTTATTGAGGAACTGGGAAGAAAGCCCATGGTTACAAGACTTTACCAACTAAGCACATGCACGTCCCTGGCCATTAAATGCATGCAATTTAAAACGAGGCTCTCTGCTCCGTGACTGCCATAATGGAGCCACACAACTCTTAACTGTTAAAATTCTTCCTTGCCTCAGACCCAAAGCAATAGCTCCAGCAAATCTTGCCCCAAAATCTCCAAGACCATATTCAAATAAGAACTCCAAGAAAAAAGCGGCAGCTTGTCTATCAGTGAGAGAAGCCTCTGAGGGATTAGTCCACACTCGTCCTTAAATGCAGTCACCTTGCATTCCAGGACAGTGGAGCCCCACACTCAGACGAACACTGGTAAGACAGGCTGAGGAGCAGAATGCACTACTCCCTGATAGGAACTGAACTGTTTCCAAGCTCCCCTAAGCAAAAGCAAACGTCGTACAATGAACAACATGGTCCTCTCATGTAAGAAGTCAATGAAAACTTCTCCTTAAGGGAACCCCTTCACAGACCCAAAACTGAAAAAACAACAAACATAAGCCAGATTCTAGTCAGGACTGCTTAACTATGGATTCCTCTCACCACTCCCTTCACCGAAACCTACAGCTCAAGCCGAACCTGAGAATTATGCTGTGAGGTGCCTGGTGCTTGGTCTCGCTTGTCTTTCAAATACGACCATGCTGAAAACTAAATTCCCTTCCTGCCTCTCATGGGGAATATTAATAAGCTACAATGAGATCTCACTGAACACTGTATTACCTACTGTGCAACAAGGCTATCGTCAACACACACACACACACACACACACACACACACACACACCAGAGTGACTTAAAGATCGGGGGCCAAATATATATCTTAGTGGTATAGCACTTGCAGGCACAAGGTCCTGGGTTCAATATTCAGCATTATCCAAACAAAAACTAAAAGGAAACAAAGCTAGGGAAAACTCCTTTGCTTAAAACAGCTTATGCTATGACTTCCAGATAAGGTCAGAAGCTGCAAACTGCCTCATTGTGAGCTGGTAAAAGAGAAAGTCAGAGAAGGCTACAAAGGAAGTAGGATACCTGAAGAGAGCAGAGAAAAGGCAGGCGATTCAGAAAAATACACTGAATAGAGCGTCAGCAGAGCAGCTCCTGTGAAAGAAGAGCCAGCAGCTGCTTCCAGAAGCAATTTGTTTCCTCCTTTCTGAGTAGTACTAAAGGATGGAGCCTTCAAGAATAAACTGATCAGGGGCCTGGAGGGAATAGCTGAGGTAAAAGGCACTGCTCTTGCAAAGGACCCAGGTTCAATTCCCAACACCCACAGAGTGGCTCAGAACTTCTGTAACTCCAGTTCAGGGGATCTGATGCCCTTTCTGGCCTCTGTGAGAACTAGGAATACATGTAATGTACTGGCATCCATGCAGGTAACATCTAAATGCATAAAATAAAAATAAATATATCTTTATTTTTAAAAAGCTGATCAATAAAATAAGATACTCTCCCTGCAAGTAACTTAGAAGAGATATCCAAACCAGAAGATCCCAAAGTGCAACACACAAATGTAAGACCATGAAGAAAAATGAGCCAGGGGTGTAGCTTAGTTGGTACAGGGCTTCCCCAGCATGCACAGGACCCCGTTCAATGTCCGGCATCACTTGAGTGCACATCTGTAGTCCAGCACTGGGGAGGACAGTGAATTGCAGACCATTCTGGGCTACACAGTAAGTTTGAGACCAGCCTGGTCAACATAGCAAGACTGTCTCAAAAACCAAACAACCAGGGAACAGGCTCAGTGGAGTCCCCGCCTTGCTGTAAAAAGCTATACATTGTTCTTCGACCATATGAAAGAAAAATACGTTGCTTCTTCTTTGAATGCAATGATAAATATTTAATGATCAAATGAAAGGAATACTAATTTGACAAATGTAGTGGTCTTTTTTTTTTTTTTTGGTTTTTCGAGACAGGGTTTCTCTGTGTAGCCCTGGCTGTCCTGGAACTCACTCTGTAGACCAGGCTGACCTCGAACTCAGAAACCCACCTGCCTCTGCCTCCCGAGTGCTGGGATTAAAGGCGTGTGCCACCACTGCCCAGCTGTAGTGGTCTTTATAATGGTCTTAATGGTTCTCACCTTCTGGTGTAAATCTTCCACAGTATATATATTGGAGTGATGTCATGTCTCCAGGATTAGGTTATAAAAGACATCTATTGATGTCTCTTGGATCGTTTAATATAAAATAAATCTTATGATATATCTGACCCAGATTCACCAGGTAAGCCTCTTTGGAGTTCTATCCCTAACAAATAATGTTTTTTATTAAAAGTTCTTTTCTTATGCAGCAATGAGCAAACACAATCACTTCTTAAAGCCTGTCTTACGCTGCAGCCCAAGCTAACATCCTCATGCCTGGCCGAGAACTTATTTTCATTTTTTTTTAAAGTTTTTATTTTGTTTTCAGCCAGGGTTTCACTCTATAGCCCTGGCTGTCCTGGAACTTGTTATGTAGGCCAAGCAGGCTTCAAACTCAGAGAGATCCACCTGCATCTGCCTCCTGAGTGCTGGGATTAAAGGTGTGCACCATCATGCCAGGGCAGGATTAAGTTTTTTGAGTCAAGGTTTTGAACAGACCAGGAATACCTAAAACTCAGCAGGCACATGCCATGTGTACCAGTGGAGGCCACAGGACAGTTTACAGGAAGCCACTCTCTGGGACTGCCGTATGGGTCCTGGGGATCAGACTCAGGTTACCAGGCTTAGCAGCAAGCAGTCTTTTCACTAGCTCATGCTCAGAGTTAGTTCATTTTCTTTTTGCTTCAAGCCAGTGTGTGGCCCCATAAATCCTACTCATCTCTGAGTCTTATACCAGCTGGAGAAGGCTTCTGCTTTGTTTTACCCTCATGGGTATGAGCACACACCTCTGTGTGTGCGCGCGCGCGCGGTCGTGTGTGAGAACATGTGACCATGTGTGAGGAGGCCTGAGGCTGACCTCTTTACTCTTCCTTGGTGTGCTCCATCTTACTCATTGAGGCAGGCCTCTGGATCAACACAGCACTCACCAATATGACGAGTCCGGCTAACAAGCTTGCCCCAGGGAGACTTCTAAGAGCTGGAATCACGGCAGGCCCACATCCACCCGGCACTCACTGGGTTCTGGGAGCCTGAACTCCAGTTCGCACACTTGTACAGTAAGTGCATTAACTGCTGAATCATCTTCCCAGACCAGCTGTGTAAGTGACCCTGCATCTAGACTAGGCTCTGAGGGAATCCTGCCTAAACTGCACCATGCAGCATAACAATCAACAGGTTGGCAGATTACAGCTGAGCACCGTAAGAATGGGAATGTTTTTGGAACTCTATGGCTACCACAGCTACCAAAACAAAATTGGTAAATATCAACTTAAAGACCTTGCGTACCTGTTAATTAGGAACCATGCGGCCGTAAGCATCCCCGCTAGCCATGTGCCACTCATAAGCCAGCTTGTGACAAACAAAGCTGTGACATATACTCCTTGTAATCCAAAAACAATGCCAAGGTAGAAATACACCGGCTCAATCACCTCCTAAAGGTAAAAAGAACGGGAACGACAGAGGAGGATGTCAAACAACCCAAGGATACTAAACTAGGGAATAAACAGACCTCAAGGTGAAAAACAGGCTGGAGGGGCGGCTCAGTGGTTAGGAGCAGAGGGCCTCAATTCCATCCCAGAGCCCACGAGCTGGCTCACAACTATCAACAACTTACAGAGCAGTGGCTCTCAACCTTCCTAGTGCTGTGACCCTTTAATACAGTTCCTCATGTTGTGGTGACCCCAGCCATAAACTTACTTCACTGTTATTTCATAACTGTAATTCTGCTACTGTTCTGAATCATAATGTAAATATCGGATATGCAGGATATCTGATACGTGACCCCCAGATTGAGAACCACTGTCCTAGATGGTCGGATGCCCTCTGACCTCCGAGGGAACTGAGCACACATGTGGTGCACATACAGATATACAAGCAAAACACTCAGACACATGAAGTAAATTTGAAATAAAAATAATAAAATAAATAAAATACATACATTGCTGCCAGTTGCTTGATAGAGCACACTGGCAATAAGCTCTGGGTACAAAGACATCTGTTGCATGGCGTTGATTGTCTTCATGGAGACGGTTTTGTTATTGTGGGTCAGCTCATAAACACCTAAATACATAATGATTTTTTCTCCAGATTACTGTTCTGCTTTGACAACGATTCAACATGTCATTCATTTGTAATCACAAACAATATGGAAAGAAAGATACTCAAACGCTACCGTAGATGCCACCCCTTCCCAGCTTTTCTATTCTATACATACAGAGAAATACCTATGTGCTGAGACAAATTCCCACATCCTGAAGCCCGCGATCTTTAAGGACAGTGTCTTATTTTAGAACGATATTATTACTACTATTAGAACTGCGGTTGGCCATACCTCTTTCGAACGAAGGAGCCTTTAACATGTCCTTATAATAGGAGTAGTAAATGGCACTGTCACCCTGAAATGTGATTTCTCGCTCAAGTTCCTGCAATGATACAAGTATTAAACGTCAGTGCTGAGCGAATGTCAGCGCTACTTTCTTTTCCTTCCTCCTCTTGTGTTTGATTTTGTTTCCTTCACATTTTAAACTGACATTTACCATTTTATTCAAGGACATATTTTAAATTTCCTAAATTACCGTATTAATAAGATTAAATTTCTTAATAGCAATCATTTTAGTGAAAACACTTAGGTTTCAAATGGCTTATAGCTGATAATATATGTTTTACATACAGGAAAATTCTAGAAAGAAAACCCAAAGAATACCCTTTGATCAGCAGGAATAGTAAGACGGTATTGACAGTAAACTGAATGTCAGAACTTAAAGTAAAAGCCAGGCATACTGGTATATGCCCATAATCCTAGCACAGAAGAGGCTGAGGCAGGAGGATCAAGTTTGAGACCAGCTTGGACTACACAGTAAGTTCCAGACCAGCCTGAACTACACAGTGTGACTCTATTTAAAAAATGGACTTTCAAAACAAAACGTCCAGAGTAAGAAGGTAAGTTAATGCGGGAAGCAGTGTCTCTATGACTGTACAGAACCGTACATACTGAGAGGAGGAAGAACAGGTGCAGAGCCGCATACTCTCGGTGTTTTCCAAATAAGCAAGATTTACAAGTCTTAGGGACTGGGCACACGGCTCAGTGGTGGAGGGTTTGCAGGTCCTGGTTCAATTCCCAAATAAGAAAGGAGAAAATCCCAAGATTCAACTATAAAGACCTAAAACTACAGTAATTAAAAACATGGGGCAAAGGCATCTGCGGTGTCTCACACTTTAATCCCAGCCCTCCAGAGGTGGAGGCCAGCAGATCTCTGTGAGTCTGAGGCGAGCTTAGTCTATTAGCAGGTTCCAGTCCAACTAGAAAACACACAGTGGGACAACATCCCAAACAAACAAACAAAAGCATCCGAATGTTTTGTATTTTTTATGCTAAATCAATCTTTTGTTCAGCCCTAATATTATTTCCTCCTTGCTAGGAGACCAACTCTAGGCCCTGCATTTGCTGGTCAAGAGCTCTAACCCAGCACTATAATCCAAACCTGAGCAGATCGTGTTAACATCAAGCTATTCTCACACACAATACAGACTAAGGATTCCTACTTCAAAATCTGAGATCTTACACGTTCCAAAAGCTAAACCCTTGTGTAGGTAGACATGATGGTGTACCTGAAAAATGTTCCACCAAGGAAGAATAAAGATGTTAGTACAACAGAAACGCAGGAACAGCTTCAGACTACACACAGAAAGCTATGACACAGGAATTGTATGCCTAGGTGTGGAACCTCTTCCCAAGATGTCAGGGTATGTATATATAAGTATTGCAACATAAAAAAATTAAATTTTAAAAAGTATGAAAATCCCTACCACTTTGGCACTTTGGATAAGGGATATCCAACCTGTACTGAAGAACAATGCTACTAGAATCATTTTTTTTTTTAGAAAGATTCATTATGTTTAAGTGTGTGTGTGTGTGTGTGTGCGTGTGCGTGTGTGTGCGCGCGTGTGCGTGTGTGTGTGTGTACTCAAATGCATGTGTACGTCCATGAGTGTGCACGTGCATTCAGGTGCCTGTACATTTACATTCAGGTATCTATGGAAGTCAGAATCACAAGATCCCCCTAGAGCCAGATCACAGGCTGTTCTGAGCTGCCTGACATGCGTACAAGGAACTGAACTTGGCTCCTTTGTAAGAGCAGTATTCACTCTTGCCCACTGAGCTGTCTTGCAGCAATTAGGAGCAATTTTCCAAAGTTCTAACTTGCTATGATTTTACTGACTGTTACTTAAAGAGCCCTGGGATCTGCAAGAGAGCTCAGTGGGTAAGATCGTTTGCCACCACCCTGACAACCCGAGTCTGATCCCCAGAAGCTACATGATGGAAGGAGAAAGTTGTCCTCTGATCTCCCTGAGTACACACACAAGATAAATAAATAAATAAATACAAGTAAATATTTTAACTGTTTGGAGTACACTTAAATGTATACACTAAGTGTTTGTAATCCCAGCACTTAAAAAGTTAAATAGGAGGACAGAGAGTTCAAGGGCAGCCTGGGCTACAAACAAGACACTGCCTTTAATTAAATGTAAAAAATACAAACACTTCCGTAGTTCCGTTGTAATTACATTTCTATGAGTTTATTATAAAGTATTTCCATTTCCATATACGTTTTCCACTGTTAGTCTCCAGAGGAAATGTTTTCCAGATCTATTTACCCAATGAACTGCTCTCCCATTTAAAAACTGCTCTGATCTGAATGCTAATGTCCCAAATACGAACCAATGTATGCAGAAATTTAATCCCTAGTGCGATGGTATTTGAAAGATGAAGACAAACCCTTCATGACAGGATTAGTGCATTTAGGAAACAGGTCCCAGAGTTCCCTCATCCCTTCTGCCACAGTAAAATGGCTGGTTACCTATGGATTAAGAAGCCAGTTCTGCGACAGGCCTGGTGGCATACACCTTTAACCTCAGCATTCTGGAGGCAGAGGTAGATAGATCTCTGAATTAGTTCCTGAACAGCCTGGTCTACATAGTGAGTTCTAAGCCAACCAGTGGTACATAGTGAGATTCTGTCTTAGAAAGTAAGAGGGGGCTGGGGCAAAGAGAGAGAGAAAACAGAGAGGAAAGAGGGAGAGGGAGAGGGAGAGGGAGAGGGAGAGGGAGAGGGAGAGGGAGAGGGAGAGGGAGAGGGAGAGGGAGAGGGAGAGGGAGAGGGAGAGAACAAGAGCGAGCAGCAGGTCCTCACCAAATACTAACCCCGCTAATCTGCTGGTGACATGTTAGCCTTCGAGCCTAATTTACAGTATTAGCAGCCCAATATACTAAGACAGACCTAAATGAATTGCTCTTAAAATTATTTGGGGGATGGAAGTTTTTTCCAGCTGGGTGTGGTGACTCGTGTTTTTAGCTCCAGCACTCAGGAGGATGAGGCAGGACTCCTGAGTCTGAGACTCGACTGGACTATACATAGTGAGTTTCTAGCTAGCCTAACTAACAGTGAGACATTTCAAAAACAAACCAGCAAAAAACAGATTTGTTTATTTACAAGATTTCAAAGATAAAACTCTAACTATCATCCTTTAAATTAACTATGCATATGAAATACACAGACTTTACTAACTAGCTGGGCGTCGGCTGTATGCCTTTAATGCCAGCACTCAGGAGGCAGAGGCACTCTGATCTCTGTTTGAGGCCAACCTAGTCTACAGAGCTAGTTCTGGGTCAGTCAGGGATACACAGAGAAACCCTGTCTCAAAAAAACAACCCCCCCCCCCAAAAAAAAAAACAAAACAAAACTAAACTGTAGACAGATTCTAACGTGGTCCAAAAAGCCTGCAGTTGTGAAGAAGCTCTCAGTGACAATGCCCTTCATCTGGTCACACACTGATTACCAAGTTCTTCATGAACACCTATATTTTCAAACCTCTGGGGTTCTCAGTTCTGCCTATACATACAATCATGTGACTTGAAGCACTGCAGATTGCTAGCCTGAAGAACCTGAGAGGGAGGTCGCTTCCTGACAGTTCCCCAGGGGACCTTCCTACACCTGTCATGTACAACTGTAATGACAGTTCCCCAGGTGACCTTTCTACACCTGTCATGTACAACTGTAATGACAGGTTTCCCCAGGGGACCTTCCTACACCTG
>CM052702.1:17690048-17821659 GCA_028551405.1 Uromys caudimaculatus | reverse complement strand
TACAACTGTAATGACAGTTCCCCAGGTGATCTTCCTACACCTGTCATGTACAACTGTAATGACAGTTCCCCTGGGGACCTTCCTACACCTGTCATGTACAACTGTAATGACAGGTTTTGTTGTTTGCTTGTTTGTTTTCTGAGACAGGGTCTTACTGTACAGCCCTGCCTGTTCAGGAACTTCATGTGCCAACTTGGCAAACCGCAGAGATCCACCTGCCTCAGACTCCTGGGCTGGGATTAAAGATGTGCCCACCGTACCCAGCTAATTTCGTTACTTTAAGGAAAAAGCACAGGCTACACTGATAACTAAACCAATATACATACGTGGTCAGTAATTAGTTAAAGCGCTTGTATTTGTTGTTTTACACAAATCAGTGTCTAAAAACATTCAGTCGCCTTTACTACTTGCTCAAAAATAAGCAATGACAAAACTAAACACACAAAACCATCAGTGTGGGCTCCAAACTCTTAAAACTCCATAGAGCCAAAGTTCAGATGATAAAATTTCAAATATAACTAAAGTGATTATGTATTCTGTGAAATACACGTAATTTAAAACCAAACATTAAACATGAGGCAACATCTTAATGTTATTATTGAAGCCAGTTAGAGGATTTAGTGAATCAAGATACTTGTTATACCACATACATACACATAGTAAATAAATGTAATTTTAAAATTGAAAAATACATAATTTAAAATGTAAACTGTTGTATCTGTTGATCATTTTCAACCTTCCCCTAAAAATTATAATTATAAAATCTAATACAAGTGTAATTACATAATCTAAAAAGTAAAGTTTTTTTGGGTTTTTTTGGTTTTTTTTTTTTTTTTTTGGTTTTTCGAGACAGGGTTTCTCTGTGTAGCCCTGGCTGTCCTGGATCTCACTCTGTAGACCAGGCTGGCCTCGAACTCAGAAATCCACCTGCCTCTGCCTCCCAAGTGCTGGGATTAAAGGCGTGCGCCACCACTGCCTGGCAAAAGTAAAGTATTTTAATGCTTAAATTCATATTCCTGAAAGATGAGCTACCAAAACTACTAAGCGGCTGACCGATACCACAGCACTCTGCCGAAAGCCCCAGAGACTGAGCTTGATCTGACCACAGCCACCTTCCGACAGGAGCCATGGCTGCTCCCAAGTAGCTCTGATCGTTTTTCTCCGTTTCTCAGCATACTGTAAGTGGACAAACTGCTAGAGGGGCACATGGAACTTTAAGACCCACATCCTGTATCCTAAGCACCAGGAATGTGCCTGACATCCTTGATGCTAGCTTAAGAGAACCAGGCACATTTGGCTTGGAGGAACATGGGCTTGTCCTGACATTTTACCATCATTTCCTTTTCATTCCAAGTTCAAGGACTCAGCTTTGCTACTGTCCACGACTCACTTCTACAAACGAGCTCCACCCACAACTCCTCTGCAACCTGCATCTGCCTGTCTTTCTTTAGTCTGTGCCTCTTGCAGCCAGTTCTCATACACTTGAACCAGATTTTCCTTAAACAATCCCAGATAAATTCACTGTACAAGAAGAGCACCCTAATAGTTTCTAGTTTATAAATTATCTTATTACATTTTGTTTGAGACAGAGTCTCACTATGTAGGCCTGGTCAACCTGGAACTAGTTATGGAGACCAAGTTAGCCTAGACTTCACAGACATCTGTCTACCTCTGCCTGTCTGTGCTAGATTTATAGCATGTGCCACCACGCCCAGCTTCTTATAATCTTTTAAGACTGATACTGTAACTCTGTCTCAAAAGAACTTCTATAGCATTTGCTAATACCTACAAATAAGAAGGTACTTGTCATACTTACCAAATATATGTACGACCTCCTAAGAAACACACTGTTCAACTTAATGGTAAGTATGAAAACACATTTCATATTCTCAAAATTCTTCTTACCTGCCTGTTGGAAAACCAGAATTTCCGCTCATGGTAAGCCGACAAGTAGAAAACATGCATCATACCACTAATAACGGCTGCGAGACAGCCAATGACGATCTTTGCAAAACGTTGAAATGATACATCTGAAAAAGAATATCGAAGAGAGTCAAACTCCAACAGAAGCCCATCCGACAGGACAACTCAGCAGGACGCTTCCCAGCTGAGAGCCCAGCAGATGGAGCGCCTGCCTGGCACGTGTGAGGTCCTGGGGCAATCCCCACTACAAGCAAAGGAATGAGGGGGCAGGAAGAAGGATGGATGGACAGATGGATGTCAGGGCCATCAGAAACAAAAACCTAGGAAACTGTTAGCGCACAGAGTCCAAAACAACATGGTAACAAAAGTAAGAAGACATGAGGTGAAGACTAAGAACATCTGAATAAGTACAGGTTCATTTAAGGGGAATGCCTCAACATTTATTACTTGTGACAAATGCACCGCACTAACGTAAAATGCCAACAAGGGGAAGACGGTCTAGGGACCAGTAAGAAGGTTTAGTGTGAAAAAGTACTAGCCAGTAACCATGGAGACCTGAGTTCAATCCTTTAGACCAACATGGTAGAAGGAAAGAACTAATTCCCAAAAGTTGTCTCTAGTCTTCCATGTGCACTTGCGCTCTCTCTCGCTCGCTCTCTCTCTTTCTCTCTCTCTTTCTCTCTCTCACACACACACACACACACACACACACACACACTAAATAAGTAAAAAAATGTTAAGTCTATGTTTTACATGATGAACACACTGTAGAGATTTGTTTCACGGTAAGGCAAATATGATTAACATGAAAGAACAGTACGCTGAAAATTGGTTGAGACACGGGAAAAAAAAACAAAAAAACAGGGGTGGTGCTTTATGTCTTTAATTCCAGCACTGGGAGGCAGAGACAGGTGAATCTCTTGAGTTTGAGGCCAATCTGGTCTACAGAGCGAGTTCTAGGACAGCCAGAACTACACATAGAAACCCTCTGTTTCGAAAAAAACCAAACCAAACAAAACCAAGAAACAACAATTAAAAAAAAACAAGATATGAGAAAAATGTCCATTGACTTTAAATGATCAAAAGGACTGCGTTAATACCTATGAACTATTAATATCTATAAACACTCATTCTGAACACTACTGATAGTTTTCCTTTCAAGAAAAACTAACAGATATTCTGTAAACTACAGTCCTTGATATATATAATGCAATGAGTTTTGATGATTATGTCTTAACAGACACATATAACTATTATTTACACATAAGCATCCATGCATGGGAGCACGTCCTGATGAACACACGTGGACTCTGCGCACAGGAGGATGCAGCCCCACTACAGCACAGGCGTTATCCCAAAGGCATGGGAGCAGCTGCTCGGGTGCAGAATAGCAGACAACGATGAGAAGTCAACTGTCTGATTTATTTGACTAGTTAAACAAAAGTCTCAGGACTGTGGGCTTAGCACAGGGTTAGCAAGGGCAAGACCCAGGTTTAATCCCTAGCACCAAAAGACAAACAAAACTAAGTGCTTGCAAAATTTCTTATTTATCATATAAAATACATATTTCTAAATAAAAAACAATTATATTGTAAAGATTTTAAACTATTCAATAATCAACCATTAGTGCCAGTATGACACAACTGTTTTATGGCTTTAGTTTTTTGGTGGTAGTGGTGGTATTTTTGAGACAGTTTCCCTATGTAGCCTTGGCTAGCCTAGAACTCATGTAGATCCACTTGCCTCTGCTTCCCAAGTGATAGGATTAAAGGGAGGAGCCACCACACCCAGCCTTAATATAAGTGTCTTAAGATTTAGTTCTGGCTTGGTTTCATTTGGCTTTTGAAAGGGTCACATGGTGAACTAAGTCATCGCACAGTGGGGAGTTGTACGTGAGCCTCAGTCTCCCGCCTCCACCTTCCAAGCACTGACATCACAGGTATGTTCTGCGTTTCCCAGGTTTTTCACATTACTATTTCTTTTTTTTTTTTTTAAATTTTTATTTATTTATTCATTTATTTATTATATGTAAGTACACTGTAGCTGTCTTCAGACACCCCAGAAGAGGGCATCAGATCTCATTACGGATGGTTGTGAGCCACCATGTGGTTGCTGGGATTTGAACTCATGACCTTTGGAAGAGCAGTCGGAGCTCTTAACCGCTGAGCCATCTCTCCAGCCCCCCACATTACTATTTCTAATATCATAATATATAATCATTATATTACATGTAAGCACACACATAAAAACATATGCACATATAAATATAATATATACAAATATACTTCCTATTCCCAAAGTATTTAGTGATTAGTAATGCTAAGAGCACAGCAAATACCAGTTATCATTATTGGGCTGAACAAGTATACTTTTATAAATATATAAAGTAACTGAAGCAGTGACAGCCTAATATCTGGTACACACCTAGCTCTCTTAGCACTTGGGAGGGAGAGGGAGGAGGATCTGTGAGTTGAGGCTAGCCTGGTCTACAGAGCTAGTTCCAGGACAGCCAGGACTACATGGAAAAGCTCTGCCTCAAAATACTAAATAAATAAATAAATAAATAAATAAATAAATAAATAAATGAAACTACCAATTTAAAAATGATAGTGCATGCCAATCATCCCAGCAACAGGAAGGTTCAAGCAGCTAGATCACAAGTTCAAAGCCAGCCTGGGCTATAGATGAGTTCTAGGCTACCATGGGCTACCTAGCAAGACCTTTTCATAAACAAACAAACAAACAAACAAACAATAACATATAGGACTTTTAGTTACATGGTCAGTCATAAACCAGCATAAGCAGATAAATCTTTCAATTGTAAAATGCTGGTCAAGTATAGAAAATAAAAAATATTTTATAGATATCAATATCAGTAATATAGACAACAGTTTTTGTTGTTTCTTTTTTTTTTTTTAAGATTTATTTCGTTAGCATGAGTACACTGTTATTGTTTTCAGACACACTGAAAAGGGCATCGGATCCCATTACAGATGGTTGTAAGCCACCATGTGGTTGCTGGGAATTGAACTCAGGACCTCTGGAAGAGCAGTCAGTGCTCTTAACCGCTGAGCCATCTCTCCAGCCCCCTTTGTTGTTCCTTAACATTTCAGTTATATATTTATTTTTTATTTATCTTTTTATTCATATATATTCACATACTACCATGTTAATATGGAGGTCAGAGGACATTTAATGGAAATTGATTCTCTTAGGTCACAAATGATAATTTTATTAATTAACTTTTTCTGACTAAAAAAAACCTCAAAATATCAATATCTTACAAGACAATGCTTTATTTCTCACAGTTCTATTTTAGAACTGCTTAACTCAACAGTTCAGCTTTGTTCTTGGTCTTCTTGTATCTTCACAGTTACAGATTAGTGTGACTCTCTATCTGGGACATACTATTGTCATGACAGAGGAACAGAGCAGAAAAGCAGTTTGTGCTCAGAACTAGTATATTGCTCTTCCACTCACATTCCATAGGCTCAAAGCAGTCACAGACCTGCCTCTCAGTGGGACAGGAAAGTGACTGTCTCAGAGAGGTAGACCAAATCCAAGGGCAATCAGGGGATGTCTAGTAGGAAAGACAGCATGTGTTTGGGAATAATAAAATAGAAGCTGACTATCTGTCTCCACAGCCACAATATTTACTTCCTCCCCCAAAGCAGAACATAGTCACTGAATCGCACACTGACTGAACAGCTTTCTCGGCTCTGCTTGCTGCCTGCAGACAGGTTCATATGCCAACTTAAGACTTGAAGAGTTGCAGACCTTTGTAACTTTGACAGGCAATCCCAGAGGCTAAAGTAGATAGAGGTGCAGCTGCAAACCTAAAGTCCAGTGACTTGGGAAGCAGGGGTGAAGCTCAGGAGTTTGAAGCCAGGCAGAGCAACTTAGTGAGGACAAGACGCTAAAAAAAATCAAAGGCTGAGTATGATGGCGCACACCTTTCGTCTCAGCACTGAGAGGCAGAGGCAGGTGGATCTCTGAGTTCAAAGCCAGCCTGGTCTACAGAGTGGGTTCCAGGACAGCCAGAGCTACACAAAAGAACCCTGTCTAGAAAAAGGAGAAAGACAGACAGACAGACAGACACACACACACACAGAGAAATTTTTAATACAAAATATGCCTGCAAGATATATGTTCACAAACAACATTCACAGCATGAACATTTGTAATTGAATACTGAGAACAACCCAAATGTCCAAAAGAAGCAATGATGTACAGTCAAACAATGAAATACCACTAAGTCGGGGGCTGGAAAGATGGGAGAGTGCGTGCTGCTTTTCCAGAGGACCCCAGCTCAGCCCCAACACCCATTTCTGGTGGCTTACAACTGTCTGTAACTCTAGCTGCACGGGAGTTGGCACTGTTGCCCTCTGCAGACACCTGCACTCACATGTATATACAATGTCTACATGTAGACACACATACTTAAGAATATAAGGCCTGGAGAGCTGGCTAAGTAATTAAGAGCACTGGCTGCACTTCCAGAAGATCCGGGTTTGAGTCCCAACAGCTCTGTGACAGCTGACAAGCATCTGTAATTCCATTTCCAGGGGATCTAACACAAATTTGTGACCTCAGCAGTCACATATGGTTCACATGTATGCACACACATGTATATTAAAAATGACTGCGACTACCCATGGCAACAGCATTATCAAATCTCTGCCACTGTATGATATGCTTATGTGTTTGTTCGTGACATGGTTTCACTCTGTATTGTTTGTCAACCTTGAGCTCTCAATTCTCCTGCCTCAGCCTCCTCACATAGATTTCTTAGTCCAGGGTAAGGAGATACCTTGTGCTTAGCAGGATTTCTGAATTACTGTGGAACTGTGATGTATCTGTCTCCAGCTCTTCCTTTCAAAGAGAAGTATTTACTGCATCACACTGTACAACGGTGTAGATTGAGAGGGGGCCATATACAGAAAAGCAAGGTAGGCCTGAAGCAGGTCCACAGTACAGGATGGCTTACAACACAGGCTCTGGGCTGGTACCTGGAAACCTTAATTTCAAGGGAGTTTGTACCATCCTTTGACAGGGTGGTTTACTGTGCCTACCTTATTTATACAATGTGGTTTTGGTTTTTTGTTTGTTTGTTTGTTTGTTTGTTTGTTTTTTAAGATTTATTTATTTATTATATGTAAGTACACTGTAGCTGTCTTCAGACACCCCAGCAGAGGGCATCAGATCTCATTATGGATGGTTGTGAGCCACCATGTGGTTTCTGGGATTTGAACTCAGGACCTTCGAAAGAGCAGTCAGTGCTCTTACCCTCTGAGCCATCTCTCCAGCCCCTGTTTGTTTGTTTTTTGAGACAGGGTTTCTCTGTGTAGCCCTGGCTGTCCTGGAACTTACCCTGTAGACCAGGCTGGCCTCGAATTCAGAAATCCACCTGCCTCTGCCTCCCGAGTGCTGGGATTACAGGCATGCGCCACCACTGCCCAGCTACAATGTGGTTTATATTTCCTTCCAGGGAGTCTAAAATTTGGTCAAATAATCATAAGATAGGCAAGAAATATCTGCAAGGCCAACTCCCTGGGTTTTTTTGTTTTTGTTTTTGTTTTTTTTTTAAAAACAACTGAGTATTGTCTCTAATGAGTTTTACTCATTGACAAAACTATAAATGCCACAATTTGAGGCCAAAGAGATAAAGAATGTCTGTGACTCCACTGTGAGAGTGTGGGACCGTGGAAGGCAGCCTGGTTTCTGGTTGAGCTAAGGTTTAAACCCTGTGGGCCCAATAGGTCATCTCCAGCAGGGGGCAACCATATAAGGGCCAGCAGGCGTTTGCCAGGCTCCTAGAGACAGCTCCTGACAAGTGGCTATATCTCTCCATAGGTCTGTGACATTTGGTCACGTAAAAAGGAAACGCCCCTCAAGCCCCTCCTCAGGTAGAGGTGAAGTCACACCCCCAAACCCCACCAGAGGTAGAGGTCACATAGCCTCAAGACATCCCCATGTTAATGAGGCACCTAGAGGCTTAGCCACGCCCCTCCCTGAGGACACATGGCTATGTTCTCACCCACACCACTCTCCACATGACAATAAACACATTGAAACCCTGGACTGTCTGTCTTCATCCGCAGTGGGGAATGAGGGAACCTGCCTTCGCCTAAAGAGTCACCAACTAGCCTCCCGCTGAAGGCCTCCCAGCGCTGCCAGCCACGGCAGCCACCCAAGCAAGCCAATCCAGTTAGCTAGCGCCCAAGCCGAACCACGGTCTCCCTGCAGGATCTGGCCGCACTCCTTCCCTTCCCTGCTTCTCCCCCTTCTTGGCCCCACATGCAGGCCCCTACTTCATTCTCAGCTCTTCTGCGGCATCCAGTGGTGTCTGGGGTGCCCAAGGGCGTGGGAACCACAGCTGCCCTTCCCCACCCCGAGGCTGTGTTTGGGGGAGGTTCTCGCAGCCCAACACCCGCCTGGTGGCCTGTGGGGGTATGCTTGGTCAAACTGCTCTCCTCCTGTCCCTCCCAGGGAACACGAGCGCGCCCGGGGTGGACGAAGGACTTCAGGACTTCACTCCCTTCACTCCACACAGCACCATTGTACCTAACAGGAGAGGAATTTTGGAAGTGTGCATCAATAACTTACACACTTTTCTCAAAAGACCTTTGCTCTGTGCTGACTCTAAGCAGCTGACTAAGGCAAATCACAGCTTTAAAGACAATTATATTCTAAGATCCTGAGTCCGTGAAGGAAACCACTGTTGTTGAGCACTGTGACATGTTGCAGATATTTTTGTATGTTTAGTTCATAGGTCTTAAGATGAGAATGAGTCCTCACTGGTCGTGATGTAGAAAAGATTTAAAACTGATGCTATGACAAAATAAGATTGGGTATCTCCCTTAGTGCAGGGGAGGGATGTGTTGTCTGAGAGTTCCTTAGTGCAGGGGAGGGAATGTATTGTCAGAGAGAGAGAGAGAGAGAGAGAGAGAGAGAGAGAGAGAGAGAGAGAGAGAAAGAGATTAAGAAAGAAAAGAGCAAATATTTAAAATATTTATGAGGAAAAGAATAACTCATTGATAGTACAAGCCACATGTTCAAAGCCCCCCGGGCTTGACCCCCAATGTGATAAAATAAATAAATTAATAAAAACAGAAGATTATGTATTTCTACCCATAACCATGACTTCTAAGAGTTTCCTGGTGTGCTTCTGTAAGCCACTGTCTGGACTGACTAGCACTTGCCTGGACCAAGAACAGTGGATCAGTCCAGCAAAGCCTCCAAGAGGCCTTCCTTCTCTTTTCCTCTGTGCCAAGAAAAACAAGCCCCAAACAGGGGCTATTCCTTCCTGATACATGAAGCCAAGCCAGCCAACCCGTGCCTGAAACATATAACATATCAGAAATAAACATCTGTCATATCATGGCCATAACATGGGCCATAATTAAAATACAAATGTTTATTGTAAAGTGATACAGTTTAGGGGTTGTTCTATAGCAAAATCCAACTGTGTTAACCATAAATTTAATGTCAAAATATCTTTGTGTAAGATGGGAGTACGCTCGGTGGTAGAGTGCTTGTCTAGCTCGCAGGCCCAAGTCCTAGGTTTCGTGCTCAACACCTCAAAACACAAAAGGCAAAAGAAACCATTTTGAAAGTTCGAATATTCGGATGATGAAAACACAGTTTTACGCCCACCTGTGTGGCACCGCACCCAGATCCATCTGACTTACATTTTGAAGCTCTTTCAGGAGCTGGGGTTCTGCGGATCTTCTCTGCTTTGGCTTCCTGACCTCCTGAAGTTCTTTGCTTTTTCCTTTGGCGGGGTTCTACAGATGATCCTTAAAACATTGAAGACATTATTGCAACGTGTTCATCAATCTTCGGGATCTCAGGTGGATCAATTTTTGTTAGGTTACCTACATGGCCAGATCCCAATAGAATGCCCCAGGTCCTGTCTCTAATGAGCTTCCCTGGTCGAAAAGACCGCAAACGGCACAACTCTGATACTGAAGGAATCAAGTATAACATCTATGACAAAGAGAAAAGTTTTGGGATCATGTGACTAGAGCATGTCACACCGAGACCCATCAGCGCCAGGAGTGTGTGAAGTACCACAGCATCTGTGCCTCTTCCTCAGAACTGTCTTCAGGATACGAGAGAAATGATGGACATGGATTCCCTACTGCTACCACAGCGACTCGTGAGAATCCAATGGATAAAAGCTCACAAACTCTTCTCCTAAAGTGATGCTACTTTAAGATGTCCCAAAATAAGTTCATTTTTTCCCCAAAAGTTTTGAGGGATATTACTAACCTTATCTGAGATTATGAAAGCCATCATTTATAATGGATTCATCATAAAATTATGCTTTTTTTTTTTTCTTTTTAAAGGTAGGTTCTTGAGTAGCCTCAAACACTTGATGCTCCTGCCTCAGCCTTCTAAATGCTGGAATTACAAGCATGCAACATCATTTTTCCTTCCAGGATTTGGGACTAAACAAAGGGTCCTAAACATACTAGGAAACTGCCTGAGTGCTGAGCCTAGCCTCTCCTTCTCCACTGCGTGGTCCTGGAAGCGCTGCAGACTCCCACAGTGGTGGAACCATCATACGCTGACAAATGTATGTGCAAGTTTTCTGTCCTAGCTGTAATACCAAACTGCTTACCTTTTCTGTCTCTAATTTTTAAAAAACGAAATATTGAAACTAAGTTAAATTCCAAATGAGAAGATAAGAGACTCCAAATTAAACAGAAATTTAAGATAGAGAACATAACTTTTTCCCTCTCTGAAATTATCTCGTGAGATAAATAACTATTATGGAAGATCGGAGTGCCCTGTCGAGTTAATAATGTGACCCAGGCTTTGGTTTCCCTTCTTTTTGTAGTTCTGTCGTTAAGCTATAAAACATGAGGCCAAAGAAAAGAATCAGCAGCAAAGAGAATGGCTACTCTGACCAGACAGACAGCTCTTTAGCGTTATTGTGAAAACTGAATAAAACAAATATGTTCTGAAACTGTTTCCAAGCAAGTGCATGCCTACTAAAATGTCTTTAAATATCAGCATGGAAAAAAAGAAGTGACTTAGTAGACTCGTCTCGGGTCTAATTCCCACCACTTTTACTCCTTACCACTCTCAGTGCCCACAGTGTGTCCTCACCCCTCATCCAGGGAACTTCTCTTTGCACCCCAGACCACAGGCCCAATGGGTAAGAATAACTCCCATAGTGAGGCTCAGGGAACGTCGCAGAAGAGGAGGTGGAGAGGACATCAGAGCCAGAGGATAAAGGAGTCTGCTGTAAGCCTGTGTCTCCTAGGAACAGTAGAAGCTATAGCCATGACATCTCACCAACACGACTGCCTAAACATGAACCAAACAGGAGCAACAATGGACATGCCAGAGTACACAAGGAAGCAGACGGTGGTGGCGCACGCCTTTAATCCCAGAACTCCAGAGGGAGGCAGAGGCGGGCGGATTTCTGAGTTCAAGGCCAGCCTGGTCTACAGAGTGAGTTCTAGGACAGTCAGGGATACACAGAGAAACCCTGTCTCACAGAAGAAAAAAAAAAAAAAGTGGTCAGAAAAAGCTCATGAGGCCTCAACCCTATACGAAAAACTAAAGACAACTAAGGAACGCTGAGAGTGGGAGAAATAGTCCTACCACAGGGAAGAGCACACCAATGGGTTATCCAGTACCAAATGTTCAACCACGAAAATACACATACAAGTCCCATTATAGCTACTGAACAGTATATACTTAGGACTATATGTATGTATGTATATTCATATACATACATGCATGCAGCAACAACTATTGAAAAGGAGGCCATGAGCCTAAAAGAGAACAAGAAAGGATGTATGTCAGGTTTAGTGGGAGAACAGGGGGGGGGGGATAATGTCATCGTTTTACCATCTTAAATATAAAAGAAAAATATTTTTAAAATAAATAAAAAGAAAATACTCATTTTTAATGTCAAGTTTAGTTGCATTAAATTTTAGCAGCAAAGAAAGTACAACCTGAGCGGGGTCTGGTGACTCACTGCTATAATCCCAGCACTCAAGGCAGGCAGATCTCTGTGAGCTCAAGGCCTACAAAGCCAGTTCCAGGCTAGCCAGAGCTACACAGTAAGGCCTGACAAAGACAACAGGTGTTTTAGCCAGTTTATCTACTTTGTTGGTAAAGCCAAGTTTTTGCCTGGCAGTAAAACCCAGAAGCTAAATGTGTGCAACTTTCTCACCTCCCTTCTATCATTGTTCATGGAACTTCACAACTGAAAGACAGAGTGAATGCTATGCGGATGGTATTGTCAGGCAGCAGCAGGGCTTAGGTCCTGGGTCTGATCTAACACCAACCAAAGGGTGGCATTCTCAGGGTGGAAAACAGCAGAGCTGAAAACAACCTCTGGAACGAGTTCACCCATTGAGTTCTCTTTTCCACAGGTTACATCTTTAGCATTATAAAGAAAAAGCCAGCCTGGGATAGTAGTGCACGCCTTTAATTCCAGCAGAGGCCAGCCTGATCTACAGGTTCACTTCCAGGACAGCCAGGGCTGCAAAGAGAAACCAAAGGAAATAAAAGAGGGGGGTAGGGAGGGGGGAGGGGGAGAGAGAGAGAGAGAGAGAGAGAGAGAGAGGCAAAAGCCAAACTAAATGACTACATATCCACAAGAATAATCTGCTACTTCAATCTCTAGTCCCGTCATCAGCACATGAAGCAACAGAGCTACGAACAGGCTTCTAGATGTTCACCTAGAATAGACAGGGCCCAAGAGAAACACTAACACTGTTCTCCTCAAAGCCTGCATGTGGTGCCTTTCTTTAAGAACCAGTTGGACTGCACAGGAGAGGCAGCTGGAAGAACACTTACTTCCAGGGACAGCTGGACACCAAAGAGGCTCCCAGTACCTGTGAATAAGCCAAAAGCTATAAATTGTACCTGACCTGAACTCAAACAAAAATATAGAGACCGGCCTGATTTTAACACAATAAATACAAGATATGTAAACAGAAGGGATTCGGGGAAATACCTGACACGGGACATGTTTGCTGTAAATATTATCATCACAAACATCATTACAATAAATATTCATTTATTCTTTGTTGACTATTATATCCCAGCACCCAAAAGAGTAGAAACATAGCCAAGGAATTAAACATTTGTTCAAAGAAACCATATTTTAATAAAACTGCCACCCAGTAATTGTCCCAAATAAAACACATCTGGTTTTGGATTACATGTAATTCTATAACCCAAAAACATTTATCAGTTTATAGCCAACTACTTTTACAAAATGATATAGTCTTTTTTTTTTCTTTTTCTTTTTCTTTTCTTTTTTTTTTTTTTTTTTTTTGTTTGTTTGGTTGGTTGGTTTTTTCGAGACAGGGTTTCTCTGTGTAGCCCTGGCTGTCCTGGAACTCACTCTGTAGACCAGGCTGACCTCGAACTCAGAAATCCACCTGCCTCTGCCTCTCAAGTGTACCACCACTGCCTGGCTTGATATAGCCTTTTTAAAAGGTCCACATCATAGTTATTAAGTATAATAATGACATCCTAAATGTAATTTCTGCATATTTACAATATCAAGTTTTAGTGGCTCTGTATTATTTTTTTCCTGTGTTAAGTATTAATGTGTCCACAGGGACAAACTGGTTTATCAACCTACCCACACAGATTTGTAACTAATCATAAAAATAAAATTAAAAAAAAATCTTTTTCAAATGATAACACATTGTACACACAGGTATAACTAAGGAAACAAGTGGAATTACATTCTTCTTTATCAACTTCCTGGTTTTGAGGCTGTTTTTAGGTAATATCTTAAATGTGGTTGAATTTAACACGGAGAGCTGCAGGAAGAGGAGGAACGACTGAACCATGATCTCAGGGACTGGACATCTAGTCCCAGTCAGCACGAACTTCTAACAGTCTTTTGAAAAATGGCTTTCCACTGATTTCTTCAAACTCCCTTCTCGTCTCCTTGGTTCAACGGTTTAAATCTAAACCAGATAACTAACGGTCGTATTCACAACTCCACTCCATACGATAAAAACTGTTTTCCAGCAGAATGCAACATCTAACTGTTCAGCCAAACGAATGAAGTCCAAGAGTTCAATCGTGCATACACATACTATGAAGTTACTGTGCCACACAAATACTTTTTTACACTATGTATCATACACTGCAAAATTTCTTAGCGCTTCCTATCTTTTGCTCACTGTGCGCATCCTCTCTGGATATTTATTGCTAGCTAAATAATTAATTCCCTTGACAATGGCCCTGAGGAGCATGCAGAGCTTTCTCCAGTCCATCAGTTTTAACCCTAGAAGTCTTTTGGGCCTCCTCCTCCCCTAAACCACTTACATGCCCCTGCCCTTTGGCATTCGTTATTCCTTACAGCACGAGTGAACTCCGTCAGGTTCTGTGCGTCCATCCCAGATCCCTGTCTCAGTTTCCCGCGAGGGGTGCGATCCTTCCAAGTCTGCACCCAAAGCTTCCAGCATGCACCAGAACCCACCCAAACTCGTCCTGCTTTCCAGTGCGGAGCAACTCCGGACCCGCAGCCCACTACCCAACAACAGCTTCCTCTCCGAGACTCCTGACTTTAAGCTCCACTTCTGCGTCCTATTTCGGCAGACAAAACTTTGGGCCATTTTCTCTGCTCGCGCCCGGTTTCTCTGCAAACTCGGGGGCGCGCGCCCCTGCCTGCCCTGCTCCCCGCGGCCCGCAGCCAGCAGCCAGGCCCGGCCCCCTCTCCCGAGCCCGCCGTGGCAGTTGGCGCGCTGCACGCCGGAGCCTTCACCTTCTTCCTTTGCCATCGTCTCCGCGGAGACCCGGGTGACCCTTCTGCTCCCGAGCGAACCGGAGTCTTCCAAACCTCCGAGTATCTAAACCCGCGGCCGCCCCGGCCAGCTCCAGGCTGCCGCGCCCCCACTTCCTGACCCGCCCCCCTCTGGTGTCCCCGCCAACTGTGTCCCCCCAAGGCGCTCCTGGAACCAGAGTGCAGGGAGCGGGGACCGGCCGGAGCGTTTCGCCTGCGCGCCTGAGCCATGTCCACGATGGCCACTGCTAGGCAATGCTCATGGGAGGAGCGAGTGCCCGCCGCCGCCCTCGCTCCTAGCTGATCCTCACAGGAAAGCAGGAGCCAGAGCAAGCTTTACGTGACGCTGGGATCCGTCTCAGAAAGTCATAGACTGTTGCCCAGATCCAGTCCCCATGTCCAGCCCATTTTACAAACAGAAAACTGAGTTTCAAGTGCAGAGCAACTGGAATCCTGGACCCGGTCTACTGTCAGTTCCTGTGTGTTCTCACGATGATTTCAAAGCCAGGCAAAACGTTCTAGGCAAGTCCTTCGGATTAGTAGATTTTTATTTGTTTGTTTTTGAGACTGAATCTCTCTATATGGTCCAGGCTGCTCTCAACTTGCCTCAGGTTCCCTACTGCTGCAATGGCAAGAGTGACCCATAGTTTGGTTTAGTAGACACTTGACTGCTACAAAAAAAGAAGTTTGTACCAGTTTACTCCCTATTGTAATTCCAGAACTTGACAAGTAGAGGCTGGAGGTTCATTATTTCAAGGCCAACCTCAGCTACATAAGCAAGTTAAGTTATTATCAAATAAAAAAGGAAACACACAAGAAAGCAACGTGTCAATCACTAAAATTGCCTTAAACAAAATGTTTGCTCATCTCAATATTCTGGAAGAAAGCACAGAAGTACTTTCTAGTCTGCTACAAAGGAATGTATGTAGATTATTCCATAACAATAGAATGTAGTTTCAGTTTGTTGTACAGTGCATGTCTCATACACTCGAACAGTGTGCTTAATAACACTTGTGAGTTTTAACAACTAATGCTGACCCAATTAAATTTTCATTGTAAAAAAACATGAGAAAACTTATTTCAAGTGAGATAAAACGTGTCTCATTTTTTCATGTTATTGAACTTTATAAGAACTGTACGTATTTGCCTAAAACTTGTGTAGAATATTCCTGAAAATAAGCACCCTGAAAGATGTTCAGAAAAACTAGGAGAGGAGGAACATTTTGCCTTCTAGTCCTAAAGCCTCCAAATACAGTAAAAGTAGAATATTCTTTCTTAAAAAGACAGTGTGTGCGCATATGCTTGTGTGCAAATGTGTGCAAGTGATTATGTGTGTGAGTGTGTGTGTGAGTGTGTGTGTGTGTGTGTGTGTGTGCTATGCATGCACGCAAGCGCATGCATAAGCTGAACTTATAGCAACTGGTTCTTTTCTTTTGATATGTCAAATGAAGATGCTTCCTGAGCTGTCTATCTTGAAATTAATCATGTACTTTCTATACACCAAGTACAACGTGCTGCCAAGATACTACAAAAAGCATCAAAGTCCCCAGGAACATAGCTTCTTGAAGTCAAAGAGTTACATACGAAATTTATTTTAAGAGCCAGAAAGATGGTCCAGCGAGTACTGCCAAGTTTAAAAGTTTAATCCCTAGGACACACAAGGTAAAATAAGAAAACTGGCTCCCATAGGTTGTCCTATATCCCGCATGCGCTATAGTACATATACTCACCCCCACACCCACATGAATACACAGAAAAAAATAATACTGAACAAAATTATCAGGGGCTGGAGAGATGGCTGAGCAGTACACAATCTTCTAGCTAAGGCTTCACTTGATTGACCGGAACAACATGATAAGTATGAAATTATTGAATCTGTTCAGATTTTGTTCTGTTAAAGATATGGAATTTTTTGTATTTGTTATATACTAAAATCTTAAGCATCCATTGAATAGATGTGTTTGTATATCATTCTGTTAAAAGTATTATTTTATGTGTATGACTGTATGAGGCTTTGCTTGTAAGTGTGTGTATATACCAGATGCATTAGAACCGGAGGTACTGATCGTTATAAGCCAGCACGTGGGTGCTAGGAATCAAACCTGGGTCCTCTGCAAAAGCATCAAGTGCTTTTAACAGCTGAGCCACCTCTAGCACATATATATTATTCTTAAATACTGTTTCTTGTGAAGACTCAAATCTAGCAAATGTGACAGTATGTAGCCTTTTTTTTTTTTTTTTTTTTTTTCAGTGTTGTAGATTGATCCAGGGACCTGGCACACTCCAGGTAAATCATGCACAACTAGACTGTCCTTCAATTTAAACTCTGAAAATGTGTTTGAGACAGAAGAGAGAATTAGAGAGGCCCAGCACCTGAGCTCCCATTGGCAGGGTTTCAACACGTAGGTTGCACAACAGAGCCGAGGAACCATGTCTAGCGTTTGGAGAGGCCCAGCACAGGCTGTTTGTTTGGCATACAAGAAGCTGAGATGGAACTCAGAAAGGATCAGCTTAACTGAATTGGGGAAACCATAGGAGGCCTCTGGTGGGCTCTGAAGAATCAGCCTGCCTCAATCTTTGGCTTAAAAGCCATGTCACAGTAATGACAAATTAGGTTCATTCCTCTTTATGATTAAACTTGTTTTTCAAGGATTGGGCTGTGCCCCACATGAGACTTGTGACCTTGACTACAAATGGTTCTGTACTGCCTGTTCCAGGAATGATAATCATGTCTTTGTTTCAGAAAGATTTTTTTTTAACCATCTTGCAACCCTACCTTTGTTTCATACGGGTTGTCATGGCTACCTTGTCATAATTACCAGTTTTATGCTCACCTTGCAACCACGTCTTTGTTTCAGGATGTCCTTAGGAAGAACTTGCTATGATGTTCTGTAACCCCACCTATTTTGCCTGCTAAATCCCCCATTTGAAAAACACCTACTGCTGAACTATAAAAGACTCGTCTTTCTCATATTCAGTGCTAACCTCTTGAACCACACCTGGGTTAGAGGCTTATGTACATGAATTTAGAAATCTTCCTTTAATTATTTGCTTGCGAGTGCTGGAAAGATGGCTCAGCAGTTAAGAGCACTGGCTGTTCTTCTAGAGGACTCATGTTCAATTCCCAGCAGCACATGGCAGCTTACAACTGTCTGTAACTCCAGTTCCAGGGGATCCAGCCCCTCACACAGACAAACATGCAGTCAAATCACCAATGTACATTAAAAAAGAAAGAAAAATAATTATTTGCTGCTCTAATTAATTTGGCCATGATGATTTAGGTCTGTGGTCCTTCTCCTCCCATCCCGTCTTTGGGATTAACACACGCTCAAAGGTCTTGAGTTTCTTCCCCAGCAAATGCCAAAGTTGTTGATAAAACACACACACACACACACACCACACACACACACACACACACACACACACATGCATACACATACACACACAAATAAATGTAATTTTTTTACACAAGCTTTTTTTTTTTTAAGATTTATTTATTTTATGTATGTGAGTACACTGTCTCTATCCTCAGACACACCAGAAGAGGGCATCGGATCCCATTACAGACGGTTGTGAGTCATCATGTAGTTGCTGGGATTTGAACTCAGGACTTATGGAAGAGCAGTCAGTGCTCTTAACCACTGAGCCATCTCTCCAGCCACCAATAAACACAATTTTTAAATAAAAAACAAAACAAAAAAAATCACAGGTGAAACATCTAAATATTTGTGATATTCAATTTTATTAGCATTGTCAGATAAAATAAACATGTATTATCTGCTATTTGGGATTTATACTAAAAGTTATTTGTTCATTGCCTAAAATTTCCATTATTTTTTGTATGTGTCTGCATGTTTATGTGGGAGCACATGCATCTTGTGCACATATGAAGACCAGACTGTTAGGGCTTCTTGGCAGAAGAATACCTGGGCAGATTGGAGCCAAGAATGCTGCAGAGATCAAACCACACAACAGAACTTTCACAAGAGATTTATTGATGGGATGAGGGGGGATGGCCACCTCTGAGGAGGGGACAAGACAGAGAGGGAGAGACAGAGAGAGACAGAAAGAAAGACAGAGCAGGCTACGACGGAAATATGTCGCATCTGGCAGCTGGTGCTGAGTCACTGAAGGCAGACTCGAGTGTACCTGGTTCTAACACGGAGGTCAGCCTCAGTGTCGTTTTATTGGTGTGTGTGTGTGGATTTACCACAGTGTGCATGTTGAGGTGAAAGAACAACTTTGTGGCGTTGGCCCTCTCCACTCATCCTGACATGGGTCCCAGGGATTGAACTCAAGTTGCCAGGCTTCCTCCACAAACACCTTTCCCCACTAAGCTGTCTTGATGACCCCACTCCCCTCATTTTTTTTTTTTCTTTTTCATTTGGTTCCCCTCATTTTTTTAAGACAGGGCCTCTTACTGGGTGAAGGATGCACAGCTTAGAGTAAGCATTGGAGAAACCAGGATTGTCAATCACATGGGCCTATCTTCTTCAACAGAAGGAAATGAATGATGTCTGGTCTGTCAAACAACCTTGGTGAGTTTATTTTAGTGTCTTTCCATCTTTGTAGATGGTAGACCCCAGCATGCTAGACTGCTGAAGAATAAAACACTCTGTTTTTACATACTATTTGAGTCTGGGGTATCAGTGCTTGGTGAATCATCCACCCTTATGGTGCCTTTAATCCCACCTCTTGAGAAGGCAAAAGCACATAAATTCCAGAGTTCAGGCCAGCCTGGCCTACATAGTGAGTTCCAAGTCAGACAAGGGAAACCTGTCTCTCTTGTTTTTCATCAATTAATATAGGATTTGGTGACCTCTCTTCTAACTGGCAGATCTCTATTCCCTGGGGACTATGGCGAGCCTTGCATCAGATCCAGTTTTCCTTCCTCCCTGCTTTCCTTCGCGTCAGCCCCTATAGCTAGAGACGTCCTCTACTGGGACCTGCAGTGGCCACAATGGGCTGGGCCACAGGAGATCTCCGTTCTCCTTCCTGTCTTCCATCACAATCTTCTCCAGTCTCATCCCCAGGCCTGTGGCAGACTGGGGCCCCTCCTTTCACTCTACTTCTATTTCCTGGGGACTCTTTTGAACCTGGAGGACCGATGGAGCTTTTCTCCTGTCTGTGGACTCTCTCAGATCTCCCTTCTCACTGATTCCCATTCCTTGGTGTCATCTGTCAATAACTAGAAACACTTTCTAATTGGGATCCCCATTGGGCCTAGACTCAGCCAGAAATTGGGAACAGACTAGATGTCCATCCACAGATGAGTGAATAATGAAAATGTACATTTACACAATGGAATATTATTCAGCTGTTTACAATGAAATAAAATTTGCAGGTAAGTGGATGGAGCTATAAAAAAAATTATCCTGAGTGAGGAAACCTAGACCTCGAAAGACAAATATGGTGTGTATTCTCTTATATGTAGATATTAGTCTTTAAGCCTTTGATAGTCATACTGAAGAACCATAGAGATTGGGTATAGAGTGAGGAACTAGGAAAGGAGGGGAAGGTCTCTCAAAGAAGGAGAAATACAATGGTAAGTGTGGAGAACAGGAGGGAAACTGCAACAAGAGGATTAAATGGAGGCAGAGAGGGAAAGGCAGTTAAGGGAGGGATAAATAACACTAAGGGCCATTTGAGGAGTCATATGGAAACCTAGTACACTAGATACATATATACACATGTAATATATACATTAATTCACAGACACACACACACATACACACATATGAATGAGCCGGGTGGTGGTGGCACATGCACTCAATCCCAGCACTCAGGAGGCAGAAGCAGGCAGATCTCTAAATTCAAGGCCAGCCTGGTCTACAGGGTGAGTTCCAGGACAACTAGGGCTACACAGGGAAACCCTGTCTTGAAAAACAAAAATTAAAAAGAAAATATATATATATATATTACATATGCACATATACATTCATACATACATATATACATACATACATATATTCATACATACATACATACATACAAGCATACATTTATTTTTAAAAATCTAAATGGAGTCACCGAATAGTAGAAGAGACAAAGTTCCACCTGGACATCTTTCCCCATCAAGTGAAACTCCAGTGCTAGGAATGAGTTATGCCTAATTGAGGTGTGGCCAGACACACTCCATGGAAACTCTCAAGCAACCTGGGCTTTTGCCAAGACTATGGCTTACTCTTAACCACCTGATGGTAAGGCTCTATTGTTGAAGACAACACTTACATATTTCATTGCACATGAAAAAGTTGAGTTGGTGTTTAACTAGCGTCTTCACCACTACTGACTAATAGTGTTCATGGTACTGCAAAGTACTCTGCAGGCTACCGAGAATGCTAACCACCAACCAACCCAGCTAACTCACTAAGCACTCCCTGAATGATAGAATGGCACAGTAGTGGCACAGATGTTGTAGGAATATCCAACCACCATCTAGTTGGACTTAATGATTTCGCCATGAGATGGAACCCATACCTGACCACTTGGGTGGCCAAGAATCTGAGACTAGATACGCCATGTACCTAGAGGAAAACCAAATACTATTGCTCTGCTGAAAGAACATAGCAATAAAATGATTTCTGACAACATTCTGCTATACTCACAGATCAAGTTCTAGCTCAGCCTTCCTCCGGCAATAGATGGGAACTAATACAGAACCGCAACTGAACAATGTGCAGAGTGAGAGACCTTGGAACACCTGGTCATAAGTGGGATAGCTCAGGGAACTATGTAGAAGAGGAGGCAGAAAGCGTGTAATCTCCAGAGGGATGGATGACGGAAGGAAACATGGTCTTCCAGACACCCAGGACTGATACACAAATGAACTCACAGAAAGGCCTCGTGCTGTATAGTTTTATAGTTGATGCAACCTAGAGTTATCTGAATGGAAGGAACCTCAACCGAGAAAATGCTTCCATAAAATCCAGCTGTAGGGCATTTTTAAAATTAGCAAAGAGAAGAAGAAATTGGATATCCTGATGACGACGATTGGACCTGCTCCAAATAACTTGATGCCCCTAAGCAGCAGGAAGTAGATTATTATATCTTTTTAAAAAAGGGCAAAGCGGATGGATTATTGTATCTCCTTTTAGACTGACAAAGAAACAATGGGGGGGGGAGAGCTGTGATTGGAATATAAAGTGAATTAATAAATAAATTAATGAAAAATATAAAGAAAGCAACAATAAGTCTCAAATATTTCACATTGGTTATGGATTATTGTATATCGACAGAAATTTAAGGTTATATTTGCTATAAAATGCTATATATATATATTTCAACTCTGGTTTAAGGCATTGTGCATATGCAACTCATTTAAAAATTTGATGTAAAGTTTGAGTCCATGAAAGGTACTCGTGTAAACTGCTTAGGATAATTAAGAAATGCAAGTTAGTAGCTAGTCACCTATAAATAATCAAACTTGTCATCTTGTTAGGTACTAGTGTAGTTAATTACAGCAATTAGCTTTCCTTTGCCTTCTGTGTATGTTCTCAGTGTAAGTAGAGAGTAAATGTCTAGAAACAAGCACTATTTGCCTATTCAGATATACTTTAGATAGCTAGGTGGTCCTCAAACACTTCAGAGACCTGCAGAATATAGCATTTAAGATGCTTTAGTAATAAAAGACTCTCTTGACAGACACATCAGCTCTTGGTAGCATCCCCAATCTACTTCAAAGAAGATGAGCACAGAAGAACCCCCACAAGGAGTTTGCTTCAGTTGCAACGAAGATGACCCCTGGGCAAAAAACCTGCCCCTTACCTCGACAGCTGAGAGCAGACTATCCAAACTGGACAAACAAGACACTGGGAAGTCAATTGACCCACTTTGCTGAGACAAGGTAGGCCAGTCCTTCAAAATTTCTGCTTCACAGAAAAGTCTGTCAGATATTCTGAGACTATTAGCTGAATATTGGTTGCTCTACCGATACAGGAGAGCCTTAGGTGACTGACCAGGTAGCCAGCCGTCTGTCATTTCTAGAGTTTTGGAAGCTGCTTGCTCTGCACTTCCTGTTTACTCAGTTAATATTTATCCTTCTTGGGTCTCTGATGGAGTTGAAGACTAGATAGTTACAGTCTTACGGTTTTCCTTATTAAAGATTAAAGACATAAAAGCTTAAGTTGTTTAGGAAGTTATGATAGGAAAGTGATTTAGGTACAGAACTTTGGACTCACCAAGATGAGATAGACACTGGAGTACTTGGTCCAAAGTTTCCAAATACAAATGAACTGGACATTTATACATTTTATTCTTACCTGATAGTTCATAATTGTTCCTATTGTATACAGTTGATTGATGTTAGAGAAAAAGCCATTTATTGGACTAAGAGGGGAAATGGAGTGAGAATTTTGGTTCCTTTAAAAACCGAGTTATGATTATGTTTTTGTTTTAATCCCGGGTATGGGATATGGGGCTACTTCAGATTGTCCAGAGCATCTATGACTTGTCTCGTGCTCTAGGAGGGGCATGATTTTTGCCAGCCACAAACAGTTTCTGTTTGGAATTCTTTGAGAGGGTATGAATATGAGAGCCCCAAGTTGTCTCATGGCAGCTGCTGCTCCCCCTGCTGCTTGTCCCTGTTGCTGCTGGTTCCTGCTGTTGCATTTGCTGTTTTGCTGCGTTGCTGATTTGCTGTCTGCTGATTTGCAGAATCACTGATTGGAGATATTCTGATGATGGAGACTGGACTTGCCCCTAGGAAGTCAATGCTTCTTATCAGCAGAAAGTAGTCTAAAGAGATCTACAGTCCCTGGCCCTCTAACCTTCTTTCTTGCCTACCTAGTGTTGCAGGGTTGGAAAAGATTGGGGTGCAGGATAGTAGATATAAGAACCCAATAAAGTAGCCAAAAAGTATGGTTACAGTAATTGATGGGGGAAGGTCCAGCCCATTATGGGTGGTGCCATCCCTGAGCTGGTGGTGCTGGCTTTTATAAGAAGGCTGAGAAAATCATGAGGAGCAAGCCAGTAAGCAGTATTCCTCCATGGCCTCTGCATCATCTCTTGCCTCCAGGCTGGTGAACAGCGATATGGAAGTGAAAGCCAAATAACCCCTTTCCTCCCCAACTTGCTTTTTGATTATATTTATCACAGCAATAGAAACCTCAAGACAGGCGGGCACAGGTTCAAGCTGGATGGGTCCCAGTAATGAGAGGAGGAAGTGGACAGAAGTTCCCATCCTTGACCAGGAACTCACCTTCCACTTGACACCCATTTGCAAAGGAGAATTTCTTTTCTCCAGCGCAGCCCCCCTTGGTATACACACCATGCTGAAGGGCAAGCCTCTGACCAGCAGTAGCTGGCCGAGGCAAAACAAGCTCAGTGGTATTTCTGGAGTTTTTCTTTTCCTTCCTGCTCCTCCTGCTCCTCGAGCTCCTCTTCCTCTTCTTCCTCCTCTTCCTCCTCTTCCTCCTCCTCCTGTCTTTTTTCTTCTTCTTTTTTTTGGTCTCATATAACTGTTTGGGCTTTTTGGTTTTTTTAAACCTCACTGGTTTTTTTGCTTATATGTTACGGTTCCCAATTTTGAATTCTTATGGGTCTTGTGTTTCTGTGTGTTTCTCGTGCTTTTTCTTTTTTGCCTGTTTGTTTTCTAAGAGGAGAGAAAGAAGATCCGTGGAGTAGGTGGGGAAGATCTGGAGGATGAGGGAAAACCATGATCAGCATATATTGTATGAAAATATTTCTAATTAAATACAGGATTTCATAACAAAAAAGTTGTAGCCTGGCAGATGCCTTTAACTCCAGCTCCTCAGGGGGCTCAAATGCGCGGGAACTGCAAAGTTGGCCGATTTAGTGAAACCCTGTCTCACAACAAAAAGGGCTGGAATCGTAGATAATGGTAGCACATTTTCTGGTATTGCCCAGTCACTCAGACTTTTTATTCCCCCTTGCTCTGTGGACCAGACTGGCCTGAAACTAAGAGATCCACTTGCCTCTGACTCTTCACACTCACTGGGATTAAAGGTATGCGTCACCCAGGTTAGTCAGATTTTCGTAAATTCTGTTACAATCCTAGATACATACTTACTGACTAGAAACTAGTTCCTGAAAGGCCAGTAGCACTGTGTGTCCAGCAGATGTCAGAAGCAACCAAAGCATTAGGTGGATCTCATACCCAGCTGTAAATACAGATGTGTTTAGCTGAGTGTAAAAAGCAACTCTTCTGAATACATTAGTATTTCAATATAAAAACCAGAACAGTACTGGTATATCATAAGCCAGTACTCAAATACATTTTCACTTAGAAACATTATTATTATTATTATTATTATTATTATTATTATTATTATTATTATTATTTTGGGCAATGGGCAAAAGTACTCTATCACTGGTATATCATCTCAGTCCAAGATTGCAAATCTATCAAAATCCTATAGAAATGATGTCTCACTTTCTGGAACCAGAAGCCCCCCCAATTAAATGCTTTCTTCTGTTAAGCTGCCTCAGTCATGTTTTGTCACAGCAATAGAGAAGTAACTAAGACATTCACTCAACTTGCATTTACTGTGTACAAGTACTGCACAGTTAAAGAATGTGTAGGGTGACAAAAAATGCACTTCCACACCTGCTTAGGCAGCTTGAGTCTGAAGTCCTAGCTGTGCAGGACCACTTGAGTACAGGTCTGAAGTTCATTCTCTGCTGCTCCTGGGTGCAAGGGCTGGGAAAAGCAGACCAACTATAAACCTGACAGAGCATTACACACACACACACACACACACACACACACACACACACACACACACACACACACACACACACACACACACACACGTTCTGGTTCTCTTTGTCATTTCTTACCCCATTACCCTTACTCAGTTGCATTTCTCCCAAATATTTCATGGATTTTTTTTTTGTTTTATTTTGTGGTTGTGTTCTATGTGTGGGTGCAATTAGGCACTGGAGGACAACAAATGCAAGTTGTTTTCTTCTTTCCACTGCATGCATACAGGGCTGGAACTCAGGTCCTCCAGAGTGTAGTGTGCACTCTTACCTACCAACCCCTGCTGGCACTCCAGTGGTCTCTGTTATGAAAAGGACAGCTGCACCAAGTAAATGACTCCAACAGAACTCTGGCTTTGTCTAGGACACTCCAATTCTGCTCAAGGAAAGAACACAGTGATGTCTCTCAAAAACAGCAAAGGAACAGAGCCTCAGCCTCTTAAGAGAGCCATCTCCACTGTTGTGATGGAGAAGGACCCAAAGTGTAAGTGTCAGACATCTCCCTTTGGAAAATGCTGGTAAGCAAGAGTTTGTGGGGTTTTTTGTTTTGTTGTTTTGGTTTTTTTTTGAGACAGGGCTCCTCTGTGTAGCCCGGGCTGTCCTGGAACTCACTCTGTAGACCAGGCTGTCCTTGAACTCAGAAATGGACCTGCCCCTGCCTCCCAAGTGCTGGGATTAAAGGCGTGCGCCACCACTGCTCAGCAAGCCAAGAGGTTTTTAACCAAGACACTTGAGGTCTAGAACAAGAATACACGTCCAGGAAGTGATGCTGGTGATGCACGTTTTTCTGGAATGCTACAAGTCAACAATATTTAATGTGGTCCTGAGGATGAACAGAACTTGAATCAGACATTAAGGAACTCAGCAAACAAACAAGGAGGGTGTAGAATTGGGAAGCATTAAGTTGCAGCTTACTAGTTTTGTATGGCATAACTGGGTTTTTTCACAGTATAGTTGGTTTTTTATTTTTCCTGAAACAGGGTTTCTCCGTGTAGCCCTGGCTATCTTGGAACTCTGTAGAGCAGGCTGGCCTCAAACTCCTGCCTTTGACTCCCAAGTGCTGGGAGTGCACCCCTACTGCCTGGCCATACTATCTTTTTTTCCTGTTTTTGTGACAGGGTCTCATTTATACCCCAGTCTGACCAACTTGGAACCCTCCTGCCACATCCTTCTAACTATTGGGAGAGTCCAGCTCATCGCCAAGTACAGAGAACCGGCAATAAGATGCAAACACTGCACAGCCATGAGAGGAGCTCCCACATAAAAAGCCAGGCATGGTGGCACCCATGGCAATCCCACGTCACAGCTGCTCAAACTTTCAAACCTCACGAGGGCCTCATTCACTGAAAGCTTTAGTGACTTTGTATGGTAAACTAGGGCAAAGGTCCTCCAACCTACAAATCAGGCAGACCTCCCTGCCTCCTGTCCTCATCACCACCCGCCTACTCAAAAGCAAAACGAATGCAAACACTGAGATTAAGCAGGCAAATTTTATTATCAATGTAACAATTCTACAAAAAATGCAGTGGTACCATGGTAAGCATCTCTGCCACCTTAGTCCCTCAGAGCTTTGGGCAGGGGCAGCTTAAAACTAAATCAAGTAGGAACGTTTTTCTTGCTTATCTCAAGTGCCAGATCTCAACAATTTTCACACCAAACCCTTTTCTTCTTTCTTCCCACTGCAGCTGAAGGGCTCTTGTTGGTCCAGTGAGAGGGTAATGCTTGACTCCGCAGTCAAGGTGATGATGCAAACGAAAAATAGCAGCCACAACCTAGGCATTGCATTCAAGCAAAGGACAAGAGTAACAAAGAAACATGGCATTTAATCAAATCACCTTCCCCTCAACTTACATCAGGCAGCTGTACTAGCTAGTGCCAAATACTGCACTCTGGCCCATAAACACAGCCACACGGGCTGGGCTAAACACTGAGCGCTGCCGCCGCCGCCCTCACTGTATCAGTGTTTACCTCAGGCCAGCATGCCTATGCTTTTAAAGTTTTAATTACTTGACAGCTGAGGCACTACAGAGAAAAGGGGTATCAATATACACAAGCATTCACTTTGGTTAGTATATTGCTTTCTGGAATACACTGTTCAAATAGTCTCATTTCTGTGACGTTAAAAACTATGGAATTTCTCTTATTAAAGTCCAAACCAGTAACAATGAAAAAAGTACGATATAAAATAATACACATGAAGCCAAACATTCAGTTACAGCTCGAACTAGGAACTACTTCAAATTTTGGCCCCTACTTCATTCTTATTTACAGCTGGTACCTGCTGAGAAAAACACGCAAACCCTTTAACAAGGGGTGTGTGTGTGTGTGTGTGTGTGTGTGTAAGAGGAACCTCGGGTGCGTGTGTGGCGAGGACATGAAGGGGACAGGTCTACAACCCAGGGCTCAAGTAACGCTAGGTAAGTTCTTTACCACTGAGCCCAGCCTGCTGAGGTGTTTTAAAAATATTTGTTTTTAACTGTAAGGCACCATGATGGTCTATTGAAGAAAACTAATATTTGGGAAAATACTAGTTTTATTTTATTCCTTTTCTTAGTTTGGGATTTAAGTATTCTAAGAATGTACACTTAAATTACTTAGCAAGAGGGTTTTATTTTACAGGAAATAGGGAGACAGAAGAGTGGGAATACACAATGAAACTTCCACAGCAATTAATGGTAGATGCTAGTGGAATGTGTTTTACTCCAAGACTTCAACTTAGGAAATAAATGATGCCATGTTAGCTGGAAGTGAGACCTTTGACTTCAAATTCACATTTAAATTCCTGTTTGCACTCAGCGAGGAGCCAGGTTCGTGCGCACTGCTTGCTATAAAGATTTGGCTTCGATGGCTCCATTTTTTTTCACTCCACCAAAAGATAAGGCCCAGGCCTACTGTCCAATCGTGTTGGCTGAGAATACTGCAGCCTGAGTGTAGACAAACATCCCCCGAAATTGCTAGAAGTTCTCGTCTGATAGTTTCAGGATCACCATACGTCTTTCAAACACTGAAGGGAGGGAAAGAGACAGCATTACAATCTCTAAGTTTAATTTTTCAAATTCTTAGGAGACTAAGACACACACACACACACACACACACACACACACACACACACACACACAGTGACACTCACAAAGGCAATGATTTGAGAGTTTAATACTTTTCTGTAACGCCCACCCCTCTGTATTACTGAGCGTTCTTAACACACAGCTCTGAACCTGCCAAACTCAATTGGGTTCCAACTTTACCCACTTTTCCATGTGGGTCAGCACTGTAAGATTCTTCTAGCACTAGACATTCAAATCAACATTATAGGCTTTATACAGAGCTAGAGTGCCAGGCACGGTGGCATAAACCTTTAATCCCAGCCATGGGAAGGCGGAAGCAGGAGAATTTCTGTAAGCTTTAGGACAGTCAGAACCACATAGAGTGACTTTGTCTCACACAGACAACAAACCCAAAGTAAACAAAAACAGGACTGGAGAAATGGCTCAGTGGTCAAAAGTGCTTACTGCTCTTCCAGAGGACTGGTTTGGCTCTCAGCACTCCCAGTAGGCAGCAGCTCACAGCTGCCTGTACCTCCAGCTTCAGGGGTTCCGATACCCTGCTGACCTCTGTGGGCATCCATATATTCAAAACACACACACACGTGGATAATTATAATAAAATCTTTAGTTCTAGTATGAATTTCAAATAATTTCTAACAAGAAAGTGAAGATCAGTAAGCAGCACCAAGGGCCGACCAATGGCAGACGGGAACCCTATACCAGGGACTGATTAGCACATCAGTCCTTCTGCTCGTTCCAGAACTCTGTAAGTCTCAACCCATTTAGCAAACCTCCAACTCTAAAAAATATTTACATTACAATTCATTAACAGCAGCAAAATTACAGTTATGAAGGAGCATCACAATAATTTTATGGTTGGGGTCTAACACAAGGAACTGTGTGTAAGGGTCCTGGCCTTAGGAAGGGTGAGAACCGCTGCTGTGGTTTACCATGCTACATCCACTAGGTTGACTGATTTTGGTACTAGGCATCAAAGGCAGGTCTACACACACGCTAGGTAAGTCCCTGTGGCCGCCTTGAAGATGGGGAAAGCCGAGCAGACAGTGGTTCTGGTGGCATAGCAAGCTATCCGTATGCATGGATCCAGATTTATGAATACAAACGGCTCACGGTGAACGTTCAGAAGGGAAGAACATCCATCCTGACCACGTGTAGACTCCTTTCCAGTCATCATCCACTCCAGCCTCACTCCTTTTTCTGCTTTTTCGAGACAGGGTTTCTCTGTGTAAACCTGGCTGTCCTGGAACTCACTCTGTAGACCAGGCTGGCCTCGAACTCAGAAATCCACCTGCCTCTGCCTCCCAAGTGCTGGGATTAAAGGCGTGCGCCACCACTGCCCAGCTTTTATTATTTTTAGTTCTGTGCACTCATGTGTGCTGTGCTGTGTGGGAATCTGTGCATCTGAGTGGGGGTGACCAAGGAGGCCAGAGAGCCTTCTGAGTTGATGTTACAGGTGCTGGTGAGCCCGACTTGGTACTAGGAACCAAAGGCAGCTTGTTAGCAAGAGCAATATAATCTTAGAAACACTGAGCCATCTCTCCAGCCCATCTCATCACTGTTCTCCAAACAAGCAGCCAGTGTGAACAGCAGCAGTCAGGCCAGGGGTGGTGGTACAATTTGTAAACCCAGCACTCAGAAAGCTGAGGCAGGGGACTGCCCCCAAGTCAAGGCCAGTCTGGGCTATATAGAAAGTATCAGAATAGCCAAGAGACACAGAACAATGTCTGTGAACGTTCACTTTGCATTTTATTAGTAGCAGTCCAGAAATAATTTATAGAGTACACAGAGGATAAACGTGGGCTATAAGCAAATGCTGTGTGGCTTTATGAAGGCCTAGACCAACTGAACACTTTTCGTACATGAGGTCTCAGATCCCGAGGGCTGGTTTGCACGGACAGACCTAGGATAAAATCTTTACGTAAACAGCTTCCCCCTATGCTGTTTTATTTACGTGGTATATAGAACAAAACCAAAAATACTCAAAAGTTAAAATAGAAACTTGGCATTTTGCACTTTTACATGTAAATGAGAAACAGGTGAAAGTTAGAAATGGCTGGAATCTCATTTCCTGTGGCCACTTTGAAAAAGTGTCAAGACTAAGTAACAAACAACAATTGATACAAATTTAAAATCAAGTATTCAAAAAAGAACCCAAATACCAGTTTGTTAGCATTCATATTTAAAACATGGTTTAAATGAGGCAACAGTGCTCAGCTTAAAACACTACTCATGGAAAAACTTCTTTGAACACACACAAAAAATAACAGTAATAAAACCTGTCAATTATTTACCACAGCCACCTAATTCTCTACACTTTTAGCCAACAACACACGAGTTTTCCTTAAAGAACTTCTCTCCCAGTGCTAATACCATGGAGAGGCCATTTTACCACCAGCTAATAGGATCTACTCAGACAGCCAATGAAAGTCCTGCATAATCCAGCAGGCTAAGAGCTGGCCTTTAGCCATGCGAGTGAAACCCAATTCCTGGTTTGCTTCTGACTCTTGAAAGTTGTTGATGGGCAGATGTCCTGATGGGAGGTCAGTCACACCCGGCCTATCGGTTATCAGTCAGTTCTACCTTCCTATTCCCAGCTCGCTAGGGTATACTAAAAATTGCCTTGTGGGCACCTAAAAGTATATGCCCATCCTAAGTTTTTGTGTGGAAGGGCCAGGATTATTAAAAGGATGTTAAGTGTTTAGCTCCCTCAGACCTGCTTTTTTTTAACCTCAGTGATGTTAGTGGCATTTCAGTTTTTTTTTTGTTTGTTTGTTTTTTTTTTGAGACAGGGTTTCTCTGTGTAGCCCTGGCTGTCCTGGAACTCACTCTGTAGACCAGGCTGGCCTCGAACTCAGAAATCCACCTGCCTCTGCCTCCCAAGTGCTGAGATTAAAGGCGTGTGCCACCACTGCCCGGTGGCATTTCAGTATTTAGTGAGGAATCTGCAGAATCTTTACAGCTAGCAGGAAAAAAAGAGAATCTACAAAGGATACAAAAAGAAGTTTCCTTTTCTTCTTAGCAACAAAAGCAAATAGTATGATCCCAAGATAATTTTTAAAGTTTTGAATCCAAACATTCAGGATCTGTCTTTCCTTTCTGGTAAGATGTATGTTAATACACTGTTTTATTTTCTCATACACTATCATTAAAGTATTATGTACACAGAAGAATTTTTTTTTCCTCTTCTTTTTAGAAACAAGGCAGGCCTCATGTTGCAGACCAACCTAAGGCTGCCTGGGAACTCACTAAATAGCCAGGTGAGCTTTGAACTTCTTCCAAGATCCTAGATTACAGGAGTGAATCATCATGTCCACTTGTTACTGTGGGTTTGGTTTAGTTTTTGAGATAGGGTTCTTTTTGTGTAGTCTTGGCTGGTCTGGAACTCAAGGAATCCTCCTGCCTCTGCCTTGTAAATATTAGAATTGTGAACATGTACCAACACGCAGAGCTTACACGGGAATTATTAAAGATAACTGGATTCTGGATTTCACTATGTATGAAACGTTAGCCTGTGTTGTATAGCAAGACCCTGAACCAGTAAAACAAAAACCAGAAGCCTAAAATTCTGATGAGTTGTGTTTAAATACTCTGTAACGTAAGGTGGACTGGAACTCATGCTGTCCATGCCCACCTTGACTTTTTGCAGTACCTGTTTCAATCTCTCAAGCACTGGGATTACAGACAGAGCCATCACAAAGAACGACCTCTTCAGGCACGAGTGTGGAGCAGACATACATGTAGGTAAAATACCCATTCACGTAAGATAAAGTAGTGTATATAGCAGATTCTATGAAAGGAATAGAAAACACTCTTCTGAATGTACATTTGTTTGCAGACAGCAGCACAGTGACAAAGGGCAAAAGCAGACAGAGAGCTCAAGGAGCTTAAGATCCAAGGTGGAGACCAAGAAGCCAAAGCCTAGGTCGGTGGCATTCAAGGACTCTAAGCGGATGCAGGCACAAGCTAAGCAGATGAGCTCCTCACATAACAGGCACAAACATCCTGAGCAGCAGAGGGTAGTACTGGACTATCCCCCAGCAGCAAATAAATGTGCAAGAACCACTCCTGGGAAAGAAATACGGTTGGGGAACATGGGAAGCAATTCCCAGTAACACACTAGGGAACCTTTTCCTGGAATGTAAGCAGGAGAAGGATTCTTTTCCAAACAGCACCAGGAGGAAACAATACTGGCCTCCCGGGCATCAGTCCCACTTTGAACAACATAGTGATCCTTAAGAGGCCCCAGCTACTGACAGGTCTCACTGAGAAAGGCAGATCCAAAACTCTTCACTTGCACTCTGAAACTATCCTCAGAGCTAGGAGCCACTTATAGATTCCCGTTCCTCAAAGATGGCGGAACACTGGCACTTACGTTGCCAGTTCAGATTCCATAGGGTGAGAGCTCACAACTATGAAAACAACAACTAAATTGGAAAACGAAAAATCTAGAGATCCAACAACCAAACTGAAGAAATAAGCCACACTAATCCCTGGATGTGGCCCCGGGAAACTCTTTGGGCAACCATAGAGTGCCAGTATCCCAGGAAAACCTTTGAGTTAATTGGGGGGGTTGGGGGGAAGGGAGGGATACCTCTTGACAATAACCCACTAATTCTATCAATATTTTTCCCTCTAGCTTTAGATTTAAAGAGAAAAAAGACATACAATGAAAGCTTTTCAATAACTTTAGAACAAAGCCATGTTTTTTTTTTTTTAAACATGAGGTCTTACAATGCAGTCCAGCCTGATTTCAAACCCCAGTCTAGGCTCAAATGTCTTCCTGGTAGGAAACAGCAGGTATGTATAACTGTATCTGACTGAGTTGGATATTAAAATAAAAAAGATATACATTTTTCTAGGATGGTGACTTTTTCTTTTCTGTAACATATATTTTGTGTGTAGTGCACATGTAGAGGTCAGAAGGCAACCTTCAGTGCCAGGTCTCAATTGCCACTATGTAGGACTCAAGGATCAAATTCAGGTTATAAGGTTAAGCAGCAAGTGAGCCATCTTGGTGGCCATCTTAAAAAAGGAGGAGGAGGAAGAAAAAAGGAGGGAAGAGAAGGAAGGGAAGGAAGAAGAACAAGAAGAAAAGCACGCAACCTACCCCATAACTGATGCCCAAGAAGGCAGGACTCCACAGTACTTGCACCAGCACCCCTCTCATTCACACCCTTCATCCCATGCCCGTTCCCTCAGTCTTCTGACACGCATTGTAGTGAGGCCAGGGGAAGCACGCCCCCTCACTGCCTCCTAGAGAACTTCAGACTCTTCTCTAGTTGGGCCTCTGATTTAGCTTTCATGGTAAGTCCTTACCTTCTTCTCTGAGGACGATCTAACTGCTGGGGCCCTTAAATACAAACCCATTCTTTGGGTAGAGTCCTGGCCTGGTCATTTGTGTGTACAAGTCCATCCTCGGTTGCATACTAAAATGCAAGTTGAAACAAACAGGATCAAAAGATGGACAGCCTGTCACTGCAGACGTTATTTTAAACTGAATATATCAACAAAAGTATATGACATTTACAACCTGGGCGATGACACTGTTAGAAGCCACACATTAATTTCCTCTCAATGCTTCATTTACTTATCAAAATCCCTTCTAGGAGAGAAGTTACATTGAATATATGTTTTAATAACTGAAACAAACCCACCAGACCACAATTAAGGAGTATCAAATCTGATTTCTATTTTTAATGTATATTTGCATGTACATCTGCAGACCAGAAGAGGCCATCGGATCCCATAGGAAGTTTTGAGCTGCTAGGTGGGTGGTGGGAATTGAACTCAGGACCCCTGGAAGACCAGCCAGTGCCTTTTTATTTATTTATTTATTTTTTTGGTTTTTCGAGACAGGGTTTCTCTGTGTAGCCCTGGCTGTCCTGGAACTCACTCTGTAGACCATGCTGGCCTCGAACTCAGAAATTCACCTGCCTCTGCCTCCCGAGTGCTGGGATTAAAGACATGTGCCACCACTGCCCTGCCAGCCAGTACTTTTAACTGTTGAGCCATCTCTCCAGCCCAGAACCTGTTCTCTTAAATTGTAAACATTAGGTATAACAGGATATTTACATACCAATTACTTTGCCAGGTATTATGAGTTAAGCCCCTAAAACCAGTGAATTTTAAATCGTTTTAGATCTGAAATAAACTGCTGAAATAAATTCTCAGTTGAACACAAAATAAAAAATTCTTACATGAGTCATCAAAAGACACCAAGTCAGAATGTTGAGGAGGAAACCCAGTATATATTGACAACCCAAGGCCACAGAAAGTAGTGGCTAATGAAGAAAGCAAATGGAAAATATTTAAGGTACATAAGGAACTCCCAAGAGCCATCAGGATAAGCAACCCACCATCCAAAATAAAGTGCCGTCACTTTATTGGCCAAAACAATCCTCTTAGTGCCAAATGCTTTCAAAGTGTTTTGCGTTCAGAAACTCTGTTCGCTCCCCTTCCTCCACCGGACATTTGCCTTTCCCTCTCTTCCTTCAGCTCTGACAGGACAAAGATGACCCTAAACTTGTGATAACTCTTGCCTCTATTTTCAAGTGCTGGGGTTATGGCGGGGGCCACCATGTTGGTTTTGAGCTGCTGGGGCTGTAACCCTGGGCTTTGTACCTGTTAAGCAAGCATTAAATTCCACAGAACTGTGTATTCATTCCGTTTCTGTTTCTTTGCCTTTTGTTTTTCTTTTGATGTAAAGTCTTGTGATACAGCTAGCTTCAAACTTCCTGCCTGAGCCTGAGCCCTGGGATAACAGTGTATGCCACTATATCCAGCCACAACAGGTTTGACAGCAGGATCCTATGCCCTATATCTTACTTTGCCCATCAGATTTCTCCCTGCTTAAAATATTCTTGCTCTAAGCTTGGGATCCCCTATTCCTATAAATAGGAAATTCACAAAGCTGCAACAGTTTTGAGAGAAATGTTGAAGTAAATGGGGGAAATATATCTAAACTGTTTAAAGATTATGCATCTCTCTCTCTTTCTATCCTTCCTGTTTTTATCAAGACAGGGTCTCACTATGTAGCTCTAGTTGTCCTGTAACTTACTATGTTAGACTAGACCGACTTCAAATTCAGAGATCCATCTGCCTCTGCCTCCACGCCCCTGAATGCTAGGATTAGAGGTGTGCATCACCAGACCCAACTAAAAGAATGTGTTCCTAAAATGACATTTGCTATTATGACACCTGTTTTATATTTGTTTACAAGATAAAATTGGATATCACTGGCAAATTTCATTTATACAACCAATTATTTCTTATTATTTCTTAGATATTTGCTTAAGGATATCAATGTAAGCATAATCATAGGAAGTTCATCAGAAAGAACCAGAGATAAAATTAAAACAAGTCATTAACAGTAGTCAGTGGGCACTGGTGGCGCACGCCTTTATCTCAGTCCTTGGGAGAAGGAGGTGGATGGATCTTTGTGAATTCCAGGCCAACCAGGGCTGTATACTTAAATCCTGACAGAAAGAGAGGTAGGGGGAGATTAGCAGATTGTACTCAAGGGAACGATTTTTAAGAAGTCATCTGTAGATTTTACCACCAAAACTAAGGAATCGAGGACCCCACAGTGACATCTGTTCCCTGAGCAGCAGAAGGGCAAACAACAAATAAGGGGGTGTGCCCTTTAAAAGACAGTAGAAAAATTCTAAGTTTTATGTAAGAAAGAAAAAATTGGGTTAGATACAGATTTGAATGTGTGCCTCACAGCTTGAGATACTGAAGCACATACTGGAACTGTTTGGATGACTGAGGTCTCAATACAATCCTGATTCACTGATCCAGTTTATAAATTCTAAATGCTTACCACAAGTGTGGTGCCCTTGAGAAGCAGAGCTGGGGGATCGTGGCAAGCAGAAGGCTAGCCTGATCTATATAGTGCTATAAGGTCAGCCAAACTATGTGTCACAAACTAATGTAATAAATAAAATTTAAAAAAAATAAATGCCAAACACTTCCAAAATAAAATCCTGTATCAAGAGAAGAAATGATGTACCAGCATTGTGCTTCTGATTATGACCGACAACTCTAACCAAGAATGATTCTAGGAGCTACTCAAGAGTTATTTGGTACAAGTTTTACCATTTTCTCTCATTTTTGAAGCATGTCAGACTGATCGTCCCCACTTTTAATTACATTTATTTTGTATGTTCGCGTGCATGCTGCAGCACACATTTGCAGGTCAGAGGACCACCTTCCCGAGTTAGTTCTCTCTCATCACATGGGCTCAAGTAGCCAGCTGTAAACTCTCCATCCATCTTGTCAGTCCTGTGTCAGATGTTTCATCATAAATCTAGAATAATCCAGATTATGCATCTGAGGAGAAATAAGTACCCTCAAATGCCAACCATGGTACTTCCTCCATAGATTAATTTTGGTTAATCTCATTATATATGTGTAGGATTGCTTTACTTTATTTAGTATGAAAGTAAATGAAAATGGTGGAACCAAGCTAAACCATTAAGCCCAGCTGACCATTAAACTTGAAAACCACTCAGAGCCTCTACAACGGGAAAAATACCAAAGTCCAAGTATTTCTTCCGTAAGATTGAGTAACCTTTTCAATCCAATTCCGGTAAAACTGTATCATTTAATCAGAGAAAAAGGAGGTCTCTAAGGTAACGTTTTAACATTTTTCAAGTCTCCAGTAGCTGAATAATCATCTGGAAAAGAGTAATGCGCTACTCTTGAGAAGAGTAATGACCCATGAGAACCGAGTACTAGCCTTCTGAAGGACAAGGTAAGCCAAGAAGAAAGAGACTTCAGCTCTGGACTTTGCATCAGTCCGACTTCCTAACTAATGGAAAATACTTCTTGCCATGTTAAAAGTCCTTAAGACAATAATGGTTAGGGTGGTGGTCAGGGATCTATCTAATCAGACAGTTTTACCTAAGATCACACCATCCCTGAGTCACGGATGTGGAACGGCCTCTGTAGACACGGCTCACCCACGCTAGCTGTGCATGCTCAGAGGCATCGCAGACTTGGCTATTCTGATGATTGAAGCTTAGTTTCAGCTCTATCTAGGAGGAAGGAGGTCCACTTTTGCTCATAGACCAGTAAGAATACAAGTTACTCGTTTTGAGACTTTATAGGAAGAAAAAACTTGACTTTAAGTAATCAAATGACTTTAAGAAGGAATGGGGTTTGCTCAGATGAACTAGAAAGAAACAGATAATATTCACTGTTACAAACCTGTCCCCAAAAAAAGACCTATTCTTAAAGTCAGAAGACAGTGATGGAGACAGGCAGCAGCCAGAAAACAAAAAACAAAAAACCCAAACCCAAAACCAAACAAAAAACAAACCAAAACATAAAAAATGAAATCAAAGGCAGAATCATCAGGTCACTTCATGGAGGCCAAGCACCCACTTCAGTCCAAGAATCCAAACAAGCCTGTTAGTTGGGGTATCTTATTTTCATCTCCAAGGTCAGGCAGGTTTTTTCATTTTTATTTTTCCCTAGTGCAGTTAAAAGAAGCTTTCTGATTTTGAAATACTCAACTGGACACTCCATGCTTAAATGTCTCTATTTATTTACTCTAATTATTTGCAGTATTGGGGACTGGAATCACTCTACCACTAATCAATATCCTTACCACTCCTTTATTTATTTAAAAAAATTAAAATTACCTTCATTTATTTTTGCGTGTGTGTTTGGGGATGTCTGAAGTCAGTGAGAGTGAGTTCTCTCTTTCCATCATGTGACTCTCCCAGGGATCAAATTCAGCTCACAAGGTCTGGGGGTAAGTGCCTTTTTTTTTTTTTTTTTTTTTTTTTTTTTTTTTTTACCTTCCCTGTTTCTTGAGACAGGGTTTCTCTGTGAGGCCCTGGTCACACTGAAACTAGCTCTGTAGACCAGGCTGGCCTTGAACTCAAGAGATCCACAGACCCCTGCCTCCCTAATGCTGGGATTAAAGAAATGCACCACCACAGCCTGTCTGGAAAATAAAGTAAAATTAGGGTGGGTGTGTGGTGCTTATCTTTAATCCCAGCACTTGAGGCAGAGGCAGGCAGGTCTCTGAGTTTGAGCCTGCTCTATACAGTGAGTTCCAGGACAGCCAAAGCTACCTAGTCTTAGAAAACAAAACAAATTTATGTGTGTGAATATTTTGCCTGCATGCATGTATATACGTGAACATACACATGCCTGATGCCCCTTAAAGCCAGAAGAGAGCACTGAATCTCTGGAGCTGGAGTTACTGATGGTTGTGAGCTGGCTATGTGGGTTCTGGGAACTGTACCAGTGCCTGCTACAAGAGCAGGAAGCACTGTTATTATGGGCAGGTGGGCCATCTCTTGATCCCCACTATTTTACTTTATCTACTTTTTTTTTTTTTTTTTTAAAGATGGTGGTGTTCCACTTTGTGGCCGAGGCTGGCCATGAACTCAGAGATCTTCGTGCCTTTTCCTATAACTAAAGGCACGTACCACCATGTTCAGCTTATTTAATAAGTCCAAGAATTAACAGATGATTTCAAGGAAAACACATCCTTAGTCAATGCAGTTCTTCATGAAAGCCCCTGTAATGCTGTCTGCCCTGATCAGCTTTCCCAAAGCACACACGCTTTAAAAAGGCACTGACAGATACAGGGAACGAGGATTATATAGCAGGAATTATGACACCATAGGAAAGCCCTAATCATGTCAAGAGGATGAACCTGGAGGTGGGTCCATCAGCACTGACACACGTGCCGGGTTTCAGAGAAACAGTGTTTTTCCTAGCTGCATTCTTTTGGCAAACGGACTTTAGTAATAAGGGCACTGAGGATTTTTCTTCTTCAAGCTACTGACCTGGTAACCTTGGAAGAAGTTAAGAATTTCCTTAACTCCAGTATTGTAGGCCAGGCCCTGCATTCTGACCACCGTGCCAGGCTGGGGCGGGACACTGCTAAGATTAGCAGCTGTAGGGAAGTAGCCAAGACTATTAGGCGAACCTGGGGGGCTAAAGGGAGAGAAAGCACAATGAACCAACAGGAACACACAATGCTGAATATTTACTCTAAAACATATCGCTTAAGAAACTGACTTTTTGAAAGTGATGTTTCTTGCGCTTCACTGAGCTACCTTTCTTAAGACAGAATACCACCAGAGGTTCTGTCTCACACTTCCCCAGTAGCCAAAGGACAGGGAGTGGGTTAATGCCGTGCTGTCAGATGCAGGACTTTCCCCAATCTCTAAGGTTCTCAAAGGGAGAGGAAGGAAGAATTAAGCCTTTTCAAGTCATTCAGCCACTTCCAAAGCCCAGACCACGGCCGGTTAGTGAGCCAGTTTTCAGGAAAATTAAGGCATGAAGAAGAGAAATGGCTCTAAAGGACTAATAGGAGCCAGAGCAGAGATCGAAAGTGTCCAAAGTGAACGCACCCAAGAACCAACCAAAGGCTCTATCCACATGTGCAGAGGAATAATGAGGCCCAAGAACAACGCAGCAGAGCACACCAGGGCAGCTTCCGCCAACAGGAGGAGGAAAGAGAAAGGCAAAAAGCTGAACTCATCACCATGACCACCTGGAACCAAAGAACGAAGCCTCAGGGTGTTACTGTAGCAATTTCCTCCAAGGAGCGCAAGACCCACGGTGGCCTAACTGGTGTGGTACCTCTAACCACCTCCACACTAGTCTCATTAATTAGCTCACCAATCAGCTTTATGGGATTCCCCTCCCAAACAGTTTTCTATACCAGACAGACAATTACAATTTGAAATATGCATAGAACACTTCTTAACCCAGTCATAACCTAAAGAAGAAACATTGATTCCGACTTTAGATTATGAACTTCCAGTCACCTTCCCAGAGGTAACTGTACCATTTCAGAGTATCCACTCTATATAATTGTAACAAATAGGTTACCAGTTGTGCCTCTAGCCCACAGACTAGGTTAATTAGCCCAGAAACCTTTCATTTGGTAAACGGGGATGATCAACACCTTCAGCTTCACAGCAATGCTCTTCCGAGTATGATTTAACATATTCATTAAGACTCTATGACATTATCTTACTCTTGTTATCACTTATTAAGTAATAGAAGCCTAAAAACAGCACCGGGCACCCAGCACCAAACCTTTCAGTCTCTAAATCAGAAGTCCTCAACCATGTGACAAATTTAAAACAGCTGGGGAAATCTTTCACTTCCCTGATAAGAGCCTGCTTGTGCTCCCCTCCAAATTAAAAATCAAAGACTCAAGAAAGCCCATGTTACATTCCTGTGCCAATATATTTAAAAGCAACCCAAGTGATTCCAATGAAAAACAAAAGTGAAATCACCCCTTAAGAGACTTGTGCAACCAACACTAGAAACAGGGTGTGTGCTGACTTGAATTGAGCACCCTTCAAGCCAACACCTCTGCACTTTAACAGAGGTGAGAGAGACCTTAAAGTTAAATAATTTCCTACTGAAAACATTCCAGTTAGCACTTTGTCAAACTAGAAAAACCTTAGCAATTTCTCCTTTGTTTTGTTAGACAGGGTTTCTCTGTGTAGCTCCAGCTGTCCTGGAAAACTCTCTGTAGACCAGACTGACTTCAAATTCAGAGCTCCATCTGTCTCTGACTCCCAAGTGCTAGGAACCACCTGGCTGGGTTTTTTTTTTTTTCCTTTTTGTTTTTTTTCTTGTAAGATTTCCTTTATTCATTTGAGTGCTTTGCCTGCACATATGGTATGTCTGTGTACTACATTCATGAGAAAGTAGTGATTCTTCATGTGAGTCCTTGGAATTGAACCTTGGTCTTTCAAAGAATAAGTGCTCTTAACCATTGAGCCAACTCCACTCCGATTTCTGAAGTTTAATGTTTTCTTCATATTTAGATTAGTATTCATTAAGTATCTGTACATATCAGGTATCTGATAGGAGTCTAATATGCAAAGACCAGCTCTCTCCGGAGGTTTCAACAGTACCCACCCAGACTCTCCTATGAAAGACGTGAACATCTCGTCCTTTCTCTAACACACTTAAAGATCCTCTATAAATTAAGTTTGGAGTCTTTGGTACCTTCAAACTATATTTAAAAAAAGAAGACAAGAAGGCAGATAAGCAGCCAGTGTGGCAGCTTAGTGGGTAGAGCACTTACTGTTGAATCTGAGACCCAAGCTTGATCCCTGGAACCCACAAGAACTGTCTTTCCACTGACCTCTACTCTTCAGAAGTTGACATACATATCCACACATAGGTCAACACCCAATGAATGCAGATGTAATAAAAAATTAACCACAGTAGGGCTTCTTAAACTAAAAATCAAGTCGTCAATACAAGAGCTGGTGAGGTGGAGCAGTAGATAAATATACTCTCTGCATAACCTGCTGACATGAATTTCTGTCCCTGAAATCCATACAAAACTGGAAGGTGACATTTATTTAACAGTATAAAGGACAATTATATTCAATTCTTGAGGTAGCAATTATTAAAATGAAACTTAACACCCAACAATGGCACCAATTCGATTCACAAAAGGAATGGGGGCTGACCCCAAACAAGCAATCCTTTTGCCTCAACCTTCTGAGTGTCAGGATTACAGGCATTAGAGTGGTGGACAGTGAGCTTAACTTGCCTGAGAAATTCAGTGTGATACCCAGTACCACAATTAAAAACAAAGGCAAGGCAGATGGCTCAAGAGGTAAGGTGTTTGCCCTACAAGTGTGAGGACCCGAGTTCAAATCACCACAACACATGTAAAAGACTGGATGTGGGATCATATGCAGGTGTGAGACAGAAAGTGAAGATGGATCCCTGGAAGCTTGAAGGTCAGCTAGACTTGCTTCAAATAAAAAGAAAGAGGAGGGAGCTGGAGAGATGGCTCAGTGGTTAAGAGCACTGACTGCTCTTCCAAAGGTTCTAAGTTCAATTCCCAGCGACCACATGGTGGCTCACAACCATCTGTAACAGGATCCGATGCCCTTGTCTGAGACAGCTACAATGTACTCACATACATAAAATAAATCAATAAATCTTAAAAAAAAAAAAAAAAAAGGAAGAGGAACCTTAAAACACCCAAAATTGTCCTTAACCTCTACATGTGCGCTCTGTGCAAACATAATTTGTTTTTATTTTTTGAGATAGGGTTTTTATTCATGTACCTCAGGCTGTCCCGGAACAAATTCTATAGACCAGGTTGGCCTAGAACTCAAAGATCCACCTGCCTGACTGCCTCCCAAGTGCAGGGATTAAAGGCGTGCGCCACTACCGCCCAGCCATATACAAACTTATATACACCAAAGCAAAACAACACAAAACCAGTAAGTTCAGTCTGCTAAGTGGCTACAGAACAACAAAACATTCAAAAACAATAATAGGATGAACTTTGACTCCTACCTGAAATCCTACAAAAAAAAAAAAAAATTCAACTCAAATTTATGTACCTGCAAGATGGCTCAATCCCCAGAGCGCATGTAAAGGGGCACAAAGCCAACACACATATGCCTGTACTCATATACCATACACATTAATAAGTTTAAAATAAAAAATAAAAAGAGCTAACTCAAATTGAGTTATTTATTAAAATATGAAACTGAAAAATATTTTCAAAAAATTAAGCTTTGTACCACCTATGGTTAAATTTGACCCCAAAAACAGAAGTTAGAAAGACAGAAATAAAAGAACTTCACACACACATACACTCGCACACCCCCCCACACACACCACAGCTATGCATACCTCAGAACCAAGTACCAACACTGTGCTAACAAGACACCACAACCAGATGCCTGCCATCAAGCAAGATGATCAAGTTCAACCACCAACACCTACATTAAGACACAGGCGTATTAGTGTGCATCTGTAATCCCAGTACAGGGGCGGCAGAGACGGAAGATTCCTGGAGCTTGCTGGATGAACCGGCAAGCTCCATGCTCACTGAGAGACCTTGTCTCAAAAATATAAGGTAAAGGTGAGGAAGACACCCAACACTGATCTATGATCACCATATGTACAAAAGGGCAAATATGCATATGCACATCTACACCAATGGGGAGTGGGAGGAGAGAGAGGGAGAGACAGACAGAGAGACAAGGGGACGGGAATCTGGATATACACAAATATTTAAATGCAGACCTTTACAGTTGCCTGCTATATGTTAGGCACAAAAAAGGAGTGTGTATCTATTTTATGTGTATCTATGTAGGAATGTTGTCACAGAAGGTTAGGTAGCAATAGAGCATATGAGGAACACAAGTACATACTTCTCAAACTATGTGTCAACTACCAGCACAGAGCATCATGTATCAGTTCTCGTGTACACTTAGTATCAATAATTTAACTTCTACAGATGTTAAACACTTGAAACAATGAAATGTGTGAAGAAAGATGAAACAGTGTGCCATGGTAACGCTCAACTCAAGGTGTTTCCTTCCACGTAACAGCAGCTGGAAAAGAGACCGCGCTTCAACTGCATGCCAGATCCAGGACGGGAGGCCTGAATGAAGGATGGGTGCAGGAGGAAATGAAGAAACAGGAAAACACAGGCTCTCATTCTGGAAACCACCACATCACCTCAGCTGTGAAGACAAGGATAAGCTCCCTCTATGCAAGTGCACCCAGAGCACAGGGCACAGCATCCTTCCTCTTCAGACAAGGTTCTGCAGACAGTGGGTTCTGTAGGCAGAAGTTTCTGCATATGGAAGTTAATGTAGGAACTCAAAGCTGATCAAGATCAGAGAGTGCAGTGTGCAGCCACAAATGGGATGTCTAAATCACATCCCTCCCGAAGGCTCAGGAACCATCACACAAGGGAAGTGTTTAAGAGCCAGAGAAATCAGGGAGGACAGGAACAAACAGTGCCTTCTGGCCATGTCATAGCAACTGCAGTCCTGAGCTCACAGCAGTGTGGCCACCTGTGTAAGATATGTACAAAATCAAGCAGGCAACGTTCCAGTATGGAACGTGTGTGACGTGTGTGTGTGTGTGTGTGTGTGTGTGTGTGTGTGTGTGTGTCCCCGTCCGTCTGTGTCCATGAGTCCTCACCCACCCCTAACTGAGGAGACGCGGACAGTAGATGATAGTCTTCTTTAAGGAGGGTGGCTCCTTGTAGGTCAATTTCACTCTAGTGGATGGCCTCACAGTCATGAGTAAATTGACAGCGCAAACTGGAATCAATGAGTTATAAAAATATAAACAAACAAATAACTAACATGAAGTTGGAAGTGGGTAAAGAGGTGGATCTGGGAAGAGTTGGAGGGGATGAGGGTGAGTATGACTGAAACGCATTGCAGGAAATAAACTCTGTCTGCCTCTGTCTGTCTGTCTGTCTCTCTCTCAGAGAAGAACCACAGAAGAAAGCATAGGAGTGCTATTAGGACCGTCAAAGGCTCACCCCACTTTGGCCCCCTCAGTCTTCCACTACATAGTAAGAACCTTTTCAAATACAAAGCTCCCATTTCCCCAGAAAAAAAAACTTCTTTAAAAATTATGAATTCCAATGCACAGCTGCCCAGTTCGCATCAGGGGCTGGCTTCCAGCTCTAAAGCTGAGTAAAAGTTCCAAATTTTGTAACTCAAGATTTGCTTTTGACTTAACTACCTGAGGACTTTGCAGATAAGACAGTCTGCTAATGTCTTCACAGCTGTATTTTCACCAGGGCCTAATTCATAGCATCTATTTTACACTTCACATTTCCTAGAAAGTCACACAAATCTCTGTAGAAAAGCTGTGCACATACATACGACAAAGTACAGAGCCGGGCATAGTTGTGGTGCATGCCATTAATCCCAGCACTTGGGAGGCAGAAGCAGGTTCTCTGAGGCCAGCCTGGCCTATAGAGCAAGTTCTAGGACAGCCAGGATTACACAGAGAAACCATGCTTCTAAAAAACAACAAAAACAAAAGATACACTGTATCAAAAGGCTTCACATATTGGATCTGCCTTTACTTAATCATTACAAAGTAGAAAATGTTGTTAACAATATCTCTACCAGATAACTTTCTAAAATTAAAGACCATTGTACTGGCTGGTTTTGTGTGTCAACTTGACACAAGCTGGAGTTATCACAGAGAAAGGAGCCCCTTTTGAGGAAATGCCTCCATGAGATCCAGCTGTAAGGCATTTTCTCAATTAGTGATCAAGGGGGGGAGGGCCCCTTGTGAGAGGTACCATCTGTGGGCTGGTAGTCTTGGGTTCTATAAGAAAACCAGCTGAGGTCAGGCAGTGGTGGCGTACTCCTTTAATCCCAGCACTTGGGAGGCAGAGGCAGGCGGATTTCTGAGTTCAAGGTCAGCCTGGTCTACAGAGTGAGTTCCAAGACAGCTAGGGCTACACAGAGAAACCCTGTCTCAAAAAACCAAAAAAAAAAAAAAAAAGAAAGAAAGAAAACCAGCTGAGCAAGCCAGTAAGGAACACCCCTCCATGGCCTCTGTCTGCATCAGCTCCTGCTCCTTGACCTGCTTGAGTTCCAGTCCTGACTTCCTCTGGTGATGAACAGCAACGTGGAAGTGTAAGCTGAATAAACCTTTTCCTCCCCAACTTGCTTCTTGGTCATGATGTTTGTGCAGGAATAGAAACCCTGACTAAGACAGCCATCATGGTTGGCAATAGTCATGATTTGAGAGCTTCTTATTTCTCTCTCAAAAACATTTAATATACGTGTGTATGTCTTTGAGTGTCTGCACATGTGCAGCCATGCGCACCACAGTTCATGTGTAAGTCAATTTGGGGGAGTTGGTTCTCTCTTTCCATCCACCATGGGGATCAACTCAGGTTGTCAGGTTTAACAGGAATACTCCCCAGTCATCCCTCCAAATATCAATGTTTTTGAGAAACAGTGTTAAAAATGCTAGGTTGACCTTTAAACTCACCATGGAGCTAGAGATGACCTTAACTCTTGATCTTCGGGTATCCCGAGTGCTGGGATGGGCGATGCTGTAAGGGAAGCATCTAAAGAGAAGGGACAGCATGCAAGCTTTGCATCCTGGCGGGATGCAACATCCCAATATGTTTGCATAGGAAGTGCTCTGAGAAGCCCTGCAGAAGGAAACCCCATTTCTACTGCTTCCATAATCACCTCTGCGTCCTCAGTAACAGAGTGTGGAAACCAACAGAGAAACGCTGTTTCTAGCCTTGCTGGTAGGAAGCCTGGAACAAATTTCATGTCAAGATTCCCTATTTGAACTTGAAATTCTCCTCTGAAATCTACAATCCCAGGCAATAATCACTTGGAGCACTAAACTCAGCACTAGCTCTCCAGATCTGCAGCTCCTCTTAGCCCTCCTTTCGGGTCTCAAGGTTTTCCTTCATTCTATCTTTATGTTTTAGACTTTTTTGTTTTATATTTTTAGATAGTGTTTCTGTGTAGCCCTGGCAGACTGGGAATTTGTTCTGTAGTTCTGTTGGCTGGCCTTGAACTCAAGAGATCCATCTGCCATTGCCTCCTGAGTGCTGGATTAAAGACATGTGCCATCATGCCTGGCCCATGATTTGGACTTTTAATTGTATGACTATTAATTCAAGTATACACTGTAAATAATGGAACATGCTTCTATCATCCAGAGAAAGCAACTATCAAACATATATTCATAAATAATCCTTCCAAGAATATTTCACCTAAGCAACAAATTTACCACTGAAAAAGGTAAATAAGCTTAAGTTTACACCTTATGTCAAAGTTTATAAATATATATATAAACAAACCATCAAAAAATACAGTTACCATAATACTGTGAATTTAGAGCCAAGTGATAAGACTTTCTGACTTAAAACAGGGTGCTTTGCAAAGCTAGGTTGTTATTTGAGAATGAAATCCTATGTTAAAAATTAGGAAAGTGGGTTTTTTGCTAGACCATGAAAAATAGGTTTTGTGGTACACACCAATAATCCCTACATGCAGGAGGTACAGGCAGAAAGTGCAAGAAGACATCAATGCTGTTAGTGGTCTGTCTAAGCTCCGCCCCACAGTTACCTGGCAACAGCCAGGTATGCCTGACTCACTATAAAAGGGGCTGCTTGCCCTTCTCTTGCTCTTTTCTCACTTCCCTTCCCCCCCCCTTCCACATGCTCATGGCCAGCCTCTACTCCTCTACTCCCCTCCTAGCTCCCCTCCCCATGCCCTTAATAAACTCTATTCTACACTATATCTTCGTGTGGCTGGTCCCTCAGGGGGAAGGGATGCCTCAGCACGGGCCCGCCAAGGCGCCCCCTTCCCCCACACCTCCAGAGAACCCTATCTTTCTATAAACACAACAAATGCCACCCTAGTAAAGGAAAGATTAAGCCACAAATGTTAGATCTTCTGTCTTTGGCATTTCAATTCAATGCCCATAATCTCCTTTCTAAGAGATTTTTTATTATAATAGGGCCCAGGCATTGAGTCAGTAACGGGGCCTTGCTATGGATACCTACGGAGGCAGGAGAACTGCGTCAGGGTCATCATCGTTCCCTGCTGACATTCTGAAGGCATGAAGAGGCAGGCATCTTCATTAAAGAGTCCTCCAATGAGCATGGGTATTGTCTACAGGTCAGCCCACCTCAGTACTCAACCAAGTACAATACTCTGTCTTATGCACAGAAGGTAAGCAATGCACCCCAGACCCTTTCTGAGCCCTTCTACACGACACCCACCTGCAACCCCCAGGGCTGGATTCCTAGTCTTATTCCCCAGCAGATTTTCAATAGCACAAGTGTTTTCCAAACTCCTCACCAGCACCCATGATGGACCCTAACATTCTGGTTCCCCACTACAAGAGGAAACAGGGATATGACAAGTTAGCTTTAGGCCATTAATCAAAAGCCTCACTTACAAATGTGTAAATATTCTCAAAACGTCAGCCTTAAAGATCTTAGGATAAAAAATAAACCCTGCTATAATATAAACATTTTTGTTTTTGTAAAGAACCCATTGCTTTACAAAGTGAAGTTTTTTATGAATAAAGAAAGCTGTCAGATAAACAAAGGTACCAAAAAGCTTTAAAACAGGATTAGAATTATTTCTTACATATCCAAGTTAGAATCACAGGCAGATCTATGAAAGGACTCCAAAATTTCCACCAATTCCATCATTTTGTAAGATCCAAGTCAGACAACTTTGTTCCATCCTTGGGACCCCGGTACAGTGGAAAGTCTCCAAGCTGGTCTACCTTTCTCATGTGTACCCTCTGGGGTGTGTGTGTGTGTGTGTGTGTGTGTGTGTGTGTGTGTGTGTGTGTGTGTGTGTGTGTGTGTGAGAGAGAGAGAGAGAGAGAGAGCGCGAGCGCACACCCACACCCGCACCACACACACAGGTAAAGAAATGTAATTTTAAGGAAATTTAGGTTTGTCATGGTAGCTAGCACACAGCTGTAATCGTACCACTTGGGAAGCAGAAGCAGGAGGGTTAATGTTAACGAAGGCCAGTATAGACAGCAAGGGTACACAGTTAGACCTTGGAGAGGAAAAAAAGATGAAGGAAAAACAGGCAAATGAGCAAAAACTACGGACATTAAGATAAAGCTTCACCTCCCCAACACACACTCTTTCCCTTATCCAATGTGACCTCCCAGAAACAGAGACAAAGACAAATGTGTGGACCCTAGGAAAATACTCAGTAATTCCATTCTGGATTTGTTTATATTAAGTATTTAAGGAGCAAAGAATACAAGCGTTGGAAAATTTAAAGCTCAAAATAAATTATATTTATTATGGAAATAATACAATTGCTCCTACTATGAATAATTCAGTTTTGTGATTCATCTCCCCTGTTGTTACCATCTGATCATAAGGAAAAAAGAACTGCCTGCTTACAGTCCACTACAAAAAGGTGGAAGGGGTGAGCTTAGCTCCTGCGCAATCGAAAGACTATGCTAGTCACGTACAGCAAAAGAAACAGATAAACACACAAACCTCTTCCAATCTGTTGTAACCTCCTTGGTCAGAGATATAACCAGAAGCTATAGCCTGCCATGCTAACCTTCAGCAAGGTAGACAATATTCTTTTGTGAGCTGAGGCACCGGTTATCAAAGGAGTCCTTTGTTTCTGTCCCTTGTTGTCACTTCCTGTATAACCTTACCTGGGATAGTAGGCTGTGTAGTTCATGAAGAGCTGAGTGCCTGCCGGGTAGTATGCAGTGGAGGGCTGCAGTGCGCGTGGGTTCAAGAGCAGAGAGGGCTGATAAATGGCAGCTTCGGTAGGAATCACAGCCGCAGGAGCTGGGAATGTGTAGGAGGGAGGAGACAGGCCTAAATAAGCAGAGAGAGGGACTCTGAGACACGTTTGTAACGGCCAGCATGGATGCCAGCACTCAAGACAGTTACTCTTCCACCTACATATTTTGTGAAGATAATTTTTATGTGTATGTGTATACCTGTATAAGTTAATTCACACTAGGTGCATGCAAGAGTCCTTGGAAGCCGGAAGAGGGTGTCAGATCCCCTAGTACTGAAGTTACAGGTGTTTGTGAGCTGCCATGTGGGTGCTGGGAACTGAAACCAAGTCCTTTGCAAAACAGCAAGTGCTAACTGCTGAGCCATCACCCAGAGATCAGCTATATATTTTAAAGGAAAAGACCACCATAGTTCTTTACATCCCAGGTAACTTCCCTTTCCATTATACGGATGTTTTCTACTCTTTAGTATGTCATGAAATCAAGAGATTAGGATAAAATGCTGTACCATGCATTATGCTAAAACATGTATTACAGAAACTGCTCCATGGGGAATATGTCATCTCTACATTGTGCTGACCTAAAGACAATCCAAAAGATAGGCTTTGCAGCTAGCTAATCTACACCTTCAGACCTATAAAAAAAAAAAAGTCCAGTGGGGAAACAGTCCAGAGGAAACAAATACATAAATCTTTCCCCAAACCAGCTGACAAAAAGTTGACTCAGCTGGGCACACCTACATTGCCAGTACTCAGAGGCAAACATTATAACTTCAAAACCAACTTAGTCTATACAGCAAGTTCCAAGTCAGCCACGAGGGCTGTATAGTGAGACCCTATCTCAAAAAACTAAACCAAACCAATCAAGCCCCACATATACAAAAATGTGGCTCAAATTTTTAATAAATAAATCTAGGGGCCGAGGGTATAGCTAAGTGGTGGAGCCCTGGGTTCAATCCCCAGCACCGTAGGAGGAAAAGAGAAAATTCCTTTACTTTCTAGTTATCCTGCATTTTCCCTTATGAGAAACTCCCTTTTACTGAAGCTGCTGGCAGTCACTAGATCTCACAGGTAGCATGAATATACTGGATAGACCATATGCACCGTGCAAGATAGATAACTAAGTTGACAGTCTGGGACCCCTGACTTTAAGCAGCATACTGAGAACCATTAGATTCTGTAAGAAGCAGAGAGCCAACTTTCACATGAAAATCTCCAAGATGATATCTGGTTGTCTTTCTTCTTAGGAGGTTCTCCATCACTATGAAGAATAAGGTAAGTAAGTAGTTATCACCATGGATTTCTGGTTCAACATATAAGCATGTGTGTATGTATATATTTATCTACTACAGTGTCATGGGCCCAGCCCAGGGCTTAGTGCATGTTAGGTAAGCACGCTACACTGCACCACAGCACCAGCCCTTCAACTTTTGAGAGAGTCTCATTATATAGCCCAGGCTGGCTTCAAACTCATAACCCTCTTCTTGCCTTGGCCTCCCCAGTGATGGACTCAGCTGTGTACAATCACAGCTGGCTGTGGATGCTCTTTCACATCATCAAAAACTCTTGCTAAGATTAGACAATGATAAACTTTTAGATTACGCTGTTTGGCCTTCCAGATCACACTAACTGCAACTGAGATGACTGCACTAGGTATGTGGCTCAACAGCAGAGCATGTGAAGGCTCTGGGCCCAGTCCTCAGTACCACACACGCAATCGTAAGCACGACATAAAAGTATGTAACCTATGCTCATGACTTGCTTGCAAAACCATCAAGTAGCATGATCAGGACCCCGAGTTTAATCTCTAACAACAACACACACACAAAAGGTGTGTGTGTGTGTGTGTGTGTGTGTGTGTGTGTGTGTGTGTTCATATTCTGCTTCAAGGTTAAAAAGTTAAAATAAAAATTGACAAGAAGTGAGATTTATTTATTTTTCACAGGGAACTATGGCTATTTCTAATATTCCTAGAAGAGAAATCAGGTGTCTATGCACAGGTCAGAAAAATATAGGGGACTGTGAAATTAAGTTGACTTTTTTCCTTTGATTTTGAGCTCTGGATGTCCTGGAACTAGCTATGTAGACCAGTCTGGCCTTGAACTCTTTCACCTGCCTATACCTCTTTGCTGGCATCAAAGATGAGCACCACACCATCTAGTTAAGCTGACTTCTTGGTGAACTAAGGTGCCATAATGAAATACGTTACCTCTATATCAGCATTTCTGTTACCAAATTTATCAAGAAAGTCTTCAGTGGGAAATGCCAGCTCCATCAGTATTTAACAGTTTAAGTCTGAGATTAGATTAAGAAGCAGGCACTTAAGTCTTGTGGCTGTGACACAATTAGGCTGTCCCTTAACAGTGGCAGCATGAACAGGCAGAATGCAAGCATATGCTGACCGAACTGCTGATTTTTATAGAAATTAACTCTTCTGCTAAAAAGACACATGACTACATTTTAGGTTAAAAAAAAACAAAAACAAAAACAACAAACACACACACACACACACACAAAATCTTCATTTTTGGGAAGTATTAAAAGTAAGCAAAGATACAGCAATAGATTCTTAAAAATTTGTGTTTAAAGACTAGGTCTTCAGAAACATAATTTTACATGGATTTAAATTTTCTCCTCTGCTGAGTGAGAATCGTGCCTCAAACCTATATAGTCCTGGAACTCAGGAGGAGGAGGCAGGAGAGTCATTACACTCCAAGGGCAGTGTGGACTACATCCTGATCTCCAGGGCCAGCTTGGGATACAATGAAACCCTGTCTCAAAACTTGAAAGAAAACAAGATTCTCTTTTCTTAGAGCTTGAGAAAGAAAGGGGAGGAAATCCAGAGAATCTACAGTAAACTACAAGAAACAATGGGGAAATCCCTTTGCTTCATGATGTCTGACTGACTAAAGGACATCAATAAAGGACAGTATGCTATACAGTACTGACATCAACAGTGATTTACGGACAGATAACATTCTAGTATCACCCTCAAGTATTTTTTTACGCTCCATATAAATTTCTAAAACCTTATATTCATTAACAATAAACAATTAGATATTCACCAACAGCAAGCAGCAGGTAAATGGAATATTAAAGAGTTCAGGAATTCCATGGGGAAAAAAAAGGATTAAGCCCCACCAAACACTCTACAAATAATACTTTATTAAACAAGTTAATTGATATAGATCCCTCTTTGCTTCAAAATAAAACTCAAATGTCTAGAACTGCCCACTTTAATAGAACCAAGCAAATCAACCCACTGAAACTGCATTAAAAAGGTTCATATTTTAATGCCAGGTTTCCAAATGTTCCTCAGTCATTAACTAGAACTCGGCTTCTAGACTACGGGGCTTATTCCTCTCAGACAGGATTCCACATGGCTTGCCACCAGTTGCCAATGAGCAAGAGCACAGCTTGGAATTAAGCACTGATCCTGTGAACCAATCAAACATTGGCTGAATCAATTACGCATTTATACATAAATGTAGTCGACTACCTTGCTCATTCCAGATATCCTGGATAACAACAGGAATGCTCTCCAAGCTACCATTTTCAAGACACAGTTGATGCTCAAAAAAAGTTAAGAATACAAAATGGATATCAAATCGTCCTTCTTAAAAGTTTAACATGTAAAAGAACAACGAATAAATAAAAAATAAATAAAAGACAGAAAGGAAAGGAGCCAGCCAGATGTTCCGTTTTACCTTCAAATGCGTGTTAAATTATCTACATAGCCAGGTTGCCTCCCAGAGTCAGTGCTTATCTGGAGCACACTAAGCTTCAGAACCCAAGTGCTTATCACTGGAAAAGCAAGAATGTAATTTGAAAGGAGGCATCTGTAGCATATCTAATTATGGGTGTCCACAGCCAAGGTCTCAAATGATTATCAGAGACTAGTGATTTCAGATGGGAAAGCCTCACGGAACCACCTTGCCTGCTTCAGAAAGAACCAGGGGCACGGAAAGTGACAAAAGCAGCCGAAGCACCTACCAGCATACAGCGTAGAATAGCGCCAAGACCCCAGAAAAACTTACATGGTAACTTACATGGCGGCGGGGACAAGCCATTTCGATTTAAAGTGCCCCCCATTAACACAAAGTTCATCTCCTCAGCTGAACACTGAAAGACTTCAACATATCTGTCCTTCATGGTTTTTTTATGATACTTCTGCGCAGCCATGAACGCTCTGTCTGTAGACTTCATCTGGATAAAGGCATCTCCTGACGGGCGTCCCTGAGTGTTTGGGGGGAGATACAAACAAAAGGCGACTGTCTCCTCCAACAAGGAAATGAATGGTTGCTTACAAAGCATGCGAAGTGACAATCACCCACAGTGCAGGACATGGTTAGCCACAAAATCTGGGTGACAGTGTGATCTACTAAAATCTGACTTGGGTTTCCTTCTCTAATCGCCAGAATGGCCCACAAAATCTTGAAGAAGCTGTTCTGAGAGATCATGATTGAAAAATGATCCTTTTTTGGTTTCTATGAGGTTAGTATCAAATTTACAGGATTTTAAAAGGTCTCCTTGTGACTGTAGTTTCAAACTATAGGATTATATATTGGATTTTCCCCCCTTCTGAAAAATCCGATTAAAAATCATTTGATGAGAAAAGCTAGAAGTATATCCTCCTACAGGAAACTAAAACAAGCCAGCGTTGTCCTTTGGCTCTCGGGATCAGTTCCTCTCTGCCTGCCACGTCCCTTTAGGTTATCCCTCACCCCTCGCAGCCTAGGTGGGAAAGCACCTTGTAAGTAAGCAACAAGGGCTAAGTGGCTACATGCCATCTGCCATGCTGGGACCTTGCTTTGTGACATCCTTTTCCTTAGACTGCCCACGTAACTATTCAGAGACAGTTTCATTAGCAAAAATTTCCATCTCGAAAGCCAAGCCTCTCTGTTCGTGCTGCATACAGCTAGAGTACCTTTGTAATGTTTTTATATGAACAAGATCAGAGGGAGAGAAAGACAACGAGTTCATAGGACTGTTTTAAATTAGTTCTCCAAGTCTCTTAGGGGATATTTATATTATACCATTTTACAAATTATTACCATGCAAGTTACCATAATAGTCACCATACCAGGGAAATTAGCAACAAACCCAGTCCAAGATGGAAACCTAACATCTTCCAGGCAGATAAGAGCTCCGTCATCATCAAAGAAGCATTTTTCTCCAGGTCATGGAGGTCAAACCAGAGGCAAATCTGTCTACTGTTGTTAATCAAAGGGTAATGGTCCCAGGTTATTAGAAAACAGTGACTAGAAAGAAATTATTCCCCAGTGATGTTGAACAGTGGGAATTCTATTTCATTCTATTTCAAAGGACTCTTAACTAGTAAAGTGATCTTACACACAGACAAAGTGTTAACATGTTGGTGTCAAAGGCCATGCAAGGGCACAGGAGGCTTTGACTCCTTGTGCCCAATAGCATGTACCTTCCAATAAGTAGGAAGCTAGTTATAAAAATGAACAAACCTCCACATACAAAGTAGAAAATTAGTCAGGAAAAAATTAGTATATCTACTATAAGTCTGTATTCAATCCATTAATACTCTGGAAAAAAATTAAAGGTCTGTTTTCCAAAATTAAATTCTTTGCTTTTAACAGAGTCCTGAGCTTTTAAACTAGAGCTTCTTGGCCTATGAGTATTTAAATTTTGATCTTGCTTAAGACAGCACAAAATACTAGTCAACTGTCTAGCACCTAATAGGATTGATTTTGTTTAGCCAAAACTCAAGTAGCATCAAGCTAGTTAATTCTTCCTGGCATATGGAAAGAATTCAGTCAGCCTTTGATAGAAAACCTTTCCAATGTTCCTCGATGTGGCTGAGACTAAGATCCACACACGGCTACAGAGTGCAGTGCTCCAGGCCCTCGGCTTACTTAATGTAAGTGCCCAACACATGCCACGTGCCATGTCTGCCTATCAAGTGCTTATGTTTGGTTGGTGACCACTCACACCAGAACAGCAGAGCTGAGTGGCTACAACAGGAAAAGGCTATTTGCACTCATAATACATTTGGTCCCAATCTGATGGGCTGATAATGGGACAGATTTCTGTGATAAAGGAAGCAGAGCCCAATTTCAATTACCACACTAACTGTAGGCTAACGTTGGGCGTATATCCTAAAGACTTTTTAATACCTGCAGCTAAATTTTTTCGTAAAGGCAATGTAAACCTTTGGGCTACTGCACTAGAAGGGACACTGGTCACCAGAATGAACAAACACATTTTCCAATAAACAACCCCCTTACCTGGTGATTCAATACCATGTGAACCCCATGTGTACGAATATCTGTGGAAAACTCCCCCAGGAAGTCCAGAATGTCTTCTATTGTGGCAGCATAGGGAAGACCTCGCAGACGTATACAGTCTCTTACGTTGGTGGGGGGCACAAACTGCTGAGGTAGCACAGGGATAATAGGAGGGGTTGGAAGTGGGATCAGGGGGGCTGAGGAGAACCGATTCAGCACCTGTAGACAAGGCAAAGCACGAGTGACTGAAGAGACCCGCTGCTCCTACGCCATCCCACAAACAGCACCAGCATCCCCAAGAATCCTGTTAAAAATGCAGGTCCTAGTCTCCCTGTATCAGCTGTAGAGTGCAATTCAGCATGCAGGAAGCGCTGAGCCGAGTCCTCAGGGATAGGGATGGTGGTGGGGTATAATCACGGTCTACCGCAGAACTATTACAAAGTATGACTGTGTCTCATGATCCTTTGGAGGATTCATAAGTGCAAGGAAGTTTAAGAAGCTCTGATGAGGGGCTGGAGAAATGGCTCAACGGTTAAGAGTTAAGGTCTGCTCTTCCAGAGGTCCTGAGTTCAATTCCCAGCAACCACATGGTGGCTCACAACCATCTGTAATGGGATCTGATGCCCTCTTCTGCTGTGTCTGAAGACAGCTACAGTGTACTCACACACATAAAATAAATAAATAAACCTTAAAAAAAGAAAAAAGCAGCTCTGATGAAGGGCTCATGCATTCCTCTCAGAAAGTGTGACATTCACATCTATGAACCATACGAAGTAAAGGCCTGCAATCCCAGCCCCCGGGAGGCAGATGCAGGAGCACTGTCCATTAGTTTAAGGCTGGTCTGTCTGCTCTATACAGGGGGTTTTAGGCCAGCAGGGGTTACATTGTAAGACCATAGTAAACACAACAGAATAAACAAGGCACATATTCCACATAATACGATGTGCTTATTAAGTAGTATCTATCTGGGTAAATGTATTTACGAACTAGGCACACTGTAAGATGTCGTCTTTGGAGGTCCTGTATTCAACTCCTTTTCACTAGACAAACTATACCCCACGTAGTTTTCCCTTCCTATTATCTTCACGCTTCCAACTCTGAACTTAAAAATGTGAAGAGAAAGGCCTGAGGTACCACCATGCCAGTTTTCAACTTTCTTTAATAATTTATTCCTTGTGTGTAACTTCTGTTTAGGAAGTATTTAATACACATTAACGCGAAGGTCCCAAAAGAGGCTCTAAAACCAACCTGCTGAACTTCGGCTGCTGTGCTCCTGAAGAGTTCAATGTATCTTTTACCCAACAACTCCTTGTGCTTCCTCAGGGCATTCTGAGCATATTCCTCACAAGCAAAGAGCACAAAAGCATCTCCGGTTGGCCTACCATCTGGGTAGGTCACGAAGAGGATGCCTTCCTTCCCCCCAGTGATGGGGCAGTGCTGTCCAAAGAAGGCTACCACTTCCTCAGCCGTGGCTGTGAAAGGGAGCCCCCGCATACGCACGATAACTTGGTTTTCCTTGGAGAGAAACTGGGCTACCTCATTGGACGTCCCTAGAGAAAAAAATATTAGAAAACATGGAAAGAAAAAGTTAAAACATCAACATTACTAGATTTTAAATGATAAAATTGCTGGCAGTGTGTGTTCGTGTGTGTTACTGGGACTCAAACGCATGCTCTACTGCTCAGCTATATATCCCAGGCCCGTCTGCCAAAACTCTGAATGCAGTTAGGAGCCACACCACTAGTGGATTCAGAAGAATATCCTAGGGCTCAGAAGTCTCTTCCTGAAAATTTGAAACTCTTCCCATAGCACTTTTAGCAGCCCTCTTAATTTAGGAAGCTGCCAGAAAACCACAGAGTATCCACCTGTTCTTCTCACAGAGAGCTAGTAAGTCTTCATGGTAGTTTAAAGACACACAGGTCCTGGGTAGGGAGCAGCTCAGCGGTACAGCGTTTGAGTTCAGTGTCCAGCTATACAACAGCTAAAGGCACAAGTCCTAGACCCAGAATGCTTAGGTCTCATCTTTGCTATGGTTCCCACATCTAAACTAATGACTTCATCAACTATGAGAACGAACTAGGTTAACAAAGTACATTGTTGCTGAGCAGTGGTAGCACAGGCCTTTGATCCCAGCACTTGGGAGGCAGGGGCCGGTGGATCGCTAGAAGTTGAGGACAGGTTGGTCTACAGAGCGAATTCCAGGATCGCCAGGACTACACAGAGAAATCCTGTCTGAAAAAAAAAAGACAGATCCTCAAACAAAAGCCGGGCAGTGGTGGCGCACGCCTTTAATCCCAGCACTTGGGAGGCAGAGGCAGGTGAATTTCTGAGTTTGAGGCCAGCCTGGTCTACAGAGTGAGTTCCAGGACAGCCAGGGCTATACAGAGAAACCCTGTCTCGAAAAAACAAAAACAAAACAAACAAACAAACAAAAAAACCAAACAGGCAGATGAATGAATCAAAAAACAACAACAACAAAAACCCTACCAGACAGATGGATAGATGGATAATACAATATGGTGTGTTAATAATTTCTCCTTTGCTTTTAGGAAATTTTCGTAGAGAATAATGAAAGTACGCAGGCGCAGTTCCAACATTTACCAACATCCTGCCCAAACGACAGCATCTGTGCAGCACTGCCATACAACAAGCACTGTCTGCACGTCTGCAGATTCCCACTGACACCATTTGCTCATGACAGTGCTTACCACACTAAGCACACACTGTGAATCCAGTCAGCTTGTCCCCAGTTTGCAGTATGTTTACTACCGTGAAAGCCCAGGCTGCAGGGAGACACCAGCAGCTTCAGATACATCTGCTATTCCCAACCAGTACCAATTCTGCTCTAGAACTCCAGAAACGTTCTGTAAAACGGGAAGCCTTAACCTCGGAAGCCTTGGGGTTTGGCTAAAGAAATATAGTAGAAGAAAACTGGAGGAAAGAATATTCTGTAGAAAACAAATCTGACAGTCGAAAAGACTCGTCAGTGCTGTAGTTTATAGGACTCTGTATTTAATGAAAGTCCCACTAATATAATCTGGCACCTTGTCAAAAGTCCGTTAAAAAGGCTTCAACTCTTAGACTCAGCTCTCCTACTTTCAGAGATCCATCCTGAAGAACAGTGCACACAGATAGAGAAAACTTCACAACAAACTAAAAATAAGCTCTAGGAATTCAGTAGTGCTATATAAAAACATACATAATAATACATATAATAAATATTAAATAAATTTAACACGTGGTGTTCAGAATGTATCAAAAAATGAAGTTTTAAACCACATGACCAGAACAACAGAAGCTTGCAAAGTAGATGTCTAAAAATTGTAACAGCAATAATAATTTGGGGCTAGAGAGATGGCTCACTGCTTAAAAGCACAGGCTATTCTTGTGGGGGACCAAGAGTCCATTCTCAGCATCCACATAATGGCTCACAGCTGCCTGTGACTCCAGTTCCAGGGCTCCAATGCCCCCCTTCTGACCTCCACAGGCACCAGGCACACATGTGGCAGACAGACATGTATGCAGGCAAAACATTAAAAACGCAAAAATAAATAACAATATTTAAAAAGATCAGCCAGCATATCCTGGCTCGTTCTTATAATACAAGCACTGAAAGGCTGAGACAGGATAAATGCCTGGAGTTTAAGGCCAGCTTGGTCTACATAACAAGTTTCAGGCCAGCCTGGGCTATGAACTAAAACCATGCCGAAAATGGGGCTGGATCAGTGGTTCAGTTGTTAAGAGCACTGGCTGTACTTATGGGTGCCTGACACCTCTAACTCCAGTTCCAGGAGATCCAATACCCTCTGGCGTTCTTGGGCATTGAGCACAGACACGGCGCATACACATGCAGGCATAACACTCATACATATAAAATTTTAAAAATTTACATCTTATAAAAAAAAAAATCAAAGAAGCAGAAAGTTAGTTATTTGTGCATCCTAGGTGACTCACTTAAAAAACTGGATAAAGATGCTATCTTCGGGGTTAATGTCAATAAAATGTTATATATGTGGATAATGAAGAGGTGTTATATTATATTCTAATAAGAAAAACTGGAAACCTAAGAAAGTTTTTAAATCTCTTTATTCCTCTATTTGTTTATTTTTATGTGAGTACGCTGTCATTGTCTTCAGACATGCCAGAAGAGGGCATCAGATCCCATTACAGATGGCTGTGAGCCACCACATGATTGCTGGGAATTGAACTCAGGACCTCTGGAAGAGCAGTCGGTGCTCTTAATCACTGAGCCATCTCTCCAGTCCCCTTATTCCTCTATTTGTATTTCTGCAAATATGACACACCTAAAAATCTACTGGGGCTGTGAAGATGGCTCGGTGAGTAGCATTTGCCTTGCAAACTGGACAGTTGACGTTCTAGCTTCAGAACCCACAGAAAGGTGGAAGGAAAGAACTGATTCCATAAAATTATCCCCCAAAACACAAGAAACTACCATGGTCCTGAGCTCTAGTAAGTTCAAAAATTTGGAGAAAATCCAGAAGAAGAAGATTTGTAATAGCCTCAGGTAATACAGGTGGCTGTGTCTCCAACAATTCAGACACATTTCTTTCAAGATCTACCCTTTCTCTTTATATGTGACCCTTTCACCTTTATACAGTCTCATTCTCAATGGCTATTTAGCCACAGTAGTTGGCTCAGGCCTTAGGGCAAATGTTACAGTACATTAAATTCACCAGCAGAGTAAGAAGTTTCTTCTTCCTATTTATAGACCAACCCCCAAGTTTCAGTAGGAAAGAACCATTTATGGCCGTAGTAATCACTGTGTGTTCAAAACTTCAGGTTATCAATGAATCGTACTACATAAAAGGAACTCACCCCCAGCAATTTTAAGGAAATCTTCTCCTGTTGCTTTGTAAACCTAAGGGAAAAAAAGACATTAAAACAGGTTCTAAACCACCCATCATATGCACCTGGAGAGGCCAAGTATGTCGGGCTGTGAGCACGCACCTCAATGTATCGGGTCCCCATGTGATGTTTGTGCCTCTGTAGGGCTAGATCTCTGTGCTCCTCACTTACAAATCTAACCAGAGCTTCTCCGTTCCTCCGCCCCTGAGCATTCAGACAAAGTGCTGCGCCACCCCTTTGAAAGAAACAAAACAGATGGCAGGTGGGGGAAACACACTGAGGAGAAAGAACAGAAAACCCTGTCCTCCTCTGGAATTGAGCGAAACAAAGAGAAGAAAACCAACTTGGCAATATTGAGTCCTTTGAAGAACCTTGCAATATCTTGATCCGAAGATTGCCAGGGCAAACCTCGAGCCCTCACCACTGTGTTGTCATCAATAAGTTCCATCTTGCTGCTGTGAATGAAACGCAATGTCATGTTGCCTACTTAGGGCAAGGCAAGCTGCTTAGCTACATGCAGGGCCTGCTAAAGATCACACTGACTTGCGATCCCAACGTCCTCTACATCCTCCCAACTTGTGTGGGGACAACTCAAAGAATCAGCTATGTCACTGCAGAATGATGGCTGGCTATAGGCCCAATACAGCTAATGCATTCAGGAAACCATCTATCAGTTGACTAGCTCCTTCCTTCGCTGTAAGTTCAAAACCTCTCAGATCAATTTCTCTCGGTAACCCTTACAGGCTACCCTAGAAAGAAGGAGGGTTTTCTAGTTTGGTTTGTCTTGGTTTCATTCCTGACTGTTTGGAGGTGGCATAAACAGCCCAAGGCTGACCTGGAATTTCACCACTTCCTACCCTCACCTTCTGACTAGGAGCCTGAGCCACCATACTGAGGTCAAGGGGGGGGGGGGGTAGGGGGGTGGAGTAGGACTTCAACTTTTTGAATCCAGCTTGACAGCAAGGATCAGAATAAAGCTACAATTAACCCACACAGGGAATGTGGGCATGTGGTCAGAAGACTATTAAAGTATCTCCCTCATCAAACGGGAGTGCCAGCAAACACAGGGTGTTTATGGAAACACTTGGGAATCTCCACACCTTAGTGAGTCACTTTCAAATGCTCATTATACATTTGACACCTTTTGATGTTTTGTCTTTCTCCTGTTCATATTTTCAGTAATCTTAGGACATTTTCCTAGTGAGTCACTTTCTCTACAACAAAATCAGTGCTAAAGACTCTCCATTGGCAAAGCCATCCAAGTTTCTATTCATCACCAGGTGCCAGACAATGTTACAAAATTCACAACAGTGACTAACAACCAAGTCTACCTATGATCAGAGACACCACTTCAGACTCCTCCCTAGATGTCCCTGGTGATAAAGCAGATATTGATAGTATATATATGTAATTTACCCCATGAACATCAAGAACTCCTCTAAAGACCCATTTGTGTTATTTATGTGTTATGTATGTACACCCACATGAATTTATGTGCATCCTGTACACAGGCTGAAGAGCACTGAATCCCTTGGAACTGGAGTTACAGGCAGTTTGAACTGCCTGATGTGGGAACAAATCCCAGGTTCTGCGTTTGAGCATTAAGCACGCTTAATAAATCATCTTTCCAACCCCTGCATAACTTTCAAGTCCTATGAGTTTTCCTTTAGAGAGGGGAGACTGACATGGACACTAAAGTAAGAATCACAAATTAAACAGAGATGTCCCCTCAGCCAGTGAGTAATTAAAGATGCCAGCATTTCACTAAATTTTAATCTCATCTACAAGCTTGCTTTAAGTAACAGATGGCCAAACAATAAGAAGTGGTAAACAGGTTTAATAAAGTTAGGAAAATCCAAGGAGACTTAAATGTTCCAAGTAAGAACAAATCCAAGGTTCAAATGAATAGTACTCAGTCACTCACCAAGTGCCACTTTCAAATTTGTAGTTTACTCTCTCTGGATCTGAAAATCTGTGATCTACAAAATGAAGAGTATACAGTCATCGTTCTGGCTTCTGGACAGCAAAGCTGTGCAATGCAATCAAAACCAAGAGTAAAGGGATCAAATCCCAGCACTACACAATCACCAGTGATACTCACTGTAGGGCTCGGAGATCATTGCTAAAATTATGTTCCCCATGTCTTCAACCTGGGAGGCTCCATATCGGGACATGGAGTCATTCTTCTCAAAGTTTAGGCCTGTGGAGCTGAGTTAAGGAAACTTTTGGACAGGTAGAGGAAGGTTACTCTGCTAGGCAGAATTTATTTTTATGAGTACAGTGTCACTGTCTTAGACACACCAGAAGAGGGCACCAGATCCCATTACAGATGGTTGTGAGCCACCATATGGTTACTGGGAATTGAACTCAGGACCTCTGGAAGAGCAGTTAGTGCTCTTAATTGCTGAGCCATCTCTCCAGCTCCCTGCTAGGCAGAATTTAAACTTAAAAAGACAGGCAAGATCTTTATCAATCTTAGCATGGCTGTTTCTCAGCAGCCAGGACTGCACCCAGAATCCTGCCGCCTCCCTCTCTGCCCTCTTGCAGCAAGGGTTCAAGTCAACCCTATCCTGGGCATTACCAATAAGAAAACAATGGTTTACTTAGGAAATAGCAAATGCACAAAAGCTGTGTGCACTTAGTGTCAAATCAAAGCAAGCAACTGATTAGAACCCTTTATCGTCCATTATATGTACAAGGTAATGGTCAGGTAACTAAAGAGACTGTTGTCCATCAAGACCAGGAGGTTTATCTGGGGAACACCAATGACACCATTTTTCCATGCTTTTCCTTAGAACTTCCCTTCCAGAATAGTTTTACAGCCCTATCGGACAGCATATATTCAACAGTAATACATACAAATGCAAGTTTTTATCTCTCACAGCAAGTTTTAGAAATAATTCGAGCACTTAGAACCAATGATGTCATATGTTTTGACATGGTGATCACTGTGTGGATCCTCCCACTGCAGGTTCTGGGGACACAGGTACACACCACGACCAACCCTAATGTAACTTGACAACGTCAGTATTCTTTCTGGGTAAACCACATTTTGAATTATGTGTAAATCACAACCATTTTTTTAAAGACACTTAAGTATTTTTAAACTTTGTATTATATCTTATTTGTGTGTGTGGCCTTTTGCTCTAAAAATCTGGCATTCAGTGTGTGGGAATTCTTGTCCCACAGCCCATGTGTGGCAATGAGAACAGCTTTCAGGAGGCGGCTCTCCTCGTTTACCATGTGGCTCCCAGAGATTGGACTCCGGTCATGAGGTCTTACCTGCTGCTGAGCCAGCTCACTGGTCCAGAATACATTTTTAACAGCACAACAAGAATCAAAGATAATACTGTGAGAACGCTCCTTTTCTCTAGAGTTTGGAATAACGGCACTCCTGTGTTGGACTCCGTAGAATGCTTGCCTTATAGCAAACTGTTCCCTATTTGATATATTTTTTGAAATTTATCTGAGTACACTGTAGCTGTCTTCAGACACACCAGAAGAGGGCGTCGGATCCCCTTACAAATGGTTGTGAGGCACCATGTGGTTGCTGGGAATTGAACTTAAGACCTCTGGAAGAGCAGACAATGCTCTTAATCGCGGAGCCATCTCCATCTCTCTGATATTTTTAAAACTTTAATAGTATTAAAAAAAAAAAAAAAAAAAAAAAGGGTGCTCGCTTCGGCAGCACATATACTAAAATTGGAACGATACAGAGAAGATTAGCATGGCCCCTGAGCAAGGATGACACGCAAATTCGTGACGCGTTCCATATTTAAAAAAGAGTAGAACACAGAACTCAACAATTCAGAGTCTAGTCAGTCAGAGTCACTATCGCACTTCTTTTTCACATCTTTAAAGTCCTTTCTCAATCCACAGCCCCCCACTCCCTGCTTGCTCAGTAGGGACAGTTCCCAGGAAGTGACTTATTCCACTGCTTATCTATAGAGCCAAAGCTATGATAACCTCATGCTCTAGCTTCGCGTGAAGACTGAGATAAAAACCCCACGACATAAAGCAGACATTTAATAACAGCAGACTCCACTCCTTCAGACACTCTCGGGTCTACTCTAACACACGATGACCAGACATACATTTATGACTGAAAAAAATCTGAACTGTCTTGGACAACCATCGATCTCAAATGTCAGATCAAGTCCACACTCTTACCTCTGCCTTTCCACTGTCCAGGGAGAAAATAAACTAAGTGTGAGGGATTAGAGGGTCGGCTCTAGGAGACATGCAAGCAGATAATGTAAGCCTACTGGGGTCGACATCTGTAGGAGTTACCGCTATGCATTTATGAATCCAAAAGATGAAGACAGGGAGAAGGACGGTTGCCCTATGACTTTGAGGGAGTCAGGAAAGGCTACTGGGATCTTTGAAGAATCAAGGAATGGAAAGGAGCCCACTGCACAAGCTTGGTGTCCCAGGCTCAGCACCTGCTCCACACATAGGCCACCTAGTTCATTAAGAGGGCAGTGGGGCTGGGGCTTCTGTGTAGTGTGTACTGGGTGACTTTCAGCAACATGTTGTCCTCTACCCTCCGGTTATGAAATCTAAAAAATAACAATGAATGTGACAGCAGGAAATGAAGCACCGGGGCCATCTCACCGTTCCAAGAGCTCTAACGCCACCCTTTACCAAGTATTCATACTGAGCAAGGGTCATGCTTAGACAGTTTGAAGACTGGCCAAGTTAACACTGCATAAGGACCAGCATGTCAGTAGGTCAAAACAGGAGACATTAAACTCCATGAGCTGACATGTGTGTACCCTCAAAAACCTGGAGAAAAGTTCCTGTTTCCAGTGAAGTTAGCACTGTCTCCTCAAAGGGTTTATATAACCTGGATAAGGAACAGATTTTAGACCCTAGATTTTCGGTGATCTGGTCATTGGTAGACTTCTAACTACAGAGACAGACACAGGAAACGTTAACCACATCTTACCTTTCTATCCCAAGAAAGATGACCAAGGGAGGTTTGGAGAAACGGGTAGTAAATATAAAAGGATATTCTGTTCAAATTATACATCTTTCTTGAATACAGTAAATCACTCATCTTAATTCCTTCACCAATTTAGCCCAGAGTGACTGGCACTCAGCACAAAGCCTTCCCTACCTGTTCCAGGCCACAGTCAGCAATTCTGTCAGCTACATCCTAGGAAACTCAATTGTATCACGGTTCCTGAGAGTGGACTGCACTGTCCTTTGATCTAGTTCACTCATCCTCAAAATTTAGTTCTGTGGATCTACGCTGTAGCGATGCTCGAAGAAAAGGAAGATGAACCCAACAGCATGTCCTCAGAGTTCTCACAGCCTACAGGGAGCTGTTTGCAACAGGGGCAAGTCACTGTAGGCGTTAGGTAGAAAATCCAGAGTGCTGAAGAAAAAGGGTGTACAGTTCCTTCCCCGAGGTCTGCTGGGAATACCGCTGTGCAGAGCTGCAGGCTGTCACCAGGTTGGGGGCTCTCCTGCCTGAGAGGCCATGAAGGACCAGCTCTACACCCACTGTTTGTTTGAGACAAGTCTCACTTGTGTAGTTCTGCCTGCTCTGGAACTTGCTTATAGATCACACTAGCCTTGAACTCTCAATTCCTCTGCCTCCTAAGTGCTGGGATTAAAGACATAAACCACCATTATCCAACTAGGTTTGCTATTTTCTTCTGTCTGTCTGTCTGTCTCTCTCTCTCTCTCTCTCTCTGTGTTTGACACAGGGTATCCTGGCTGTCCTGGAACTAGCTCTGTAGATTAGGCTGGCCTTGAACTCATAGAGATCCTCTTGCCTCTGCTAACCAAGTGCTGAGATTAGAGCTGTGCCCCACTCAGTTGCTTGATATTTTCTAATCCTACTTCTAATAATTTTAGTCTTCCTTTTTATTTTTATGTCATGATTAAGCATATCAAATATATATATTTCTCTAGAAGCCAGTGTGAGCTTGAAGTCAGCCTAGTCTACATAGTAAGTTCCAGGACAGCAAGACTACATAGATACCTTGGAAGGAAGGAAGGAAGGAAGGAAGGAAGGAAGGAAGGAAGGAAGGAAGGAAGGAAGGAAGATCTAGATACATATCAGATCATAATAGGACCATTCAAAGGATTCCCACCAACATATACATGCACATACATATATGCGTGCGTGCGTGTGTTTGACACAGGGTTTTTCTGTGTAGCCTGGCTGTCCTAGAAACCAGCTCTGTAGATGTGTGCGCGCGTGTGTGTGCATGTGTATACACAGGCATAAATAAAGTCATCTCCTTAACTGTTTACGATACCCCATCACCAGGTAGGAGACAGCAACATCAACAATATGAAGCTAGGATCCAGAGATGATCCTCAACTCAGTTTTTCAACTGTAGGTAAAGGAACGGAAATTTTAACAGCTACACTTTGACTGAATACAGAAGCCTCTGCTCTAAGCTAGAAAGTTTTGCTCAATCTGTTTCACTTTGAACAGTATTTTGAGAAAAAATATTAAATTTATAGGTATAAGTCAAGGAGAAAAAGAGATCAAAAGTAAAAATGCAAAGTCTCCTCTTTGTGATTAAATAGATTTGCAGCTAAAGAATCATTTTACTAAATTCTCACATTTAAATAAGAATGTGTCACTGGCCTTTGGCTTATATGGTTCTATATAATACATACCACCACATTTCCCATTGTGCTACCAAAGAGACCAGCACCTCGAAGCTGTAACAACTTTTACAAGTCACTGGACCTGATACATGCCCAAAGCCTGTCTTTACACATGTGTGTGAACACACACACCTCCTACATATGCTCAGTCTGTTTCCTTACCAGAACTGAACACAAACAATAAAGGGAAGGTGTTTCTTTGTTTCTTCCGCATGTTAGGACTACACCACTGGTGAGCTCCATCCCCAGTCCTAGGGCTTTTCCTGATGCCTTAGCACTAGTACTTTCTTGCATCAAGGTCTGTTACATTTTGGATTACTTGTTGCCACATCTGGTGCAGAGAAGGTGTGAGGAGCCTGCGCCTCCTGGTTTACTGCAAGGCTGGTCCTGTAACTAACTCAACTGTGCCCTCGGGCAGCCACAACAGCACAGACAGGCTCAGCCAGTTTTACAAACCAGAAATGCCAGGAGGGAATAAAGAAGAATACAGCCTAGCGTGGTGGGAACAAAAACCCACATTTCAGGCTATGCTGAACAAAGCATCCGTCCATAAAGAGGGTGGGACAGATAGATGAAGCTGTTTCAACCACAGGAGTCTTTCCTCTATGGCCACCTTTGGTGAAAAAGGCTGAGGGCTTAGCCCCATAAAGCTCATCTCTACTAGCTTATTATGGACTACACTTATGGACAGCTTCTTTCCTGACATCCAGAAATGGATGCACTCCCAATGCATTTACTTCCCACATGTAAACAAACCCTCTTCCGAAGCTATGGCTTTAGCTTGTATCTAAGACAATTACACATAAAACAGAAGATATATCAGTTAGGGAAGAAGTCTCAAGTCTCAGAATTACATCCCAGCAGAAATTCTCCAGCAAAGCCTGCCTGAGACTCATCAGAAGACAGTCTTGCTACCCTCCCTTCTAAGTTTACAGTATGTTGTCAGACATTAACACACCCGTGGTACTGAAAAAGGAGGAGCCAACAGGTAGCACACAGCAGTAGCACACCAAGAACCAACATTCCCACAAGTGTAGGGAGAAGGGTGAAGAAGAAAATAACAGGTGCTATATAGGCTTTTTCAAAATAACATATGGGGCTGGAAAGATGGCTCAGAGGTTAAGAGCACTGGCTGCTCTTCCAAGGGAGCAGGGTTCCATTCCCAGTTCCGACAGAGAGGCTCACAAACTGACTCTAACTCCAGTCAAGGAATCAGACCCTTGTTTTGGGAACCATACAAATGTGGCAGACAGACAGACACACACAGACACACAGACACAAAAGCAAAAAACCCATACAGAAAAAAACAAGTCTGGGCTGAGCACCTGCCTAGGATGCATGAGGTCATAGGTTAATGCCCTGCATAAATGAAACAAAACAAGCTGGAGCATTCGGGATGCAGAGGGGAAGAGTCATAAGGTCTTTCTCCATCACACAGCACGTTCGAGGTCAGCTGGGACTACATGAGACCTTGTCTTTAACACATACACAACTAAAATAACACATGCCAGGCAGTGATGGCACACACCTTTACTCCCAGCACTCATGAGGTGAAGGCAGCTTGGCCTACAAGGCTGAGTGCCAGGACAGCCAGGGCAACACAGGGAAACCCTGTCTTAAAAACAAACAAAAACCATAGCAGCAAACTCTCTTATACCAGAAATATGCCGGGGAAAGTATTCAAATTCTTAGTTTAATTTCATTTATCCTTTCCAAGAAAAAAAAAAAAAAAGATCCCTATGAAACAAATCCTACTTCCTGGAGGTAATAGCATAATGAAGGGCCAAGAAAAGGAAATTCAAAGTCACTGGATGAGTCAGATACACCCTATAAGCAATAAGATGTAGGTAGACACAAGCCAACAGCAACACAGCAAGTGGCAGCTCACATCTTAGCTGCTTGGAAGGCAGAGAAGTTCAGACTCGTGAGGCCATGCTGGCATCATAGTCAAACAGTCTCTCTCTTTCAAAAAAAAAGAAACAGGCACATTAAAGAGTCGGAAATATGGAACAGTGGCATACGGTTTTCCTGGCCTGCACAAGACCCCAGGATCAATCCCCAGACTGCAACACACAGAATATAAATAAAAGGTTTTTGTTTTTTCTGGTCTACCCCAGATTATCCCAGAACAAACTATCTAGGTCCAGGCTGGCCTCAGACCCTCAGAGACTCACCTGTACAGATGAAAGGATATTTATGTAAAGTGAGCAAATTAGGAAAAGACTCCACGGAAACAAAAACTAAGGCCCTTCTTTTTAATTTTTTCCTTCATTCACAAACCAATTTTGTTTTGATCAGATTCACCCTTACACTCACCCGCCCTCTCAGTTCCTTCTGTGCCTCAGTCTCCCATTCCCATCTCAACTTCATGTTCCGTTTCTCCCTCACATGTACACATGTATGCTCTTAATCTCGTGTGTATGTGTATAAAACTTACATGTAAGTGATGTATAATTTATATAATTATATGCAATACACACACACACACCTATACATCCAATTAGTGTTGCTAAAGGGCCTTCTAAACAACAATTATCTGAGAATTCTCAAACTGATGCTTTCTTGTGACCGCATGTAGTCCCATGTGACTACACAGATGAGGATGGCCCTGAACTCCTGACCTTGCTATCTCCACTTCTCTTGTGCTGGAATTAGTACGTGCATCACCACAGAAACATCTGGTTTTCGCAGTAATAGCAATGAACATCAGCTATTAAACCCAGGGCTTCCTGAGTGTTAGACAAGCATCTACCAACTGATACATCAAAAACAAAATAATACTTCTAAAATTAAAGTAAGTCATACAAAATTTACCAGCGTGCTAGCCGGGAACAAGCAGTTTTTTCTAGTTGCTTAACTTACTACAGACCGCAAGCCAACGTGTTTGATCCCTTGGTTCATACCGTGCCGAAGAGATGCCGAAGATAATTCCTTTCCCCTCCAGGTAACAAGGCTGTCTACCAGAGCGTGCCTTAGCTGTGTACTTGAGGATATTTTAAATCCTTTTCATATGAATTAGTGCCTACAAGGAAAGGTTGGGGTGCTTTCAGCTGTCTTTTAAATTGGGTAGTGGCTTGGGTCATTACAATGGTCCTGTTCAATTAATCATAAAAACCTCTTGCAAAAAAGGAGCCATAATCACCCAGTATTTTGCCAAAGAAAGACACGTTAACAAGGCTATTTACCCAAACTAACATGTACCTGAAGCTTTCAAAGTTCTCCAGCCAGTGTCACACAAGGGTCAAAACTTTACATGTAAAGTAGTTCAAACAGATCTTAAATCAATAAGGAAGTCCATCTGAAAGCCGTTTGCAGCTGTGTTATCTCTTTTGACAGTCCCAGTAACCTAGGAGGAACAGGCGCAGTGGCCAGGACTGGATAATGTGGTCACATGCTCCGAGGCATTACTCTTTCCAAGTCTCCTACTTAATACAAGGAAACCCAGGCTGAAGACTGCCAACAGCTTAACTCTGATACATCAGACCCTAGACCTCACCTTTTGTTTTGTTTTCATTTTTAGAGACAAAGTTTCTCTGTGTAGCCCTGGCTGTCCTCGAACTCTGAGATCTGCCTGCCTCTGCCTCTTGAGCGCTGGGATTAAGAGCATGCAGCACCACCACCCAGGCTAGAGCTTTTTTTTTTTTTTTTAAGCACTATGCTATAGCATTTTGTTTTTAACCTATGAGAAAAACAGGCTAATGCAACAACATATATACACATCCATAGCGTTCACAGCCATTAAGAGGCAGCACAGAACATGGCCGATCAGTATGAGCCTGCAGACTACACCCTGGCGCTGAGTGAAGACGCACAACTTTACTATTACCTTATCACTGAAAGGCTCATCTGCTATAAGCTTAGAGAAGCACCACAGTGTAAAAGCAGGGAAGGATCTTCAGAAGCAGCATAATATACTTAAGTAGACAACTAGCAATCGTAATTATATAATCTGCCGGATGTGGTGGTGCATGCCACCAACGCCAGCATTGGGAAGGCAGATGCAAGCAGATCTCTGAGTTCCAGGTCAGCCTGCTCTATATTCTTGGCTATATTCTTGTCTCAAAAAAAAGAAAGAAAATTCTTTCTCAAAATAAGGAGGATATTTGTATCTGATAGATATTACTGCCTCTCACTTATGATAAACCTCTATTTTGTCGGGCTGGGCATGGTGGTACAAGCCCTAAGCTCCAGCTCTCAGGAGTCAGAGGCAGGTGGATCTGTGAGTTCAAGGATATCCTGATCTACAAAACAGGTTCTAGGACAGCCAAGGCTACACAGAAAAACTCGGTTTTGAACTGCCAACTCCCCCCACTCCCCCAAAAAAACCCTTACCCCTCAGTTTCTCTGGTTACACAATGGGGCAATGTCCTTTCAGTGGGCTACTGTGAGACTACTAAGGCAAAAAAGGTAACTGAGCTTTGATATTTTCTTGTGTATGGATGTGAATGCCAGGCTCTCAAACCAGGGCCGGTAAAGGCTAAGTACATACTGGACCACCGAGTCTTACCTAGCCCTGAGTGTCCTTTCTTTCACATGCTCATTAGACTCTATCAAAAGTAAGTCCTTAATAAAGGTGTGGCACTAATAAGAGTAAGTCAGTTCATGAGGAACAAGATGAATCTTCAATCCCTACACTGTGGAGCAGAGGCAGCTGGATCTCTGTGATTTTGAGGCCAGTTTGCTCTGTCTATCGAGTTCCAGGGCAGTCAGGGCTACAGACATGTTTGTCTTAAACAACATTTGTCAAAAACAACAACAAAAAAAGCAAAACAAAACAAAAAGTTTCAGAAGTTAGAAGGAAATTAATTCAATTTCACAGATTTTTTTTTAAAAAGCAGCTATTTTAAGTAACTGAATAAAAATCATTTATACAAATGTAATAAAAATGTCAATAGAAAATAGCTACTATTAATTTCTCCAAGGAATCTAATTTCCTTAAAACAAAACAAACAAACAAACGGAAAAAAAAAAAAAAAAAGACAAGCTCCGCCCCATCATCCTCTCCCCATGTGGCCTGACTGTACGCCTTGCGATGCAGTCCACCTGACAGATAAGGCCTTTCCAGGCAGCATTGTGTAACTCACACACGGCTAGCACACCTGCACCTGGAATTACTCTGGAAGCCGAAACCAAGACTAGAAATAGTTTCAGAGCAGACCCCTAAGGAACGGGAGCAGCTATCCGTTGTCCTGTACAGAGCACGGTAGAGTCCACAAAGCTTTCATTTAGGAACACAAAGCCAGGCAAGCTTAGCTCCCACAGAGTGGCAGGCCCTCAAGACCCAGCTACAAAACTTCATGATCAAACACCAACACTGGGGCCAGGGCTGGGGCAGGGGCACAGGCGAGGGCTAGGTGCTAAAGACTTGCACAGAAAATGCTAGCATTCTCATTTTTTTTTCATCTTCCATAAGAACCTTGAAAAACCACACACTCAAGTTCTACAAAGTCTCTGCTTTCTCTACCAAAGCCAAAAGAACGGTCAAACGGAAAACTGCATGAAGACAAAGCAGTTACAGTTGTACTATTCAATCCGGTCATCACAATTCTTGGAACTTAGACCAAATGAATTAAAAAGGTTATGTCTCCCCACAATCATGTACGATGATACTTAGAGCAACTTTATTCATAACTATCCCAACTGAATATCAATGAAGTTTTCAGGAGGAGAGTGAAGGGAGATGAACCAGCTGGACGGTGGTCACTCACACCTTTAGTCCTACACTTGGGAGGCAGGAGGATCTCTATGAGCTCAAGGCCAGCCTGGTCTACAGAGAGAGCTCCAAGACAACCAGGGCTACAGAGAAACCCTGTCTTAAAAACCAAAGACAAAATGGGGGGGGGGGGGAGTAGGAAAAAGGAGCTGAATTATCAAGCCATGAAGATAAATGCCAGCACCTTAGCCGTGTATAATAATAAGAGTTTTAAAAGCCAATCTGAGGAGATTATTGCTGCTTTATTCTAACTGACAAGACTTTCTGGAAAAGTCAAAAACACAGGGACAGGAAACCATTCTGTTCGACACACTCACGACTGTGTTTTCTGATGAGACGGGGTAGGCACATCATATATGTGCGAAAGCCCAAGACTGCCCAACAAACACCAGAAACGATCTCTAATGTAAACTGAGGGCACCATAGCAAAGGAGGTTCCGTCTTAACAAACTGTGTACTTTGCCAAATGGACACTGAGGGAAGGGTGGAGAGGTCATGGAAAATTGGTACTTTCTGCTCAATTTGCTCTCATCTAAAATTACTCTTAAAAAAAAAAAAAAAAAAAAAAAAAAAGGCTCTGTGGCTGGGTGTGAAGACTCATGCATATAACATGAGCACCCAAAGGAAGAGGTGAGGAAGCAGGACCTAGCAAGCCTGTAAACTACAGAGCAAGTCCCCATTTCAAAATGAAATACAAACAGAACAGTACCGGGAATTTACATTTTAATTGGATATAAAGTGAAGAAATATTCCTAACACATAGTACCACAGCCACTGGCGTGCCAAACAAATCCACATCTCTACATTTACATTTTAAATAAAACAAAAAACAAACAGGCTGGGCAGGGAGGTACCCACCTATAACCCTGGCACTGACAAGTGGGGGTGGGAGGATCAGGAGATCACCCTTGATGATACAGCAAGTTCTAGGCCAGCCTGGACTTTGTGAAACTGTCTCAAAAAACTAGTAAGATTTAAGAATAAGAATACAACTATTTGTACAGTAAGAAAGTTTTTAAAAGTATGTCAGACTGCACACTCTGTTACTACTGGGACAGACAAACTCACAGTCGGTATCATCTGACAAAACCATCAAATAGGTCTAATGACTATCTTCACATTTCCAAATTCAGGACCATTTCCACATCAACATGGAATTAACAAGTGCTTTAAACAAGCACAGCTCACACATGCTCAGACAGATGGACACGGCCGATATTCAGAGTCAGTACACTTCCTTTGACCTCTGAAGTTGGTTTGGCAGCCTGGTCAGGGAAATATCAATTTCTCTGAAGAGAAAGATTGATTTTAACAGCAGGAATGAAAATAAGCCGGGCAGTGGTGGCGCACGTCTTTAATCCCAGCACTTGGGAGGCAGAGGCAGGTGGATTTCTGAGTTCGAGGCCAGCCTGGTCTACAGAGTGAATTCCAGGACAGCCAGGGCTACACAGAGAAACTCTGTCTCGAAAAACACCAAAAAGCCTGTGCTATAAGAAGGGTCAATAGCATTTCTAAAATAGTAAAGGGAATATAAACCAAACATTAGTCAAAACCTTTAAAGTTAGAATCCATTGTTTGTTTGTTTAAAGGCGAGGGTTCAAACAGCTCAGGCTGGCCTGAAACTTGCTACTTCACTGAAGATCACCTGGAACCTCTGGCTCTCCTGCTTCTACTGGCCAAGTGCTGGGATTATGGGTGTGATCCAACCCTGAGCTCCATCTCCAACAGGCACCCTACCAACTGAGCGACACCTCCAACCCCCGAACAAGCTACATTTTACGAAACAGAAAATCCCATCTCTGTCTTTAATCAGATGCATTGCTACAGGACCCTGAGCTCTACTTCCACTTCCAAGAATAATGCACGTAGAAGGAAGTTCAGCTTGACTCAGTCACAATTTATCCATTTACTACAGACAAATATTTCTGATTTTTATCACCATGCACTTGAAAAAGAGCTGCCAACATGCGATTACATATGTAGTTATCAGAACACCCAGCAAAAGTGCTGGCGAATCATGCTACCATCCCCAGAGGTCAGCTACTAGAGCATGCTGGGAAGCACAGCACAGAGCAGGAAGCAACCCAAGTACCTCAACTCTCGACTCAGCCTCAACCTTACAGAGGCCAAGAAGACCGATGGAAGAAAGGGACGGACGGTGGATTATGAGGATTTCTCTGCATTGTCAGTTATCTGAGAAACTAAACGCCTTCACATAGAGGACCTCATGCATATAGCAACAGACACTTTACTAATACGATGAGAATACCACCTGAACCTGAGCCAACCCCTGTAGATGCTGGATGCTGAGAACTGCAGAGCTCTTAACTGTCGAGCCATCTCTCCAGTATCCCATGACCCCCTACAGTGGCTTTCAAGGAAAAACCTAACCCAATTTTCAGCTTCCCTTCTGATACATAACTATTTACTAGCACATTAAAGAGATTCCACAGATGTAAGACAATAGGTCCTTCATGATACAAGATTTCTAAGCATTAAAACAATTTAACATATATGAGGCATTCAATATTCTATTTTTGTAGCCAAGTGGTACACACCTTTAATCTCAGCACTTGGGAGGCAGAGTCAGGTGGATCTCTGAGATTGAGGCCAGCCTGGTCTACAGAGTGAGTTCTATCCAGGACAATGAACTGCATAGTGAGACCCTGTCTTTAAAAAACGGGGATGGGGGGGTGTGGGGGTGGAGAGATGGCTCATCCGTTAAGAGCACTGACTTCTCTTCCTGAGTTCAATTCCCAGCAACCACACGGTGGCTCACAACCATCCATAATGGGATCCGATGCCCTCTTCTGGGGTGTCTGAAGACAGGGACAGTGGACTCATAAATAAATGCAAATAAATAAATCTTTAAAAAAAAAAAAAAAACAGTAAAACTAAAATAAAATCATTATCTTTGTAAGTAAATGTTCAAAGCAACCTGTTCTCTCCCAATTAATTTTTTGAGACAGTTACCACTATGTCTGGCACAGTCCCTGGTTTACCATGCACCCAAATATTTTACTATATTCACAAGATTGGGTTGGTATATACTTAAAATAGGTAAGGTTTAAAGGGCAAAACAAAATCTTATCTAATACAAAGAAACAAAAATAGACCCCAAGACCAAAACAATCAGGTACAAGTAGCTTTGGGATCTGTAGACAAAGTGGAGTCTTCATATTTTATCTAATCTACCAAATACATGTGTGCATCTTTCTACACACACACACACACACACACAAGATATACTCGTACATTTATCATCAGAAACACAAACACCTCACATAAATAAACTTGTAAGCTCATGTATCAGCTCAAGTCTAGTCAATCAATGAGTAGTCAATACTACTCTGAAGTATTGTTACTTCTTCCTCACACATTATATTGACACATTTGGACAGGAACAATTTGACCCACAATTTGACCCACACACTGACAACTTAAAAGCATTTATCTTGAGCCAGGTACTGTGGCTAACATCTTTAATTCTAGCACTGGGTGGGCTTGAGGCTGAGGGACACCTGTGAATTTGAAGGCAGTCTCTTTCCACTACATGAGTTCCAGGCCATAACAAGTTCCATCTCCAAAACTTTAAAACAAAAAGGAAAGGAAAGAGCAGAGCAGGGCTGGGGTACGAAGCATTCTCACGTGAACTTTAAGGATACTCTCTGCCATTGCGGCAACATCCAGTTTGTCGATATCAGGAGAGCCGGGGCAGCATTTCTTGAATTCTTTTCGAAGATCGAAAAAGGAATAGAAGCATTCAGGTAGTAATACATTCTGAAGGAGGATAAGGTAGAGGCTGTTATCTCGGTGAATCTGGTCCATATTTCTCTAGTAACTAGGAACCTAAGACTGCAATATAGGTAACATTTTACCACAGTTGTTAGAAATACTAAATTCAATGTGGACTGGTTTTATTTTTAATCCTTGGCCACGATATTGCATTAGATCCTGGAAAAGTTTCACAAAACTCATCTCATTTTAACAGGATGGATAGCAATGTTCACCGTCACTGTGCCTGCGGATCAAGTCACGCTTTGTTTTATGTGTATGTTTCTATTTGTCCGCAGGTGCACCAGGTGTGTGTGTGGGTTCTCACGAAAGCCAGAAGCCTCTGGATCAGGAGCTGCAGGAACTGTGGGTTGCTAGATGCTAGGGTAGGGGACCAAATCTGCACCCCCTGCTAACTGCTGAGCCTTCCTCTCTCCTACGCAAACCCTTTCTCAAGAGGTCACACACCCGGACTACTGTGCTTTTATGTTCAGATTGTTACAACCTTCCCAGCCATAATCATTTTAGACCATCTGCGTTTTCAGGTATCCATTTTTACACAGATAAACTTAGACTAACATTAAATGGTAAGATTTTTGTATTTTAACTACTGCTGAATCCCAGTAATATGTAATATATTTGATACTAAATAAGGTTAGAGAACAATAGTCCTTATATTTTTGGAAATGATTAGTTTTGTGCCAAATTACAGTTCCATATTGGTTTTTTGTTTATTTGTTCATTATTCTGGCAATACCTGAAAATTCACTGTATTTTTAAAATACGCATCATAGGGCTGGAGAAAGGACTCAGTGGTTAAAAGCACTTGTTCAATCCCGAGCACCCACACGACAGCTCATGATCACCTGTAACTTCAGTCCCAGGGAGTCTGGCACCTACTTCTGGCCTTCATAGGCCTGCATACACATGGCACACATAATCCACACAGGCAAAATACCAACTCATACAAAAAAGAGATACATAAATCTTAAAAAGAAAAACAAAACAAAACAAAAACAAAACAAAAAACCCTACAGGCTGGTAAGGCAGCTCTGTGGGTAAAGCACTCACTGCTTCAACCTGATGACTTGAGTTTGATCCCTGGAACTCACATAACAGTGGAAGGAGAGAGAATGGACCCCCACACGCTATCTCCTGACCTCAACATGCACAATGTGGCACATAGCACCAGACACAGTTATAAAAGTTCTAAAGCAAGAAGGCATGACAGCAACCGGACAAGGAAGAGGCTGCACAGAATCTGCAGGCAGAGGCTCGAGAGCTGTGAGCCCACGGCCAGCCTGAGTTACACACCAAGACTGTCTCAAAAAATGCCAAGCTACAAGAATGTAGTTCAGTGGTAGAGCGCCCGCCTAACAGGTGCAGCTCTAAGTGCTCAGTTCCTAGCAATAGACCAAAAAGAAAAGGTGTTTTAAGTCAAAGCAAAAGTCTTAGCTCTGAGCACCACTCATGGCTAGTAAAGATCACTGTGCAAATAAATATTACAGCATGGGTTTGGGCTTTTTGTTGATTTTTTTGTTTGTTTTGTTAAAGATTTATTTTACGCATGTGAGTACACTGTCACTGTCTTCATGCACACCAGAAGAGGGCATCAGGTCCCATTACAGATGGTTGTGAGCCACCATGTGGTTGCTGGGAATTGAACTCAGGACCTCTGGAAGAATAGTCAGTGCTCTTAACCACTGAGCCATTTCTCCAGCCAGTTTTTTTTGTTTTTTGTTGCTGTTTTTTCTTAAAGACAGAGTTTCCTTGTACCCAGGCTAACCAAGCCTTGAATTTTTTTTTTTTTTTTTAAGGTTTCTTTTGAGACAGGGTCTCTTCTTCATAGCCCTATGACCACAGGCTGGTCTCAAACTCAGAGATCTACCTACCTCTGCCTCCTGAGTGATGAAGCTAAAGGTATGTGCCCCCTCACAATGCTAAGCTTTGAACTTCTGATTCTCACCACCTGGTACTCCCTTTGAATATGTCCCCAACACCTGGTTTTATGCAGGCTGGGTGCTGAACCCAGGACACCAGACAAATATTCTATTATCTGGGTAAATCCTCAGCTCCAAAAGGTAATTCTTGGCTTCTGCTTTCTGTTTGGAATATAGCATATGACCCCAGATTGGCTTTGAACTTATTCTGGATCAGCTTCATAAGTGCTGGTATTACAGGTATTGATCATCATTCTTAGCTAAAAATAGATTTTTACAAGATGGAATTTAGGTCTCCACCTCCCCCCCCTTTTTTAACATTACTTGGTGGGTGGAGAACACCCATGCCCCTGAATGAATGTGGTGCTCACAGGGCTACTTGGGAAAGTCAGGGTCCTTCCTTCTACCATGTGGGTCTTGGGACTGAACTCCATCTAGCTCACAGGTAAACATCTTTATCTGCTGAGCCATTTCTAGCCCTAGATGTTTTTTAAAAATTTCAAAATAGTTTGTGTTCATTAACTTGAAAATTCAATTTACTGTTTAAAAAGAGGAAATATGTAAGTTTTTTAATTTTTAAACTTTTGTATGTATTTTTCCTTCATGTATGCATGTACAACACGGGTAGGCTTGGTGCCCAGAGATTGTAAGCAGGTACTAGATCCTGTGGAACTGGTGTTATATGGATTTCAGATTACACAGAATTAAGTACATGGTTGTGAGCCACCATGTGGGTGTTTGGGGACAAAACCCAGGTCCCTTTCAAGAGCAGCAAGTGCTCTTAACTGCTGAGCTCTCTCTCCAGCCAGGAAATACATATTCTTAATGTTTACTAAAGCATACAGTGACATATTCTTCAGTGGATTCTATTCAGTATGATTTTCTCAAATTGTATCTGAAATCAGAATTATCAAACCTTGGTAACAGATTTGAAGAATTATATAAACCATGAGCCCCCACAATGCCCTATGGTCATGATAATCTAAAGCAGTGATTCGCACAATAGGAAAACATCAGTTTAAATCACTATTCCCACTTAAAATACTTAGCACTTTATTTTTTACAAATATATTGATATCACACTAAATTATACAGCAAACTAAACAGCTTTGTATAGTATAAATGCTGTGTGCAAAAACAATGCTTCCCTACATAAGTCTGCAGAATATATAATATGCTTAAGTCAGGAAAACTTTTTGAGTTATTTTCTTTCATGTTTTACCATTTTGTGTATAAAATGAATATATACAATTTTTATTACACTATTTTAGGTTTTTTATATTTAATTTATCTTAATAAAAAATGGCTCAGGAAACTACCCTAATTTTTCTCTACAAGTTTTCCCTCCTACAAAGCAATCCTTCCAAAAAATAATACAAAAAACTGTGCTGAGAACAGTGGCCCTTACCAGAAACCCAGCACTTGAAAAACTGAAGCAGGAGGCTCTTGAGTAAGAGGTCATCCTAAGATATATAGAGTGAAAGGCTAGCCTGGGCTATAAGGCTATCTCAAAAAATTGGGAGGGAGTTAAAAAGTAAAAATCTTATTTCCCTCTTGCCAGTAGTGACACAAGAATTAATTCTTGGCCCTTCTTTTATGACTTCGGGGTTGGGGTTGGAAGGGACGCCTTTATACTTCTGACTCAATGACACAGTTACCAGTATACCATTCAGTGACATCAACTGGTTACTAAGATTCCTATAAAAGCAGTAATAAACCTTCAAGGTGGCGGACTCTTGGAGATTCTTCTTCAGACACTTTTCAAATGATCATATATAACTAACTTATCAGCTTTGCTACTTTAGAGAATGAAGGCAAACACAAGCCAGCAGTAACAACCTGCCCTTGCTGTCTGCTTCTATCTACCAACTTTCTCAGCCTCACACAGTGCCCTGAACGAAGTCTATCTTCCAACCTCAGTGCCTGTCTACTGCGGTGCACAACACAACTCATCTGAACTATTACTAGGAACTACATTAGCACGAATTGGCTTCACTGGGTGAGTTGTCTATGCTCTTGATTGTCCTTCAGAAATATTCTTCCCAGGGAGAAAAACAGTAGATCCAGGGTAAGGCTCTGTTCTTATGGAATAATTTTTTTCTACAAGAGAAGTTAGTAAAGATGACCCCACTGATACAAGTGCCAGTGCACCCCTGTAATCTCAGCACACAGATGAGGCAGGAATGGCATGAGGTTGAGGCTGGCCTGGGCTCCAGGTGAGACTTTGTCTCAAAAAATTCACACATATACAAAAGTAAGAATTTTATTTTTTTTTTAATTTTTTGGTTTTTCAAGACAGGGTTTCTCTGTGTAGCTGTGGCTGTCCTGGAACTTACTCTGTAGACCAGGCTGGCCTCAAACTCTGAAATCCACCTGCCTCTGCCTCCCAAGTGCTGGGATTAAAGGCGTGCGCCACCACTGCCTGGCCAAAAGTAAGAATTTTAAAATTCAGTTTGAACATTTCCAATCCAAGGGAAGTGTTCTAAAACGGTTTGCTGCTTCTGTTGGTAATTGTTACTAAGCAGTCTTAAAAATACTTGGAGGTTTACAAGGGTTTTTATCCTCTTTGAAGGGATAAAGCATCTCACATTAAGGAAATTATCACAACATGGTAAAATGCTAGTTTTTTCTACTTTAAGTGACAGAAATTCAAACTTTTTTTTTTTTTTTTTTGGGGGGGTTTTCGAGACAGGGTTTCTCTGTGTAGCCCTGGCTGTCCTGGAACTCACTCTGTAGACCAGGCTGGCCTCGAACTCAGAAATTTGCCTGTCTCTGCCTCCCAAGTGCTGGGATTAAAGGCGTGCACCACCACTGCCCTGCTCAAACTTTTTATTAGCTTTGGAAAATAGAGGATGTCCAGCTGGAAACAAAGAAAATGTTTTAAATCAAAAAAGGATACCATAGATTACAACTATCCCAGACATCGGCATGAATTGTGGTAAAATAGAATGATGTTAAACCTTCCATGTTAACCCTTAAGCTCCCACACTAAGCTACGCATCGGCAGTTTCTTCACTTGCAAGTACAGCAACACGAGGTCACTAGATTTGTAACTGTTGTTACCACCCTTTTGACTCAGAACATTTTAATCGTTCCAAAATGAAAATCTGCACTATCATTGGGCTTCTTTAAAAGTAGGAGAATTTGAATGAAAGTACACCTGTCCTCCCAGAAGCCAGAACAAACTGATTTTGTTTGTTTTTCAGAGAACATCCGCTTTTCCACAATCCAGCGCTCTTACCTTCTTGGAAGCCTCGGGATGCAAGATCTGCCTGACGTGAAGCTGCCCGTCAGTACACAGACAGAAGGAAGTCCCGACCCCAATGTTCAGTTCATTGCTCACTGACTGGTTAAACTGCAAGAATAAGACACACACGAGGGATGCAACGAAAGCAGAATCTACAAGCATACCAAAGTGGCCCAACTTGAAGATAACCAAAGAAAAATCGTCCTGAAGACTCTGAAGCAGGACACCAGGGCAATTTCACAAAGAACCCTTTTCCCAGGCACCTGCCCTTTTCACCTACGCAAGGGAGTTTTCTAACCAATCTGCAGTTTTTGTTCGGGAGTTGATGTCACTTCCCAGCAGTCCCGATATTAAGGATACTAATCAGGTCTCTTTTAACAGGTTGCCTTCAGATTACATCATTTTATAGTGTTACTTTTTTAATGTTTGGATGTTTCAGGTTTAAGGAATCCACATCCGATAAACAAAGGGTAATAAATAAGCAGAATTCTGTAAGGGCGGCTATCACTTAGAAAAGACTCTCGAAATGATGTATTTCTTTAATTGGAAACTGGTGTACTAAGGCAGAGGCTAGGAGAAGGAAGAGCACTTTGCCGCACAGGTGTTGAAACCCGCCCTATTCCGGATTCTAGCAACTGTCAGCAACCAGAGCAGTCAGTTTTTAGGTCACCTCAATTTCAATAGGGGATCCCGCCAGCTCCACGGTGACCCAACAAACAGCCCCACAGGTGTGTACTTGCAACCTTTCATGGGATCTCAATCAAGACACTAGGGAAGTAACGAGGAAGCTAACTAAGCCTTTGGAAATTGAAACTTCGGCTAAAATCAGGCGGGCACAGGTGCAAACCAAACTATAACCACGGCTAGCACTAGCGCAGGATGACTGAGGGCTACAGCACTGAGCCTCCAACCCAGAGGCTGGGCTCCAGACCCAGACCGGGTAGGGACTGAGCTCGGAGCTGCTGGAGCTGGCACTGAAACTTCGCTGGGCGACCCGTGGGGTAAACCGCGCGCGGCTGATTCTCCCGCCCAAAGAACAGGCAACAGGAGGCAACTGGAGCCGGAGCGAATCTGTATCCCGAGACCCTGGGGGCCTGGAAGTCTTAGCACAGCAGCCCCTCCAGAGCAGCCCTCCCCGGCCCCCAGGCCGGACTCCCACACAGAAGGCTGGGAATCTCGCCACCCCGCCCCAGAAACAAGCAGAGACCGCCCCACGAGGGCGTGGAGCCCTAGGGTTGGGTCGGGTCTGGGGGCCACCTGGATGGGGGTGAGCGGCGTGGCCTGGCTAAAACTGTCACCTGTCGGAGGGCTTGGTCCAGCTGCGGCGCGGAAGACAGATTTTCGGCGTCTATTTTAGTTTCTTCTTTACAATCCTCTGTCAGTTCCAACTGATCCGGTCTAACTAGTACTTCGTGCAGCTGTCCCACCTCGGGGGGTTAAGGGGTGGAAAATATGGGATCAGTTTTCCCGTTTTCAATTTGGAAATCCTTCCTCCTCCACGGCTTTCCCTGGACGGCTCGAGGCTCTACAGGCAGAATCAAAGCTCCCTAGACGCCCAGGGATCTGGTCGCCCCACCCCCACCCTACCCGGATCAAATCGTCCAGGCCAAGGAGGGGACCCTAGCGCCCCGGGAACCACCGGCCTGGCATAGGCGTTCTGCGACCCGCAGAGAACGCGGCACGGCAGGGCGAGGCCTTTCTACCTGGGCCAGGTTTCGGAAGACTTAAATGGCTCCAAGGTGGTTGGCCAACAGGTTTGGTTCTGCTGTGGATTCTCTAGGCCTCGGGGCCGCGCTTCATAAGCGTGCAGCCACTTTAATAAAAAGAAAAAAGAAACCGACTACCCCTTCTCCAACTTCTACAATAAAGTTGTTGCCCCCACTCCTCGTTTGGATCAGAACATGGTGAAGTACCTTCTTGTTGGCCAAATCCACGACTTTCCATAACAGCAGGATCAGCTCCTTCTCATCCGAACCCAGCTTGGCTCCAGTGGCCCCAGCAGTGATCCCAAAAAGCACCACCAAGTAATCCGGAGACGCCGTCATGACGATAGGTGGGGAGGGGAAGGAGGGGGGTCGGGAGGCGGCGAGGTGGGGTTGGAAGTGAGAACGAGAAAACCTGTGCTAAAACCCTCTTCCAAGAGAAAAAGAAAGCGCCCACCCCCCTCCTCGAGGCCGCCAGGGCAAAAGGCGGTAACCTGCCACCCAAGCCCACACCTGGCCGGTGCTCCACACCCTGGGCAGGAAGGGGGGTGGAAGGAAGGAGCAACAGGCCTGCCCTTTTTGTATCCAATTGCTGGTGCGTCTAAGAAAAAACCCAGGAGCCGGGCTGCACCCCCGGGAGGCGCGCGCAATGGCTGAAAGCTTTTCTGTTTTGGGATGTGGCTCTACCTGCCCGCCCCTTTTCCCCCTCCCCCACGTGGTGCAGGTATGAGACACCTGGCGGCGCCCGCCCATTGGCTCCTTCAAACCACGACGTGGCAGCGGTGGGGGGGAGGGCCTGGGGGAGGGAGAGGTGAGGGCGGGAGACAAAGGCTGGATGAATGGGGAAGCAAGGGCTGGAGAGGAGGGGAGGAGAGGGGCGGGGAAGAGTAAGTTGTCACCAGGAGGGTAGCCAAGACCAGACCAAGGGGAGGGGGACGAGACGTCGGGAAGGGACCCTGCTCCTGGACGCAGAGTACAGGGATTTGGAGGGTTGGCTTGACCGTGGAGGGAAGAAGCTCAGGGGTCGCGCGAAAGGCCAAGGCGCCTAGAGGTAAAAGAAGGCCAGAGGTGAGGCCCAGGGCGCGGCGCCTGGGAGGGACGGGTCTACGGCTGCCCGGGAAGCTGGTGCGGGCAATTACGGAACCTGGCAAAAGCCGCTCCTGAGCCCAGTACACCTTTCTGTGCAAACAGCCGGTGGAAGGTGTCCTGCCGGCCCTGCCCCTCCCGGCGCGGGAGGCTGGTACTCGCTCTCACCAACTCGGGGCGAACCTCCGCACCCCACCCCCGAGCCGCAGAACCGACGCTCGGCTGGCTAGGCAGGTCCTGGGATGTAATCACAGCCCTCACAGCAGCTGGGAACCTCAGGAGGAAGGACCCTGTAGCCCCGTCTCTATCACCTTGTTACATCTTGCTGACTGCTAGTTCGAGACTGGTACGCCGTCTAGGACCCCGGCACTGTTAACTGGTTTGCCTGGGATAAGAAATGCATCAGCCCCGCAGCCCTCATGAAAGTTTTCCAGAGTCAGGCCAAACACACTTTTCGCTAAATTTCCTGCCCTGTCCCCATGCCCTCCACTCCTGCCTCAACTCCCACAGATTCTTGCGCCGCCCACCCAGCCCAGCCACGAGCCACCAAGGGGCTAGGTAGGTTATGCTGACATTTTAGAAAGGCGCCATCGGTGTAGTTCCCTCGAGTTTTCTGTATCAAACCGGTCTAGGGAGCAGAATTCCGTCTGAAATATTACTAGCTTGGCGCCAGGTGTGCGGCCTTGCATATTCTTCAAGTGAAATGAAGTAGCCACACCCTTGCAACTGCTGGAACCTATCGGTACCCTCTTGGAGACGCTTGTCAAGAGAACCTAGAGACCACACTTTCCCAGTGGGAGCCGAGACTCCGGGGAGTGAGAAGAGGAGTCGGAAGCCGGCGGCGCGCGTTTCCCGGTAGCATGAGGTGCGGCCGGAGGCGGGGGACCGGCGGTGCTTGGGGCAGCCGCGTCCCGGAGAGCAGCAGCTGGCTCGCACTCAGCTCCTAAGTCCCCGGGTGCCTCTCCTGGCCCCGCCCTAGCCCCGGTGTTTCTGAGCCTGCCTCCTTGTCCCTAAGAATCGCTGGGACTGGGCGGGGAATCTGGAAAAACCACCCAGATTGCATTGCAGTGGGCGAGGCCGCTTGGAGGAGCCGGTTCCCCCAAGCCGCGTCGCTTCAGGGCTCTCTAGACGTGACGATCTCGGTTGCTCAGCTCTACCGAAGAGGCAACACCTGGACAGGGCACGAGACTCCGCAGGCATGCTCTGCATGCGGGGCTGGGAGGCCCCAGTCTGGCAAGCGAAGGTTGCAGAGAAAGTGATTACAGCCGCACCTGAAGCGGCTCCGACCGGACTTTGGAGTTTGGATTCATCGTTCGTATAAAAAGTTTTAAAGAACTTAAGACTTAAAGTCGGCGCTTTTCCTAGAGATGCCGCAGTAGGAAACTAACACGAATCTCACAGAATGCCCCTCTTTGCAGAGACTTCCCATTCCTCATTTTAAAAAGCTGGATTCTCTGTTTCTAACATTTTTAATTTTAATTTTTAGATTTTAATTTTATTTTTAAATTTAGTTTAATTTGTCCAACTGGATTTACCTTAACAAGGGTTTTGCTGTTTGTTGTTCTTGGGTAGATGCTCAGGGCTTGTCATAGCCTGGCATTTGGTCTGCCCACAACTAATACGTTAATTTGAATGAAAAAAGGGAAGGAAAGGAGGACGTGACAGCTTCTGGGACGGATTGAGAAAGGTTTTTGTAGCCAGTAATCTCGGAAGCAAAGGCTGGCAAATCTCTGTGAGCTCGAGACCAGCCTGGTCTAAAAGTCAAGTTCCAGGAAAGCCAGAGCTGCACAGAGAAACCTAGTCTCGAAGAAGAGAGATTGAAATTAGAGATATGAGGGAGACCAAAGCAAGAGGTATGTGGAAGGGTCCACAGTGAACAGGAAGCTAAGCCAGGCCATGTGAGGAGGGGAAGATAGAGAGAGGGAAACCAGGAGCAGTGACCAAGAGGCCAAAATTGCTGGGTTATTGATAGAAGGGCAACCCAGCCCGGTTCCTGGACTGGGGAGTTCAGGGTAGGTGGCAGGGTATGCTAGGACCGTGTTAACAGGTAGGGACTGAGGGATGCTGGAGTTTAAGAAAGACTTTTGTTGGTAAAGGGGTCGTTTCTTAGTTACTAGGCTGAAACTGGGGCCTTGTCAGGGGCCCAGGAAAGCTGGAATGCTGACCAAGGCCAGGAAGTGAGAGATGAGTGCGGACTGTCCTCACTCTGCTGGATGGATGCCCCGGTTCTCCCGGTCCACCTGGGGCTAGGGAAGCACAAGCCACTTTGGAGCAGTCTGTGTAGCTGGACCACCTAGGGCTAGGTACTTTGGGGCTGTCTAGGATGCAGATTCCAAAGTTACACCCGGGGCCAGTATTTGTAGGCAGTTAACTTGATACCTGCTGGGACAGATAGACTAGGGAGAGAAGGCACTGTCAAGGAGTTGGTCCGGCCCGTGGTCCTCGTAGTTAGTGGAGGGGAGTCCCAAGTAGAGGAGAGATTCCACCCTCAGGGATAGGCAGCTGGGGAAACTTAAGCTGTTGACTGACAGTAGTGCTTTTCTGGGGTCCATTCGACCTGTAAGAAAGGGATCCGAGTCAATTCTCTAAAGTATACGAATTCTTTAATTTTAGAGATGTTTTTAGTACATTTTAAAATCTATACTTAGAGATAACCAAAGGAGATTTCAGATTTTGAGCTTGTGATTATAATATAGTCAGTGCTTTTCCAGGGGCTTGATTAATAGCTTATCAGAACTCTCTTGACTGATGTTAAAACTCTGAGCTTTTGAATGTCTTAGCATAACACTAGCATAGAGAGGGAAGAAATCTCAGCCGAACCGTTTCTCATTTTTATATACCTTAAATCACTTGCATGGACCTATATAACTTGCATTTACACATTTTTTTTTTTTTTTTAATGTAAGTACACTCTAGCTGTCTTAAGACACCCCAGAAGAGGGCATCAGATCTCATTAGGGATGGTTGTGAACCACCATGTGGTTGCTGGGATTTGAACTCACGACCTTCGGAAGAGCGGTCGGCGCTCTTAACCACTGAGCCATCTCTCCAGCCCGCATTTACACATCTTTAAACACCCTTTTTAGACTTTCACAACCTACTTAAACTTTCATATCCTCAAACCTTTACAACTTTTATTTATATAACTTAGAACACTTTTCTAGACCCTCGGAACTCCCATAACTTTTAAATCTTTTTTAAAAATCCAGTCATTTATCATGAGTCACAGGTAGGTGCTTGGTATATGAGAGCAGTCAGTTTTGATGACGATAAGCACCTCAGCAGTTTTTCCGGGTTTGAGACCTGACATAATTGTAATATCATGCACGAAAATTTACAGCTTTGTCTTCCGAGCCTAGGTGTTAATTCATCATTGTGAAGATGAGATTCTAGCTCACAGTCTATAGAAAAAAAAAGTTTTTTCAAGAGTTTCTCTGTAAAACCATGGCTATCCTGGAACTCGATTTACAAACCAGGATGGCCTCAAACTCAGATCCATTGCCTCTGCCTGCCTCCCACGTGCTGGGACTGAAGGAGTAGTCAGTGCACCATGTGTGGCTAGTCTACTGAAAATGGAAGTTTCAAATGTTCTATAAAGAATCAGCAGGTCTGGTCTGGTTTGTTTATTTTGTTTGTTGGTTTTTGTTTTGTTGGCTAGAGGTTAAATTTTTTTTTTCTTTTTTTCTTTTTTTTTTGGTTTTTCAAGACAGGGTTTCTCTGTGTAGCCCTGGCTGTCCTGGAACTCACTCTGTAGACCAGGCTGGCCTCGAACTCAGAAATCCACCTGCCTCTGCCTCCCAAGTGCTGGGATTAAAGGCGCCACCACTGCCCGGCTAAAAAAAAATTTTTTTTTAATTAGGGTTGGGGCGTGAGTGTGTGCTTGTTGAGTGTGGAGGACAAAGTGTTAAAGTCCCCGGAAGCTGCAGTTACATGTAGTTCTGAGCCACCTGATGTGAGTGTTGGGCACCAAACTCGGTTCCATGAAAGAACAGCAAGTGCTCTTAAGGGGTGTCTCTCCAGTCTCTCCTCCTCGTTCTGTGTGACAGTCTTTTCGTATACTTGAAGGTGGATGTTGAGTGACCTTTCTCAGACTGAACAGCTGTAACCTCTGCATTTCCTGCTCTATCCCTTTTTTAGTGTGTGTGTGTGTGTGGGGGGGGGTTGTGTCATGCTAGTAATTGAACTTCTTGCTATTTTAGGGGGGTTAGTTTGTTTTGAGAAAGGATGTCTTATAGCCTAGGCTAGCCTATGTACCTGAGGCTGGCCTTGAACTTCCCGTCACTTTTAGAGTGGGTAGAAGCCAGAGGGCAGCTACATTAATGGTTCAATTACATTTGCAGTGTCTACACCTTCTTTAGGGTTCTCATCTGCCCATACCTGGTTGTTACCTACGCAAGCCTTCAAAAGTGAACAAGGTCAATGTATACAAATGCATAGGTGCCACGTGGAGAGAGTGTGCTGCTTCTCTGAAGAATTCACTTGCTGGTCTGTTGTCAGGAGTTGGAGGAGTTGAGTCCTTGGGAAGAAGACACATCAGAAAAGATGGAGACATCACTCTGACAAGAACTGAGAAGCCAGAGCATGCATCTCACACAGAGCTAACCCATTAGAGATCCACCAGAGAGGGGCCAGAAGACTGCATGTCAAGGAACAGTGGAGACAACAGTCCAGCAATTAGGAACACAGGGATGGCTGAAGGAAGAACTTGCGTATTTTAACAACAGAAAACCAACCCCATTATGAAAACCTTGGCTCTTTGGCAATGTCCATTAATGCCCTGTGTCATTTATTAGCCAAGTCTTTCAGAAGCAGGAGTTTGATGACATCAAGGTCCTGAATAAGAATCTCTCCCAGATAGGACATGAGATCAAGATGTTAAAAACACTCAACCACATATTTGAGACAGCTGGCTAAGTCCAGGCATGCTCTGTCGCCAGAGATCAAAAGCTGTCATGAGTTTTGCAACCAGCTCAGATCTACCTGCACTTCCCTCTACCCAGTTCAAGCTGCAGGAGCCTAGGGTCCCCCTATGTATACTTCAGAAAAGGAAAGTGTTCACAAAGTACTTAGTGGTCATGGCTGTGCTCACTTGTGAATGCACTAAGAACAATGAACTGTACCCCCAAATAGAAGAAATAGTATAGTATGTAACTTGCATCTCTGTTCTTAAACATCAAGTAAAAATCTATATTCTGAGGCTACCGGAAGTTACTGATAGTTCTTACATGTTCACTTAGACGGGGTTGTAGGATCCCTCATTCTCAGGGCAAATCTTTGCAATGGGGGGGGGGGGTAAGGAAAAAATGATAGTCAGGATAGACTATCAGTATAGGAAAATATAAGTTCAATAGTTTGCCCTGCTACTTGCTGTCTTGTGGTTTGGGCTTGTTCTTTAGTCTCAAAGGGACTTGGTTTCACACCTGTGAAGATGATGTGTACTTCGCAGGCTTTAAGGAAACGGGGACATATAAAGTGTCTCCTTAAAAAGAATACACTTACAAGCCAGGAAGGTTCTCCTTAGAGGACTTACTGAGAGAGTCAGGATCACTCAAGGTCACCACAAAACCATTGATTCTCAGGCTCTGTCTTAAAGATACCAAGCCCAGCACTCTTCCGAATGTGGGAGCCTGGGCTACATGAGTCTCTGTTTCAACCCCTGCAAAAGACACTGGCAAGGTGTTTAAATGAGACTTTGCCCCAACACCCTGCTTGTCATAGGCAAATTTAGAGAAAAGTGCAGATATAGAACACAAGGAGTCTGGAGAGACTGACAGCAAGAGACACCTGGCCCATGGGGATGACAGAAACTCCTCCCTCCTTACTCTGGCCTAAATACCCCCTCTTCCCACCTATTCCTTACTCTGAGCCCTTTACAAGTTCCAAAGAAACAGCTCAGCAGCAGGTTTTCCCTTTTAAGTCAAGGTGGGGTGGACAGGTGGGACATGGGCCATGTTCTCTGTAGCAAACCTGTCCAGCTCCTGTAATCTAAAGAAATTCAAAGCCGGGCAGTGGTGGCGCACACCTTTAATCCCAGCACTTGGGAGGCAGAGGCAGGCGGATTTCTGAGTTCGAGGCCAGCCTGGTCTACAGAGTGAGTTCCAGGACAGCCAGAGCTACACAGAGAAACCCTGTCTCGAAATAAAAATAAAAATTCAAAGACTTGAAGGGGGAGGAGTTAAAGGAATGGGACCCGAAGGAGTGTGAAGGGGACAAAAGATAAGGGGTGTGAGTGATAATGAAACTGCATAATTAACTGAGGGGTTTTTTGTTTGCTTTTTTATTTTTTGGGCAGAGGGGAGACTTAATTCCTAAGTCTCAGGCTTCCTTGAAGTCAGTTCAGCTACCCCTTTGACTGACAAAGGATTAACGTTGCAAGTCTGGCAAAATATAACCCAGGGACCAGGAAACAGTTTTCTCCTTGCCTTGTGCGTATTTGAAGTATATAGTCTTGAGAGACGACATGTGGCAGAAACTGCTGTCTGGAGACAAGGAAGGTAATTTTATGGGTCTATATCTGTTTCTTACAGTGTACTGCCGGCAGCACTTTTTCACCTGTGGACTTCTGAGTGACTGTCAGTCGTTCACCTACTACCTTGCACAGGCTTGTTTGCACCAAACAAGCTGTTAGGTCAATTGTGATTAAAACAAACATGGTGCTTGCTCAGTGAGAGGGGACAAACAGCTCATCACAAAAACAAATCAAGTGCTCTCAGCCGCGGGGCTCCAGGACTCCAGCTGTGATAGGCACACTCCTCCTGGCAGATAGGAAATGCTTTTGAATTCCAGTCCACTAGTCAAGGTGAAATAACCAAGCCGGAAAGAGCTCTGTTTGCATGCTCAGGAGACAAGGATGGGAGGGCTCACAGCAAACCAATGGTTCCGGAAGGGCCCAGCAGTCTACAGAGGAGAGAATTTGGGAGCTGCTCTTGACTGTGTCCGAGTGGTCGCCAAGGTTCATGGAGCGTGCCCAATTCTTACGTGACTGTGTGCGTGCGTGCGCGAGTACGCGCACCTGTGGAGGTTAGAGGACAGCTTTCGGGAGTTAGTTGATTCTTCCCTTCTACCTTGTTGCTTGTTTGAGGTTGGGTATCCCATTCCTGCTGCTGCATTTTAGCATCTTATCTCTCTCGTGTCTGTGACTCCGATCTCACTGTAAGAAAGCTATGATTACAGATGCACACTACTGCACATGGGTTTTTATGTAGGTTCTCGGGACCAAATTTGGGTCACTAGGTTTGTGTAGGTTTTTACCCACTGAGCTATCTCTGGCCCTAAGAATTTTTTTTTTTTTTTTAAATAATGAATGTGAATTACTAGCATTTTATATAAAATGCAGTTTTGGCTACCTTTAATTCAATATAGGAATCTAAATTGAAGGACGATCTCTTTGAGTTCAAGGCCAGTCAAGGCTACGTAGTGACATACTATCTCAGAAAAACAAAAAGGGCCGGGCAGTGGTGGCCTTTAATCCCAGCACTTGGGAGGCAGAGGCAGGTGGATTTCTGAGTTCGTGGCCAGCCTGGTCTACAGAGTGAGTTCCAGGACAGCCAGGGCTACACAGAGAAACCCTGTCTCAAAAAAAAAAAAAAAAGAAAGAAAGAAAGAAAGAAAGAAAGAAAGAAAGAAAGAAAGAAAGAAAGAAAGAAAGAAAGAAAGAAAGAAAGAAGAAAAACAAAAAGGCTTTAATATCAAAAAGACTAATCAAGAATAAAGAGTTTTTGTTTTTTCTGAAAGACTGGTCACATCAGTTTTGTATGGGAAAAGATGAACTATATACCAGGGGTTTGGAACCACTGTCTTCATCCTTTCTGAAAGTGATGAACAAATTGATTTCCCTAAAACCCACTTTTGTTTTCCATATATTTATTTATCATTCTATATACTTCACATGGTTTCTGTGTTATTGTTTGTTTTTTAAAGACAGGCTCTCGGGCTGAAGAGATGGCTCAGCGGTTAAGAGCACTGACTGCTCTTCCAGAGGTCCTGAGTGCAATTCCCAGCGACCACATGGTGGCTCACAACCATCTGTAATGGGATGGGATGCCCTCTTCTGGTGTGTCTGAAGACAGCTACAATGTACTCATCATATATATATAAAGTAAATACAATCTTAAAAAAAAAGAAAAGAAAAGACAGGCTCTCATGTGGCCCAGGCTGGCCTCTGGCTTGCTTTATGGTGGAGGATGATCTTGAATTCTGATCTTCCTGCCTCTACCTGCTGAGAGCTAGGGTTCTAGGCTTGGGCTATAATCCTATGCTGTTTGGGATTAAACCCAAGGCTTACCCAGCAGGCATTCTACCAATGCAGCTATGTCCCCAACCCTGCTGCAGATGCCTGCAGAGCCCAGAAAAGGCATCGGGGCCTCCAGAGCTTGAGTTACAGGTTGTTGTGAGCGAATTGGGTGCTGGGAGCCAAACTCTCCTCCTCTGGAGGAGCAGCAAATGCTCCTAACCACTGAGCTATCTCTTCACCCCACTTTCTTTTTTAATAGGATCTTACTCTGTATTCCCAAGACGCTATGTACCCGAGGCTGGCTTCAAATTCCTGACAACCCTACTACCTCAGCCTCCAAGCACTGGAGTTCCAGGCCTAAACAGCCATGCCCAGCTCCAGCATGACTTATAATGAAGTCTGCAGCCTACCTGTACCCTCCTAAAGTCTGACCCTGTTTCCCAGAGGGAGTTCCTCCCTATGGTCATCTCTTCATTTTTAAATACTGTGCACTTACTACTATTAAACATTAGTCTAAAAGTATAATCGGAGCCAGCAAGATGGCTGGCTGCGTCGATGGGCTTGCCGCCTAGCCTGTGTTTAGACAAATTGCAAGAGTGTATCCACCTTTACCATGCTGGTGGCATCAAGTGGGGCAGGGCCACTGGGCAGCCAGCATCAGAATTTGGTCCGGACATGAAGGCTCACAAGCTCTTGTCCTCGTCTCGCCGGCATCTGTGAGTGTTGCTATGGGAACAGGAGGCCAACATGGATACCTACAAGATGTCCAGCTACAAAATGCTAAGGCCCTTTCCTAAAAAAGGTCAAGTGAGGGGGGAGTCGTAGAAAAGAAGGGACCTTCCCTGTTCTGAGATGCAGGAACTGTTTCAGGACCCGTACATACTGGCAATAAACAAACACTAAACTACACACAAAACAGCAGCCATCTTAGCACATGCCTGTGATCCTAGCACTCAGAAAGCTGAGACAGGAGACTCACCAATTTGAAGCCATGAACCTGTCTCAAAAAAGGGGGTCACTGAGCTGGCTCATCAGGAAAAGGTGCTTGCCACTAAGCCTGAAAACTGAGAGTCCTGGAACCTACATAGTGGACTGAGAAAACGGACTCTCACAAGGTTTCCTCTGACTCACACTGTTTCACACACCTCCCAACCCACCCCCCTCAAAAAGTGCCAATACTTTTTCTTTAAATTTTAAAATGTCACTATCACCTGGGTGATATGGGTAGAATTGAGATCGGTACCTAGGGATTCTAATTTCAACGACTATGTTTATCACTACTGAATGAGAACCTCTAGAAGCAAATTAAAACACTCTCCTGGGGCTGGAAAGATGGGTCAGTCACTAAAACACAAGCAGGAAGACCTAGCTTTGGATCCCAGTGTCCATGTTGCTGGGGAGGTGGACCCTGGTTAATACCTTAGGCTCACTGGCCATACAAACACTTCTCAGGGCCAGAGAGACCAGTGTATGGCTAAGAATATGCTTACTGAAGAATAATAAGGACCTGAGTTCAGATCCCAGCACCCATGTAATAAGCTGGGCTTGGTTGGTTTCTAGCCTCACCAAGAAAATCCTGGCCCTACATTTAAGGAGAGGCCCTACTTCAAAGGAGTAGGCAGAATGGTAGAAGTGAACATCTGATGCTCTCTCTGGCTTTCTCCATGTGTACAAAAGCAAGTACACCCTCACATGCACATGCATATACTCAAGACACCTGTACACATAAATAATAAAAAGATTAATAAAAATATTTCCCAGCTGGACAGTGGTGGTGCATGCCTTTAATCCCAGCACTCAGGAGGCAGAGGCAAGGGGATTTCTGTAAATTTGAGGCCAGCCTGGCCTACAGAGTGAGTTCCAGGACAGCCAAGGCCACCCAGAGAAACCCTGCCTCAAAAAACCAAAATGAACAAATAAAAATATTTCTCTGTATTTCAGCTTATATGTGGTCAATACTAAGTCACAACAAAAAGCTACTGTAAGCCTATTGTAGTAATGTGACATCTTAAAATCTATAAGGTACTGGCATTGTATATCATTATTTATTATAGTCATCAGTTGTGAACATTTGAGACACATTAAGTTGCATTCTAGAATAACTTTACAAAACTATGTTAAAATAAGCAGTAAGTATGTCAGCAAACCTTAAATTTTGCATACTAGTAATAGTCAAGTATCTGTCTTAAACCAACGCCCTTGTTTTGCAATAGGTCAAAGAAGCAAAGTGATTTATTTGCTCAGCCAGGATGACACAGCTAACATAGCTATATGCAGTGCTTAGCTCTCTAGACTCCCAGGCCAGTGTTCTTCCCCTGTTGGTGTTGTGGCTACTGACAAGTCCCTCTGAGAATATGCTAAGTTTTAAAGCTAGGTCTTTGAGACATCTCCGTCGCTGATTTTGCTTAAAATTAGTTCCAGGGACAAATAATAGGACATGAAAGTTACTAAAATCATTACATGAATGCATGAAACTGGCAAACGATATACAACTATATACAAAAGTAAACATCCGATCTGAGTGCTGGGATTAAAGGCAGGTACCACCACCCACAGCTGAGATTTATTTGTTCATTCCTTTTATAGGCATAGAGGCTGAACCTGGGGCCTTATGCATTCTAGCCAAACATTTCTAAACTATCTCTATTTATTAGAAATGAGGTCTTGCCAGGATGGCCTTGGGTCCTGAGCTGAAGATGTCCTCCTGCCTTGACTTTCAGACTAGGCACATGCTGCCACCCCTGACTAGGAAGGCTCTTCTGATCCTTTGGTGTCCAGCAAGGCTATTTACTGTGTGTCCTCACTTCATTACCTCCTCCAACTGGTCTACCTACTTTAATTGGTCAGTGGGGTTGCACACTTCACCCCAAGGCATGATTCCTGCTGACTGGCAGTGTGCTTGCAGAATTCCTCCTCTGGCTTGGTCACAGGCTCCATGCTTTTGCATAAAGCCTTTAAATCAGTGACAACAACCATCTGAGAGAAGTAACTGCTGAGCTGACTCATTTATCGTGACTGCCTGTCTAGCCCTGTCTTCTCTACATTCCCACAACACAGCCCTAGAAATACAAAGAAAACTCTTTCTGCTTCCTCAGCTACCCTCTTCATTTTGAGATGAGATCTCACTGTATAGCACAGGCTAGCCTTATACTCTCAAGCCTCCTGCCTCACTACCCTGAATGATGGCATTATAGACATGTTCCATACAACTGGCATCAGTAAATATTTTCTTACAGAATATATACAAATGGGCTAGGAGATAGGGCGTGAACTTAGTGTGAGAGACCTTGCCTTCTATGAGAGGTACTGGGCGTGGTCCCTGGCATTTGAAGAAAAAACAGGTCAGGGAGTGTTTAGGGGAGAAATATATATGAACAAAGGAATAGTAGTGCACACCTTGTAATCCCAGGACTTGAGAGGCTGATATGTTTGGGTTGATATGTGTAAGTGTGTGTGCATCCAGACAATAAGCACATGAAAATGCTTAATGTTATTAGTCATTGTGGAAATTCAAATAAAAAACAAGTCCTATTTAAGCACATTAGGTTAGCTATGAGGCAAGCAGTAAAATATGAAGACTATTGAAATCCTTATACATTGTTGAAAGGATGGTTCAGTGGTACAGCCACATTGGGAAACACTCTTGACAGTTTTTCAAAGGGTTAACCATAGAATTAACATGATCTGGCAACTGCACTCCCAAGGCACATTCCTAAGAAACATGAAAACTGATGGCACAGTTGATGGTTGCCTATAATCTCACAAGGCTGAAGTAGGACATGCACCACAAGTTTGAGCTCAGCCTAGTCTACATAGAGAGTTCTGGGCTTAGCCAAAGCAAAATAGTGAGACTAAAAGAAACAAGGAAAGAAGGGAGGGAGGGGGCTGGAGAGATGGCTCAGCAGTTAAAAGCACTGACTGCTCTTCCAGAGGTTCTGAGTTCAAATCCCAGCAACCACATGGTGGCTCACAACCATCTGTAATGTGATCTGATGCCCTATTCGGGTGTGTCTAAAGACAGCTACAATATACTTATATATAATAAATAAATAAATCTTTGCCGGGCAGTGGTGGCACACCCCTCTAATCCCAGCACCTGGGAGGCAGAGGCAGGTGGATTTCTGAGTTCGAGGACAGCCTGGTCTACAGAGTGACTTCCAAGACAGCCAGGGCTGCACAGAGAAACCCTGTCTCGAAAAACCAAAAAAAATAAAAATAAAAAAATGTTCCCTGGTACTAACGATGGAGTTTAACCGATGGAGCTTAGCTAAAATTACCTTCAGATACAAATGCCACTTTTGCCTTTCTCCTCTACTTTTCTGCCTCCTTTGTTTATCCAGTCAAAATCTGTAAGACTGACCTAACAGGAATAAAACAGAAGAGGCTTAAGAATGTGTTATATTTATTTGTGTCTGTGCCACAGCATGTGGAGTCAGAAGACAGCTTTTAGGAGTCGGTTCTCCTGTGCCCCGTGCAGGTTCCAGGGATGCCTTTACCCAAGAAGCCATCTTGCCAGCCCTATAGCTCTGTCTTTGACAGCCCACAGCCATCTCTGCCCACTCAGGCCACCTTGACTTAACACCTCAGAGTAGGGTATAGGGGTGGACTAAACAGTGAGGCACAAGCTTATCAAATGTCAGCCCTGGATTCAGTCGCCCGTGTACACATGTGCACACATACACACACACAAAGTCTATGGTAGCTACCCCATGAGAACAGGCACGTGGATCACTCTCACGTGGTGTGGAAGAGCAGCTTCCAGGCCGTGCCTGGCCTTGAATGACTCCATTTTATGAAGCAACAGCTGCAACCCGAGTTACTCCATTTTGAGGAGAAGTGCCAAGAAATGATGACTCCATATCTTGCTTACACACACAAGCAGCCCTCTGTACACCAGGAGGCACATACCATCTTAGATTTGTGCCAGGAAGAATCACCCCTGCAAATCTATCAAGTCATGGGAAATGCCTGACACAAGCTTGTTTGTCACACCCAGTGTGACGCCCCTTACCTGGCAGTATAGAAAAGGAGCACCCTAAGACTACAGTGCAGCAAGCACATTGACTAGTCACCCAGACACTTGCCAGTGATTCTCACCTGAGAAAACCTTACAGTAAAGGAGCCCTACCCCTGTTCCCGTGCTCCAGCTCGGACCCAGTTTCTTCTCTGAGAAGCATTCTTCTAGCTGACCCTCAGACAGCCAGCCACCCAGGCCTACACCTGACATCTCACACCTGAACAGCACGTCTCTGGTCAGCTAATGACTTCCTTGAGTCCATCTGTCTGTCCCAGCTCCTGACTTCAACTTCAGGACAAGCACTCTGACCTCTTGAAGCTTTTAACCCTTTCTCTGACATTCTGTTACCTGCATAGGTATTATTATGTGAAGTATAATGCACAACCTCGAAGTTAATATTAGTAATTAAGACTAGACTAAAAGACACTGTGATTGCTAATGGCCAGCAATCAAGGGAGACAGAGGCTACATGACAAACTACAGCCAACAGAACTGAATAGACGTTGTCATATGATAAATTCTGATGGTGTAGAAAGACACAGATCTGTTCATCTATGTTTCTGACATACAAAGAATGGTATCTCTATTCATGCAGCTACTATGCCCTACTTTCCCACAAACTTAAAGTCAGGATTCTCCAGTTTGGGCCAGTGACAGGGCTCAGCAAGTAAAGGCACCAAGCCTGAAACCCCGAGTTCCATCTCTGGGTCTCACGTGTTAGACAGTGAGGACTAGCCACACCTTTGATCCCTGCTCTGGGGAGGCAGAGGCAGGTAGATCTGAGTTTGAGGCCAGCCTGGTCTACGTAGATCCAGGACAGGACTACATAGAGAAACCTGTCTAGAAAAACAAACAACAGCAACAACAACAAAGGAGAGAGCCGTGTTAGTTTTCTGACTGCCACGCGTGTCCTATGGCATGCTCCCTCTTCAGAGAGAGAATGAATGAATGAACAAATAAGCCAATGAATAGTAAATAATAAAGCCAGAAACCTCCTATTTGCATCTAGCTACAGAAAGATTTCTTCCTTTGTTAATTCAGTTCTTACTTTCTGCCCAGGGATTGTACCCAGTGCTGGCTGTGTCTGTAAATAAATAATCTATGCTCTTGACAGATGTCATAGTGTCCCTTGTTAGGTGAGGTATTTCTATTTGATTTAGCACCAGTGATCAGGAAATTTCTCTGAGAATTTCTTGAGAAACCTCCTTGCATTTGATTAATACTATTCAAGGATTTGGGGCAGTGGGGATGCAGCACAGTAAACCCCTTGGCAAACAGGTACAATCCCCTGCATCACACACACACACAAAGGTTTCGTGTGCAGAATTTCACTTGATACTCAAATCTATTAAAATGATGGAGGCAGGCAGTGTCTTCATTCGTGCTGAGTTTGGAGTGCTCCTGCACATCCACACAGCTAGTAAACAAAGCCTGCTTGGAGCCCCACTAAGGCTGCTAATAGCTGCTTTTCCTGGTGTTCCTTCCTAAAGAGGAAGTTCTGACTTCTTAGCGAGCAGCTGTCTCTATGTGTAAACAATGATGCATCAGAGAACTGTTAGGCTCTCTTTTAAAACTTAGTGGTGGCGCACACCTTTAATCCCAGCACTTGGGAGGCAGAGGCAGGTGGATTTCTGAGTTTGAGGCCAGCCTGGTCTACAGAGTGAGTTCCAGGATAGCCAGGGCTACACAGAGAAACACTGTCTCGAAAAGAAAAAAAACAAACTTTCACTCTTTAAAAACTTTCAATCAACTGATACAGCATGCCCTATCAATTTTATAGGCAGGCAACCATCAAGGAGCAAAGAGAGTCAGCAGGTGGGGATGAGAAGATAGGTTTCCGTGAGACTTGTGAGTGCGCATTCTTCTAGCTGACCCTCAGACAGCCGGTTAATGAGAACTGAAGCCAGTGTGCAGACCATCAGTAGCACAGTGTACAGTTCCCAACCAGGGCAGGCCACACACAGCTGGTACAAAGGAACTTCTCATTCATCCCAAGGATCACTTCTCTGTGGATGAATTTTTCTAAGCTCAACTTAACCTGCAAAATGCCTGGAGCACTGAAACTTAAACAAGAATGAAACCCTGCTCCAGATTTCAGAACTTAGAATCTACATTAGAGAAGCAAAGAATTAAAGTTCACACATGCACACACACTTAAAAAATAACCCGTCTGTTGTGTGCGACATACGCCTCCTCGTAATACATACTGTCGTATGACGAAACACTTCCTGGGGAGATGCAACAGACACACCTACTTACCCAAATAGGGAGTCCACCACAGAACAAAGGCCAACTTGGTGAACCATGAGTTTTATTGGAGTTACTTACTGGAGTATGGGTGAGGGGTTACTTACAGAAGCAGAAATGACTTTCAGACAACTGTATCTTACAAAAACCCAGCCTAGCATATGTGCTCACAAGAGCTGGGAACCTGGAGCACACTGCACAGCCTACAGGCAGCTAAGCAGGTTGCAGAGTCCTTTCCAGCTGCCTTACTTGGTCTAACCCTCTTCCAAGCGGCTGGCTGGTTTCTGCTTCTTCCAGGCAGCTGGTCTGGTAGCTGAGTCCTCCTCGCAGCTCAACTTGTCTGAGAGTATTTTTGGCAGGTCTGTTCTGGTAGGCTAGTTTCTGAGGGAAGCTCACCTTCTTATTGCTTAAGCTGGGGCATAGTGAATCTGGTTAGTTTCGGGATTTCCTGAATCTATATCGAGTTGTTTACCTTCCTGTTTAAGGAGCTTCCCTGCAGGATGGTTTGTTTCAATCTTGTAGGAAACTGTTACACAACACATACCTTTAAGATCGGCATACAGACGCAGTCCTGACTTCTGCACGCAATCGCCCATGCTCGCCCACACATCTCCTTCTCCTCCTTTTGCTTATGCAGTGTTGGTCATCAACCTAGGACCTTGGGTTCTGCCACTGGCCAGCACCCTCAAACCATCAAAAACCTGTTTTCCCAGTCCATCTTGCAGTCCAGCACGCTTCCAGATTGAGAGCCCCACGAACTGTGGGCACAGCTTGGAGAACCGTAAGAGGCTAAGTCACAAAGCTGCACCATTAGCCTTCCTGCCACGGCACTCCACATGCAGTGGCTCTTCCGTCTCTTGGGTTTTAAGGGGACAGACTGTCCTTTCTCAATCTCCCTCCTGCCTTTTGGCAAGACTTTCTTAATAGCTTTTATTAAAGGCCCATCTCCCTCTGTCTCCTTTCCCACCCTCTGTCCAGGTGCCACCTGAACTTCGCTTGTGTATGAGCTCCAGAGCCTGGTCTTTGATGCAGACCTCCTGCTCCTACGCTAGTATATCCTAGTTCTGAGCCTGGGCTTCACTCCTAATTTTATCGATTTGTTTATTCACTTCCTTATACATGATTGTATCTTTCTATGTAGTCCAACCTGGCCTCAAGCTCTCCATCCTCCTGCCTCAGCCTTCTGAGTGCTAGGGTTTAGGAGTGTGCACCATTCACCCAGCTCTTCAGTCTCGACTTCAGTTCCAATTTTACCACCCACTAAAAAGGTGATCTTAGCAAGATGGAGAAATTGTTCAGCGGTTAAGAGGGCTTGCTACTCTTCCCAAGGACCTGAGTTTGAGTCCCAGAACTAGGAAGGGTAGTTTATAACCACCTGTATACCTGCTCCTGCTCCAGGGGAATCCCTCTTCTGGCCTCTGCAGGCCCAGAGCACCTCATAAACCAGACACATAAATATTAATAAAAATAATAAATCTTTTGAAAAGGTGTCCTGGACGATGTAATGCCCAGCAAGCCGGATAACCTAAGTCTGACTCCTGGGCCCCACACAGTGGAAGGAGAAAACTGATTCCCACAGATTGTCCTTTGACCTCCACAGGAAAACCATAACTCACAAACACACACAGAGACACAAACAGAAAGCACATGTTGGTCTGGCAGCGGACCCGGGTTCGACTCAGCACCACAGCGTAGTTCACAACTATCTGTAACTGCAGTCCCAGGGGATCTGATGACACTCTCTTTTGGCATTAGTAGGTACCAGGCATTCACATGATGGAAATTCATACATAAATACATACATACATATATATATATATACACACACACATATATATATATACATATATATATACACACACACACACACACACAAGTAACTCACATAAAATGAAATAAGTAAATATTAACAACAAAACCAAAACTGACTTAAATCCCACATGTTCCCAAATGTACTGCTTTCTCTGCCTGCGATCCTATTCACCTTTGTAAATTCCCTTCTGGGCCACACTAGGTAGCATCCTGATTAATGCTAGACTTTTTCCTTGTCTTTCATTCTTTCTATTCAGTGTATTACCGAAAGAACAAAGCCCTGTAATTCCTTTTAGAATATTTTCATTATACATAGCAATGGGCTTCATTATGCTATTTGCGTCTATGTATATAATGTATCTTGATCATGTTCTTCCCACGTGAGCTGTTACCTGCTTCATTCCTGCTAATCATCCTTCCTCTTCCCAGCCACCACCACGTCTACATTTATGTCCTGTGTGTATGTCCCAAGGACTATTAGCACGTCGTTTACAGACACATGAGTGAGGGTTTGTTCACAGGAGCATGAGCACCTTACCAGTGGGAACACAATTAAGAAAAATGTCTCTCCCCCTACCATCAACTGTTAATTATGTGTAAGCCCTCAGGTGGGGACAGGGCCTCATGACCCGTCCCCTGTCCCCTTCCATGATAAGGTGTCAATGGGCCTAGTGATGCATAGAGCTTGTGCATGTCATTACAGCTGCTCTGTGTCCAAGAGGACAGTGGCTCTGCCACGCCCAGTAGTTACAACTCACCCATCTTTCTCCTCCCTTCCCCGGGATCCTATATTCACTCTTTCATTCTGTCTGGGAGTGCAGTTTGGTGGCTTCCTGCTGAGTTCCTGGGATACTGTGAGATAAATATATGACATATATTTGTTTGGTCTTTGGATCCATTTCCCAACAAATAGCTCATAAAGTCCCTGGCATCTATCAAGTCCTAAAATTTTTGATACCAATGAATTGACTGGTGGTTGATAGCCCCTAGTAGCTTCTGGGGTTGTTCACTAGCAAGGCCAAAGAAACACTAGAGGGTTGGCTGTTTCAGCCCCATGCCCCAGCCAGTAAGAAGGCAGAGAGGTTGAAGATTGGGTTGGACCATCTTTTCTTTTTGAGGCAAGATCTCGCACTGTCGTCTAAGATAGCCTAAAACTCAGCCCAAGCTGGCTTGGAACCCACCAGGTAGCTCAGGCTGGCCCCAAACTCATGGCCATCCTCCTGACTCAGTTCCCAAGTACTGTGATTCTAGGCATGATGTACTATGTCCCAACACTGTCCTGTTATTTGTTTGTTTGTTTGTTCATTTGTTTTAATAGGAAAAATTGTAAATCCAAAGAGATACCAGCCTTGCTTCTTGCTACCATCCCCAACTTTCTCTGTGCAGCACCGTGATGCGTCCAGAAGCCCGTGAGCTCACACAGAAATTCTTGAACACTTTTCCCCGGATATTCACTTGTTTATTGCCTGTCATGCCCATGACCTGCAATACTACCACTAAGGTTTAAAGGTAAAGCCAAAAGAGGAAGAAAACAGCACAGCAAAGACCCACTTGTCCAGTACATTGTTTCCAGAATTGTTAAGGTCAAAGTCTGGGCCCTGCCAGCGCTAACAAGGCAGACTTGGCCACCAGTCCTTAAGAGGACAGTTAAAGAGACATGTAATGGGAAAAGCAGAGAGATGAGATTCATTCAGTGTTGCCACACTCAGAAAAGGAACAAATAAAGGGGTCCAGTGACCTACCCCACCCCCAATCCATCTTTAAAATCCTGCCACAGGTTTATGTTTAAACAAAGAGCAAGAGGTATTCATAATTATAGTCCTGGCCAACAACTGATCCATTACTGTGTCTGTTTCGGCCTCTCCTGAAAAGTGGTGTGGTGGCTGGAATGAAAATGTCCTCGCAGGCTTAGGGATTTGAACGCTTGGTCCCCCAGATTGGTGGAACTGTTTGGGGGATGCCCTGGAGCTCTAAGGAGTAAACCTGGTGTCGGAAGTACGTCACTGGGTGGGGTACTTTGAGAGTTCCTAGCCTTGTCTCACATTTAGATCGATGACTGCTTTGTGTTTATAGCTGACGTTGTGATCTTAGCGACCTGTTCCTGCTGCCTGTTTTCTCGCTTCCCCGACATGGTAGACTCTCTGGAATTATTAGCCAGAAGAAGCTCTCCCTTCCTTAAGTGAGTTGCCTTTCGTCATGTTTTATCACAGCAAAAGAAAGGTAACTAATATAACGAGTAGTCAGACCGTGTGAAGTAGCTCCCTGCAAGACAAGCTCCTCTTCTGGCTGGCTCCAGCCTTCAGCCTTTCCCTTCCGCACCATGAGATTCATGGAGAAGTCCCAACCCTTGGGTTCCAGTGTTTCAGAAGTCCTATAGCCAAGGGGTGCAGGTAACTTCAGACTGTTTCACTCCAGCCAAGACATCTGTAGAACAGTGAGACCCATGCTGCTACAATGCCTATCCAGGAAGGGGCAGGGGAAGTCATTACTCCCGATGGGCCTGCAGTGTGGCTTCTGCTGCCAGAGGATATTTTAGTGGTGTGTGTTCTCTCTGTCAATCTATCTTAGACACGTGATAAGCACAGGGGGTTTACTTAGTCTTCTAGTATCCGGCGCTATGCTTGGGGGCGGTTTTCATTCTCCCTCTACTGTCTGACTCACCTCTTCTCATACCTTTGCTGGGCGCATGAAATGAATCTCCTCCTTTTCCACTGACAGTCATTTTGCCAAATCCCTCCTTCTCTCCTGATTCTGCCCCATCGCCCCTCCTCTTCTGATGAGCCACCTCCTCTCTCTCTGTCGCTCACAGGTCATGTCCACATGTGATTACATGTTGAGCTGCACAGTCTTTGAGTGGCACATGCTTTGCTCATAATCTCCTAGATTATGCTAAAAACACCGAGCCTGGCCGGGTGGTGGTGGTGCACGTCTTTTTTTTTTTTTTTTTGGTTTTTCGAGACAGGGTTTCTCTGTATAGCCCTGGCTATCCTGGAACTCACTCTGTAGACCAGGCTGGTCTCGAACTCAGAAATCCACCTGCCTCTGCCTCCCAAGTGCTGGGATTAAAGGCCTGTGCCACCACTGCCCGGCTGGTGGTGCACGCCTTTAATTCCAGCACTTGGGAGGCAGAGGCAGGCAGATCTATATAAGTTTGAGGGCAGTCTGATCTATAGGGCAAGTTCCAGGACAGCCAGGGCTACACAGAAAAACCCTGTCAAAAAAACAATAAAATAAAAATAAAAAATAAAAACAAAAACCCAAATCCAAAAAAAAAAAAAAAAAATCCCACCATGCCTGCAAGAAGCATCTGAATGAAGTGGCCCTCCACACTCTGCTTTTTGACCTAGATTACACAGTATTCCACTGTATTGCTAGAAGGCATGTTTTCCTAGACTCAGACAAAACTGAAAGTGGCTTCAGTCAGAATTGTGGCTCTCTTTTGTATTATAGGGGAGTGCTATGGGTTTATCTATTAAAGAAGACTGCTCAGACATGGGCTTAAGTCAATAGAAAGTCTTTATTAGCTGGCTGGCAACTATACTGGGTATTCAGAATCCCAGTGTAGCCCCAAGCCTTTCTCAAGGTGAGCTTTTAAACACAAAAACCATGCCCTGGGTTGACATACTTCAGTTAACAAGAACAGTTAGCCAGAAGCTGAACTACCGAGTCCAAAAGGCAAGGTACATTTAGAGAATTACCCAGAACTATGGAACTTGATGGATTAGGCCTTTGTTTTAGTTTTAGCAGGTGGTGCTGTCTACTTGCTGAGTTTTACAGCCTGAATGGAACTTCCAACATGGAGTCCGTTGTGCTAAGGTCTGGGGCCCTGTATGAGGAGACAGACACATTGTAAGCTAAGTAGCAAGTTGGAAAAGGTGCCCAGACAATGAGTCAGGCTTTCCGATGACCAGCAAAGCCATGCTGCACAGGAAGCTGTGGCACCCTGCAGCACTCACCACAAGAGCTGCAGCCTTACACAGAGGCCATTGAGTCTTACAAGAACAACTGGACTAAACACCAAAAGTGTGTCTCAGGGCTCTCATGGTTTCCTTGCTAGTTTTGGGTGATTTTGAACATTTTATTTTAATTAAAATGATACCATAGTCGTAGGAAGATGTATCAAGAAGATGAAAAGTAAGTGAAGAGAAATGAGGCAGAAAAATGATATGACAGAAAAAGAGGAAAGGAGCGTCCAGGTGGAGCCTGGGCCAAGGAGTAAAGGCTGCGGTACCGGCGGCTGGGCGAGGGCCAGCCTTACCTCTGGCTCTGTCACGCGTTATCACCCGGAGAACTTCATCATTCCTTCCATCAACACTGTCTTAGTCAGGGTTTCCATTCCTGCACAAACATCATGACCAAGATGCAAGTTGGGGAGGAAAGGGTTTATTGAGCTTACACTTCCATGCTGCTGTTCATCACCCAAGGAAGTCAGGACTGGAACTCAAGCAGGTCAGGAAGCAGGAGCTGATGCAGAGGCCATGGAGGGATGTTTCTTACTGGCTTGCTTGCTTCTCCTGGCTTGCTCAGCCTGCTTTCTTATGGAACCCAAGACTACCAGCTCACAGATGGTACCACCCACAAGGGGCCCTCCCCCCCTTGATCACTAATTGAGAAAATGCCTTACGGCTGGATCTCATGGAGGCATTTTCTCAACTGAAACTCCTTTCTCTGTGATAACTCCAGCTTGTGTCAAGTTGACACACAAAACTAGCCAGTACAAACACCAACTGCCTCACTCCACAAATTTAAAGCTCAATGACAGTTTCCTCCTCTCTTACTATTAAAAAAAAGTGTGTACACGAGCAGGTGCCCTCAGAGTCCAGAGGGCGAGTCAGATCCTCTGGAGCTGGAGTTAGGTGTAGGTGCTGGGAGCACATTCTCCTGCCTTTACTACTATCCCCAGTCAGTATCTGAGCACAGGAGCCAACTGACTCAGACAAATAAAAATGTCTGTCGGGCAGTGGTGCACAAGCCTTTAGTTCCAGCACTTGGAAGGCAGAGGCAGGTGGATCTCTCAGATTGAAGCCAGCCTGGTCTACAGAGTGAGTTCCAGGACAGTCAGGGGTACACACACACACACACACACACACACACACACACACACACACTAAAACAACACCCTGTTTTGAAAAAAACAAAAACAAACAAACAAACAAACAAACAAAAAGTTTCAGTGTTCCGTGGCGCTTAGGTCGTCCTGGCTTTTAAGATGGGAGCATCTTAGAAAGCCTACTCTGAGAAATTCACTTTTCTGTCTTTAATTATCTCTCCTAGGGTAAGGCTTAGAGAATTCCAGCCTGCTCGGACTTCACTGAGTCAGTCTGGGGGTTGTAAGGTTCAGATCATGTCTTCCTCTGTGACACTTGAGGGTGGTTTATAGTACCACAGGCAAGACCCAGCCACCAGTGACACAACCTGACTCTTCGTTGTTTTAATGGAAGACTGTATTGAGATAATTACAGTTTCATACAAAGTTCTAAGAAATGATATTGAGAAATTCTCTGCACCTATGTAGTTTTCCCAAACAGCAACATTTTTATAACGAGGTTATTAATAAAACGCACTATTCGAAGGTCCCCAGTATTACTCGGGTGAGTGTTTAGATCTATACACTATGGTCACGTGGGAAGGTCTGTGCAGTCTAGATACTGAACAGTTCCATCAGCACTGCCCTAAAATAAGTGTACCCATTTCTCCTTCTCCACCTCTTCCCGTGATACCAACCCATTCTTGGCAACCACTGTTGCCAGCTCTGAAATTCTGTGATTGTGAACAAGTCATTTAGGAGCTGTATTTTCCCATCTGAAGAAACGGACTGTCGTAACTCTTCTGAGCTTCCATTTGTGGATCTGGTTTGTTTGTTTGTTTATTTGTTTGTTTTAACTAGTATCAAATGGAAGGAAGCTATGATAGCATCGTTTCGGGGTTGATATAATGATTAAGAGAGCCAAGTGCAGAGCTGCTTCAGTGTATGTCTGTCATGCCAACACTCAGAAGATCAAGGCAAGAAGATGGAGAATTCTAATCCATCTACTTAGTGTGACTGTCTCAAAGAAGCAACAATAAAAACAGACTCCATCCTGACCTATAATCCCAGCACTGGGGAAGTTGCAAGGGTAAAAGAATTGCTGGATTGCTATAAGGCTGAGGCCAGCCTGGGCTACAGAATGAGCTTCAGACCAGCCTGGGCTACAGAATGAGCTTCAGACCAGCCTAGGCTAGAGAGTGAGACCTAGATTTTGTTGTTATTTTTTGTTTTTAGGAAGGAAGGAAGGAAGGAAGGAAGGAAGGAAGGAAGGAAGGAAGGAAGGAAGGAAGGAAGGGTGGTGCATGTCTTCAATCCCAACACTCAGGAGGCAGAGGCAGCTAGATCTCTGAGTTCAAGATGAGCCTGGTCTACAGAGTGAGTTCCAGGACAGCCAGGGCTACACAGAAATACCCTATAGATAAAAAAAAAAAAAAAAAAAAAAAAAAAAAAAAAAAAAAAAAAAAAAAAAAAAAAAAAAAAAAAAAAAAAAAAAAAAAAAAAAAAAAAAAAAAAAAAAAAAAAAAAAAAAAAAAAAAAAAAAAATCAAAACAAACAAACAAATAAAACTAATTTGAAAAAATCTAACAAAACAGACCAGATGAACCCCAGCCGTGCACAGGGAGGCTCCCTGCTTCACCCCTGTCCTTCCTGCTTTACGTTTCCAGGTGTGTAAAACTGCGCAAACTCCGGAATTTTCTTCTCAACTCAAGAAGGGCAGGAATTAAACTCTTGGATCGCCTTTGAGGAAATGGCTTCCCTGAGCAAGGAGGTGAGAGGCAGTATAAAACACGGTGAAAATATTAAGCGTCTTTCCAACTATTCTCCAAGCTGTTGTGGTACAGAGTCCTGACGGTGTCTGTGCAGTGTGCAGAACCAACAAAAGTTTACAACCAACCAACTTCACAATTAAGTAAAGAAAAGCCTTCTAATTCCATGCACACTGCATCTCAGCACCACACAGCATGCATGCACGGAAAAAGGAGAACGCTGAATTGAGGGTGAGTTGGTTCTGAGTTTTCCTATAAACACTGAGTTTGGCTTCCACTAGAGTTCACCGAAGACCAGTGATAGCAAGACCTAAAGGTTAAAGAAAACACTTAGAGGAGACGAACTTGAAATGTGAGCGTTCTGCCTGTGTACTTCTCCTCAGTCAAAGGAGGGTCTGGGTGCTCTGCTGCAGAGGGAATCCTCCTGCCCGACCTTCTGCTCTAAATGAGCTAAATTACAGCTGCCTCAGGATGCCAATACAGACACAAATGCTCTCTCTTATTAATTCAACAGATATGGGATGGGACTAGAAAGTGTGTGTGTGTGTGTGTGTGTGTGTGTGTGTGTGTGTGTGTGTGTGTGTGTGTGAGTACAACTTTCAGCATGTCAGATCCTGAGGATCGAACTCATGACATCAGGTTTGCATGCAGGCACCTTTCCACCCTCCCTCCCATGTGTTTTTGTTTGCCTGTTTGTTTTTTTTGTTTTAACTTCCTTGGAAGATTATAGTAATCAAGCAAGCTGGGAACGGCTCCTACTTAGGATTTGTCTCTGGTTCTGAGATTAGCTTGGTTTGACATCTCTCCGCTGTAAGATCTCTTTCATAGTTTTCCTCTTAGAGTTGGGGTATAAAGCAGAAACACCCCAGGTCACTATAACGCCCTTGCCACAGAAGCTCCTATTTCTCTAACATGGATGAGAACCTAGGTTTGTTCCCAGTACCAGAAATAATAATGGTGGTTTTTGTTTGTTTGTTTTTATGAGCAGGGTTAGGGATTGAACTCAGAGCACTGTGGATGTCACTGTAACTTCAATTGTTAAAATCCTACTTTTAATGATGATTCTGGAACACTTTAACCTCCCATGTAACCTCTCACTCACCAGAGTTAGTGGAAAAGAAAGGGTACAGGGGAAGTGGACCTCTTTAGAAATGGTTCTTTGGAGCAAATCCCATCTGCATTGTCAGGAAATCAGCAGTTCAGTTGATAGGACAGCAGCAGCAGCAGCTTGATCCACTTACAAACACTTCACAGATATGCCACCAGTCCAGTTCTGTAGTGTTGGGACAGCAGCAGCTGTGCCATAACCTAGCAGGAACACCAGGCCTCAGCCGAATCAGCACAAGTCAGCAAGAGGAACCAGAACCAACAGGAACGCCAGGAGAAGTTCTCCACTGTGCCTCACTCAGCAAAGCAAAGATCAGCGCAGACTCTCCAGACCAACAACCGTTGCAGAGCTAGCTGTGCAAGCAAGCCCCTCTCTCAGACCATACAGTGTTATGTATACTCCCTCCAAACATGAAATTTCCTCCATGGGTCTAGCCTTATCACATGTCTCGCCTCAACACATGAGTCTGACTTAGCAAAACTCCACAAGAGTCTGTCTCAGCTGACATCACTCTGCCAATCAGCCTGAATTCTCAGAAGTGGCAAGAAGCCGCAGTATACCAGCAGAAGTTTTATGGTGCATTTCTCTCAGTCCTGACCAATGGAGCTCAACTAGGCAATGTAAGGCGAACCAATACATGTGTGTCATTAGCGAAGAATCCTTCATCAAGCGTCCTTTCAAATGCTTGCTTTAGCAAAGACGTCCTTTCATTTGTGTCTGCTTCAGGAAAACACTCCTGCACGTGTTTGCCCCAGTGAAACACCGTCTGACACAACTGACTTTCCAAAGACTCCTTAAGTTTCCACTTCATGTCTCTCTATCACTGAGCCACATTCCAGCCATAAAGGGTTCTGCACGTTCCATGGATGGTTCAGCTTCCGTACTCCATGGAATTATGCTTTGTCCTGGTGGCCCTCACATTCTCATCGTAACAGTTCTGAAGCAGTAGAATGACAGATACATTGGTATGGTGGGCTACACTTCTCGGCCTAAGATACTCTCAAATGCCCTTTCCCTGAGGGCAGAGTCTCCAACCCTCAGCTAATCTTTCTCTGCGTCTCCTCCCTCCCTCCACCAAGTCCTTTGTCCAGTGAATGGACTCTGGGCAGCTCAGTGGAGGCAAGCTTGGCTCTGGCAGGCCTTGCTCTTGGTCCCCATTCTCTTTGCCTTGCTAAAAACCTTTAGATTGCATTCCTAAAGCCTGTTCCCTTATATGGCCACTTCTTCCTTCTGAGGCTGACCACCAAGGTCCAGCTATCAAAATATTGAAGTCCGGCAATCAAAAGCTCCTTTTGGATCACCTAATTAAGATACCCAATTAAATTTAAACACCTCCTCTAACATGGGGATTCCTTTTACTTTTGCAGACTGCCATTTGCCTACGAGTCGTCTGTCTTCTCTCTGTCCAGAGGCAGTCCTTTGTCCTCTGGGAGAAACACCCCTTCCCCCCTTCCTTATTCCCTTCCCCTTCAAACCTCATCCTCTGTCTCCTGTCTTTGTCTCTTATTTTCTGCTCTCTGTCCCTCTAGGGCAAATAAATCTCATTTGCGCTGAGAACTTGGTCTCAGGAGTCCTGAGCCCATACCATTTTTTGTTCATCCAGGATCTCTGATTGGGTGTTTTGTTTTGTTTTAAATGTAAATGGTATATGGGTCATGCAGATGCCAAAGCATGCATGTGGAGCTTAGAGGTCAGTTGTCGGAGTTGTTTCTCTCTTTGTACAATGTGGGTGCCAAAGATCCAACCACAAGCAATCTCTCCAGTTCCAGACTCCAGGTTTTCCCCTGGCTTATCTATACGTTGTCCTTAGGTGAGTTCCATTGAAGGCTTGTGTTGGCTCGGGACTGAACAGGGCCAGCTGTTGCACCATCTGTGTGGCTGTTCAAGATTTTTCTTTTAAAGGATTTATTTATTTGTGTGTGTGTGTGTGTGTGTGTGTGTGTGTGTGTGTGTGTGTGTACTGTAGCTGTCTTCAGACACATCAGAAGAGGGCATCAGATTCCATTACAGATGGTTGTGAGCCACCATGTAGTTGCTGGGAATTGAACTCAGGACCTCTGGAAGAGCAGTCAGTGCTCATAAGCCCCGAACCGTCTCTCCAGCCCTGACGGTTTGAGATTGAACAGGGCCAGCTGCTGCACCATCTGTGTGATGGTTCAAGAGAAGCTTCTAGCAATAGTCTGTACTCATTCTCATTTTCTCATGAACTTGTGAAACTTCTCCGTGTCTCTCTGCTTCTTCCCTCTTTCATGATACCATTAGCTTTTGTTCAAATTCTGGTCACTCTGGTCACGGCTCCTACTAGTCTCTGCTCCATATTTTAACTCAGGGCTAGAAATAAAACCACCTACATGCCAAGCAAGTGCTCTGCTATGGAGCCTGACCCTTTTTGCCTCCACTTTTTCCTTTTCTTCTCCTCCTCTTCCTCCTCCTTCTCCTTTCCCCTCCCCTCTAAGACATGGATTCTCTAGATAGCCCTGGAACTATCTATGTACACCTGGCTGGCCTTGAACTCACAAAGCACAACCTGCCTCTGCCTTCTTAGTGCTGAGATTAAAGTGTATGCCATTCTGCTTGGCTCCCATTCTTGTCTCTTTAGAGTTACTATCCCACTATTTGTTGTTATTTATTTATATATTGCGCGTGTGCCTACATGTACGTAAGTGTGCATCTACGTGTCATGGCATGTGTGTCGAGGTCAAAGGAAAATTTGTGGGGGTCAGTTCTCTTCTTCCCACATCTGGATTCCCTGAACTCACATCATCTTGCCAGCGAGTACCTTTGCCCCCGAGCCATCTTACCAGTTCCTGTTTTGCTTTTTTACACAGGGTTGCTTTATTTAACCTCGGCTAGCCTAGAATTCACTATGATCCTACCGCCTCAGCTTTCTGAGTGCTGGGATTACAGGAGTGAGACACCATGAGCACTATTAAAAGTGTGAGGGGTAAGAGGGGACGTGAATTTGGGGGTTGGGGGTTCTGGCATGTTTGAAACTAAATTTGATCCCAATACTAAATAAAAGTAAATTCAAACCGGTGTCTTTATTAAAATCTTTTATGGACTCTGTTAGCATTCTGTCTAAACTCCACCCAACAGTACTTGGTAACAGCCAGGTATGCTCCTCCCCATAGTTGCCTGGCAACAGCCAGGTGGGCCTGACCCTCTATAAAAGGGGCTGCTTGCCCCTCCTCTCTCTCTTATCTCTTTCTCTTGACTCTCGCTTACCTTTCCCTATTCCCTTCCTCCCTCTCTCCACGTGGTCATGGCCGGCCTCCACCTCTCTACTTCTCTACTCTCTTCCTCTCTCTGCCTTTCTCTGCCTCTACTACCCTCTTAACTCCCCTCCCCATGCCCTAAATAAACTATCTCTATACTATACCTTCTCATGTGTCTGGTCCCTCTGGGGGAAGGGATTCTTGGGCTTGGGCCTGCTGAGGCACACCCTTCCCCCACACCTCCCTACCTCCCTATACCCATATAACATATATATCTCTACACATATTTTAATAAACACATCAGACTCTGCTTTGTGATAGAAGAAAACCCAACTCCTTATTTCAGAGCCTACAAAACCTAAATAATAAATACTGAAGCCCTAAGCACGCACAGCACTCCCCCTATGCCTGCAAGGTCCCCCGAATGCACCGTGCTTCTTTCCCCTATGCCCACAAGGTTACCCCACAGGTCTTTGCACTGTGTGCCCGTTAGCATTAGCCTTGGCTCAGACGTCACCCTGGATCCCTTGCCACCATGTGTGTCTAGGGACCCACCAACCTGTCCAGTTCTCCTTTCTCCTCTTTGCTCTCTCTATCTGAACAGTTTATTTATATACCTGTATATCGTTTATGGCTGTCCCAGATAGCCCTGTTGACACTCTAGCTCCATAAACCATGTGCTCAGTTAGCTTTTAAACCAATCTCCACCTCAAGATTCTGCGGGTGGAACTAATTTTGAGACAAGGTGTCAGATAGCCCAGGCTGACTTCAAATGCCTGGAAGAACTTTAAGTTTTCTCCCAAGGCCTAGAATTACAGGTTTCTACTGGCACACTTGGCTAATTGTCCTACCTTGCCCCTCCCCCCCTTTAAAATGGTACTGGGGCTCAAACCTAGGGCCTTACACATTCTAAGCAAGTATTCTACCACAAAGCTATGTTCTCTGCTCCTTTTTAGTTTTTCATTTTGAGACTGGGTTCTCAATAACTTACCCAGGCTGGCTTTGAACTCACTCTATAGCTCTGGTAAGCTTTGAACTAATTACTCAGTTTCCCAAGTATCGGAGATTGCTGTCCTGTGCAATCATGCTTGCTTTCAATTAAGATGTCTTCTTTTTATAAATTAAAGCCCTTTTCCACTGTACTTATTCACTGTGCACGATAATGTCGATGAGTGTTTCCGGTCAATCACTAATTCACACCATACTCTAGATGACTGACAGGTACACCAAGGACTCTGTCTTTCTTGGGTCTTGATTTGGAATTGGGATCAGAGCTTTAGGAGCAGGAAGAAGCAGCCTGGTAGGATTTTAATTATCAGCTTACTGACTGAGGAGAATTCCTTCACCACTCCCCTGAAAAGTCATCCCTTGCTTCTTACAGGCCACCCGTACTCTGTCTATACTTGCTTCTGGTTCCCCTCCAACTTTCCTGGGAGTTTCCCTTGGAAAACTTTCTTCCCTGGGTGGACTCCCCATCCCCCAGCTCTGAAAGAAGATGGAGCGTCCAGGTTCTGAGATTCTTGTTTGTGGTGGCCACACCTTAGACACTCAACTGAGGCAACGCCAGGACCTGGGGGTCACCCTGAATCCCATCAGCAGTTGTTAGGTGCCACCTCAGCAGTGCGTTCCTGCTCCGTCCACACCCTGGTTCCACCCACCAGCTCTGCCCTGCCCTGCCCTTGTTTCCTGTACCTTCCCTGGCCTGCACCTTACCTTTTTTTTTAAAAAAAAAAAAAAAAAAACAACCTGGATGCGTGCCTAATTTGGCCACCAGTTTCTTCAGGGCTGGAAAGACTTCACCATTACTAGTGCTGCAATTCTGCCCTCTAGTAGCTGAAACTGGAAACACATAGCTGTCCCTGGAAAGACAGCCCTCTTTTCCTAGTACCTGCTTTCTTGTGGTCCGTCTACCCTTTAAAGAAGGAGCCCAGCTTCCTCTGTGGCACCATGAAGGCCAGTTCACACTGTCTTCATATTCAAGCCAAGGTCTTTCTCTGCCTCTGCTGCTAGGTCTTCCTTTCTATTCCCTGCAGCCTTGTTCATGACAGAATGAGCTATCTCAAGGGCTGGGCAGAGAATGGGCAGAGAATGCTGCTGCTTCTTTGCTTCTTCTTCTTCTTCTTCTTCTTCTTCTTCTTCTTCTTCTTCTTCTTCTTCTTCTTCTTCTTCTTCTTCTTCTTCGTCTTCTCCCCCTTCTCCTCCTCCTCCTCCTCCTCTTCTTCTTCTCCTTCTTCTTCTTCTTCCTCCTCCTCCTTCTTCTTCAGAATATGAAATTTTATTACTGTGTTTCCACTGCCAAATTTTATGATCTTGGTCCTTCCTTCTTCCTTTGTATTGGGCCAAAAGAGACACACTGGCTACTTCAACCACCTTAACATGGACTCCAGGAATATCACCCACAGCATGACCTTTGCCACCAAATCCAGCAACCAGAACGTCATTGTTTTCCTCAAGGACTTCCCAGCATCCATCACTGGGCACTAATGCTGTGACCTTCTTGTTCTTTTTTTTTTTTTTGGTTTTTCAAGACAGGGTTTCTTTGTGTAGCCCTGGCTGTCCTGGAACTCACTCTGTAGACCAGGCAGGCTGGCCTCGAACTCAGAAATCCATCTGCCTCTGCCTCCCGAGTGCTGGGATTAAAGCGTGTGCCACCACTGCCCGGCTAAGAATGGTACTTCTAATAGAAGTGTTTATACTGTATACATCCAAGAGAAACTGGGATGTATAACAGAAACCTGTGAGAATCACTGCTTCACATTTTTCATAATAAATACTTTGTATCCTTTAATGTTTGATTCGCAAGCAAGGCATTATTAAGCTATACATTAACTAAATGTGATGGCCAGTCTTCAATGTCAACTTGACTGGATTTATAATCAAGTAGGAGACACACTTCTGTCTGAGGCACTTGACTGAAGGGTAAATATCCACCTTGAATGTGGCTGCCACCATCCCATAAACTGAGTTGCTAGGCTGAACAGAAATGGAAAAGGAGACAGCCAGCTGAGCGCCAGGGTTTGTCCCCTGGGATCCTGCCTGTGGGCACAGTGTGACCAGTGGCCTTATGCTCAGCAACACCCCTCTACCCATCACTGTTTTCCCTTAAACCGTGAGCCAAAGTAAACCCTTCCTCCCATAAGCTGCCTCTGGCAGATATGTTGCCATAGCAATGACAAAGGTATCTGAGGCAGTAAGCAGAAGTCTAAATGAAGTTGTGATTAAAGAGTTGGCCATCTCTCTGTATTTTATGTTTGAGAGTGTTCAGTGTGACTGTGTATTGTATGTCATGTGCATGTCTGGTGTAAATGGAGACCAGAAGAAGGTTTCAGATCCTTGGGTATTGGAGTTAAGTTGGTTGTAAGCTACCAGTCGGTGCTGGGAACTGAACATGGTTCTCCGCAGAAGCAGTAGGTACTTTTAAAAGCTATGCCATCAGCTGGGCAGTGGTGGCGCACGCCTTTAATCCCAGCACTTGGGAGGCAGAGACAGGCGGATTTCTGAGTTCGAGGCCAGCCTGGTCTACAGAGTGAGTTCCAGGACAGCCAGGGCTACACAGAGAAACCCTGTCTTGAAAAAACCAAAAGAAGAAGAAGAAGAGGAGGAGGAGGAGGAGAAGAAGAAGAAGAAGAATTTCTATTTCAATAAACTCAGTTGGCAGCAGTTTCTTTTTCTTTTTTCTTTTGTTTATTTGGGGGGGATATTTATTTATTTATTGGCAAAAGAACTTCACTAAAGAAAGATAGGGGTTTTTTTTTTTTTGTTTTTTTTTTTTAAGCTTAGAGTGTTGTAAAAACAAGAACTGGCACTGGAAATCTAACTCATTATAAAACGCTTGCCCAGACTATAGGAAGCCCTGGATCAATCTCCAGCATCACACAAACTGGGTATGGCAGTGCATACCTGTAGAGTCAGCACTCAGAGGGTTGGAGGCAGGAGGATCACTAACTCAAAGTCATCCTTGGCCTCAGGGTGAGCTTGATAGCAACCAGGGTTACAGGAGACCTATCTGAATAAAAAAAATTAAGTAATATGTTTGTTTGTTTGTTTGTTTGTTTTTCAAGACAAAGTTTCTCTGTGTAACAGCCCTGGCTGTCCTAGAACTCTCCTTGTAGATCAGGCTGGACTTGAACTCACAGAGATCCACCTGCCTCTGCCTCCTGAGTGCTGGATTAAAGGCGTGCGCCACCACTGCCCAGCTCTTGATTCCTTAACGTATTTTAAAATTGTATTTTTAGAGGCTGGAGAGATAGCTCAGTAATGGTGAGCTCCGGACCCCACTGGGAGATTCTGTCTCAAAAAACGAGGTGTATTGCTCTTCAGAAGCAACACCAGGGGTTAACCTTTGACCTACACACACACACACACAAACACACACTATATTGTTAAAATACTGCAGTTGAAAAGTTGGGCATCATGGTGTACCTCTGTAACCCTAGGACTTGGGAGGTAAAGGCAGAATGATTACTCCTGGCTTGAAGCCACCCTGGCCTATATATATATTGAGTTCCAGGCTAGCTAAGGCAAGACCTAATATTTTTAAAAATTGTATATTCATATATAATATATGAAATATATAGCAAGGAATAAGCACAAGTTATCAAAACCAAATATGTAATTTAGCTTTGGGGAAAAAATTAAAACCAAGGTTTTTTTCCAATAAAAGAAAGAATTAACAATAAATGACCATATCCTGGTCGCATGTTGCTTACCACACTCAGGAGAATATACATGTATCCAATAGTCTAAATAACATTTGCTACCTTAAAATACCAAGTGCTAATATCGCCTTCCCAAATTTAAATAAGTACCCAGAAATAAGTGTATTATTGGAGGGTGCTTTTGTCCACTGTGCGTTAAATGCTGATTTCTGTGTCCAGAGATCTGGTTGCAGTCAGGACCTCAGTATGACTCAGTATTTGGTCAAACATGGTTCTCCATCATCTTCTGATTGGCTAAATGAAGAGCTGAACAACCAATAGCTGGGCAGGAGAAGAAAAGGCAGGACTTCCTGGCCCAGAGAGAGTGAGAGAGTGAGAGAGGGTCTCAGGTGGCAAAGGCCATGGTTTTTTTTTTTTTTTTTTGAGACAGGGTTTCTCTGTGTAGCCCTGGCTGTCCTGGAACTCACTCTGCAGACCAGGCTGGCCTCGAACTCAGAAATCCACCTGCCTCTGCCTCCCACGTGCTGGGATTAAAGGCGTGCGCCACCATCGCCCGGCTCGGGTGGCAAAGGAGGGAGTGGCATTGGTCGTGGATGAAGAAGGAGGTAACCAGGGTGAAATGAAGATGGCAGGTAATGGACCACGAGTCTGGGAAGTAGGTCAGCCAGCATTGTCAGGTTAGAATAGCTGAGAATCTGCCCAGGTATAGTGCCTGAAGCATTTAATAGATATAAAGGTCTCTGTGTCATCACTCAGAACATGTGCCGACGTAGAAAAGCCCCGTGCTTCTACGTATATTTTAAAATCTGAAGTCTTTGACAGGGTGGATTCAGAGCAATCCATCATGTACAGATACATGAAATGACATGATGATTACCTACCTTCCTCTTAATTTCTTCACACTATGGCTGTCTAGTGTTACAGTGAAAACTCTCCTCACAGGTGGCCACTTTCCAGAAGCCAAGATCGTCAACTGAAAATCCTAATGTCTGTATTATTCATGGTTCAGTGGTAGAAACAAAAAAGAAAATAATAACAAAACTCAAACCAGTAAATCCAGCCCAGCAGCTGGCCTCAAGCTCAGAGGACTTAACGAATGTCCTTAGCAGCATTGGTGAGCTCTTCTAAGGAGGGTCTGCATCCTGCTGTATTACCCTTACAACTATTAGTTTGTGTTTGGCTTAGTGGTGCACTCCTGTAAACCTACTACAAAGGAGGCTGGCAAAGGAGCCAAGGCCAGCCTGAGTTACGCAGTGAATTCCAGGCTAACCTGGCCTACATGAGACTGTCTCAAAAGCAAAACAACACAATGACAAAGATTAAAATTAGCTAGGCGGTGGTGGCACACGCCTTTAATGCCAGCATTCAGGAGGCAGAGGCAGGGAGGATTTCTGGGTTTTGGTCTTCAGAGGGAGTTCTAAGATAGCCAGGGCTACACAGAGAAACCCTGTCTTTAAAAAACAAATGGGGGGGGGGGGAGAGGAAGAAGCTCATCAGTGGGGCCACACACTGAGTGCTGTCACTCCTCCACCCCTGGGAAGGTCTGAGACTGGGGGATCCCGCTAACCCCCAAAGAGCAGGGCTCTACGCATGGACAGACTGGGCAGGAGAAGCCCCTAGCGAGAGGATGCCTCCCTCGCCTGAGTTTGGAACAGACTCAGAACCAGCAGTGGCTGAGGTGAGGCACCTCAAGGGCCTCATAACCCAATTCAGACTACTCTCCCCCACCTTAAAAAAAAAAAACCAAAAACAACCAAATAACAAACAAACAAACAAGCAGATAAAGTAGCATTGTTAATTTGCTGTCAATCACTTCTGGAAGGACAGATTCCAAATCTCTCTGCAAGTTCTTGACATCTCTGGATTGGATTTTCAACTTTGGCTCTTTCAGAGCAGTATTCCTCCCTGTTAACTTCTCTTTCTTTCTTGTGTGTATGGGGTGGGGGTGGGGGTGGGGGCACACATGTGTGTACATGCGAGGCCAAGGCTGATGTCTTCCTTGATCAATCTCTATTTTACTTAATAAGGCAGGGTCTCTCTCATTGAACCCAGAACTTGCTAATTCTAGCTGATGAAGCTAACCAGTTTGCTCTGGGGATCCCCCTCTCTGTCTCTGCTTCCTGAATGTTCAGTTTACAGGTGGCTGCCTGTCTGCCCAGCTCTTACGTGGCTCCTGGGAATCTGAATCCAGGTCCCCACAGTTGCTGGCAAGTCCTTTATCCATGGAGCTATCGCTCCAACCCCTCTGTTAATTCCTTGTTCTACAGGTCCATCACTACCTTGTAATTCAGTCACATAGATCATGCCATCATGAACTCACAATTTGTGAGTGGTGGATAAACTTTCTGCCAAGTTTCTTCAACTTGACTTTCCTTCCATGACGCAGTTCTATTGAGGTGAAACATCAAAACCTATGTTCCTGGGCTGGTGAGACGGCTCAGCAGGTAAGGACATTGGCTGTAGAGCCTGACAACCTGAGTTTGAATCTGGGACCCATAGGGTGGAAGAAGAGAATGGACTAGAAGTTCTCTTTTAATCTCCACATGTCCATGGTGGCCTATGTACCCCCTCAAGTAAGTACATAAAAATAAAAAAAATAAAGCCAAATATGGGGTCACATTCCTCTAATTCTAGCATGTAGGAGGCAAAGGCAGGCAAATCTCTGTGAGTTTGAGGTCAGTTTGGTCTACAGAGTGGGTTCTAGGCTAGAAGGCTGTATAGTGAGACACTTAGAATAAAATAAAAACAAGAATCATGTTCCTAATTTTAGAAGAGTTTGAACAAATACACCACGTGGGCAATGATCCCAGAAACTATAGGTTATTAAACAAAAATCCAAGGGTCAGGTATAGTACACCTCCTTAATGGCTGATAGCCAAAACAACTGCAGAGGTTTCCCCTCAGCCCCCACCAAATATATATATATATATATATGTTATAGCCAATGCCTTGATTTCCCAAAGGACTGAATGGCAAGACTCTATGGTTGAAGACTTCTCACACCCCAGTTGTAGAGAACAGAGACGTCATATTGGAACTGAGGGCAAGCTTCTTCCTGGCTGACTAGCCTTCATCGGAGCTGTTCTGTAGGCTTCTGGGGGAGAAAAACCTGCAATGGGCTTTCTCAACTTTGGATTTTGCATGTTACAATGCTGACTTGCCACACAAGAAGTGTGTTCTGGTACGACTACTATGGCTGTAGCCAATTGATTTTTTTATTGAATCTGAGGTCTTCTCTTCATGCCCAGTCATGTGGACCTGGTCTGGGGAGGTTAAAGGCTCCAGGTGTGAACCTAATTTTTTGTGTTACTGAATGAATACTTTGTCCAGACATAGACTGTCCTCAGCTTTCAGCGAAGATGCTCGTCTTTGCATTGAATAGCAGGTAAATGCTGGGACAGGTGGTTGGTCACTGTGCTGAGAACAGTGAGTGCTCAGCCTCTACTGTGGCCTCCATGTTACTCCATTCAAGGCTGAGGGAAGACTTTTGGAAGAGAAGGGGAAAGACAATGTGGGTTAGGAGGATGGGGAAGGTTTGTAACGTGCCTTTTTATGGGCACGACATGGCCATGTCACTCAAGAACTTGTAGTAACTGTGGTTGCATGCATGGGTCCTGCACAAGGCTGACCCTGTAAACATTCAGTCTTCAGACAGGGGAAGGCTCATGGTTCTCAGCCTCGCCCAGGGGAGCTGCTGGCGATTGAAGGCTGCTAGGGAGAAAGTTATTGTCTTCAGTGATGTAGTCAGTCACTGATAAGTGACTCATGCCTTAGTGGATAGCTCCACACCCATGCCCACTGGAAAGGCCCTAGTTAAACCCAATGGGTCACAAAAGAAAAAGTTGAAGATAAGACAATGGGATGGGGACTTGGGGGATGGTGGTGTGTGATAGGGACTGGTTAAAAGAGTGTGTGTGTGTGTGTGTGTGTGTGTGTGTGTGTGTGTGTGTGTGTGTGTGTGTGACCAGAATCTATTATATACATGTATGAAGGAAGAAATAGATTTTTAAAAATCTCCATGTTTCCAAGAATCCGAAGCTCTAATCCTGAGGTCCAAATGGTCCAGGACTTTTACCATCTGAGATTCATCAGAACCCAAGGACACTGCTTTCAGATTGATAACTTTCAACTAAGAAGCAAACCCCCAAGAGGTAGGATGCCAGTCTGGCTGTTTGTCATGGAAAGGACACACGAAAACCCTTCCCATGTCAGCCATCCCAGAACCTTCTTCTCATTAACCCATGTTTTAATGTTCATAGATACTCAAACTGTGTCATCTTAATGTTTTTGCATATGAATGTCTGCCTACATGTATGTATGTGCACCCCATGTATTCCTGGTGCCATTGAAAGTTAAGAGGGGCTGGAGAGATGGCTCAGAAGTTAAGAGCACTGACTTCCAAAGGTCCTGAATTTAATTCCCAGCAACCACATGGTGGCTCACAACCATCTGTAAAGGGATCTGATGCCCTCTTCTGGTGTGTCTGAGGACAGCTATAGTGTACTCATATACCTAAAATAAATAAATAATTCTTTGAAAGAAAGGAAGAACCAAAGGAAGGAAGGAAGGAAGGAAGGAAGGAAGGAAGGAAGGAAGGAAGGAAGGAAGGAAGGAAGGAAGGAAGGAAGTCAGAAGAGGACATCATATCTCCAAGAACTGGACGTAGAGACAGTTGTGAGCCACCATGTAGGTGATGGGACCTGAACTTGGTCCTCTAGAGAGCAACATGTGCTCCTAACTACTGCACCATCTTTCAGCTTCCCAAAACATATCTTCTTTTGTGGGAAGGGGGTCTGGACATAGGGTTTCTCTGTGTGGCCCTGGCTGTCCTGAAACTTGCTCTGTAGACCTTGCTGGCTTCGAACTCACAGATAATCTGTCTGCCTCTGCCTCCTGAGTGGTGGGATTAAAGGTGTGTGCCTCCACTGCTTGGCTCTATATCTTTTTAAGTACACAATTTCATTTGCTTTTAGATGTGGATAGTCCTCTATATATAGTCAGAACCGTAGACAAAACCAGTTCAGCCCTGATGTGAGGAGAGAGGCACAGGGACCTGAAGCTGAGACTTACTACACTTATTCATCCCTGTTCTGTGTTCTCCCATGCAGTCTCAGCTCTTGCCAGACCTGTAATTATGGTGCACAGTGACTCCTGCATAGACAGCTCCTGAGCTCTGGACTGGTCGGGCAGACATACTCCCCTGAAGCTACCACATTATCTTTCCCAGCCCGGATCCTTGCTCGCCTGTCTCATCTAGTCATCACGAATCACCTAGTGATTTGCCCCTGACCTTAGACCATGCTACTGTCTCCACGGTTCCCACAGCCAGTGGGTACCAAGCCTGTGATAATATCTCTGGAATCGGTCCTCCCCCTTTCTGAGTTGATACTTGTGGTCTCTCTCATCTTAGGGCTGTGTGTGTGTGTGTGTGTGTGTGTGTGTGTGTGTGTGTGTCCTTTCTGAGCCAGTGACTTTTTCCTCTTGTGTGTGACTCTGTTCCTGGGGAGAGATGAGCAAACATCTATTCACCCCAGATACAGATTTGACAACACATCCAAGAAAGGACACTACATGCTTGGCCCTCAGTAGCCCACATAAGCATTGTTTTTGTTTTTGTTTTCATGGTGTGAGGTAGGGGTCCTACCCCAGGGCCTCACACATGTCTAAAGCCATTATTCTTACTCCTTTCTTCTCCTTTTTCTTCTTTAAACCTCTTTAGGGAGGTGAGGATATAGTTCAGTGGTAGTGTATTTGCCAAGCTTGCAAAAGGCCCTGGGTCCCAAACTCAGCACAAAAGAAGTCTCTTCTAGACCACAAAGATCAGGCAACATTGGAAATACAAGTTACTTATGGCAACTAAAAATAGAAGAATTCTAATATTTTATTTTTAGGCTTTATTTCAAATAAATAAAATAAGATTATGCTAAATTTTTATTTTACACTTAGGTTTTGGTACAGGGTCTTACTACCATGGAGCTCAAGCTATCCTAGAATTCACTATGTAGCACAGGCTGGCCTTAAACTTAAGCTCCAGGGTGCTGAGATTACAGGTGTGGGCCAATACTTCAGACTCACAGAAGTTGTGTGTGTGTGTGTGTGTGTGTGTGTGTGTGTGTGTGTGTGTGTCATGGCTTGCACATGCAAAATAAATAATCTACCACTTAGGTACATCCTAGGTAAGATGATGCAGGTAATCCTAGTACAAACGAGGCTGAGGCAGGAGGATTACTATGAGCTGGAGACCAGCCCGGCATACATAGCAAAAATCACTTTCAAGATGAGAAAGGGAGCAGGGAGGAGAAGAATGTGAATATCTAACGTTTGGTGGGTGGGCATGGTGGTATAGCAAGTTCTAGGTCAGTCAGAGTTTACACATTAAGAACCTGTCTAAAAAAAAAAATCTAACATTTGGATATAGGGGTTCTGGAGTGCTAGGGAGATAGGACAGTTGGAAAAGTGCCAGTTACATAAGCCTGAAGATCTGAGTTTGATTTCTAGGACCCACATGTAAAAAAGGTCCATGCGGTGGCCTGTGCATGTGACGCTTGTGTCAGGCTCAGGCTCAGACACGGGTTTCCAGGGATCGGTGGCCAGCTAGCCCAACCTGCTTGATAGGATTAAGGACCATGAGAGACCCTGTCTCAAAAAACCCTAGGTGGACAGCTCCCGTACAGTGTTATCCAAGGTTATACATACTCACACATGTGCGCGCACACATGTACACACACACACACACACACTTTAAAAAATTAACATTTCTAACAGAAATAAAGGATAAAAGAAAGAGAAACAGAAAGGTTTTTTTTTTCTTTAAAAAATGAAAGCATGCTACCAATCCGTGAAATGTGGGTGAGTTAACAGATGAGACATGCACATTCCGCAGTTCCCTGCTTCCGCACACCCAGGCAAGCATTTTCAAAGGCTGGCAAAAGACTTTAACTGTGGCTCCCTGAATGACTTATGCACCTGTAATGCTCAGATTAATTTCAGAAATTACTTACAGCAGAGTAGAGATTAGCAGTGTAACCAAACAAAAACAAAAACAGAAACAAGACCGTTCAAACTGTGAGAGGGTCCTGTCCAGATGAGTTTGCAATGCTCACATCAGAAGCTTTGACTCTTCTCCCCTCCACCTTCTAAGCTGCCAAACTGGCTTTTCTGGTGGCAGGCTTTGTTCAGAAGAGTGACAGTTGTTGACACATCTGCTTGGGCAAAATCTCCTTTGAATATTTGAGATCTAATCCCTATTCTTTAACTCTTTAATCACCCCACTCCCCCGCCGCCCCCAGCCAGTTTTGGCTCTGTCAAGTTGGGCTCTGTGCTCTGCAAAATCTCTCTGGTACCTCCATCTGCACGTTCTCCCCACCCCCCCACCCCCCAGGGTTTCTCTGTGTAGCCCTGGCTGTCCTGGAACTCACTCTGTAGACCAGGCTGGTCTCGAACTCAGAAATCTGCCTGCCTCTGCCTCCCAAGTGCTGGGATCAAAGGCGTGTGCCACCACTGCCCAGCCCTATCTGCATGTTCTTGTCATGCTCTCCCAAGGCAGAATTCAGTGCCTGTTTTTCTAGGGAAAGTATTTGGGAGCTGACCTGGAGTAGGGAGTAAACAGAGCAAACTTTGCATTTCAACTGCCCTGGGTGAGGTAGTAACGATATTACCAGAGAAGTGTAATTCTTAAGGATACACAGGATATGGAAATATTCGTAATAGCTAAATGGTGGAAACAACCGACATTTAAAAAGACTTAGTGTGTGTGTGTGCATGTGCGTGTGTGTGTGACACACATGTGCCACAGTGTACCTGTGAAGGTCAGAGAACATTTCAGAAGTCGGTTCTTGGACTGGAGAGATGGCTCAGTGGTTAAGAGCACTGACTGCTCTTTCAGAGGCTGTGAGTTCAAATCCTAGCAGCCTGCCTTTAATCCCAGCACTTGGGAGGCAGAGGCAGGTGGATTTCTGAGTTCGAGGCCAGCCTGGTCTACAGAGTGAGTTCCAGGACAGCCAGGGCTGCACAGGGAAACCCTGTCTCGAAAATCCAAAAAAAAAAAAAAAAAAAAAAAAAATCCCAGCAACCACATGGTAGCTTATTAACCATCCGTAATGAGATCTGATGCCCTCTTCTGGTGCATCTGAGGACAGCTACAGTGTACTTACATTAAAAAAAAAAAAAAAAAAAAAAAATCCTTGGGCTAGAGCAAGAAGGGAAAAAAAAATTATCAGGTCTTCCCTCCCACTTTGTTTTGAGGTAGGCTCTCTCTCTTGCTCTTGCTGCTGAGCTAGACAGTCCAGACTAGCTGGCCCTCGAGCTTCCCCTCAGGAGCAATGGGATTAGAGATGCATTGCACCACAACTGGCTTTGTAAATAGGCTGTAGGGAATCAAACACAGGTCTGTAGGCTTGCACAATAAGTGATTTTTACCCACTGAGCCATTTACTCAGCCCAGTACTGAACCCATAAACACTCAGTATGTGTTTATATACAGATGACTGGGTGAAGATACACACAGACTAAATGTGAGATACACACAGACTAAAACACTATTCATCTTGAAAGTGAATCGATCCTGACACAGGCTTCAACAAAGATGAACCTTACATGTATTACGCTAAAATGGGCCTGGTGGCGTGTCTTTTGCCCCAGTTGAGGAGGTAGGATTGCAAGTCCAGTGAGCCTGTGTTGACAAACAAGTTCGATTGCGACTGATCCTGAGCTATAAGTGAGACCTTGTATCAGAAAACAAAACTAGGGCATCAGCCAGGCACCGTGTCGCACGCCTTTAAATCCCAGCACTAGGGAGGCAGAGGCAGGTGGATCTTTGAGTTCAAGGCCAACCTGGATGGACTACAGGGTGAGTTCCAGGGCAACCAGGGTTACACAGAGAAACCCTGTCTCAAAACAAACAAACAAACAAACAAAACCAACAACAACAAAGAAACCAATTAGGGTACCAAAAGGCTCAAAGATAAAGACACCATCGGCCAAACCTGAGCAGAATCAATCCCTGAGACCTACATGGTGAAAGAAGAGAACCGTCTCTTTGCAAGTTGTCCTCCTGCCTCCACATATGCCACAGCTGGCACACACCCATACCACACACATGCATATAAATAAATAAATAAATGTGTGCTGGTATACAATTCTAGTACCAATATTTCAGAGGCAGCAAGAAAATCGATGGAAGTTTGAGGCTAGCCTAGTCTATATAACAAGAGCTAGCCAGGACTACATAGACATCCTGTCTCAAAAACAAACAAAAAACCCAAAACAATGACAACTGGAAGTATGCTCATGAAATAAGCAGACGTGAATGCTGAAGGACCTCACCTACCAGAAGTACTGGGGGTCATCAAGTCCATTCACAGGAAGCAGAGTAGTGGCTTTCAGGGGAGAAACAGGCAGTTGTTTATTGGGTAGTCTCTGGTTCCATTATAAAAAATTCTGTCAGCCGGGCAGTGGTGGCGCACGCCTTTGATCCCAGCACTTGGGAGGCAGAGGCAGGCGGATTTCTGAGTTCGAGGCCAGCCTGGTCTACAGAGTGAGTTCCAGGACAGCCAGAGCTACACAGAGAAACCCTGTCTCGAAAAACCAAAAAAAAAAAAAAAATCTGTCAGATATCAGTTGTAGTTGCACAACCTTGTGTAGTGTTAGCTGGATAGAACAACCATAAACGGTGGAAATGGTCATTTTAAGTTATATATTAGCTGGGCACACATCTTTAATTCCAGCACTCAGGAGGCAAAGGAAGCCACACTGTGGCCACACTCACTCAGGAAGATCAGCTCCAGGACAGTCAGTGATGTAACATGGAGAAACCCTGTCTAGAATAACAAAACAAAAGCAAATTTACACGTATTTCAACTGGCACACCAAGAGGCTGTGTGGCCAGTCCAGACTCAATTCACTTAGGGTGACGTCTCAAGATGAGCTCCATCCTGAGCCTTTCCGAACTGTTTCTGTATCTGCTCCACCTTGAGGGAAACAGTGTGGCTTCCAAACTGTTGCCTAGAGCAGAAATACTCACACTATTGTTAAGGGCAGCTGGCCCTTGAAAATGCTCTTTTATAAGAGAATTTTGGAAACCGAGTGCACGGGCAGGGTAGGCTTGTTTTTTGTGTACGGTGTAAAGATTATCCTTGCATTATTCAAATGCTGATTTCTCAGTCTCCATATCTTGTTGCAATCCAGTCATGGCATTGTAATGCTTATTCTAGGTATCTCCTGTTTCAAATCTGTGTAAATATTGCTTCCTACTTATTCTCTGACTTGTCAATAAAAGCTGATCAGCCAATGGCTGGGCAGAAGGGAGAATAGGGCGGGACTTCTGCCAGCCAGGGGAGGAGAGAAGAAGTCCAGAAAGCCAGACTAATACTAAAATACAAGTATCTCAAGGATTTTGGCTTGGAGGTAGCCAGATTAGCTCAGAGGCTTAGAATAGATTATTAACTGCCTAGTTATTCAGCCATAAGCTTATCAAATAAACTGTATAGTTTCTGTCTCATTTATTTGGGAGCTAGCCACGAATAAAGAAAACTGCCACTTTTAAATGCCTTTACAACTGCTTATTGCAAGGCTGGGCGGTAGTGGCGTACACCTTTAATCCCAGCACGTGGGAGGCAGAGGCAGGTGGATTTCTGAGTTCGAGGCCAGCCTGGTCTACAGAGTGAGTTCCAGGACAGCCAGGGCTACACAGAGAAACCCTGTCTCGAAAAACCAATCCCCCCCCCCCAAAAAAAAAAAACAAAAAACAAAACAAAGAAAAAACCAACTGCTTATTGCAGGAATCGCCTAGAATTATACTGGAAAACATTAAATTTTTTTTAAAAATTGATTTTACTGCCAACATAGTGGGTTTTTTTTTATTGTAGAAAATTTAAAAAATAAAGACACTCAGAAATGAGCCATAACCTATCACCTGAAGAATGAAGACTGTAACATTTTGATATAGGTTCTTAAATTCTGAAAAGGCTGATTCTAAGATTACACATTTGTCAGAGATGGTGGCTATCTTGGAAATACCTTTGAAGATTGAAGCTGGTGATGCTTCAACATATATATCTATTTGGATATAACATCTATTAGATATTATGGCATAAAACATGTTACAGATCTATCTTAGAATCCTACAGGTCAAGCAATTATGGAGAGATCTAGCAGGACTTTAAAGGAGATGCTCACAGGACAGAAGGGGATCTGAGATGTCCCAGAGATAGAGTAAATAATGCTTTATTGGCTTTAATTTCCTAAAATGCCAATGAGAGACATTAGATTATTGAAAAAAACTTGGGGGCTGGAGAGATGGCTCAGTGGTTAAGAGCACCGACTACTCTTCCAGAGGTTCTTAGTTCAATTCCCAGCAACCACATGGTGGCTCTGTAATGGGATCCAATGATCTCTTCTGGTGTGTCTGAAGACAGCTACAGTGTACTCATGAATAAAATAAAGAAATCTTTAAAAAAAGAAAAAAAATTGATGAACTAAATCAGTCTGTCAATATTAAGGATGTCCTAACATCAGAACAGAAGGAAATATGTTACTTTTGGTGAAAGATTTGTCTTTGTTTCAACAGGAGAAGAAAAGCTGTGGATTCCTTCCAAACTGATAAAAATCAGATTTGACCAGAGGACACCTTCTAAAGATCCTCACTACAGACAGGAAAAAAGAAACCACATAGACCACAGGTAACTTGTATTGCTGATCCCTCTACAAGGGAACACCTCTGAGACTGGCTGAGACATGAAAATGTTTCCAGCCACGACTTCAGCTAAGCATAGCCAATAAATCTTGTTGGCGACAGAATACTCAGGACTTACCATGCTATCCTTTCAAATGGCATAGAAATTTATATTGCTGTTTGGTTATACAGTCCAACTAACTTATAAAGACAGACAGATGATTTACCTGATTGAACATAGAGTGAAGAATCATTTTTAGCTGAATTGTGCACATTGCACATTCCATGCATGTATTTACGCAGAATTGTATATTACGAGCGAAACTTTATATGTTTACAGAGACCAATGAAGTTAAAGAGGCTCTGGCAAGATTAATTCTAGAGGATGCTGAGAGGCTGAGACCTGTTTGTTCTGGCGTCCTGCTTGATGCAACCTCAGACTGCTTTAATAGCTGTTTCACCAAAAACTTGCTTCCAGGACAGCTTCAAAGAAAGCTGCTGACCCTGATGACCCCAATTGGTTCAGCCTCAGACTGTTCCAGTCAGGACTTCATTTAAGCCTGTACTTTCTCAACACACAGAGACTGATTACAGCTAGCTTTCTTAAAACTGGCCACTATCTCAATTTTTATGGGCATCCAAAACAAAACAATGCCCCCAGACAGCAGGAAGGAATTTTAAGAAGGTGATGCACCCCATTCCCAAGAGATGGGCTGGGTGGATTTTGGTCATTCAATGGATGGTGGATGTTTGTCATTATGTAAGGGGGGCAAATACAAGTTGTTATGGTCTTGGGCAGGGAGGAAACCAAATAAGGGAAGTTAGATGCAGGATTTCTTTTCTTCTTGCTTTTGCTTTTTTTATTCCCTCTCTCTTATCCAGTGTTAAGGAGAAAAGTGGGGAGAAGGGATGAAAAGAAAAAGGGGACAATATAGGAATAATAGGATACAAGGGTAGATTAATGAATCTACTATTAGACCAAAGAACGTCAACAAAGCTAATACTTCGATATAGCCAAGGAGCGCCAGGAGAAAGCTACCCTCACAGGAGCATGGAAAAGCCGTGAGTGGGGTTAACTCAAGCACCACTGCTCACCGAGACCCGCCCAGAACCGGCAGAATACAGGGTCTGAGGAAAACTCAGGGACAGGAAACCTCTGAACCTTCCGGTTTCCATCTGTGGGTGGAGACCTCTGCCTGGGCCACCAGGGGTCCATAGGCAAGGAGCGCCGGGAGAAGGCTACCCTCCCAGGAGCATGGAAAAGTCGTGAGTGGGGTTAGGGCGAGCACCACTGCTCACCAGGACCTGCCCGGAATTCTCGGGTCACAGGGACTGAGGTAAAGTCGGGGACAGGAACTTTCTGGTTTCCATCTGTGTCTGGGGACCTCAGCCTGGGCCGCAGGGCTCCAGGGGAGAGCTGGTATCTCAGGAGTGCTAACACACCTTTGAGCATAGGCAGGGCCACTGCTTCTGTTCAAGCTCACAGGATCAAGAGGGACCCTTGCAGAGCCATCAGGACATAGGAGCCAAGGGACAGCTGGGGACAGGATCCTTCTGGTTTCTGTCTGCACCCCAGAGCTGACCCTGTGCCACGGCTCTCCAGGCCCAAGTACCTCTCAGAGAGAGCTGGTCTTCAAGGAGTATTGACACAGAGGCCTGCAGGAGGGGCAAGCTACAGCCAGACAGAGTAAGACCAGCTAACATCAGAGTTAACAGGATGGCAAAAGACAAGGGTAAGAACATAAGGAACAGAAACTGAGGCTACTTGGCATCATCAGAACCCAGCTCTCCCACCACAGCAAGCCCTGGATACCCCAACACACCAGAAAAGCAAGACTCAGATTTAAAATCATTTCTCATGTTGATGATAGAAGACTTTAAAAAAGAAATTAACACCCTTAAAGAAATACAAGAGAACAGAGATAAACAACTAGAAGCCCTTAAAGAGGAAACACAAAAATCCATTAAAGAATTACAGGAAAACACAATCAAACAGGTGGAATTACAGGAAAACACAATCAAACAGACAAAGGAAATGCACAAAACTATCCAGGGGCTAAATATAGAAATAGAAACAATAAAGAAA